>CM035415.1:79420753-80068458 GCA_020310875.1 Ceratopteris richardii
CAGAGAGTTTGCTCCAAATACACAGTGCAACAATGATGTGAACTCTCAAAATGAGCGTTGTGAAGCTAGAGAAAAGAATATTGATCTTTGGACTCATGGTTCATTATACCCTCCTGATCCAATGTCTTCTTACCATCCAACATTCCATAACCTCTCAACTTTACTTCAGTTCATCGGTGCCGGTAAAGCTAGGCTCTTAGGTTATTGTCAACGATTATCTGCACATTCAACTGTCATTACTAAGTATTGGATTCAACAATATCAACTAAATCATACAAGGTTGGTCACTTTAGAAAGCACAGTCGAATCTTTACAAGAAAAGCTTGCAGAGCTTGAAAAGCATATGGAAGAAAAGGAGAGAACAATTGAGAAATTAAAAAACACTATCCAATACTTGAGAGAGACTCCACTTGGGATGCGACGTAGGAGACGATCATTAACATCCTTTGACTCTCTTTCAATTGGTGGTGGAGCACGCAAGCGACGAGTTTTTGCGATAAGGTTTGGCTTGTATTTGTTTATCTTTTTGGAAGACTTATATATATATATATATATATATATATATATATATATATATATATATATATATTTGTTATGTAGGTCATTCATTGAAGATGTTAGTGCTTCATCAACAACAGAGGATCAATTCAAGTTATTAAATTCTTGTTTGACCAACAAGCAGGTGGTTAGTATTTTGGAGTCACGAATAGGAAACCTTATCAAGAAGCAAGTTATTAAAGATTTCACAAAAAAGTTACAAGATATTATCACTCCTAGAGACGTGCAGATGGTATGTGATGAAGCAGGAATTAGTACTAAAGGATACAGTGCATTGTACAATCTTTTGAAGCATTCATTACAAAGAGAATGTATTTTGCAGAATACGTTTCCATCTCCTTACAAGGTATCGCTTAAGAAGTCAATGTCCAATGAAGATATAGCTAGTATTCTTGGAAACTACTTATATATAGAGGATATTATGCCTATGTCCATTTATCATTTATCTACATCCAAAAAAGAGTTGAAAAGCGCAGCTGGAAATGGATTTCCTTACACAAAGTACAACAACATATTCGTGGATTTGGAGAGGCTTCAACAGGTGTTGAGCCCATAAAAGTCATGATGGTCAAAGAAAACCGGTCAAAGTCAACAAGGGCAAGGTCAAGCCAACAGGTGCAAAGTCAAAGTGCCTAAGTGACAATTAATTGTCCCGCAAAGGGTAAATTAATTTTCCTAAGGATCAGAATGTGTTTTAAAGTAATTGGGAAGGTTTAGGTGAACCCCCTTTAGTACACAAAGGAAGAATTAAAAGGGAATGTGAAGGCATGTGAAGCGGAAAAGTGTACGCACAAGTGAAAGTATGACCCCCATTAAAACTTTTGGTTTTACACTAAAGTCACACTACAGGACAAAGGGCAATTCGTTGGCCGCCAACTAACAAGAGAATCTTGGGACACCAAAGGAAGCCCAAGAGTCCATGGCAGTTAGAAGTCACGGGACCGGCGGATTCAAGAGCAAGGACAAAGGCTATTCTTGGACACATTGAGAGTAAGGAGCAAGAGAGAGCTTCAGAGGAAGCAAGAGAGGAAGCAAGAAGAGCCACCAGTGTGCGACGACACTCAAGAGTGCAAGAGGTGTCAAGAGGAAGGTGTCTAGAGAAGGCGGATTGGATTCCAAGAGTCCCAAGGTCTATTGTGTGTGTGCGCCGAGATACCAATTCCTTAGCTTGGTGGAAGCTTAGTGCAAGGTGTGCACAAGGGAAGCGTGAAGCAAGTGAAGGATTGGTGCAGGAGAGGCCGCCGCCAGAGGACTTGAGATAATTGGTCTTCAGTAATTGATATTCTCTGAAGTTGTATTTAGTCATTGATTAGACTGTGTGCAGTCATTGTAATTGTTGAAAGATAATCAATATTCAAGGTTTCCAAGAGTATTCCTTTGCAGCCGTTCTCACTGTTATTCCATTTTCATCATCTCTTTTTTCTCCTACAAACCCTCAAACTCCTTCTTGTCCCCGAATCCCCAACAAATTTGGCACGCCCGGTGGGACTTCCAAGGAGATTTGAGCATAGGAGACTATATATTGCTATTGGAGAGCAATATTCGAGTGTCGACAACACTACTCCAGTGGGCCAAAAGGTACATATTTTTATCAAGTGTCTCATTTTAAGTGGACTATGAATAGCTCATGACCGCGACCCGGTCACAAACCTTGAGGATCAAGTGCAAGCAGACAAGAAGAAAGACGAACAGAAGATCATCGAGTCCACTTTCATCGACTTCATCGGTAGGAAGCATGGCAGGACAGGTGGACCTAGAAATCTTGCTCTCCAGATTAAACATAAAATTTCCCTCCTTCAGAGGTTTAGCCCATGAGGACCCAGATGAGCACATTCAAAGATTTCTTGCATTATGTAAGACTAGGGGGCTGATGGGTAGGGAAGATGCTTTCTTGATACTCTTCCCCGCCACATTGGAAGGTCTGGCAGACAAGTGGTTTAGCCAATTTGCTGAAAATCACTTTACCTATTGGGATTTGATGAAAGAGGCTTTTAAGAATCAATTTCAGCATGGCAACACGGCTGAGATCATTATAGAAGAATTGGAAAACTTGAAGTTGGGTCCAGGAGAGAAGTTCCCCGAGTTCGTGACCAGGGCCAAAACACTAATGGCTAAACTACCGGATCCACCACACGACTTCTTTGTCAAGAAGTGGTTAGCCAAACCTCTACCTGTGGTCACCCAATGCAAAATAAAAGAGTTAGTGCTACCTACTGCCTCTGTTGAGGAGTTCATCAATACGGCCACCCGCTTGGAACAGATAAGGCACCAGTATGGTGCAACTTCTTCCCAACCATCATATGGTGCAGAATTGGAGGACCCAGTGAGCCAGTTAAGAAGGGAACTGGAGGGCTTGAAAAGGAATAAGCCCTACACAGAGGAGGAGACTACTGTAGCTCAGCTGAGAAGAGAGATTGAAGCCCTCAAGCTCCAAAAGGAAGAGGAAGCCCAAGCAGAGGAACTAGCTCAGCTGAGGCAGGAGTTGCAAGAACTAAAAGGAGGCGGCATTAAGAACGGACTCTGGTGCTCCATGTGCAGCAAGCAAGGACACATAGTAAGTGAATGTCCTTTGCTAAATGTGACTTGTCAATTATGCAGGAAGATTGGGCATGAGGCCCATGAATGCCAAGTAAGGGGAATACCGACAACGACATATTGGACACAAGGAGGACTTTTGCCACCAGCAAATGTAATGGCAGCAGCAGCAAACCAAGGTAATAACTATAATCCTAGACCGAGAACTAACTTTGCAAATGGGCCTAGATGGCCAATTATTTGCTTCTGATGTGGAGAATGTGGGCACTACCAATCTAGGTGCACCCTCCCAGAAAATGCACCCCCTTGTAGGAACTGTCCAGAGGCCAGAGATCACTATACAAACTGTTGTCCTAAGAATCAAGCCTCTACTTCCGGACCTCATCTCCAAATGATCTCTGTATTCAAGGAGGAAACACTCCCTGAGGTGAATGAACCTTCACCATCTACTAGAGTGGTACAATTAGAAGAACTCGAATCTTTTGCAGTACAGACAAGAAGCAAGGGAACGGCAAAGGTGGTAGAAAATCAAGAATTGATAATTAAGGAATTGAACAAAGACAAAGTTGCAATTGAAGACAAAGATACTACAAGTGCAGACACAAACCACAATGAATGTCTCATAGGCACCAGTGATGCCATTGGGCATGCCTTCAACAGGGCTCAAGAAGAGTTTGGCAAAGCAAATGAAGCTCACTCTCTTAAAGAGTCAGAGGCTTCAAAACTACTCAAGTCAATGAAGAAGGAGGTTAGTATTTTTGATTTAATAAAGCTGGATGGGAAATTCAGGTCAGAATTATTGCAGATAATTGATGAGGCTTCTACTACAAGCTTAGTGGCCAAGACTGCTATTTTACATAAAGGGATAATTAGGGGGGAAGCACCCCTTACAGATTATAAAAGTCCTCGGCTTACAATATCAATCAAGGGTCATGAATTTCAAGGTGTTATTGTAGATGGTGGTTCTGGCATTAACTTGATGCCTGAACATACCATGAAAAGGATTGGGCTCCACCCTTCAAGACCTGCAAATTTCACGGTTACTTTGGCAGATCAGAGCAAAGTAAGGCCCTTGGGGGTAATCCCAAAAGTTCCACTTGAAGTACAAGGTAATCTATTCATTCTGGATTTTGTGGTTTTAAGATTGCCCCAGGTTGAAGGCGGATTTCCTCTCTTAATTGGAAGACCTTGGCTGAGGCATGCCAGTGTCATTCATGATTGGGGTAAGGACACTATGTGGGTACAAAAGAGAGGGCAGGAGCTGACACAAATTCATTTAGAAGAAGGCCCAGACAATCAAGGAAACACTAGTATGATGCAAACAGTGAGCATTTGCATGGAAACAGAAGCAGAGGATCAACCCCAAATAGATTTTGAGGAAGAAGAGGATATTCTAAGTTGGCTCCATGCAGGCAACTCTTCTTCTTGTTTTGGAATTTTTCTTGATAATCTTGGCACGACTGAAGATTATGATGAAGGCAAAGAAAAGGTCCAGGTTGATGGATTAGGAGAGCCCATCACTGACCACAGAAGAGGCAGGAAGATACCCCTCAAATACAAATTTGAGGAGGATGTGTCAACAACGGATAACGAAGTTTCTAAAGCTAAAAACAAGGTAAAAAATTCTGAGGTTGAATGTTCTTTCCCAATTCAAGAAATCCCTGCAGGATGGATGCAGGACAAGGAGGAACACATCGAAATCCAAAATACACCTGCTTATGAAGCAATGCACGAGAAGCTAGTAGAAGAAGAAAAGGAAGCAGATGCACAGGGAGATAATATGGTAACAAGAAATCCGGTCCAAGAAATATACTTAGGCACTCAAAACAATAATCAACCAGTTCTGGTGGCCACTTGGTTGTGGAGCCACCCAGAGCTCCTGGAAAAGGTAAAATCATTCTTGAGCCAGTATGCAGATGTTTTTGCCTGGCATTATAAAGACTTAGAAGGAGTGCCTGCATCTTATGGAGAGCACAGAATCCCTCTGGTTGATGGAGCCAGACCCATCAGAGGAAGGAGTTATAGACTTAATCCAAAGTATGCTGAAGCCGTCTATGTGGAAATCCAAAAGATGGAGGATGCAGGAATCATCATTCCTGTGGAACACTCAGAGTGGCTCTCACCTATGGTTATAGTACCGAAGAAGAATACTAATAAAATCAGAATTTGCGTTGACTTTAGAGCTCTCAACAAGGTGACCATTCTAGATGGGTTCCCTATGCCCTTTGCAGAACAGGTCATTGAAGAAGTGGCTGGGCATGCCTTATATAGTTTTATGGATGGATTCAGTGGCTATAATCAAATATCAATACATCCAGAGGATCGGGAAAAGACTGCTTTTATCAACCTTGGGAAACATATGTGTATGTAAAAATGCCATTTGGGCTCATAAATGCTCCAGCCACCTTTAACAGAACGATCAATCTCATTTTTGGCCCCCTATTGCTGGAATCACTTAGAATCTTTATGGATGACTTCTCTTCATTTTCAGGATCTCACAAGGAAACTCCTCTAGACTGTTTGGACCACCACTTGAGGCAGCTGCAGAATGTTTTCAAAAGATGCAGGGAGACTAAGTTAAAGCTCAATCCAAACAAATTTCATTTCCTTGTGACAGAAGGAACCCTCTTAGGCCATGTGGTGTCGGCTAAAGGTATGGCCCCAGATCCTGACAAAATCATTTCTATATTAAAGTTGCCTAAACCTAAATCCCCTAAAGATATCCAGAGTTTCTTGGGGCATACAGGTTATCATAGAAGGTTCATAAAAATGTATGCAGAGATAGCTAGACCTCTGACTAGACTTACAGGTAAGGAAGTACCTTTTAAATGGGAAGAAGAGGAGGAAAAAGCATATCAGACATTACGGTCAAGGTTGGTGTGTGCTCCTATCCTGGTCACACCGGAGTGGTCAAAAATCTTTCATATACATGTCGATGCCAGTGCATATGCAGTGGGGCCAGTTTTGACCCAACCAAGTGAAGAATTTAAAATGGACAGGCCAATTCAATATGCCAGTAGAATCTTGACCAAGGCTGAAAGGAATTAAAGTACTATTGAAAGGGAAGCACTAGCAATGGTCTTTGCCGTCCAAAAATTCCGTCATTACTTACTAGGGGTAAAATTCATAATTATATCAGATCACCAACCACTAAAATACCTCCTCAACAAACCCCAGGCCACCGGCAGAATATGGAGGTGGCTATTGTTGTTTCAAGAGTTTGATTTTTCTGTAGTCCATAAACCAGGAAAAGACAATGTTATGGCGGATCACTTATCCAGAATAAATATGATGAATCAATCTAGTGGAATCAATGATGACTTTCTAGATGCTCATGTGTTTGCTGTAAAAGCTCAAGGCTGGTATTACGACATTAAAAATTTCATTAAAACTGGATTGTATCCAGAAAAGGCTAGTGCTGTACAAAAGAAGAGCCTGCTAATCAAGAGTAGACCATATACCTTCATCGAAGATAAATTATACAGACAGGGTAAAGATGACAGGTTCAGGAAATGTTTGGAAGAAGAAGAAGTGAGGGAAGTCCTTCTCTCTGCACATGAAGGTACAGGTGGTGGGCACCTCCCAGGACACATTATGAGTCAGAGGATACTGGATGCGGGTCTATGGTGGCCTACACTATTTAGGGATGCAGATGAATGGGGAAAAGCATGTGACATTTGCCAAAGGTGTGGACCTAAGCCAACAAAGCAGAGACATAGCCCCTTGGTTATTTCCACCTCCTGGCAATCATTTGAGAAGTGGGGGTTAGATTTTGTAGGGCCAATCTACCCTCCCGCGTTTCCAAAAAGAGAAAAATATCTCCTGATAGCTATTGATTATGCCACAAAGTGGGCTGAAGCTATTGCCTCCTCCGATTGCACTGCCCAAACTATTGCTGATTTCATTTATAGTCACATCATTTGCAGGTTTGGTTGTTCACTTGAAATTTGTGCTGATCAAGGTACCCATTTTGTCAATAAATGTTGGTGCAAACCAATCACCAATTGAAGACTTGGAAGGTTAAAGAGTGAAAGAAGGATCAACCATTGAAGCTTGGAAGAAAGACATATTCAGAGGATAAGAGAAGTATACACATATGTACATTAGTATAGTCATAGGTGACTCAGATCTTTGTTTGAGTAATAAACTTGTACAAATTATCTATAAATACTTTGAGAAAAGTCGGGGCATGTATGAGAGCATATGTAGAAGCCAAGATTGAGGAAGTTAGGAGTCAAGAGATAGAGAAAAATTAGTTTGAGTTAGCTCTCATCACTCAGTTGTAAGTTTCTGAGTTAATGAAGAAAGTTTGCGCCCGATCTTTTCGTGTCTGCTCCTTCTGTGTTTGATCATTTGTGAAATCCTTTTGAGGATATCTAAGTTGTTAGCTAATGAGCCTGTGACCTGAATTTCAGAGTCTAATTGTAATCAGGCTAGGAGAATTGTTAGTAGGAACATTCATATGTGTTGAGTGTCTACAGTTCTCTGAAACAGGCGCAAATTTCGAGTTTAATCTTTTGGTTAGTGCTCACTCCATAGTTTAAAGTTTTGTGCAAGTAAGCACTTAATCTTTAAGTTGGAATGTGATCTACTCGTGGCTAAAAGCATTTAGCAAAACGGGTTAGATATTGTGAGAACCAAAGTTAAGAAGTTAGGGGTGTCTAAATCGACTTCTCAGAAGTGCAGATTCAGACATAGGTAACTTGTGAAGACAATTTCTCAAGTTATACTAAAGCTTTTCAAGTGATTCAACTTGGAGGTGATGCGCAATCCCTAGAAGATGATTCGTACAAAGTTTCATCAAAAACTTTACATGTTTGATAAGTCAATGTGAAGAAATTCTGCAGCAGATTTTTCTGTGTTTCACTTTCTTCACAGATTTTCTTAATTTTGATAATTTGGAGATTGGACCTATAAATTAGTGAAGGTTTTGACTTACTCTTGATATAGAGGTGTTCTAAATTCAAGAGTAGGTTGTTCTTTTGGAGATTAACACTCTCCATCAGTGGTATCAGAGCAGGAGACATCAAATCAAGGAAAGGAAGGTCCCGACTGCTGCAGATTCAAGAAGTTCAACATTTGAAGAACTAAGAAGTGAAAGCTTGGAGTCAAAAGGCTGAGGAGAAGTCTACTCGACATCAAGAAAGGCAAAAGGAGCCTAATTCGAAGTAAAGGTACATACATTGCTTGTAAAGCTTGAAGTTTTCAATACACAGGTGGACACAAGATGGGAGATGCTCTACAGATAGAGAAATTGGATAGGGAAAACTATCCTGCATGGTCAATGAGGATGGAAGCTCATCTTATGAGCAAAGATTTAATTGGTTATATCACAGGAGAAGAAGAGAAGCCAGAGTTCAGAGATCCTAGTGTTCCAACTAGGGAAGAGTTAGCAGATTTGAAAAATTGGATGAAGAAAGATGCTCAAGCTAGGAGCATCATCTACATGGGAGTCAATGATTACTTGTTACCTCACATTAGAGGTCTTGAGAGTGCAACTGACATATGGAATGCTTTGGAGGAGCATTTTCAGAACACTACAAAGTCAAGGAAGGCATCCTTATGGGCAGAGTTTACTACCTTCAAGAAGAAGGCTTCTCAGTCCATCTCAGATTATGTGACAAGGATGAAAGATATTGCAGATGCTTTAGGAGCTGTTGATGAAGACATTGAGGAAGATAAATTGGTAAGGCAAATTCTTACAGGGTTGAGAGGTGATGACAAATGGAAGCCATTTATTTTGTCTACAGAACTATCACTTGACCATTTCACTCCTGATTTAAATCAATTGTTAGGTCATATGCTAACATTTGAGCAGGATGTTAAAGGAGATGGTGACAAGAGTACAGGTCATGCAATGTACTCAAAGGACAAGAAGAAGAATAGCAAAGGAAAACAACAAGCAAGTGAAGATGAAGGAACAACTACTCAAGCCAACTTCCTAAGAGGAAGAGGAGGTGGCAAAGGTAGAGGAAGAGGCAGGAATAACAAAGATGGAGGCAAAGCTTGCTGGATTTGTGGTAAGACAAATCATTTAGCTAATGATTGTTGGCATAATAATCAGAATAATAATGGATATAGTCAAAACTATAATGCAAGAGGAAGAGGTGGCAGAAATCAAAGAGGTAATTACAGAGGTAGAGGTGGAAGGAATTACTTTGGAAGAAATGCAGGTAGAGGATTCCAAAGTCAACAATACAACAACACCTACTACAATTATGCTTCAGATCAAAAGGAAGATTCAACATTGATAATGAATGCAACTTGTGAAAGGCAGAGTGAAGATCAAAGAGTCTTCTACATTGACTCAGGGTGTAGCAATCACCTGAGTGGTAACATATCTTTGATGACTGATTTGGAAAGTAAAGTTTTTAATCATGTTGTTCAAACAGGTGACAACACAAAGCACAATGTGAAGTCAATTGGATCAGTGAAGGCCAAGGATGGAAGCACCTTATTGAGTAAGGTCTTGTATGTTCCTACAATCCCTAAGAATTTGATAAGTGTAGGTCAAATTGTTGAAAAGGGATATGAAGTAAGGTTCACTAATGATGGAGTATATGTGGAAGACCCTAGCCAAGGGTATAAACAGATTGTTTCAGGGAAAAAAGAAGGAAGACTATTTACATTGAAGATTCAGGGTAACATTGGTCATGCAATGTTCACATATGGAGGACATAAGATCTCTGAGTTAGATCTTTGGCACAAGAGGCTTGGACATTTCAATGAAAGAGGTATTAAAGATATGGTTAACAATGGTTCAGTGCTTGGATTGCCTAATGTTGCAGGTCAACATATGACATACAAATGTGAGGCATGTCAATTAGGTAAGGCTCATAAACATTCCTATTCCAAGCATGGTTTTATGCACTCAGAGAAGCTTGAGTTGGTACACACAGATGTGTGGGGACCATCAAAAGATTTCAGTATAAATGGATCAAGGTATTATGTGATTTATGTTGATGATGCTACTAGGTGGATCACTATCTATGTGATCAAAGATAAGTCAGAAGTGTTTAATACATTTAAACACTATCATGCATATGCAGAAAGAATTACAGGACATAAGTTGAAGAGACTAAGGTCAGATGGAGGGGGAGAGTATTTCTCAAATGAGTTCAGTGATTACTTATGGAATGCAGGTATAAAAAGGGAAATTACTTGCAAGTACTCTCCTCAACAAAATGGTGTTGCAGAAAGGAGAAATAGAACTCTTGTTGAGTTTGCAAGATCCATGATGAAGGAGAAAAATTGCCCTAATTACTTGTGGGCTGAGGCTGTAAATACAGCCACTTATTTGGTTAATAGGTTACCATGTAAAGCCTTGCAGGGTATGACACCATATGAGGCTTGGTGGGGTAAGAGACCTACCTTAGATCATTGCAGAGTTTTTGGGTGTGTGGCATATGCATATGTGCCATCACAATTAAGACACAAATTGGAACCCAAAGCTGAAAAGTATGTTTTCATTGGCTATGATGACAAGCAGATGGGCTATAGGTTGTGGAGTCCATCAACAAAACAATTTATGGTTTCCAAAGATGTTACATTTGATGAACAAAGCACTTGGTATGCAGGTACAATCAAAATCAATACAGATGATGAAGAAGAGGTGAGTCAAAGAAAAGGTAAATCAAAAGTTCAAATATTTGATGAGCAAGAGAATAATGAAGTGCAGGTTGAGGTGGAAGAGACACCAAGATTTGATCCTGAATGTGAAGAACCAGAAACCTCAAGGAGTGGAGAACTCAGAAGGTCAACAAGAAATAGGTGGCAACCTACAAGGTATAGTTATGATACTTCATTTCTAGCCACAAAAGATTATGCTTATATGGTGAATACAGATGAAGACCCTTCTACTTATGAAGAGGCAAAAGGTAAGGAAAAATGGGAGAGTGCTATGCAGGAGGAATATGATGCACTATTGGAGAATCAAACTTGGGATTTGGTTCCTAAACCAAATAGTCAGAAGATTATTGGATGCAAATGGGTCTACAAGACAAAAAGGTTTGCAGATGGAAGTGTGTCTAGGTACAAAGCTAGACTTGTGGTCAAAGGTTTTGCTCAAACATATGGTATTGATTATGATGAGACCTATAGTCCTGTGGCAAAGATGACAACCATAAGGACACTTATTGCTATTGCTGCATGTAAAGGTTGGAAGCTATGTCAACTTGATGTGAAGAATGCTTTTTTGAATGGTTATATTTCAGATGATGTATTCATGGAGCAACCTCAAGGGTTCAAAGATAAAAGGTATCCAGATTATGTGTGCAAGCTCAAGAGAGCTTTGTATGGCTTGAAGCAGGCCCCAAGGGCATGGAACTATAGACTTGTGAAGTTCCTAAAAGAACTTGGATTTCAGGTGTCTAAAGCAGATAGTAGCTTGCTTGTCAAGGCAAGTGAAAATGGTTTCATATACATGTGCATATATGTTGATGATATAATTCTTACAGGTACAGATGAAGAAGGAATACAAAAGCTCAAGAGGCAAATGGAAAAGGAGTTCAAGATAAGTGACTTGGGAGACTTGTCATACTTCTTGGGCATGGAGATTACATATACTCAACATGGAGTATTTGTGACCCAAGAAAGGTATTTGAAGAACTTGTTAATCAAGTTTAAAATGGATGATTGCAGGGTAGCACCTACACCAATGGAGGTGAATCACAAATTGAGTAAGTATGGAGGTGAAGAATTCAAGGACATGAGACAATATCAGAGTTTGGTTGGTAGCCTTATCTATGCTACTCTAACTAGACCTGATTTATCATATGCAGTAGGGGTTTTGTCTCAATTTATGCATTGCCCAAGGAAAGAACATTGGATTGCAGGACAAAGGGTGTTGAGGTACATTAAGGGTACACTCAATGAAGGTTTGTATTATGGGTTTACCTCAGATACAAATATCAAAATTTATAGTGATGCAGATTGGGCAGGTAATCCAGATGATAGAAGATCTACATTTGGATACATGTGTTATGTGGGAGATAAACTTATCTCATGGTGTTCCAAGAAGCAACATACAGTTGCTTTATCTTCTACAGAAGCAGAGTATAAAGGCATGGTTGAAGCTGCAAAGGAAGTAATTTGGGTTAAGACCTTGATGAAGAGTCTTGACATTATGCATGGAGTACCAATCATATATGGAGATAACATGAGTTCATTGTATTTAGCTGCTAATCCTGTTTTTCATGCCAGGACCAAACACATTGAGATTCAGTATTACTTTCTAAGAGAGAAAGTGATGGACAAGGAGATTGAAGTCATACATACTTCAACAAAAGATCAGATAGCTGATATGCTTACAAAGAGCTTGGATGGACCAAAGCTACAGAAGTTTAAGGACATGGCAGGTATAAAGAAGAAAGGAGAAACCTCAATTGATGATTGAGGGGGAGCTGTTGGTGCAAACCAATCACCAATTGAAGACTTGGAAGGTTAAAGAGTGAAAGAAGGATCAACCATTGAAGCTTGGAAGAAAGACATATTCAGAGGATAAGAGAAGTATACACATATGTACATTAGTATAGTCATAGGTGACTCAGATCTTTGTTTGAGTAATAAACTTGTACAAATTATCTATAAATACTTTGAGAAAAGTCGGGGCATGTATGAGAGCATATGTAGAAGCCAAGATTGAGGAAGTTAGGAGTCAAGAGATAGAGAAAAATTAGTTTGAGTTAGCTCTCATCACTCAGTTGTAAGTTTCTGAGTTAATGAAGAAAGTTTGCGCCCGATCTTTTCGTGTCTGCTCCTTCTGTGTTTGATCATTTGTGAAATCCTTTTGAGGATATCTAAGTTGTTAGCTAATGAGCCTGTGACCTGAATTTCAGAGTCTAATTGTAATCAGGCTAGGAGAATTGTTAGTAGGAACATTCATATGTGTTGAGTGTCTACAGTTCTCTGAAACAGGCGCAAATTTCGAGTTTAATCTTTTGGTTAGTGCTCACTCCATAGTTTAAAGTTTTGTGCAAGTAAGCACTTAATCTTTAAGTTGGAATGTGATCTACTCGTGGCTAAAAGCATTTAGCAAAACGGGTTAGATATTGTGAGAACCAAAGTTAAGAAGTTAGGGGTGTCTAAATCGACTTCTCAGAAGTGCAGATTCAGACATAGGTAACTTGTGAAGACAATTTCTCAAGTTATACTAAAGCTTTTCAAGTGATTCAACTTGGAGGTGATGCGCAATCCCTAGAAGATGATTCGTACAAAGTTTCATCAAAAACTTTACATGTTTGATAAGTCAATGTGAAGAAATTCTGCAGCAGATTTTTCTGTGTTTCACTTTCTTCACAGATTTTCTTAATTTTGATAATTTGGAGATTGGACCTATAAATTAGTGAAGGTTTTGACTTACTCTTGATATAGAGGTGTTCTAAATTCAAGAGTAGGTTGTTCTTTTGGAGATTAACACTCTCCATCAATAAAGTCCTGCAAGAAATCTTCAACAGGTATAGAATTCTTCATAGGACCTCTTGTGCTTACTATCCACGGGCAAATGGACAGGCTGAGTCCACGAATAAGGTTTTCATTGCAATGTTAAGAAAGGAGTGTATGTTGCAACCCACTTCATGGGGCATTGCGTACCTAGGTACACTTTGGGCATACAGGTTAGCCTACAAAGAGGCCACTGGATATTCCCCATTCCAATTAGTCTATGGCATTTTACCTATCGAGCCCTTTGAATTTTTACATGGATCACCTAAGATAGCATTTATGCATGGAAAGAAGGATTGTGACATCTCTCAGAGGCTAGGAGCACTACATAAAGTGGAGGAGATTCGTCTACTTGCGACCAAACAATTGATAGAGACTCAGATAAAAAGGAAGGAGGCTCATGACCGAAATTTATGGCCGAACACCTTGAAGCCCGGTGATTTAGCCCTATTACACAGACCACAATTGTCTAACCAAACCAAAGGGAAATGGATCCCTCACTGGGAAGGCCCTTTTCGCATTACGAAAATGCTGCAGTGGGGTGCTGTGCAATTGGAAACACTGGATGGCGACACCCTACCCTTGGTAAACATCTCTAGACTCAAGGGTTACCACCAAAAGCAATAAACATTGCAGTTTCCTTATTTTGTTCCTCACAGTTTTGGAATGCTTTATAGGTACAAATAATAGGATGTTTGTCCTAATAAGTAGAAATAACCAACAAATACTCGTGGATTTTTCTTTTTGGGCGCCATTTTCCTTGTGCTCAGTGCACCACTCAAAATTAACCAGCATTTTTGTAATATAAAGTAGGCGCATATTTTTTTGGATGGCCCTTGCTTCTGCAAAATAACTTTCAATACTTCCCTTTCTTTTGTTTATCTTTTGGGTGGATGAGAGTAGAACTTGTATCTCCTCTCTTTTGAGCTCTCTTTTGGGTTGAACCATCCATTCCTGTGAGGTAATCTTTCATTCCTCCTTGCTATATAATGTGCTTTCTCCTTCATTCTTGATCCCCTCAGCATCAGTACGGTTCTCATCATCGGTTTCAGCTGTCTATTACTCTCACAAAGATCGAAGTTCGATGTCAATTTAATTTATTCACTATTGAATTTTGGAAGGATACGGGTCTCTGCTTCCCTCCTTCATCCCGAAGGAGGCCACCCCACTCCACCCTCCTTCACCCTCGGGGGCCCACTACCCTCCAGCCTCCTCATCCCATCCTCCCTCCTCAATCATCCACGACCCCCTCCTTCCTCTCCACCCCGCCCCGCCTAGCCTCTCCTCCACCCTCCTCCTCCTTGCCCACCCACAACCCACCCCTCCTCCAACCCTCCCTCGCGCACCTCCAACCCTCTCCTCCACCTCAACTCCCCCCAACCCGGCGGCCCTCCCTCCCCAACTCTCACAACCCTCCCCCTCTTACACCTACCCAATCCCCTTGAGCGCCCCCCGCCTACACCCCAAACAACCCCCACCTCATCGTCCCCTTTCGCCACCCCTCTCATCCGCCCTCACCCGCCATCCCC
Organism: Ceratopteris richardii; assembly: GCA_020310875.1. Classification (NCBI taxonomy): domain Eukaryota; kingdom Viridiplantae; phylum Streptophyta; class Polypodiopsida; order Polypodiales; family Pteridaceae; genus Ceratopteris; species Ceratopteris richardii. Next base: position 79,435,816 of record CM035415.1, read on the forward strand.
ACACCTCTCCATGCCCTCAACCAACCCCCGCCGCCTCTCCTCCCGCCTCCCTCTCCTCCCGCCTCCGCAAGCCCGCCTCCTCCACAAGCTTACCAACCATCCCTCCCAACCTCCGCCTTGCAGCCCTCCGCCGACCTCTCTGCTCCACGCCGCCACTTCACCGCCCCTTGGCCAGCACCAGCCCCGCCGTCGTCCCCCACACCACCGCCAGCCCGCGGAGCAGCGCATCTCCTCCGCCACCCACCCACCCGCAGGCGCCCTCCCCTCCTCCCCCGCCTCCCCCGCCCGCAGCTGCCCTTTTCCCGCTGCCCGCTGCCTCTCCGCCGTCCGCCGCCAGCCGTCCGACTGACAGCCGCCTCCTCCGCAGCCGCCGACGTCTTCCGCCCCCTCCGCCGAATACCCCTTCTGCAGATCGTCCGCCGACCCGACCGCCACCCCCCTTCCGCAGATCGTCCGCCGACCCGCCCGCCGCTGCTCCGCCGCCACAGCCCGCCCCACCAGTCCGCCGACTCCGCCCCACCAGTCCAGTCAGCCACCCTCCGCAGGCCGCCCCGCCGGTCCGCACCCTCCGCCCGCCCCCCTCCGCTGCTCCGCCGCCGCCCCGCCCGCCCCCCTCCGCTGCTCCCCATCCCCCCTCATCCGCCGTCCGCACCCTCTCCTCCCCCCTCTCCTCCGCCGGCCCGCCTCCGCAGGTCTCCGAGCGCCGTCGCCCTGCCGCCTCCCACTCCACAGCTCTGAAATCACCCCCTACTACCCTCCGCCACCACCGCTACCTCTTCATCCCCTACATCCCCCAACGCTACCTCTTCAGCCCCTACATCCCCGCCTACGCCGCAGTGCCTCCGCCTCCTCCCACCCGCCCGCCCACCCTGCACCACACCCTCCCCCAACCACCACCCTCCCCCCAACCACCACCCTCCCCCCAACCACCACCCTCCCAACCCCAAACCTAAGCCTTCCTCCCGCCGCCGCCCTCAACCCGAACCACACCTAAGCCTTCCTTTGCTCCCCATCTTCATGCCCCCCTTCACCCACCACCAACATCCCTCTCCTCCGCCCCAACCGCCCAAACAAATCCCCCCCAACCCCCGCTCCCACCACCTTCCCCTTCCCTCCGCCCTAACCCAACTCCCACCACCTTCCTTCCCTCCAACCACCTTCCTTCCGCCATCCACCGCAGACAACCACACCCCCCTCCGCCCTCGCGTCATCATCTCATCCTTCCAACCGGCTGTCCTCCCAAACCCCAAACCCCAAACCATCCAAAATCACCGCATCCATATATCTCGTTTGCATTGTAAATCCCCTCATCTCCACCCCTCAAGCCCCTAAGCCGCACTCCCCGCATCCATCTACCCTCATTTGCATTAAAAATCCCCTCATCTCCACCCTAAGCCGCACTCTCCTCCGCTTCCCCTCCTAATCCCCCTTACTCCCACAAACCACAAAGGGTTTCTATGGATGTTCCTAACCAGCAAGACGATCCTTCGAATTTCCCACCTTCGGCATTCCAACCAACAAATCCTACTTCCACCACTCCAAATCTTCATTCTACCACTCCACATTCCCATGCGTCAGAGTCTGCTCCACAGTCCCGCACCCAAACCCTTCCCACCCTCGTCTACCCAGTCCCCACTGTGCCCGCCTCTCTTTCCCCAACGTTTCCTCCATCCACCCTCTCCCCTTTTCCCACAGCCGATGCCTCAACTTCTGCCATTCCTCCTCCACCTAACAATATTCCTACTTATTCCATTCGCTCTGATTCTACCGATTACTCTCCCCCCTCCCTTCCTCGCCCCCCCTCCCCCTCTCCCTCTCCTTCTGCTTCCCATAATTCAATCCCTACAGGCGATTATATGAGCGTTTTCCTCCCAACTGATCTACCTATCCAAATCAATATTCATTTATCTCCACCTCCAATTGACCTCCGCAATCTCTTCTCGACCGAAAATCTTAGGTATGCAGGTCTTTTAGGCTTGGCAGACGTTCTCTTGCAGGACCCTTCCAACCTTAATGACGTCTACGAAACTCTTCGGCTATTCCCCCAATTTCGTACCGGCACTCTTACCATCCCGGACATCGCCAACCGTATAGGATCATCCTCATCGACTTCATAAGTCCCCCACTCTTATATTCAGGAGTGTCACCCGCGGAAACAATTGCTTTTTGTAAAGAGCGTTTTGAGAACCAAGCCCGTTTTTCCATCCGCATGCAAGCAATCCTGACTTCATTTATCTTCTTCTTTTTACTTAGAAGCCCCACCGCTGCGCTTCCCCTTTCCGACATTCGTATTGCGGATCCCCTGTACTGCTTCCTAACTAGCCGCCCCTACCCTTACGCCGCCCTCCTCTATAGTTCCTTAAGCGTACGTTCCCGTCGACTCCGTGAGGCTATCCCTCGCCGCTCCCGTTCCTTTAACATATACTCTGCCCCCCTCCTAGCTTGGGTCTATCAAATCCCTGCACCATTGGATAACCCTTCCCCTATTTCCCCATCCCCTCAATTCCCTGTTAGCAACCCGCCCAGTGACCCGCCCAGTGATCCCACTATCCCTTCCATATCCCGGCCTCCCCCCTCCCCTTCACTCTCCTCTGGCTCAACATCCGCTTCAACCCAACACTCTGCACCCCCGGATATCCCTCCACCTAATCCACCATCTCCTTCCCCTATCATTACCACATCTCCTGCCAAGGCACCCATTCATCCTCATACTCCTGTTCCCCCACATGGCTCCTCTTCATTCCGCCCACTCATTCAAACCCAGCTGAACCCCCACAACCCTACCTGTACTCCCCCACGTCCCCCTGTTTCCCAATTTCATACTCCAAGTAATGCACCACCCTCCCAACCCCATCAGTTCAATCTTCATCCCCCACCCAGGCCCTCTCCCATTCCACCCCATTCTCCATCTCCGCCGGTAGCCCCTGTTCCTCCATCTGATACCCAGGCTGAACCCTCATTTTTCCTATTACTTCGCGAAGCCAGTAACATTGCTCAGGGAAGTGCTGACGCTTCTAAGTTGTCCCTAGATTCCATTTCAGCTGCCGCCAGCATTCATCAACAATATATTTCGACTATAGACAACATAAATCGCATGGCCACCTCACAGTGGCAATCTCTCACTGAATCCGCCCGCTTGCTCAAGGAGGAGCGAGATAGGTATCGAGACATTGCGGATTCTGCGCTCCAGACTTTAGAGGATCTTCAAAATCGTTTTCAGTTAGGTTTATGTGATAATGCAGCGTGTCGGCGTATCAAGCGCGAACGGGACCATCTTCGCAATTGCCTGAGTTCAATCCAACACCTTATAGAGCAAGCTTCCGTTCCCCTCCCATCTTCACCACATCCAACTCCTCAATAATCTCAATCCAGTTTTAATAATGCGCTGGCCACTTTTCAATAAATTACATGGCTTCAGCCGTAGTTCTAAGCTTCCCAATAAGTGTATCATCCTTCTGCTTATGCCCATCAGACTTCAATAATCATCGGATATTGTCTTCTTTTCTTTAGTAATCAATAAAAGTACTTTTTCTCTCTTTTTCGGCTTTAATTTCTCTCTGTTCATATAAATGTTCATTTTGGTTCTTAAGCTATTCTTGTATCCAGTATGTTGTCTCTCCGGGTCGGAGAGTCCTTTAGGTGGTGGGCATCTGTTGAGCCCATAAAAGTCATGATGGTCAAAGAAAACCGGTCAAAGTCAACAAGGGCAAGGTCAAGCCAACAGGTGCAAAGTCAAAGTGCCTAAGTGACAAATAATTGTCCCGCAAAGGGTAAATTAATTTTCCTAAGGATCAGAATGTGTTTTAAAGTAATTGGGAAGGTTTAGGTGAACCCCCTTTAGTACACAAAGGAAGAATTAAAAGGGAATGTGAAGGCATGTGAAGCGGAAAAGTGTACGCACAAGTGAAAGTATGACCCCCATTAAAATTTTTGGTTTTACACTAAAGTCACACTACAGGACAAAGGGCAATTCGTTGGCCGCCAACTAACAAGAGAATCTTGGGACACCAAAGGAAGCCCAAGAGTCCATGGCAGTTAGAAGTCACGGGACCGGCGGATTCAAGAGCAAGGACAAAGGCTATTCTTGGACACATTGAGAGTAAGGAGCAAGAGAGAGCTTCAGAGGAAGCAAGAGAGGAAGCAAGAAGAGCCACCAGTGTGCGACGACACTCAAGAGTGCAAGAGGTGTCAAGAGGAAGGTGTGCAGAGAAGGCGGATTGGATTCCAAGAGTCCCAAGGTCTATTGTGTGTGTGCGCCGAGATACCAATTCCTTAGCTTGGTGGAATCTTAGTGCAAGGTGTGCACAAGGGAAGCGTGAAGCAAGTGAAGGATTGGTGCAGGAGAGGCCGCCGCCAGAGGACTTGAGATAATTGGTCTTCAGTAATTGATATTCTCTGAAGTTGTATTTAGTCATTGATTAGACTGTGTGCAGTCATTGTAATTGTTGAAAGACAATCAATATTCAAGGTTTCCAAGAGTATTCCTTTGCAGCCGTTCTCACTGTTATTCCATTTTCAACATCTCTTTTTTCTCCTACAAACCCTCAAACTCCTTCTTGTCCCCGAATCCCCAACAACAGGCAATGGTTCGATTTTACAAATCTACTATACCAGGTATGTCCACTATTGTTACCTTGATATACATTGTATTTTGATGTTATAAACAGTTTTGTAATTTATGCAGATTGTAATACCAAATTAAAGTTTATATTGAAGCTAGATGAATGCCAGATCATAAAGGGACGACGAATGGAGAGATTGAGTTTGACACTCATGAATGAAGCTATGGCAAATCCATATTTGATGAAAGTAGTAACTCAAGCTCTAAATCTACATATAGTGTTCAATCCAAGAAAGATATATGGTGGTTAGGTGCTATTGAAGTACCAATGATGTTCTTTCATGGATTTTTAGTAGGACCCCATGGATCACTAAGGTAATAGTTTCTCAAATTCATGGTGTAAAGCTCAACATAGAAAACTTAGGTGGTTTTGAGATAGATTGGCACTTGGGTGGGGATTTAAAAACTATCAAATGCATGTTAGGTTGCAAGCAAGGTGTATCTGCTCATTATCCATGTCCATTTTGTACATGAGGCTATAAAGTAACAAAGGGACAACAAAAAAGACTATCTATCTTAGATGAATACATAGATGCACCTACTTCCACAGAATGGGATAGACCTTTGTTAAGGTGTCCAATGTTAGAAATACCTAACTGTGACACATTAGATAAAGGTTGGAATCCCATTATTCCATTTCCATTAGTTAATGTTCACTTTTCCACATTGCATGCCTTCATGAGAATATTTGATAGATTATTGAAGCTCCACATACAATATGCATTTTCCATGAATCCAATTGATAAATTTGTACAAGCCATTCAAAAATTGGAAGAGTTGCTTAATTCGATTGGTTGTCATGGTGGTAATGTAACTCTAGTTGTCAAAAAACCTGGTGAATTGCAAAATATTTTGCAACAAGTGTCAATGACAGGGAAGAAGGCAAGAAAAGTTTTCAGAAGAGGTATGAGCCCTAAGAAAAATGAATGTGGGGAGCTATGGAAAGACTTGTGCATGATCACCTAACTAAAACCACCTCCATATCATTGTTTGGTAACTTCACATTAATTTCAAATGAAGCTAAAGATCCCTCTGAGCTTTGCAAAGGTATCCACTCTCCTATTTTACACATCCAACGATCATAATAAAATCTAATGTACAAAGAGGTGCGATGTTTTAAATAGTGAAACCCTATACATGTGTCACCAATTCTACAACAATATCTATCCTCTTTTGACAATCCTTCTACATAACCCCAGTTTTTCCCTACCAAACCTTCTACTACCTCGTATGTAATATCTTTACATAGGAACGTTGTAGGAGTTTCTACAAAAGGAATGCCTTGAAATATGAAAATAAAGCAATGGATTGGTAGAGTCCAATGAAGAGCTATTGATCTAGACACTCGCATGAATTTCAAAGGGTTATGTATGTCCATCACCATCTTATGCTTGAAAGATGATATGGACCAAAAATCAGGTTTTGGCCACTCTAAACTAAGAAGAGAATCAACTTTGATAATCTCCAACCTTCCATATTCACCATCTGTAGAAGTAACAATGTACTTGTGAGTGTAAAAGAAGATCCTTTCACGAATAAGTTTAGCAGGAGGTATATCTGGAAACACTAATGCCCCAATGTCTGCATGTAATGCTTTGAAAGTTCCTGTAAGATTATGAAGTGGTTGCTCTTCCACTAAACTAAAAGGAAATATGATTGTAACAAAGAAAAACATATGAGATGAGTAATTATGACATTTAACACCATGAAGCATTGAAAAAATAGAAATACTCACAATGGATTGGATATTTAATTCTATTGGAGTTTTCTAACTTCATGGTTGAAACTGTGAAGACATGTTGTACAATAGCAACCATCCCACCATGTGTTTGCTGCTTGAAGCCTAAGAGCTTACCTTTCCAATGAAGATCCAAATTTCCACGATCTCGAACACGATAAGGACCGAGTCTAGACGGCTGCATGTACACCCATACACCTTTGCAAAACTCTTGTGGTAGCCAACTTCCTTCCATTGTTTTGATGTTGTGGCACGTCATTGTGTGAACTTCGTCTTTTGGTTGCCTACGAGCTCTAGAGGTTTCCATGGGAGTAAGAGTTGTTGTCATTGTTGCAGAAGTTGGGAGAATGGTAGGAGGAGAAACAATGCTTCTGTTGTATGGTATTGAGGGAATAGAGGTGAAAAATATGACTTTTTGGGTTTTGGGTATGAAAATGGGAGTTTGAAGAGGGAAAGTAGAGTTTTTTGAGTTATTTTGAAAAAAGTCACTTTTTTAGCTCAAAAAAATGCACGGATTTTGAATTAGAAATAAAAAATAGCACTTTTGACCCTGAAAAGTGATATAGAGGTCATTTAATGGTATTATGATGAGTTTTACACCTTTTTAAAAATTTTGAATTTTTGGGCCCAACCTGATTACGAGATTTCTTCTCTCTCTAGAAGACAACCCTGAACATAGAGGAATCTTGTCCCCTCTTCCCCCTTCAGCCTAGTATTTTATGGGGTATAGACTATGGCCACCATGCTGTTTTGATTCGTCCATCACTAATCACTCCTTAAGCTAAAAGGCCCATGCAAGGTTCACTTTTTTTTCCTAATGAGCACAAGTGCTGCTTGTAATGTTTTGGAGTGTTGTGAATTGTTGTAGGAATGGCAAACGCAAATGGAATGAGTCAGCTTATGAGTGATAAGCTAGACAAGAACAACTTCCATGCTTGGAGATTCAGAATGATAAATTTCCTGATGGGAAAAGGCTACTGGAAGTACATCAAAGGAGAGAATGAAAATGCTCCACAGTTACCAGAAAGAAATCAGACTGCAGATCAAGTAAGAGCATATGAGGAATGGAATCAAGGAGCATGAAAGCTAATGTACTGGCTATCTGCTAGCATACAAGATAGCATGATTGGACACATACGGATGCCAAGACTCCAAAAGAGTCTTGGAATAGTTTGGTCATATTGTATGAGACCAATATAAAGGCACGGAAATTGCAACTCAAGAACGAGCTGCATACATTGGAGAAGAAGAGCATGTCGATAAGTGACTACACCTTGAAAATCAAAAGCATATGTGAGTCACTTGAATCTATTGGTGTGAATGTAGATGATGATGATAAGGTGGAAGTGTGTCTTCATGGTTTAGGAGCTGCATATAAGTAGTTCATAAGTTCTATACAGACCAGGGAAAATATTCTGAATTTTGCTGATCTGGTATCTATGCTGATTATTGAAGAAAAGAATCTTGGTGAGGATTCAAACTCCCAAGGAAAATCTAGTTCTAAGTAGGTTTTCTACTCTCGTAGAGGAAGAGGTAGAGGTAGAGGTTTTGGAAGTGGAAGAGGAAATAATAACCAAGACCAAAGTCAACAACAGAATCATGCAGGAGGAAGAGGACAGTTTTGAGGTAGGGGGAGCCAAAGAGGCCGCAGAAATTTCCAAAGAAATGATTCAAGTAATGACAGTAAAGGATGTTGGAATTTTGGTAAACTTGGACACTTTGAACATGATTGGAAGTTGAAGAATCAAAATAAGAGAAGGCAGCAGAATAACTATGCATCCACAAGTGCAGATGATTTTGAGAAGCTGTTCATGGTTCAACATCACATGATGCATACGATGTCTGCTGGTGTTTCAAAATCAAATGATATAGTCTGGTATGTTGATTCAGGTTCTTCAAATCACATGACTAGTAATGCGGAATGGTTTAGTACTTTGCAGAAATTGCAAGTTCCTGGATAGATTGAAACAAGTGACGACACATCACATCCTATTGAGCATATTGGAAACATAGCGCGATCAATGGAGGATGGAAAGGTAAAACATCTTGCTGATGTGCTGCATGTTCCAAATATAACAAAGGATTTGGTTTTTGTTGGACAAATGGTTGACCAAGGATTACAAGTCAAGTTCAATGTTGATGGATTATATGTAGAAGAGTACAAGCAGGATGGACGATTGGTTGCCAAAGGAAACATTGTGGGTTGGATGTTCACCTTAAATGTGAAGATTCTTGAAATGAATGCAGCCATGTTTGCAAAAGGTGTAAGAGTTATTGCAGAGATAGAGATGTGGCACAAATGGATTGGACATGCAAACTTGCAAAGGCTGAAATTGATGCAGTCAAAGGAGATTGTCCATGGACTACCAAATTTCAAAGTTGCAAAAAATGCAAAAGGTATGTGCAGGATGTCAATTTGGTAAACAATCAAGATTATCATCTCCACATGACAAGCATGTTAGTGAGAATGTACTAGAAGTAGTACATATAGATGTTTGGGGTCCAGCAAAGACCACATCTATGGGCGGATGCAAGTTTTATGTTACTTTCATTGATGACCATACATGCAAAGTATGGTTATATTTCATGAAAGAGAAGAGCGAGGTGTTCACTCACTTCCAAAATTTTAAAGCTATGGTGGAAAAGCAAACAGGGAAGTACATTTAGACATTAAGATCTGATGTAAAATGAGTTCAACAATTTTCTAAAAAATCATGGAATTCGGCGTTGTCGGAAAGTTTTCAACCTTTCCGTTGACGACCCAACATTGGTGAACCCGACGTGAACAAACGGCGTTGCAGCTCAGGTATAAATTTTAAATTTTGCATTGCATATACATTCATACGATTTTACATCAGTGCAGCTGCGTCTTCATCCCTAGAAGTTGTGGCATTTACGTGAGCTTGCAATCTTCTTGGTGTCGAGGGCTGGTCTGGTGACCTGAGCGCCTCCACGAAGATTGACAAGAAGGAGAACCTCGTCGCGCCACCCCTTTCATCAACAATTGAAGCACAAAACGTTTGCACCCATTTTTAGCAAACTATGTATTTAGGTTTTGATTCAAATCAATAAATGTATTGAATTTCACAGAAAGCACTGTTTTGAGCCTCATCTTTGAGCAGTTGGTATAATTTCTTTACCCTTACATTCTTGGGTGCAAAATTTTATTTAAGGTTAAATTATTGGTATAGGTTAAAGGCAACTGTTTGTTAATCATAGGTTAAGCGTTAATCATAGCTTTACTTGAAGCATATTGGCATAACTGGACTCTAACGGAATTTCAGAATTAGTAGCTGAACATAAGGAAAGAGTAACAAAAGAAGTTCAGGATATAGTTAGAATTGTTCAAGCTAGGTCAAAACAAACTTTAAAAATGGACGAGCTATTTCAAACTATGATGCACGAGACGCAAGGACAAAAAGTAGTTGAAACGTTATTAAAGGATAAAGGGAAATTTACTGGTATGAATGTTACAAATTATTTAGACACGTTTGAGGAATTAGCCAAGTTACACGGCTTGCCTGATACAAAGTGGAAATCCTATCTTGGACGACTTGCCATAGGTACAGTGAAAGCTATTATGGATCTACATGACAATAAGGAATGGGATGAGTTTAGAAAAGAGCTACATAAAGAATTTTATTTAGAGGACTATAGTCAACACAGTAGAGAGGGATTTATGAAATGGATTAGTTCTCCTAAGTCTCACATTTCTTTAACTCAACTCCATGGCGAATTTATGAAAAGATTCTCTCAATTACCTGAACAGGATAGAGTTGCCCTTACCCCAGATATCATTTTATATTTCCTTAAAATCTTGACTCCAGATATAAGGGTAGAGGTTGAGCGTAGGCTTGAAGAACCGGGAAAGAAATATGGGCTTACAGATGACTGGGGTGTAGTGAAAACTGTAGTTGAGGCGGTTGCTCACATGAACCAACGTAAAACACTCCTTTATGATTCGATGTCTCAACCATCTTCCAGTTTTCCTCCGATTCAGGCAACTAGGGATACACATATAGATTCAAAAGGTGAGCCTACAACATCCACATCTAGAGTACCAACCGAGTTACAATTTGAGATTTTGTTTAACAAGTTGGACAATATGATGCATATGCACGAGAATATGTCTAAAGAGGTAGCGGCTTTGCAGAATGTGGTGTATGCTTTAAACCTTCAAGATAAACCTGCAATGCAAGCTCATCCGACTATTTATCCTCAACCAGTAAATGCTCCAAATCCACCATTAGTAGCTCCGAATCATCCATTAGTACCTCCTAATCCACCTTTTATACCTCCTAATCCTCCAGTTGTACCCCAACCAATTCCTCAACCGATTCCTCAAGCATTTAACCAAAGAAATTTCAATGAAAGGAGAAATGCCAATGTGAGGAGATGTATCTGGTGCGATGCCACAGATCATTTGACTTACACATGTGAAGCATTGAAAGATGCGAAAGAGAAAAGACTTGTAATTGATATTGACAAGCGATTGTGCGACTATAGAACACATTTACCCTTAGCTGCCAATTGGGGAAAGGGAGGGATGCAGAAGCTGTATGAAAACCTTTCTGAGTCTTCGAAATCTGCTTCTGCTGTTAAACTAGAATATGTTGATAGTGACTCTGATTCCGAACAAACAAGGGAAACAAGGAACTACTCAATTGAAGCTTTGATAAAGGCGAGAGATGATATTATGCAGAAAACTACGTGGAACTCTCCTGTTGATCAATTCTCGATATATTCGCATATTGCGAATGTTGAAGAGAAAAGAAAGAGGGATGATGAGCAAGATACAAATGATTCAGGTAGACGAATGACTAGAAGTAAGATGAGAGATGAGCCGAAGCCTAAGAAAGTTCAGTTTGAACAAGGCGAAAGTTCTAAAACAAATGAGGAGCGAAGAAAAGAAATTAGGGAGGGTAAACAACCTGTGTTTAGTGAGCCAATTCAAACATCAGACAAAGTAGAGCAAATTCCTAGAACTGAAACAAAACCTGAAGAGAAACCAGAAAAGAAACCAAAACGAGTACCGAAAGCTATTCTTATTTCTGAACTTGAACAAAAAGTTGATTCGAAAGAAATATTGTATGACATCTTATTAAAAAGTGCAGTAACAATGACTTTAGAACAAATCTTCTCAATAGCAAAAATTGAATTTAAGGAAAATTTTATTAAACTAATTAAAAGGAAGAGATTCCCTCTGTCACAAGAGGTAGAGATGCAAGATGTTGCCGATGTAACTCACTTGATTCATGAACCTCTTTCTTTAGACTCAGAAGATGAAGAAGATAATACCTGTAATGTGAATAAAAATTTCTTAGGGCCGATTGTACCAGATGACGAAACAAAAAACTCAGAGAGTGATTTTAGAAAAAGTTTTTGGGCGAGAGGCACACCGGAGATTAAAGTTAACCTAGGAGATCAGAAGAGATCATATTCTGCTTTAGCCCTAATCGACTTTGGGTCTAAAATCAATGTGATTTCGAAAGGATTATATGATAAGTTTAAATGGCCTATTGATAAAAATCACGGCTGGATAATGGGAACCTCGGACAATGGTTGTGGATCACTCCTGGGAGCATGTGCCAACATACCTCTAATGATAGGTGGAATCTCTGAGACATTCCACTTTTTCATTCAGGACAACTACTCTTATGAAATTATCTTAGGTCAACCATTTATATGTGAAGCCAGAATGGAGACTAAAGTAATAGATGACGGCTCAGCATACGCAAGAATTAGATCTAAAGATGATCTACAATCGCTCCAAGTTATGATAGTCAGCCCAAACCATGTACGAAATAGGGAGCAAATTAGGAAGACGCCCATCCGTTCTCATGAAAAGATACGTGAAGATCATATGCCTCTTCGTGAGTTTGGAACTTATTATGATCAAAATTTTGCCTAGATGCCACTGTTGAGCGAGACAACGGTGGTTCTTGGTTTGATGTCTCGCACCCATCTGTAGATACTTTAGATAGTTTTTCTTTATATTTCCCTTCATCATATTTGCAATTCAGTCATCATAAACAAATTCCTAAAAAATTATAAAACATTATGAAAAATTTTATAAAGAGAAAGGATTCATTTCATCTGATGAACACATTGAAACCGTAATTGAAACTTTATCTTCAAACTCATTGATTGAAGAACTTCAAAATATTTTGCATGAAAAAGAAAATTTTAGATTTGTACTTTTAAATTCTATTGAAGAATATGATTTGATTATTAAATTTTTCATGAGTAATGAAAAGGAAGCAAAAGTAAATACAAAATACAGAACCGTTGACAAAAAAATTAAACCGATTGCCCAATCGTTACCACGAGAGAGTGAAGAGAAGTTTAGGCAAGTTACCAATGATCCTTATTTAAGAGAGCGCACAAATATAGGTCATACCTTCACAGAAGAAACTTTAAAGCTAATCAAGATAGGAAATGATGAAAACTTTTTGTTACCCGAGGAACGTGAACTATTTCAAAGAGTGATTAGAAAGCATGGAAAGGCATTTTCTTTATATTCCCATGAGATAGGTTGTGCTGACCCACAAATTGTACCACCGATGATCATTTTTACAGTGCCTCACATTCCATGGAATCTTCGACCCATACCTGTTCCGAAAGCCCATTTACCAGAGTTAATGTGGCTTCTTAAGGAAAAGATTCACATGCGAATTTTAGAGCCATCGTCTACACCCTACTCAAATAGGTGGTTTACTGTTCCAAAGAAAAATGGCAAGTTACGATTCATTCAAGATTTACAAGCTGTTAACAAGGTTACTATTAGGAATGTAGGTACTAGGCCCATTGTAGGAGAATTCGCTGAAGCCTTTGCTGGTCATGCCATTTACTCAATGGGAGACTTGTATTCTGGCTACGATCAATTTCAGCTTGCTATTGAAAGTAGAGACATTACGACCATGAAAACTCCTTTAGGCTTAGTTCGCATGTGCACTTTGCCGCAAGGAGCTACTAATTCAGTAGCGTATATGATGAACGCCATGAATTCAGTATTACATGACTTCATTCCTAATATAGCCATGCCATTTATTGATGACATTCCTATTAAAGGATGTATTGAGAATGCGAAAGATGAAACTTTAGATTCCTCTGGCTGCAGGAAGTTTGTAGTAGATCATATCTCTGACTGTGAAAGGATTTTCCAGAGATTTGAAGAGGTTGGTCTCACATTCTCCATTGAGAAATCTGTTTTTGGTGTCAATGAGGTACTTATAGTTGGGCATTTATGTGGACATTACGGTCGGAGGCCATATCCACCTAAAGTCGACACTATAAACAAGATTTCTGAAACCTGTAATAATATTAGTGAGGTAAGACGATTCCTTGGTGCTTGTGTGTTTTATGCCATCTGGATCCCACACTATGCACATGTTGCAAACTGTCTTTATGCTTTACTAAGGAAGAATCAAAAGTTTCTTTGGACTGAAGAACACTCAAAAGCTATGAAAAAGTTAAAGAAATTACTTCTTGAAGCTCCTATTTTAAAGCGAGTAGATTATACTGATCAAAAGCCTATCATTTTAACTGTTGATACGAGCCCTATAGGAATAGGATGGGTTATTGGTCAGGACGATGAAGAGGGCAATAGGTATGCTGTGAGATTTGGAGCAAAGATTTTACACGATACGCAAAGAAATTATCCGTAAATTAAACGAGAACTATGGGGTTTAGTCACGGCATTAAAATCTGATAAAGAATATTTTATAGGTGCAAATGTAATAGTTGAGACAGATTGTCTACCTCTGATTGGAATGATTACAAACTGTTCATCACCCGACATTGCCATGCTTAGATGGATTTCATACATCAAGTTTATAAATCCTCTTTTGATACATATTGCAGGTAAATCTAATCCTGTGGCTGATATGCTTTCTCTAGCTAGATTTGATAATGAGGAAGAAATAGAATTAGAAATAAATGCAATTAATTATGATTCTAAAGCATACGCATATGAACAGTTTAATATTGAAGAATACGAAGGAGAGTGGCAGGATATTGGAAAGTATTTAAGTACTTTGGTTAGGGCACCTTCATGGTCTTCAAATAGATTTCGAAATATTAGGAAAAGAGCTTACAACTTTTTTCTGAAAGAAGGTTTAATTTGGAGACATGCTAGGGGAAAAATTAGATTGCCACAACGAGTACTAGGTACTAAGGATCTTCAGTTACAAGTCATGAAGAGTATGCATGATACTTTATGGGCAAGACATAAAGGTTTTGTAGCTACGTATGAAAAAATTAGAGAAGGATACTGGTGGCCAGGGATTTATGTTACTGTTAAAAATTATGTGAATTCATGTGACGTATGTCAGATTCATTCCTCAGTCAAACATAGGGATCCGTTGCATCCTACCTATCCACCATGCATCCATTATAAATGGGTTGTAGACTTAGTTACCATGCCCAAAGGTATCAATAAGATGAGATATATAGTCTTGGCACGTGAAGATCTTACGAATCATGTAGAAGGCCGAGCTTTAAGATCTAAGACAACCTTGAATGTATGCAAATTTCTTCTTGAGGATGTCATTTCACGATTTGGTTATGTAGAAAAGGTAGTGGCTGATAGGGGAGAGTTAGATGCGCAGGAGGCTAGAGAATTCTTTGCTAGGCATGGAATTCGCTTAGCCCTTACTACTGCTTACAACCCTGAAGCTAATGGGAAGATTGAGAGAGGGCATTCTCCTATTATTAAAGCAATTTCCAAAGCTTGTAATGGAGAAATTAAGAATTGGCCAACTTATCTGCCATTTGCGTTGTGGGCTGATAGAATGACCTGCACTAGAACAACGGGGTATATGCCGACAGAGTTGATGTATTGCCAGAAACCGATATTCCCTGTGCATACACAAATTGTTACTTGGACTACTTTATCATGGGAAGATAATCTGTCGACAGAAGATTTATTAGCTCTGCGAATCCAGCAGTTAGAGCAAGGAAATGAACGTTTAGAAGAGGCTATAGTTAAACTAAAAGATTCTGGACTAAGAAATAAGAAGTATTTTGATAAATCACATAGGTTAAGGCCAAAGCCGGTTCAAGTTAATGATTGGGTTTTACTGTATGATAGTACGTTTGATTCTCAGTATGATGCCCATAGGAAACTTAAAAGACGTTGGTTTGGACCTTATGTGGTAGTCAAAACCTATGATAATGGAACGTATGCCTTACGCGAATTAGATGGCACGCCTCTTAAAAACTTAATTGCTGGCAAAAGAATTAAATTATTTAAACAAAGAGATGATGAAATGTATGAAGTAATGTTTGATGATGAGCATGATTAATTATGTATGAATGAATTTCTTTAGTGTAGGTTTCTTTTGCAGGAAAACCAAGAGAAGATTTGAATATGAAATTTAATAATTTTGCGTGTCTAGCTGTTGCTGGTTGAGTTCTAACAGGTCTTTGAAGAACAAATTAAGATGCATAAAGATAAGCAGATTGAAGATGAAGCAGATTGAAGATAAAATTGATTTTAGGTTGTATTTTTCTTTGTCTTAAAATTTTGTTTTACGTATTTTATTTGCATTCATATAAAACTAATTGATAAAATCTGGAATGAAGAATATTAATTTATAAAGGACTCTATTTAACCATATTAGGAAAATAGACATAATTTATATTTCTACATTTATAGATTAAGTGAGATTTGTTAAAAATAGAAGGATTTGTAGTTCATTTAGATAACGAAAGTAGTTGTATATATATAGGAGCATATTGTTGCATGATACATGTCTGTGAAAACCTAGATCTTTCTTGTCCATGCAGCTAGATCCTTAGCTCGGATTAAGGGGTTAAGCCTTTCCCCTTTAAAACAAAAAAGTAGCGAAAAAAAAAAAAAGAATATTGACATGGAAGTTATACCTTCTTCCACCTCAAAAAGGTATTTACATTTATTATCGATATGAAGTTACATCATATTTATATGAAGAAAACTAGTTGTGAAAAAACACATCTAGTGATTAAAATTGGGCATACAAGGCGGCTGTCTGTCCAAGTAGATTTAGTAGATTTCTTTGGCATGCTTGATTGTTCATATGTGAATGCATATATATGACGAAACCTGCATTTGAATGAATGAAAATGAATTCTGTTTTATAATCTTTACATAGTTTATAAATGGATGAAATGTAAATAAATGTTTGTTGACTGAACAGGTTACTAGCTTACCTTTATACTTTAATATGTTTTCATTGCCAGATATAATTTAAATAAACTTCATGTGCATGTTGAAAGATTAAAAATTTGATAATTTAAAATATGTTTATAAAAGAATTTGATGTTGTTCTATGATTTAATTTCACGATAATCATTGAACATGCTGCTTCCCTCAATCTGCAAGTTGGCCCATCGAGGACGATGTGCAGGTTTGGTGGCGGTGGATGTCGGGAAGATTTGCATCTTCTAGTTGATGACCAGAGAAAATGAAAACAAATTAATTGGTGAATTCTAAACCTCTTTTTCACTGTTGAACAATTGTTCTGGATTGAATTAACTACTTTTGAAGTGTTTGCAGGTACAAGAAATGATGAAGAATATGTGTTCATATTAGGGTTACCCTAATTACTCATTTAATGAGTGTTTTAAATTGATACATATAAGACATATGAGTATATACCCCTAGGGTTTCATAAGTTTATATAAGTTAAGTCAGTAGGATTAATCCAAAGGATCTTAAATAATTCCATTGGGTTAATGTTAAGGGTTTAGATGATTTATCATGGGTTAGAGATAGGGTTTAGAAGGGTTTTAAAGGGTTTTCATGAGTTTCTGATGGGTTTAAGTAGGTTTTCTAGGGTTTCAGAATGTTTTAAAGGTTAAAACAATTAATATTTAATGAAATTAATCTATATCTAAACATTGGTTCAATAATAAAAATTAAAATATGGTTTAATTAATTATTTAATCATGTATGTGCAATTAAATCCTAAGGTTTGATTTAATTAAAACTTAAACTAAGGTTAATTTAAATGATTTATTTAATTAAGAAAATTAAGGTAATAGAATAAAAATAATAATTGAAGTGGATAATTAATGAGCGGTGTATGTGAGTGCTGTTTAAAGTGTGGTGTGGGTTAAGTGTGTAACTAAAGTGGTTAAAGTGAATAGTTTCAAAGTGTGGTAGTTGTGAATGCAAGTTAAAAGAGTGGTAGAAAAAAAATATGCATTTAAAGTGTAAAAAAGGTGTGTACAAAGAGTGGTGAGTGTGAGGGTAATTAAAAGAGAGGTTGTGTGAGAAAAGTTAATTGAAGTGTGGTGAATGTTAAATGGGGAAAAGTGAGGATGAGGAAATAAAGTAAAATCAAAGGAATGGTTTACAAATGAGTTGTGTGTGTATATATATGAGTATGTTGTGCTAGTTTCTTCTAATGTTTCTTGCAGGTACTCATTCTTTTCATCTATTCTTTGGTCATTTTCATTATGCTTAGTTTAGCTAGTTATCTATTTTGGTGGATAGAAAACGATGTAGGCGTTGCTATTAACTCTGCAGTAGTATAGAAAGAGAGTCTGTTGAGCGTTATGTGCCCTTTACAGGTCTATGTGCTGTCCCTTCAATGGCAGATTCGTGACCTGGATGGCCATATCGTGATTCTTCTATGCTTCATCACTATACTATACTCTCAACTTCTGATGGTTAAATCTCTGGCATTCATCACTGGTAGAGATTAAATTCTCCTTCCCTGGCAGATGTACGCGTAGAAATAGAGAGGGAGAAGTGATGATGTCTGTAGGCTTAGGCTGTTGGCGGCTACTACAGACTGAGCGTGACGGCGCAGAGAGTGACGCAGGAGAGAGAAAGAAAGACAGAGATAGGGAGAGAGAGAGAGTAGGAAATTAATTTAAAAAAAAAAGGATCTCCCTCCTTCTCTCCCAGCAGGCGGCTGCAGACGCGCAGCGCGCGTGCAGAGAGAGAGAGAGAGAGAGAGAGAGAGAGAGAGAGAGAGAGAGAGAGAGAGAGAGAGAGAGAGAGAGAGAGAGAGAGAGAGAGAGAGAGAGAGAGAGAGAGAGAGAGAGAGAGAGAGAGAGAGAGAGAGATCGGGAGAGAGAGAGAAAAGACAGAGATAGGGAGAGAGAGAATAGGAAATTAATTAAAAAAAAAAAAAGGGATCTCCCTCCTTCTCTCCCAGCAGGCGGCTGCAGACGCGCAGCGCGCACGCAGAGAGAGAGAGAGAGAGAGAGAGAGAGAGAGAGAGAGAGAGAGAGAGAGAGAGAGAGAGAGAGAGAGAGAGAGAGAGAGAGAGAGAGAGAGAGAGAGAGAGAGAGAGAGAGAGAGAAAGAGAGAGAGAGAGAGAGAGAGAGAGAGAGAGAAAGAAAGAGAGAGAGAGAGAGAGAGAGAGAGAGAGAGAGAGAGAGAGATTGGCAGAGAGAGAGAGAGAGAAAGAGAGACAGTTAGACTGATTAGATTGTTTGATTAATGCATAATTAGAAATTAATTATATATTACATGTTTTGTTTATATTTAGTGTTTTGTTTGTATTTTATTTAGATTATTATTAAGTGATTAGTTTATGCATGAAAATATATACATCTATGCATGAGTGCATACATATAAATATTGAAGTATGTTAGAAGTTAGTGTATAGCAATGAGTGTTAATAAATGTTCATGAAATGAATTATGCATGATGTTGGCATATATGTATGCCATATGTGTGTATTCATAAGAGGAACTACTAATATGCATATTTATACAATGATAAGTGTGTGTTTGTATGCATATATGTTTATGTCAATGTGTGTGCATGTGTGCATGAGAACATACATGTGAGTGATGTGTGTATGAGCATGAGTGTGCATGAATGCATGCTTATGAGTGAGGTAGTGTTAGCATGTGCATATGTGTGAGTGTTAGCATATGATTTAATGCATAGGTAAGTAATTGAATTATTGTATGCATATGCATAAATGCATCTAAGTATTAGCATAAATGAGTATTTGCACATTCATGAGAACTAATATGTGTGAGAGCATAATAGCATATGTTTGATGAAATACAAGTACAAGTAGGAATGTAAGTAAGATTAGTTAAGCAAACATTAAATGAATGAGTTTATGTTAGCATATGTGATAATGCATGTGTGTGTTTATGAGAATTAAATCATTTGCATGAGTATATGCATGTGTATGATAATGTAAGTTTATGCTCTTATTGATTTTGTAAATTTACTAATGTCCTAATGTTTCTTGCAGTGTCGAGAAGCATTGAAGATTAATGAGCAATTGAAGAGCAAATGAAGTGCAGTGAACCTAATGTTTTCTTGCAGAAACATTGATGACTTCAAGCTAATGAAGTAAAGTGAAGAGAAGCAGCAAGATTGAAGATTCATTTAAATCTTATCTTCCAATTAAAACCATTGCGAAGTGTCAAGGAGTGCTGATAAAGAAACAAGCATACAAGATTTCACGATTTCAAACTTACTAAGTTGTATAGGATTAGAAGATTATAGTAGCACTGAATATATGCCTTTGTATAGACTGAAATAGTTTGATATTGACATTCTTCATATTGTTTTTCTGCAACTTTATTGAGATCTTAATTTTTCATTCGTATGTCGAAAGGATTAGGAACTACCAGTAGTTCTAAAAATGATTCTGATATTAAGCACAAATTAGATCACTTAATTATAGGAACATTGCTACCATCTCCAATTGAGAATTCATATAATAACGAAATTATAGAACCTGAAATTATTAAAGATAAAATAGTGAACGAGTCTTTACGCCCATTAGAATACGATCGTCTTGTTTCTCGACTGTTACCATTATTTACTTTAGTTTTGCCAGAACCGGAGGAAAACGAAGACTTATTCCCACCTCAATTAGTTCGAAAACCGAGCTCAGATCAAATTGAAACTGAAGAAAATGACATGATTAAAGATCAAATTACCCGTGAGAACTTAGTTTCACCTTATCAAATAGAAGCTATAGAAAGATACAGGGCTGGCCGTCCTTATGGTCCATAGCTAGTTAAAACTATTTTCTTTTGGTAAGAAAACTTTAGTTTCAGTCATAGAATTAGATAATTTATATTGTTTTGTCATTAGAACCCTTATTTCCTTAAGCCTGAGTCCGCTACAGACACCCTGCGTGTGCCGAACGATTTAGGCGGATGACTTGATCCACCATCCGAGCATCTCTCACGACCCGACATTGGACTCTAACCCATGATAAATCATCTAAACCCTTAACATTAACCCAATGGAATCATTTAAGATCCTTTGGATTAATCCTACTGACTTAACTTATATAAACTTATGAAACCCTAGGGGTATATACTCATATGTCTTATATGTATCAATTTAAAACACTCATTAAATGAGTAATTAGGGTAACCCTAATATGAACACATATTCTTCATCATTTCTTGTACCTGCAAACACTTCAAAAGTAGTTAATTCAATCCAGAACAATTGTTCAACAGTGAAAAAGAGGTTTAGAATTCACCAATTAAGTTGTTTTCATTTTCTCTGGTCATCAACTGGAAGATGCAAATCTTCCCGACAGCGTCAGTTTTCATGCAGGTACACACCACAACAGAATGGCATTGCTGAATGCAAAAATAGACATATTGCAAAAATAGCAAGAGCCTTGATGGCTGAGAAGAATATGCCTCATTGTTATTGGGAAGAAGCTATGCATACTACTGTATACATCATGAGCAGAACTCCGACTCCTGCTATATATCAAGTTACACCTGAAGAGAAGTTTACAGGTAAAAAAGCCAAACTTATCACATCTGAAAGTTTTTGGCTGTATTGCATATGTACATGTCCCAAATGAATTGAGGACGAAGCTTGATCCAAAAGCAGAAAAGTGTGTCTTCATTGGATACTCCCTTGAGCAAGGGATATAAATTTTATAACCCACTCACACGACAAGTAAAGGCGAGTAGAGATGTGGTATTTGATGAAATGTCAAGCTTCTATGCAGATGCCAAAGAAGGACTGAATGTTGAACCAAATGACAAAGAAAATGCTGAAAAATCAAGTGCAAAATCTCAAGTTTTGAGTGGACCGGATGCATCACCAAGCAATAGTTCCAACTCAAATCCATGGAGTGGAAGATTGCGTGGAAATTTTAGTCCAATAAATTCATCAAATACATCCAAGAAAGGTAAAGAAAAGCTTTCTGTAGGTCATAAAACATGTGCAGGTTTTGAAGATGTTGATGGAGATTCAAGCGGTTCAGAAAAGAGTCTTGATGAGGAACTTGGACTGCCCTCTGTGAAGATGAGTAAGAAGGGCACATGCAGATGATACAAGGAGAAGTGACCCAAGACCAAGAAGATCTGAGAGGATGCGGAATTCAGTGCAACAATTGACGTATGATAGTTATATGGCTCGTCATTGTGCCTACATTACAAAGGTAATACAAGATGCTAAACCTTCTTGGTTTGAAGATGCAATTGGAATTGCAGATCGGGAAAAAGCTATAGATGAGGAGATGGCTATACTTTATGGAAATGACACATGGAGGCTGGTTCCATTGCCACAAGGAAAGAAACCCATAGGCTGCAAATGGATTTACAAGGTAAAGCATAATGATGATGGTAGCATAAGCAGGTATAAAGCACGATTGGTAGCTAAAGGATATGCACAGACATATGGCATTGATTATGAGGAAACATTGAGCCCTCTAGCTAAAATGTCTACTATCAGAATACTTGTTGCATTAGCTACAACAAAACGATGGACTTTGCATCAGATGGATTTGTGTTGAAAATCAAGTCTCAATCATGCAAAAAGGCTCAACCACAAGTTTTTCAAGTGGACCAATCAAAGAAGAGGACCCAAAGTCATGGAATAAAGTCAGAAGCTGCACCAAACTCAATCAAATTCAAATCTCATCAAATCAACCACCAAAAAGTGCACCTAAACTGATTGGTGGGTGGTTAGCTAGATTGTAGGAAAAGTAAAACTTTATATAAGCATCATCTGGCCTTTGTTTCTTGAGTTTTATGCATTCCAGGAGTTTCCCACTTAGTTTAGTGAAGACATAAACTCGAGCAAGCAGCCCCCTTGCTTGCTTACCTCATTTTGTCATCATTTTGCTCCTCTCTATCTAGAGGTGTAGTTAGGCTTTTCCAAATCTGATTGTACCAGATTGTAGAGCATCGTTTGCCCTCTCATTGTACTCATTTTCATTGATTCCAAGGTTCATTTGGTCTTTCATATTGTGCCCTGAAGTTTGCCAAAGTTTCAAATTCATTGGCTGAGTGAGTTGTGAGAAATTGCTAACTTTGTGAATGTATATCTCTGCACATAGGCAGAGAGTGTTGCAAACAAGTAGACTATTTTGCAGAGGGTAGCTATCCCAGATGGAGAATCCATTTGGGATGATTTAAAGCTTTTTGGGTAGATATTATAGTTTACTACAAGTCTCCAAAAGTACTTTTTAAGTCCCTATATTGGTGCAAAGAAAAGTTCAGAATAGTGAGCATATATCACTGCTTGTGGACCTAATGGAGGGCAGCCATCTTCCATTTTTGCATTGGGGTGTTAGAATCATCCCCCGTCAGTGGTTTCAGAGCCATTTTGGGGGCTTGGAGACATCAGTGGCATCATATTGAATACTTGAAGGGATCAAGACAACTTGTGGAAGCACACGGAGGACTCATCAAAGCAAGAAGACATCAAAAGGGGGCTACATCGAACGAGATCTCAACTAATCGAAGGTTAGCAAGGGAGAAGCTATCAAAAGGTAATATCCACACCTTCTAAAGCATACAAACACTTGAGCAGAAGCTAGAGGAGAATCTTAGAGCTCACTATGGCTGAGTATAATGCACAAATAGAGAAGTTAGAGAAAGGAAATTATCAACAATGGAAATTTAGAGTTAGTAACTACCTTATGGGCAAAGGATTGTGGGGATTAGTGAGTGGCATGGAGCCAATGCCTCATGTACATGATCCACCACTTCAAGAGCAAGTCAAGGAACTTAATGAATGGATTGAAAGAGATAGGAGAGTCATATTCATTCTATCCCAACACATGAGCAATAGCATGATAGGGCATATACAAGACTTGGACACATCCAAGAAGGTTTGGGAGACCTTGGAGAGATTGTACTCTTCATCAACAAAGGCAAGGAAGATTAAGCTCAAGAATGAGCTGAATAATCTTAGGAAATCACCAAGTACTAACATAAATGAGTACATTTTGAAGGTTAAGGAGCTTGCAGATGCTTTAGGCTCAATTGGGAGCCCAATCGAAGGCGATGCTCTTGTTGCACACACTCTCAATGGCTTGAGATATGATGAAAGGTGAAAAGCATTCACCACATCAGTTTATGTGAGGGATTCCCTACCAGAATTGGATCAATTAGTCACATTGATGGTGACCTAGGAGATGAACCAATGAGGTTCACAATCAAAGGGCAGCCAAGCCCAAGTTTTCTATGCAGGTAGAGGCAAAGGCAAAAGAGGTGGACAAAACTCCCAAGGCAGAGGGAGAGGAAGGTCAAGCTCAAGCTCAAGCAACCAAAAAGGTTTCAACCAAAGCTATGGATCAAGAGGAAGAGGAAGGATTAGAGGAAGAGGGGAAGATCACATGGAAGAGAAGCATCCAATGGAGAATGCTACAATTGTGGAAAACTGGTCCATTATGCAAGAGATTGTTGGTCCAAAGGAGGAGGCAATCAAGGATACAAAACGAACCAAGTTAATTATGCTATTACTTCAACAAATTCAGAAAATGAGAACTTGCTTATAATGTATGGTTCAAGTGAAAGAGTCAATTCAGATTTTACATGGTACATTGATAGTAGTCGTAGCAACCATCTGAGTTGCAATAAAGATGTTTTCTTTAATTTACATTCACCCATCACTCAAGGACATGTAGAGACAAGGGATGAAACTGAGCACAAGATTACACATGTGGGAGATGTTGCATTGAATGGATCTCAAAGCTCCAAGGTGTTGAAGGATGTGTTGCATGTGCCAACCATCACAAAGAACTTGGTTTCGATAAGTCAAATGGTTGAAAGAGGTTATGAGGTGAGGTTCAATGAGAAAGGATGTTTTGTTGAAGACCCCATGCACAAATACAAGCTCATAGCAAAAGTAAAGAAGCAAAGAAGACTCTTCACCATGGAGGTAAAGCCATTAGCCCCTCACACTGTCTACTTGTCAATTGAAAATAAGCAGATTGCAGAAATCGACTTATGGCATAAAAGAATTGGGCACATAAACTTACAAGGATGGACATGAAAATGAAGGGCTTGGTGAGTGGTCTACCTAATCTTACATCTCAGAATATGCAACATTTGTGTCATGCTTGTCAATTAGGAAAACAAAGCAGATTGCCATTCAAGAAGGAAGCACATGTGAGCAATGAAGTGTTGAATCTCATACACACAGGTGTA
This sequence comes from Ceratopteris richardii, assembly GCA_020310875.1. NCBI lineage: Eukaryota > Viridiplantae > Streptophyta > Polypodiopsida > Polypodiales > Pteridaceae > Ceratopteris > Ceratopteris richardii. Next base: position 79,460,559 of record CM035415.1, read on the forward strand.
TGGGGACCTACAAGGGATCCATCCATTGGAGCTAATAGATATTTTTTCACATTTATAGATGATCATTCAAGGTTTGTTTGGATGTATTGCATGAAGTTAAGGTCAGAGGAGTTTTACCACTTCAAGAGGTTCAAAAACCTAGTGGAGAAGGAAACAGGGAAGTACATAAAGACTCTCAGATCAGATGGAGGGGGAGAGTATTTTTCAATTGTATTTTCAGATTTTCTACATTATCATGGCATCAAAAGGAAATTCACTTGCATGTATACACCTCAACAAAATGGGGTGGTAGAAAGGAAGAATAGATACATAACAGAAGTGGCTAGATCTTTGTTAAATGAAATGAATGTTCCTAACTCTTATTCGGCTGATGCAACAAATACAGACATATACATTATGAATAGGTGTCCAACCTCATGAGTACATGGAGTTACACATTATGAATCTTGGTGTGATGTGTTACAGGTTGACGATGCATATGAAGCCGACAAGAAGTTCAAGGAGCAACAACAAAGCATGGAGATAAGTGGTCCAACCACTTCAAGCACACCATTAGAGGAGAGTACTACATCAGATTGGCATGGAAGGACAAGGAATGAAGCTCATTCAAGTGAAGAAAGTAGAAAAGGAAAGCAAAAGGCAATGACGAAGACCATCGATGGGTAGACATGGAATCTACAAGTGATGAAGATATGGAAAAATTAGAAACTCCGGGATTTAAAGCATCTAAACCAAGGAGGAGGAGATTCCTACCACCTAATGGTAAGCTAAGGTCATCCAATAGGGTTAAATACCCTGTTCAAAGGTTAACTTATGATTCATTCATTGCAAGACACTATGCCTACATGAGTCAAGTTATAGCTTGTCAAGAACCTAACTTTCTTGAAGAAGCAAATAAGCATAGGGAATGGATTGAAGCCATGGAGGAGGAAGTCAAAGCACTTGAAGAAAATGATACTTGGTCATTGGTGCCAAGAACAAAGGACATGAAAGTCATTGGCAACAAATGGGTGTACAAGGTAAAGAGGCATGCAGATGGGAGCATCTCTCTCTAGGTATAAAGCAAGGCTCGTTGCCAAAGGTTTGTTCAAACCTATGGCATAGAATTTGAGGAAACATTCAGTCTAGTAGCTAAGATGTCCATCATCAGAAGTTTGATTGCAATTTCAGCCTCAAAAGGTTGGAAGATGTACCAGTTGGATGTGAAGAATGCTTTCCTAAATGGAGAGCTTGAAGAGGTAGTCTTCATGGGCCAATCCCAAGGCTTTGAAGATGAGAGATTTCCACATCATGTATGTAGGTTAAAAAGGCTCTTTATGGACTCAAGCAATCCCCAAGAGCTTGGAACCAAAGACTTGTGCACTACTTAGTAAAATGTGGATACAATCAGAGTCATGCAGACCCATCACTCTTTGTGAAGAAGGAAGGTAGAAAAATTATTTTCATTTGTATATATGTTGATGATTTGATCATTACAGGGGAAAATGAAGCCAACATCAAGGACATAAAGAGGAAGCTTGGATATGAGTTTAAAATCTCATATTTAGGGATTTTAAGGTACTTCCTTGGGATTGAAGTACTATATAAAGAGGAAGGTATATACTTGATGCAAAGGAAATACATTCTTGATCTTTTGAAGAAGTTTGGCTTGTGTGATTGCAAGCCCATTTCAAATCCATTAGAAGTAAATGTTAAACTAATTGATCATGAAGGTGAAGAAGTGAAGGATGTGACCATGTATAGGTCAATAATTGGTTCTCTCTTGTATGCTACTATGAAAAGATATGATATTGCACTTGTGGTTGGAGTGTTATCTCAATTTTTGCAAGAACCAAGAGTACCTCATCTTGTTGCAGCCAAAAGGGTACCTAGGTACCTCAAAGGATCAATAAATGAAGGTCTATATTATCCATTTGATGATGGGGTAAATGTACAAGCTTATTGTGATGTTGATTGGGCAGGTTCCAAAGATGATAGGAGGAGCACTAGTGGATATGTTATCATGCTAGACCATCTCATGGATGTCAAAGAAACAACCAACTGTGGCTCTTTCATCCACCAAAGCTGAGTATAGAGGCTTGGCACAAGTCTCATGTGAGCTTATGTGGATGAAGAAGTTGTTTGCTGATCTTGATTTGCAGGTTAACCAAGTACCTATTTTTTGTGACAACATAAGTAGCATATGCTTGGCTCAAAATCCGGTGTTCCATGCAAGGTCGAAGCATATAGAAGTGCATTACCACTTTATTCGAGAGAAGATCATGTCAAAGCATGTCAAGGTGGAGCATGTCAATACAAAGGACCAAAATGCAGATATGTTTACCAAAGCATTGGATGGAGTAAAGCTACAACACTTCAAGGCATACATTGGAATGAAGGATCTAGGCATTGAGACTTGAGGGGGAGTGTTGAAAATCAACTCTCAATCATGCAAAAAGGCTCAACCACGAGTTTTGCAAGTGGACCAATAAAAAAGGAGGACCCAAAGTCGTGGAATAAAGTTAAAAGCTCCACCAAACTCAATCAAATTTAAATCTCATCAAATCAGCCACCAAAAAGTGCACCTAAACTGATTGGTGGGTGGTTAGCTAGATTGTAGGAAAAGTAAAACTCTATATAAGCATCATCCCGCCTTCGTTTCTTGAATTGTATGCATTCCACAAGTTTCCCACTTAGTTTAGTGAAGTCATAGACTCCAGCAAGCAGCCACCTTGCTTGCTTACCTCATTTTCTCATCATTTTGCTCCTCTCTATCTAGAGGTGTAGTTAGGCTTTTCCCAATCTAATTGTACCAGATTATAGAGCATTGTTTTCTCTCTCATTGTACTCATTTTCATTGATTCCAAGATTCATTTGGTCTCTCATATTGTTCCCTGAACTTTGCCAAAGTTTCAAGTTATTTGGCTAAGTGAGTTGTGAGAAATTGCCAACTTTGTGAAGGTATATCTCTGCACATAGGCAGAGAGTGTTGCAAACAGGTAGCCTATTTTGCAGCGGGTGGTTCTCCTATATGGAGAATCCATTTTGGATGATTTAAATCTTGTTGGGTATCTCTTATAGTCTACTACAAGTTTGCAAAAGTGCATTTTAAGTCTCTGTACGGGTGCAGAGAAAAGTTCAGAACAGTGAGCATAGATCAGTGCTTTGTGGACCTAGTGGAGGGCAGCCATCTTCCACTTTTGAATTGGGGTGTTAGAATCATCCCCCATCAATATGAAGAATGCTTTCCTACATGGTGAGTTAGAGGAAGAAGTATATATGGACCAGCCACAAGGATATGAAGATTCAAAGCATCCAGAATATGTTTGCAGGTTGCAAAGGCTTTGTATGGGCTGAAGGAAGCCCCTCATGCATGGCATGCAATGATTGTTGATTACTTAACCAGCATTGGGTTTTCTATGTGTGATGCAGATCACTCACTATGTGCAAGGAAGGTTGATCATGGAATCACTATTGTGGCTATTTATGTTGATGATCTGATTGTAGGTGGTGATAATGAAGGAAGCATCAAAGAGTTAAAGCAACTTCTTATGAAGGAATTTGACATGAAAGATCTTGGTGTGTTGTGCTATTTCTTGGGCATTGAGTTTATACATACAAAAACAGGTATATGGATGTCGCAAAGGCAATATGCCTTGAATATGCTGCAGAAGTATGGTATGGCTGACTATAAGCCAATTTCTATGCCATTAGATCAGAATTTGAAGTTGGATACTACATCAGGTGAAGCATTGGAAAATGCTACTATGTACAGGAAAATTGTGGGAAGTCTTATATATCTCACAATTACAAGGCCTGATCTAAGTTATATTGTTGGACTTGGAAGTCAGTTTATGCAGGTTCCTAGGAAGCCACATTTGGATGCTCTAAGGCGCACTCTATGTTATGTGAGTGCTACTTTGGATTATGCATTGTTTTATGATGTTGGTGTAGATTTGCAGGTTTATGGATACACCAATGTAGATTAGGTTGGTAGTGTTCCAGATAGAAGATCTACTAGTGGTTTTCTATTCTTACTTGGGAGTGTAGTTGTTACATGGAGCAGCAAGAAGTAACCCAGAGTTGCTTTGTTGAGTACAAAGGCTGAGTATAGAGGTGCTGCAATGGCAGCATGTGAGGCATAATGGATAGAAATGCTACTTGCATATTTAAGTGTGGAAGTGGGAAAGCCTATCACTATTTATTGTGATAATCTTAGCAGCATAGAGTTAGCCCAAAATCCTATTTTCCATGCTAGAACAAAGCATATCGAGATACATTATCACTTCATCAGAGAGAAGGTATTAGCACGTGATATTGATCTTGTTTATGTGAGAACAGATGAGCTGGTTGCTAATATTTTCACCAAAGCACTTGGAGTTGAGAAGTTGAAGAAGTTTTGGGAGATGCTTGGATTACAAGACATGGCGTTGAGCTTGAGGGGGAGTATTGAGGTATCAAGCTCAACATGTAATGATCCAGGATCACACGTACCAACTCTGACATGTATAGTGATCACGTTGGTATATGTCATGGATACGTCATTGAGCTTTATTAGATTTATCTACCAAGAGTGATGGCACATTTGTTCCTTGCCAGCTCACTCATTCGTGGACATTAGGTTTTTTCTTATGTACTGATCTTTATATATTGCACATGTTGTATTCATGTTTTTAGGTCATTCTTGTACATTCCTTTTTATGTAATAGAAGAAGAAGAAGATCATTCTTCCTTGCCTCAATCTGTGTGTGTGCTTCTCCATGAGAGTGAGAGTGTGTGTGTGAGCTCTCTTCCTTATCTCCTTCCTCGTGACAGCTCTTTCTTGACTTAACCTTCATAAGCCCCAATTTGTGATTGGTCTGTACCAACAATACATACATACACACATAAATACAAAAGATAATACACATAATGCATACAAAATCACACACATACATACATAAAATAATATACATGTGCAAAAACACACATAGACACACACACACATACACACAGAGAAACACACACATATACATATGCATACATACATACATACACACATATACACACGCATGCACATAGATACATAATAGACACATACACATACACATACACATACACATACACACATATACATAATACATACCCACACACACACATACACACACCAAGACACACAATAGAAATACACACATATACATGCACATACCCACATATCAATTTACACATACATATACACATACAAATGCACATACACATACATATATACATACACATTCACATGCACAAACATATGTACATGCACATGGATGCATATGCACATGCATGGATATACAAATACACATACACACATACAGAGAGATACACATACACACATATACACACATACACATACACATAAACATACACATATGTATGCACACACACACATATACATACACACACACATGCACATGCACATGCACAAACATATCTACATGCACATGCATGCACATTATACACATATACATACACACACAATACAAACACACGCATGCACACACATATATGTGCACATACACACACATAGATACATACACATATACACACACTCACACATACATACACATAGATACATGCACATACACATTTATACACACACAGACACACATATATCAATGAATGATACAATTAAAGTATTAAATCACATCTTAAAGATAAACTATAATAAAAAACATTAGTATATTTTAGAGATAGAGCTCACTTAAATAAGATAAGTTAATTTTAATAAAGACCCTAAAATGATCAAAATTATGAACTCACACCATAGACAAAATTAAAAACATAACCCATATGAGAATGCACACACACATACACACATATATGTGTATGTATATATATATATATATATGTATATATATATATATATATATATATATATATATATATATATATATATATATATATATATATATATATATATATATATATGGTGTGTGTGTGTGTGTTATATGTGTGTATGTATGTATGTATGTATGTCATGATCATCATCCGCATGATGTGATGCATCTCAAGAGGAATGGCTAGAGGGGTGAGTACCTTGTAACGATGGACATCATCCCTCCTTTGTGTGTTTGTCCACCTCGTGCATATCATCCTCTCCATAATACTCATGTATTACATATAAGAAACATTAATATATAAAAAATGAAACATTAATTAAAATAAAATAAACTATATCAAAATTAATAATAGTCATAAAATCATTTGGATGATCTCTTTAGTTCTCACTTAGATCATCCTTATGCTTATTGAAACAAATGAAAAGGTTAATGATTGGTGTTAATAAATTAAAAGATATAATTTCCATAATACATATACATTTAAATGTAACAACGAAACCATCCCATATGACCTAAACGTGATGTATGACTTGATTCAATTCTTACTTTTTGCAAAATCCTCTGTTTATTTAATGAAACAAAACTACATTGACTAAATGTAAATGCTTACATAGCATATGAGAATTATAAATCAAATTAATATAAACTATTTTACATAGCTTTTGTTGAGGAAATGTTTTTTGTAGACATAGCTTGTTCCAAAAATATTTGCATGTCTTAAGTGTTATGTCAAGCCTTCGCTTATTTTTTTTTTCTACCATGCAGTATTTTGTCTTGTTAAATTTCAAACAAAAAAGGATCCATAAACAATACAACTTTAAATTTATAGACATGCATACACACATACACATACACATAGATACACATAGACACACATACACATACACATACACATACATACACATATACATACACATACATACAATATAGAGATATACACATATAGACACACACACATACATACCTGCACATATACATACTCGCACATACATGCATTCAACCATAGACACACATATCCATACACATACAAACACATACATATATACACACACATAAACACACATACACATACACACATATACATACACACACATACACACACATACACATACACATATACACACAAACACAGACATACACATGCACACACATACATATACACACACATATACACCATATACATATACACACATACACACACATACACATATGCACACATACACACATACACATCCATACACATACATACATACACACATACACATGCATACACACATACTCATACAAACACATACACACACATACACATACACAAACACACACATACACATACACATACACATACACATACACATACACATACACATACAGATACACATACACATACACGTACACGTACACGTACGCGTACATGTGCACATACGCGTACGCGTACACGTACGCGTACACGTACACGTACGCGTACACGTACACGTACACGTACACGTACACGTACACGTACACACACATACACATACACATACACATACACATACACATACACATACACATATGTATATACATACACACATACACATACACAAACACATACATATGCACACACATACATATGCACACACATACATATGCACACACATAATCACACATATGCATACATACACACATACACATACATGCATACACACAGACACACACATACATGCATACACATACATGCATGTCTTAAGTGTTATGTCAAGCCTTCGCTTATTTTTTTTTTCTACCATGCAGTATTTTGTCTTGTTAAATTTCAAACAAAAAAGGATCCATATACAATACAACTTTAAATTTATAGACATGCATACACACATACACATACACATAGATACACATAGACACACATACACATACACATACACATACATACACATACATACAATATAGAGATATACACATATAGACACACACACATACATACCTGCACATATACATACTCGCACATACATGCATTCAACCATAGACACACATATCCATACACATACAAACACATACATATATACACACACATAAACACACATACACATACACACATATACATACACATACACACACATACACACACATACACATACACATATCCACACAAACACAGACATACACATGCACACACATACATATACACACACATATACACCATATACATATACACACATACACACACATACACATATGCACACATACACACATACACATCCATACACATACATACATACACACATACACATGCATACACACATACTCATACAAACACATACACACACATAGACATACACAAACACACACATACACATACACATACACATACACATACACATACACATACACATACACATACACATACACATACAGATACACATACACATACACGTACACGTACACGTACACGTACGTGTACGCGTACGCGTACGCGTACACGTACACGTACACGTACACACACATACACATACACATACACATACACATACACATACACATACACATACACATATGTATATACATACACACATACACATACACAAACACATACATATGCACACACATACATATGCACACACATAATCACACATATGCATACATACACACATACACATACATGCATACACACAGACATATACACATGCATACATACATACACAAATACACATACACACACTTATACGTACACATGCAAACAAACATACACACATACATGTACATTCACACATACACACGCATACACATACATGCATACGCATATACACACATACACACATACACACATACACACATACACACATACACATACATACACAAACATACATGCATACACATGCATACACACATACACAAGCATACTCATACACACAACATACACACACACATACACATACACATACACATACACACACATACACACACATACACACATACACATACACATACACATATGCACACATATATATACATATACACATGCATACACATACAAACACACATACTGACAAATACACACACACATACAAATACACATACATATACACACACATATATATACATACACACATGCACACATGTACAAACACACAGACTGACAAATAAACACACATATACACATCGACATACACACATGCACTTATAAAATAAGCAATTGGATTAGAATACAATTAAAGTTTTAATTTATAGACATGCTTGTGGATTTCTATGTGTGCGTGCAGTGTGCATGTGTAAATGTATGTATGTGTCTATGTGTGAATGTGTATTTGTATTTATATTTCCAAACCTATGTATATGTGAACATGTATGTATGTATGTATGTGCAAATGTGTACATGGGAATGTGTATGTATGTATGTATGTGCAAATGTGTACATGTGAATGTGTATGTATGTATGTATGTAATCAACTTTTCAATATCTAGTACCTATTTCTGCTACACAATCAGATTTTGATGAATAAAAGGGAACTCCACTAGCGTCTCCTACCCTTGCAAGGACTAATTATTATATGTATACTGATGTTTTAGTTCTAATATTATATAGATACTGTTTGTTGTTACCCTTGGGAGTTGTCCTCTCCAATCATTTTAGCATGAAGGATCAACAATACATCTTACTTTTGTCAATCCGGGAAGTATACAAAGACCACATCCCCTTCTAAGTTAATGGAATCCAAGAATAAGAGGAAAATGACTGTTTTTCTGAGTAATGATGAAGATGAAGAGAAATTTCTAGGGATTTGATTATCTTGAGCTATACTACATCATTTTCAATGATCTTAGTGCCTAAAGTCTGCCATTTTCTCAGAAGAACACAATTATGAGGTCAAATCTCAAAAATGATACCTGTAACCTTCAGATGAGACAATCACGATTCTGTGAAATCTAATGATTTCCATCTCCAGCTCTATTCTTCAGCACTATCTCACTCAATACATCAAGAATCACCTCTTTTTCATACACATCACTCAGAAATACACAACTGTAGCTCACAAATTCCATGGATCACACATAGAATAGACTCAACAAATCAAAGAAAATCACATAGAAGTAGAAAACACGATTTCTTGCAAGAGAGCTCTTCACATTACTTGGATAGCAGAAATAATACAACCAACCCTCTCAAAATAGAGGAAATTATCTTTTATACATTTTCAAGTGTCCCTTTTCAAACTTGAATTTTGGTCCTTTTCCCTTCTAATCTAAAAATATGCTATCAAAGAGCTTCCAAATATTCTAGAAAAAATACATATAATTCTAATTTACATGAGGAAGACTCTTTCTCATTTTTACATCATTTGCATAAATATTTCTACAATTTTTTGACATTTTACAAATATTTCTCTTCAAAAAATGCTTCTTCCAACATTCTTCCCCTCCTAGACTTTTTGGCTCCTGACAAAAAATTCTTGCTGGTACATAATGAGTGCTTCCTTCACTTCTTCTTTCTTTGATAAACTTGTGACAGTAGATCATGACTTTTTCTTTCTGTGATGTTCAAGTTATTCACCATTTCAAATAATGCTTTTCTCCACTGTACTGCTGCTTCTGGTTTATCTATCACATCTTTCTTTAGGTATTCTGTATATGCTGCTTCATAAGCTGTGAGTCTGGATTTTGTTGCTGCTGATAAATTCCCAAAAATTTCCGATTCTCTTTCAAAAAATCCATAATCAAAAGCATCCTCAAATATTTGAAGATAGTGGCTACCCAAAAATAATGTCCTCTTATAGTAGGCCATTACACAAATTCTGTCGGGGGTTTCACTTAAGTCAAAAAGTAAGGCATCGGTTGATGATTTGAAACCAATATAATTGAGGGTTCTGACATCTGTATCTATAAAAGTTTCTATACATGCCAATATGAGTCTCATTACTCTGATCAATAGAATACAAGCTGGATCATTGACATCTTTATATGTAGATATGACATGTTAAAAATAAAGAAGTAAGCTCGTATATATTTTTGCAAAAAGGATTTTCTTCAAGTAGAAGGAAAATACAAAAATGAAAAATAGAAGCATTTACTTCAGCAAGTAGTGGAGGCCAAAAGAGAATCATTCAAAAGAGAATCAAATCCAAAATCTGAATTGTAAGAGGAGTGGCTGTCCAAAGTAGTGGAGAAATGATGGAGAAGAGCTCTCAAACTCATCATGAGAGTTTTTGGTCACTTGGCTATAAAAGAAGCAAGGGAGGACACTCAAGCAGAGAGGAAGAAGGCGTGGAAGCCCCCTTGTATCTACTTCATTTGGTTTGAGTCATTTCGTTTAGTTCACTCTCATAGAGTGTGTCCAACCGCACACCCATTTTTGGGTAGTCTACTTGTGAGAGTCATATCTCTCAACATATGTATCCAAATTTAGTGTTTAAACATTTGTTGGAAAGCTTATCTTGAGTACTTCCTCTGTCTAGAACAGTTTTATGAAATTCTTTATGCTCTCTGAGTTATTCAGGTTTTAGTGAAGTCCAGTTTTCAGCCTAATTGAGTGGACAGGTAGTCTGTTTTGAATCAAATAGTTGACAACTCAAATCTACTCCAAATTAACTGTTTGATATCTCATTTGAAAGCTCTGGGTGTCTAGTTTGAGTGACCAAAGTTTCAAGTTCATTGGATATTTCAGTTGGTACCAGTTTTTATTTGAAGGTTCTGCTGTTGGCAAGAGTCTTCATCCTGAGAAGGTCTTCTACACTTTCCGCTGCGATTAGGAGAGGAATTCTCCAACATTTGGTATCAGAGCCTTGGAGTTTGAAGAGGCAAAGCATTGGAACTAAACTGAAGCAAAGGGAAAGCTACAAATCAAGGGGGAGCTTCGTGAATTCAAGAGAGAGCGCCACAACATACTTGAGGTAAACTTCAATCTTGGAAGTTTTCAATGGCTGATTTAGGACAACAAGTTGAGAAGTTAGACAAAGACAATTTTCAGTCTTGGAGGTATAGAATGATAAATTACCTTAAAGGTAAAGGTTTATGGGGTTTAGTTAGTGGAGATGATCCACAACCGGTAGACCTTGAAGATCCCAACATTACTCCGGCACAAAGGAGACAATTTGCTGATTGGGAAGAGAGGAATCGAAGGGTGATGTTCCTCATCTCACAAGTTATTTCTAACACTATGATTGGTCATGTGCAAAGCTTAGAAACAGCCAAAGAAGTTTGGGAAGCATTGGAGAAGGTGTATGCTACCTCAACAAGGTCTCGGAGGATGCAACTCAAGAACGAGCTCAACAACATGAAGAAAAGCTCAAACCAAAGCATTAGTGAGTATACATTGAGGATTAAGGAGCTTCGAGATCAACTAGCATCAGTTGGATGCAAGATAGAAGAGGAAGACATCGTCCAAACAGCCCTCAATGGCTTGAGGAGTGAAGAAAAGTGGAAGCCCCTCATCACAAACATCCTTTATAGAGATCCTCTACCAACATTCGACGAGATTATACCAAATCTTGTGGCTGAAGAGGTTGCTCAACAAGGAGAAGGCAACAAAGGTAAGGACAGCCATAGTCAAATGTTATATGCAGGAAGAGGTAGAGGAAGGAACTCAAGAGGAGGCTCGAGAGGAAGAGGAAGAAGCTACAACAATACAAATTTTAGCCAACACAACTCGGACGACAACAAGGACAACTCAAATGACAACACACATGGAAGAGGTCGAGGAAGAAATAGAGGAAGAGGTCGAGGTTCATACAATCCTCATAAAGGTATAACATGTTATCATTGTGGTAAACTAGGACATTATGCAAATGATTGTTGGCAAAAGAATGGAAGGCTGAATGGAGGCAACCAAAGGAGCCAAAATAACTATGCGAGTACATCAAGTGAAGGAGACAAGCAAACCATGCTTGCCATGAAGCATGACTACAACAACTCGAGAAGTGATGACCAAAAATGGTTCATAGATTCAGGTTGCAGCAACCATATGACATGCCAAGGAGATTTGTTCACAAAGCTACAAGCTCCAAGTGGAAAAGGATGTGTAGAGACCGGCGATGAAACTCAACACGCAATTGAGCATGTTGGAGATATCAAGCTTGGAGACAAGAAGGTATTGGCTGATGTTCTTCATGTTCCTACTATTGCAAAGAATTTGATTTCAGTAGGACAAATGGTAGAGAAAGGATATCATGTTATCTTCAATGAAAAAGGCTGCTTTATAAAGAATCCAAAAGAAGGATTCAAGGTCATTGCTCAAGGAAGGAAAGAAGGAAGGATGTTCACTTTGGACATTCAACAACCGCATGGAAAGGTGATGTATATTCAGTTTGGAAACAAGAGGATAGCTGAAATCGATTTGTGGCATAAAAGGTTTGGACATATCAACATTCCCAAGCTCAAGGACATGAGCAACCATGAAGTGGTAAGAGGTCTTCCAAGATTCAATGATGCCGGACTACATGAGTTTTGTGAAGCATGCCAACTAGGAAAGCAAACTCGACAACCATTCAAGAAAAGCAACTATGTGGCAAGGAATGTCCTCGACTTGATACACACGGATGTATGGGGACCATCACAACAACCATCAGTGGCTGGTAATAGATATTTTTTCACTTTTATTGATGATCATTCAAGGAAAGTATGGATGTTTTGCATAAAACAAAAATCAGATGTGTTCTCCATGTTCAAGAGATTTAAAGCACAGGTAGAAAAGGAAACAGGACGCTACATAAAGACCTTGAGGTCTGATGGAGGAGGAGAATATATCTCCAAAGAATTTTCAGACTTTCTTTATAAAAATGGAATCAAGAGACAATTTACATGTAGGTACACACCTCAACAAAATGGAATAGCTGAAAGGAAAAATCAACATATCACAGAAGTTGCAAGATGCATGCTCAACGAGATAAAGATGCCACTAAACTATTGGGCTGAAGCAACTAGTACGGCCGTTTATTTGATGAACAAGTGCACAACGGCTGGAGTGCATAATCTAACTCCCGAGGAGGTTTATTCCGGTAAGAAGCCTGACCTTACACATCTCAAAGTTTTTGGATGTGTGTGTTATGTTCACATCCCTCAAGAACTAAGGACAAAGATGGAGGCAAAGTCCGAAAAATGTATTTTTATTGGATATTCATCGGAGCAAAAGGGATATAGGTGCTACAATCCGGTGACAAAGAAGCTACGAGTCTCACGAGATGTGGTATTTGATGAGCTAAGACCATGGTTTGGAGACAAAGGGAAAGAGAAGACTCTTGAAGAAGATTGCGAAGATGATGAAGGTGCTGTCCAAGAAGAATTTCAGCAAACAAGCACTCAAATGTCAGGTCCAGAAGCTTCTACATCACTTGGAGAAAGCTCAACATGGAAGGGGAGGCTAAGGAGTCATTCCTCATCACCAACATCAGCTTATGAAAGATCTAAAGCCGAAAGTGCTGCCCAAAATAGTGATTCAAATACAAGTGAAGAAGAGTATGAAGAGGTGATCACACCGAAGGTAAAGTTGAACCGATTGAAGAAGCAATGTTCAAAAGGAAATGAAAGGAGGTCTTCAAGAGCAAGGTATCCAATTGAAAGGCTGAGCTATGATAGTTTTATTGCAAAACATTTTGCATATATGACACAGGTGGTCAAAGATAAAGAACCGGATGCATATGAAGAAGCATGTACACAAAAAGAATGGCAAGAAGCTATGCAAGAAGAGATGAAAGCTCTCAAGGACAATCACACATGGGAGCTAGTTCCAAAGGCTGAAGGTATGAAGATTGTTCCAAATAAATGGGTGTTTAAAATAAAGAGAAATGCTGACGGCTCTCTAGCAAGGCATAAAGCTAGACTAGTAGCAAAAGGATTCAAGCAAACTCACGGCATCGATTATGAAGAGACTTTCAGCCCGGTTGCAAAGATGGGAACAATTAGAACCTTGATTGGAGTGAGTGCAGCAAGGAGATGGCCATTGTACCAACTCGACATAAAAAATGCTTTTCTCAATGGTGAACTTCAAGAAGAGGTATACATGAGTCAACCGATTGGATTTGAAGACAAAAAGCATGCAAATTTTGTTTGTAGATTGAAGAAAGCTTTGTATGGGCTGAAGCAAGCACCACGTGCTTGGAATCAAAGATTGGTCGAGTACCTCAAAAGGTGTGGGTATAGTCCAAGTAATGCAGATCCCTCTCTCTACATGAAGAAAGAAGAAGGCAAGCAGGTATATATTTGCATATACGTTGATGATCTCATCATAACAGGAAGTAATGTTACAGGAATACAAGAGATCAAAAGGAAACTCGGTAAGGAGTTTAAAATTTCAGATCTTGGTGAGCTGAAATACTTTTTAGGCATTGAGATAGTCTATGGGAAAGATGGCATTTACTTAATGCAAAGAAAGTACCTATTGGATGTTCTTTTCAGATTTGGAATGAGTGAATGCAAACCACTCACTCAACCTATGGACACAAATGTGAAGCTATGCTCAAATGATGGAGAGAAGTTACATGATGTAACTACATACAGGAGTATTATAGGTTCATTGATCTATGCTACGATCACAAGACTAGATTTGTGTTATATTGTTGGAGTTCTTTCTCAATTTATGCAAGCTCCAACAAGTGAACATTTAAATTCAGCCAAACGAGTGCTAAGATATGTGAAGCACACTGTCAATCATGCATTGTTTTATAGATATGATGAAGAATTGCAGGTAAAGGGCTTCAGTGATGCTGATTGGGCTGGTTCCAAGGAGGATAGAAGATCCACTTCAGGTTATGTGTTCATGATAGGTAGCAAACCTATCACATGGAGCTCAAAGAAGCAACCTACTGTTGCACTATCATCTATAGAAGCTGAATATAGAGGTTTAGCCTTTGCAACTTGTGAAGCTATGTGGATTAAGAAGCTCTTGGCTGATCTTGATGTGCAGGTGGAGACCATTCCAATTTATGGTGACAACATGTCAAGCATTCACTTGACAAACAATCCAATGTTTCATGCACAAAGCAAGCACATAGAAGTGCATTATCATTATGTTCGAGAAAAAGTTTTGAGCAAGGATGTGGATATAAAGTTCATTGGAACTAATGACCAGGTTGCAGACATGCTTACAAAGTCCCTCGATGCTTCTAAGCTCAAGAGGTTCAAGGACGACATCAACTTACAAGATATGGTTGAAGGTGCAAGCTCACATGTGAGCTTGAGGGGGAGTGTTAAAAATAAAGAAGTAAGCTCGTATATATTTTTGCAAAAAGGATTTTCTTCAAGTAGAAGGAAAATACAAAAATGAAAAATAGAAGCATTTACTTCAGCAAGTAGTGGAGGCCAAAAGAGAATCATTCAAAAGAGAATCAAATCCAAAATCTGAATTGTAAGAGGAGTGGCTGTCCAAAGTAGTGGAGAAATGATGGAGAAGAGCTCTCAAACTCATCATGAGAGTTTTTGGTCACTTGGCTATAAAAGAAGCAAGGGAGGACACTCAAGCAGAGAGGAAGAAGGCGTGGAAGCCCCCTTGTATCTACTTCATTTGGTTTGAGTCATTTCGTTTAGTTCACTCTCATAGAGTGTGTCCAACCGCACACCCATTTTTGGGTAGTCTACTTGTGAGAGTCATATCTCTCAACATATGTATCCAAATTTAGTGTTAAACATTTGTTGGAAAGCTTATCTTGAGTACTTCCTCTGTCTAGAACAGTTTTATGAAATTCTTTATGCTCTCTGAGTTATTCAGGTTTTAGTGAAGTCCAGTTTTCAGCCTAATTGAGTGGACAGGTAGTCTGTTTTGAATCAAATAGTTGACAACTCAAATCTACTCCAAATTAACTGTTTGATATCTCATTTGAAAGCTCTAGGTGTCTAGTTTGAGTGACCAAAGTTTCAAGTTCATTGGATATTTCAGTTGGTACCAGTTTTCATTTGAAGGTTCTGCTGTTGGCAAGAGTCTTCATCTTGAGAAGGTCTTCTACACTTTCCGCTGCGATTAGGAGAGGAATTCTCCAACATGACAGACTCTGCTGTTTCAACCATATATTTCTTTTTTGGCCATGTTCGTGCTTTAGGTCGTGCTATCTTTGGAAAGTTCAGCCATTTTGCTAGAATTTGTCCTGCATTTCTCCTCTCCCAAAACACAGTCCATTCCCTTCTTCTTGCTATTGGACAATAAGCTGGATTGATCTTTAGCTGTATTGGTGCCTCTTTCCAGATTTTCCTACATTCTTTATTAGCATCTAACCACCTATTTCTCCATTTAGGATTGGCTTTTTCAAATAACTCCTTTGTTACATTGATATCCTCTTCGTATTCCAAATACTTGTTTGATGACAATCCTACTACCCTTGCCAGCTGATAATTTATAATGCTTTCAATAATCATGCAAAAAGGTATTCCTAGACCATCTGCTGCCCAATGGTGTTGGTCTGGATTTATTCCTTTGTTGAGAGCAAAATTCACAATTTGTTCTTCATATTCATTATGCATTTTTCTGATAAATTCCATTCTAGATTCTCTATCTGTCAAAAGTTTCTAAACAAACTCCTCTGAATATTCCTCAACTAGTGCTTTGTTTTCTTGTTCATCAAAGTGTTGAGTTCTATTATCATCTCCGCCTTCATATTCTTCTGCTTGTGTAGTCTCTACCTGCTATTCAACCTCGCTTTGTGGATTTTCTAACTTTTTCTGTAGCTCCTCCACCATCAACATTAAGCCTCTATTTTGAGATGTCCATAATTCTCTTTCTGATTTCCACTCACTTCTTTCTTTTTCTATATTCAACTGCAAATCATTCCTCTCTTTTCCTATATCCAAATGAAGTTTATCATAACCTCTCATTGAGCTAGCAGCATGTACACTGGCTTGCTTTTCCAACTCCTAAGCTTCCTTCAGCTCTACTTGTAGTCTTATAATTTCTTTATTCAATTCTTCCCTTTCATCCTGTGTTACCTGTACAATCTTTCTCTCTTCTTTTAATTGGCTTTCTTCCATCAACAACCTGTTTATTTCTTCATTTGCTCTAACCATGATCTGGTATGAGCTTTGAAGTGTTCTATATATTCCTTCCATTTTCTTCAGCTCCATTTCTATTCTGCTGCTATGCTCCAACTGCTTTGCACACTTCTCTTCAAGAAATTGAATTTTGTTTTGTTGTTGAACCTCCAATTCTTCCAAGGAAATTATCCTATTGGTCAAATCCTCATTTCTTTCTTGAAAAATTTTCTGTTGTTCCTTTAATTGATCTCTTTCTTTCTTTTGCTCATTAATGATTCTACTTCCTTTCACAAATTCTGATTCAACCACCATTCCTGATATGATCATGTTTCTACTAGATGGTCTGAACTGCTCTATGTTGCTCATGATAGTTTTACAAGTAGACCTGATATCTTTAGGTATCCTTTCAAATCCAGCTTCTAACTCTACTTGCTTGACTTCTATATGCTTTTCTTCTTTGCAATCATTCTCTTCATCATCTTCTTCCTCATAATCTATGACCTGATTCTTTTGCTCTTCATAGCCCTTTTCTGCTTTTATTTCTTCTTTGCCTGCATCCTCTTCCTTCTCATGATCTGTTATTTCTTTCATTATCTCCATCTCTTCTGCCTTCTTTTTCTCCATTCCTTGTTGTTCCTCTTCAAGGACTTGTCCTTCCTTTTCCTGTACTTTATTATCCTGAGTTAAGGTTGAATCAATCTCCACAGAGAGCTTTATCTGGTCATTGATTATCTGCTCCTTTTGTCCCTCCTCTTGCTCACCTATATCCATAAGATCCAAATCTTCTTCTTTCCCCTGATCTTCTGTAGTTGTGAACTCTTCATTATGATTTAGGTCATAAAGTATTTCTTCTATGCTTTGGTTTATCTCTTTTGCTGTATTCCCTTCTTTCACCTCTTTGAAATTCATCTTCCCTAATACTTCCTCAGTTTCCTTAATTTGATCTTTGTTTTCCTTCTCATGCACTAAGCTGCATATCTGAGCTTCCTTTTCTATTTCTAGCTTTTCCTCATTAAATTTGAAGTAGGTTTGTTGTGAAGGTTTTGTCCATACTGTTTTAAACGATGAGTCCACCATCCCACTACTGAACTCCTTCCTTATTTCAACCTCTTCTTCCATCATCACTACTTTACCTTTTAGTATCCTTTTCTCTTCTCCAGGACTAACCTGTTTTGCTACTTCTTCTTGGACCTGTTTTCCTTGTGGCTTCTCACCCAAATCTTCTGGTGTTTTACTTTTTTCAGAGGCTTGTGCTGTCACATTTGGTGTGCTAGGTACTGATAAATTCAAGCTTTTCAACAGAAAATTTTCAATGTCACTCTCTGAATCTGAAGAGAATTGTGAAGAACCAGTTATCCCTGATTTGTCCATTCTTGGTTCTTCTATAACAATGGATTCCTCTTGCTTCTTTTCTTCTCCTGACAATTTTCCTTTCTCCATCCTTTGTACAGGTTCTACTGCTTTTCCTTTATTTTTCTTGGTCAATTTCTTTTTTTTGCACAGGTCTCTTCTGAACCTTCTTCTTCGCTACTACTGTAGTTCTGGTTTTAGGAGGACCTTGTAACTCCTTGAAATAAGCTAACAACTCCACTTCCTTTTTAACAAACACCTCTTCAGTCTCTGCTGCCATCATTTGGTCATGTAGTTCTTTATAATGTTCTACTTCTTTCTGTATTCAATCAGTTGCTTTACAAGAATAGTCCTCCAACATCTTTTGATACGAGGCTTCATATACTGCTCTTTTATTGTTTCCTTGAGCTAGATGAGAATACAACTGTTCCTTGCTTGTCTGAGGTGGATGTGGTTCATTTGAAGATTGAACTTCCTTTTGAGCAGCTTCATGCTCTTCCTTAGTTGCTTCCACCTATTCCAATTCTACCTTTCTGGGATCCAATCTTCTTTTCTTTACAGGAATGACTTCTTCTGAGATTCCCTTTCTTTTCCTTTCTGCTCTGCTCATGCTTGGTTGGGCTTCTGCTTCTCTTACAGACATAATCCTAGAAGGACTTTTGATTCCTGTCATCAAACTTCTGAAGTATTGAGCTTCTGAAGCCAATTTCAATTGATCATTCCTAGAACATGATATATAATTCTTGTTAAGAATTGAGCCCCATTCATGAACTTCCTTTGCTCCCAATGTTTGGCTGCTTCCTTCAAGTGATCTTGATGTATATATGGAGTTTCATCCATTATTCCAAAAGGTTTGGTTCTGTCCTTATTATTGAACATGATCAATGTCACTGGTTTGTGTGGCATGGTGTATCTAGGTAGTTTTGGAAAACAAAAATATTGAAGGAACATTCTGATGGCATACTCTTCATTCTCTTTTCCTTTGAAATTAGGGAATTTGGAATATCCTGCATAGGTTTCTTTATTCTTCTTGACAAAACTGTTGTCCAACTTAGTTCCCATGGAATAAAACTAGAGAGCTGCCCTGATATGCTCTACCTTTATAGTAATATTTACTTCCTTGTTTTCTTTATCCTTGACAGAGCACCTGAAATATGCATCATTGCCCCTTCCAACCTCTAGCAGACTATTCATCACCTGTGCTATTCTTTCAAAGTCTATGAAAAATAAGGGTTCATCCAACAGCCTGTGTAATCCTACTGCTTTCCATCTTTTGTAATTGACTGCAATTTTTTGGAATTTGTAAAATTCCTGGCATAGCATGGTGTACTTGTGACCTCCAACTCCCACAAAAATATGCTGACCAATGATACCAAGGGTTTCTTTGAGTTCTTTGACTATCTTCTCTGCTTCTGGAATTTCTTGCTCTTCATCAGACTCTAGCTCCACTTGCTCTACTGTTGCTTCACTGTCTAAGAGCCAATGTCCTCTAGACAAAGTTACTGAGTCCGCTTTGAAATCATGGATTGGTGTAGCTCAGTGATGAGTAGCACCTCCTTTAATGTCAATCCGGGAAGACGTGAGGATGGTATGAAGACCACGAGCAAGTGGAAGCACCAGTGCGTGAGTGAGAAGCACACAAGCATGCACACACATACACGCACACGCGCACACACGGCAAGAACAAAGAGAGTAAGACAATGGAATCACTTCTATTGCAACCAAGTTCTCATACAAGCTCAAATTACAAGAAGCTCCCCAAAAATGAGCTCTCTAGCTCTATTTATAGTTTTTGACTAGCTTTGGCCCTGTCCAGACCTAGTGTCCGGCCTAGTTAAAAATTAGGTTCCAGGGCTTATTTGAGGGCTCAGACAAGATCTAAAAATTATGAAAATTGGCAGGCAACTACTTCTAAGGCTCCCCAAGCTTGAGGACTCCTCGGCTTGTACAAAATGGAGCTACAAAAAGGTGAAATGATATTTACAAGGGTTTTTAGTGATGAGAATCACTTAAAAATGATGTAAGGGTTTTGAAAAAAATGAAGGGTTGCCTTAGTGCTAGATCTGCATGTGTGTTCGTACTTGCTTCTTCCCGTATACTGTCAACACTCTTCCCCCCCTAGGGTCTGTCGCCTCTGACAGACCTCTGCTCCACTGTTTGATCAATGTACTCTTGCAGGAGGTCGGTTGCCACTTCTTGTTCCTTGATGGGTAGTCCCCTAACCAAGTCTCTCTGGAGGGTCTCCCAATTGACTGCACCCGGTATGTCCGGTTGTGGCGTTGTGTAGAGTTCTGAGTGCATGGTTTGTTCACACGCGAATAGATGTAGCAGGTGGGTTGGGCGTGGTGCGAACACTTCTGAGTGTGACTCCCAGAACCCCGTGGTAAACATATCGTCGAAAGTTTGCTTATAGCAGGCAGGGAGATATCTGATGCGTGCGTGCCATGCATAAGCAACTCGTATGCTGGGGGTTGTGCTCATATCATACAGGAGGTCATAATTACCATTGATGAAGCCGGGAATCGGAGGCTGAATATGGCATACATTACGGAAAGTTTTGAGCACCACCTGCATCATATCGAATATCTTGAGCATCATCTGGGCAGCCACATCTGGCATGGGGTGGAGGCATGGCAACCAATGTCTGATGGTTGCTATCATGTAAGATACTGTGGGGGTGCCGGTTGGGGGTGCAATGGCGGGGTAATTAAGCCATTCTCTACAGTTTACATTGTTCTGAACTTTGATGGCGAAGGCTTTCCATGATCTTCTTCTTTGTACTGGCCCATAACAAGGGTTATACTTCAAATGCATGGGAGCGTGATCCCATGTTCTCAGCATGTCCGGGTATGTTTCCAGTAATCTTTGCCTCCATGTGGGCTGGAATATGGCCCCTTTTTTGGCTGCCTCTGGGATGTCCTCGGGCTCGAATTGTGTTGCGAAGGAGGGGTACTTGTTGGTTATGCGTTTGATCTCAGCATTGTAGTCTGCCAGCAATACAAAATAAGGTTTGTATTGTAACTCTGAGCTAGTTATCAGCCGCCTAGGAGCCAAGTTCGAGAAATATTCAGATTTGAGTATGGTCTCCTCTATGGCTTTCATGGCTAGCATCTGAGTTGCAACACGCTCTTCGTGAGTGTGACCCATCTCCTCTACCTGCTTCATCCATGCTGACGGGGGTTCCTCATATGTATCCTGGCCTTCCTCTGTAATTCTGCCTCCTGGAAGGGGTTGAGGCTCATAATTGTCTTCAAATGCCTCCTCCACTGGAATGACTACTGTGTCTTCTTCTATGGTTTGATCAGGTGGAGAGGGAGGTCGTTCATACTATAACAATTTAATTTTTAGTTCTCCCACCTGTTGCCGTAGCTCAAGTACCTCATTGGTTACTGATAATTCTGGCTCTGGTGAGGTTGCAGCGTTGGCCATCTCTTTAGGTTCTTGTTGGTGTGGTGCAGGCACTTGGGCTTTCTGTAGGTCTTTGACTTGGTCAGTAAGCTGATCATGAGCTTCTAAGAGAGTGGCATAGGTTTCTAATATTTGTTGTATATTCTCTGAGGGGATGGCTTGGAATTTAGCAGGGTCGATGGGTGCCCCTGGAGTATTTTCCATGGCTGCTTCGAGGTTGTCTTGATTTTGTTGCTGTAGTCTTTTGTTTTCTTCTTGAGCAGCCGCTAAATGGCGTCGGAGTAGAGCCATGTTTCGTTGTAGTCTAGCATTACGGGCTAGCTGATCTCTAAGTTGTTCCTCCGTTGCCCTACTCTTCTCTGTATATGTGGACTCGAGCTCCACCTGATATTGTTGGAGGGTGGTCACCTCCTGCTGTAATTCTGTATTAGATAACTCCAAGGCAGTGACACGTGCCTGGAGGTGGGATGACAAAGTACATAGCTCTTTATTGTTTTCTTCTAATAACCTGTATTCCTGTTTAAGTTGGGCAGCAGCTTCGAGCATGGTGTTGAGTGCATGACTAAATGAGGTGGGTGCAGGGGTAAAGGTGGAAGATGCAAGGGGTCGGGAGATGGGAAAGGGAAAAGTGGATGTTGTGCCTATAGTGCTTGGAAATGGCGACGTGAGTGAAATGATACGTGGTGATGTTGGAATAACAGTGGTGGTGGGTGATCCTGTGGATGGTGAGATGTCCATGGGATCGGACGTGAGAGTGTGTGATTCGTGCACTGTGAATACAGGAATGGTGGGTGGTGTGATAGTAGTGGCAGTGAATGTGGGGGAGTGGGGTTGGGAAAGGGACTTTTTATTATAATTATCCACCTGTTGGAGTATATTTACAAGGTTTGTCCAGAATGAGGGTTGTGTGACTTGGGTCGAGTGTGAGGCAGTTACTAGGGAAGTGGTGGATAGGGTTTGGGTGTGGGTGAATGGAAAAAGATGGGATAAGGCCTGGCTATTGGCAAGTGGTTGTCCAAGGACGGCGAGATAGGAAGGGTGACCTATTATGGTTTGATCGGTGGCCGGATGACCGGTGTGAGGTTCAAAAATTTGGGTGGAAGTGCTGGATGTGGGTAAAGGGAAGGATGTAAAACTGGAGGTGTGTACAATGGTTTCATGATGGGTGGATATCGGTTGTTCAGAAGGGATAGTGGAGAAGGGTTCTGATGGTTGAATGGAAGGTAGCGGTGGATATGGTACGTGTGTAATTACCTCTTGTTCGTCAGTGGGACTTGGGCTCGTCATGTGAACATCCTCTGAAATTATAGTAGGCAAGGCAGTAGAGACTTCCATTTGAATCATTTTCCCGCGTCGTGGCCCTGTATCAATCCTTCGTTGATCATAGATAGGGTTTTCCTGATAGACCATTGTCCTCAATGCTTCCCCGATCCCACATGTCTCTGCCAATAGATTCAATGATTCCACAAAATGTGAGTCGACATTCTCAGTTTGAAGCATCTGGTTCACTAGAGCTCTATTCGCCTCTTCTGTCATCTTATGTCTTCGCTGTACCTGCTTGATTGTCTTGTACAGCCGTCTGAGTTGTGCCGTGTAGGGAGGGGCCTCCTCTTCACTGTCTTCTGGTTCATTTGTTTGTGCACCTTCTTGAATTTGTGTGTTTGGGTCATGAGGATGTTGTGCCACTTCTTCCCCATGTACTCTGCTTGTCTCGCCCCGTGGCTGTTCTCTTTGTACGGATGCTCCCGGATCAGCATTGTCAGGGGAATCTTCACTGCCTGATAGGGGGACCGTCTGCAGGAATCTTTCAAAATCAAAGTTTGGATCCTCTGTGAAGGTGGCCATAGATGCAAACTCTGCATCGGTAGGTAGGGGAGGGGCGGATGGAGCGGGTTGTACCACCTCCCCAGCTTGAACTCCTTGAAGGTGGATCGTGAAAGGTGCGACCTGAGCTTTTGGTCTGGGAGAAGCTTCGGTCGTGGCTTCTTGAGGGATCGTTACCTGGGAGAGCGATCCACGCATTCGTTTTGCAGGCTGGCTCCCTAACTTCCGCCCTTTGAACAACTCCAGTTGTGCATACTTTAGGGCTCTGGCAACTGGCACATCATATGCAAGACATCTATAGATAATTCTTGTAAGCGCACAACAACCATGTAGAGTAGGATTTCTCACTCCCCGCTTGCCTGCCTCATACACTTGGTCTAAGATCCATACCGGCATCTTAATGGGTAAGCCTCCAATCTCTGCTAGATATAGCCCATACCATATTTTCTTGTGAGGTTGAGTGAAACGGTCCTGAGCGGGGAATGCGAAGTGTTGGAGGCACATCCGCAAAGGTATGGCGATGTTGGGGGTGAGGGCGCACATTTCTTTTAGCTTCTTGATTCTATTGCTTTTCATCGACTCCGGTATCAAGGGTTCACGGTCAGAAGGTACATGCGTGCCATACATCTGAAGTGCTTCCCTGATTAAAGTCACATTCAATTCGAACTTCCTCATTTCCTCTAGATTTGACAAGGAGGGCACCCAGAATGTGCCTGAATGATCCTTATCCCCTGTCGGCTTCAGCGTGGCAATTAGGTAGTAGCACCTGAGGAAATCTGGTTTAGGCAGAGCTTCACTGAAATAAGTCTGTAATCCTGCTTTTTGCCAGATATCTTGAAGTGGAGCTGCATTTTGCAATGCTTCAAATTCTCGTGAGAAGACCTGGAAGGTCCACCACACTCCTCCACATTCCATCTTGGACTCCCAGATATGATCCGCGTCCCCCAAATCTCCTGGCATCTCATTGAACCAGTGAGAATGCCCCTTTA
Organism: Ceratopteris richardii; assembly: GCA_020310875.1. Taxonomy (NCBI): domain Eukaryota; kingdom Viridiplantae; phylum Streptophyta; class Polypodiopsida; order Polypodiales; family Pteridaceae; genus Ceratopteris; species Ceratopteris richardii. The sequence continues at coordinate 79,485,889 of CM035415.1, forward strand.
CTCTTTCGGTTAGACCATTTGGTGGATCTGGAATAGGAATTCTCCGCACATTCACGAACTCCTCAGGTCGAGCTGTTGGTGGGGCCTCCACCGGCATGGCATCCCAATTGATTGGAGCACCAGATCCAACTTGAGAGCTTGTGCCTGCCGCTGTTTCCATGAGAGTAGGTTGCTTATCTGCTGGAAGACGAAAGGCACATTAGTGTTGCATAGGAAACAAGCTGTAATGGTGTTCCCTTCACAATACTAACATGACAATCCCGGAGGTCAGTGGTTAGTGGTGAAGTGTTTGTGATAGGTGTGAGTGGTGATTAGAGGTCAGAGTCATCCTAGATGCATACTTTGGTTATGCAATGGGCTCAGAATGCTCCTGTGTTAGAGTAGACGGATTTACAGAATTGGGTCACGGGGTTTAGTACACAGTTTAATTCTCCACACTTTGATAGAGAAGTCGTAGCTCTTAGAGCTAAAGACAGGTGAAGATTTCTGGATGAGAGTGTGATGTATTTGGGACCTTTTGGGTACCCATTTCCAGACATTCCTAGGGTTGATGGGAGTGGGGACAGTGGGAGGTGTAGGTATCTTTTCATTTTCTGAGTTGTTGGTCATGAGTGCTTGTGAAAGTTGCTTCATCCTAGTACCTGAAGGTGAAGTAATTTGGGCTTGTAAGCAGGCCTTGGGCACCCATATCTGTCTAGCATTAGGGGTAGCCTTCATTGACCACTTAGGGACCCAAATAGAAATGGTATGCCTAGGGGTTATCCTAGGGGGCTTCTTCACTTCGTTCCTTGACGGTGAGGCTCGTTTCTTGTCTTCTTGAGAGTCTGCTATTAGAGTTGTGGGTTTCCCATCCTTGCGTATCCAGATCTGCTTCGCGCCACGAGATGCTCCGTGTTGCACAGGTTGGTGCTCCTGCCTCTTGATCAGCAGCCTCCTTCGTGTCGAGTGATGTTTGGTCTGCCCGTCTAGAATCTTCTTTGGATCAGTTAGGAACTCCTTATTGGCTCTTGAACCTTCAGTAAGATTGACAATCCTCTGCACCATAGAAGTTTGTTCAAGAACAACATTGTTATCTTCATGTGGATTCCTGGAGGGAACAGGAGTTGGTGCCTGTTCTATTGGCTTGAGTGCTTGATTTTCTAATTCAATCGTGAGATGGCTTTGGCCTACCCAAGCCTGAAGAAGTCCACTTCTTAGGTTGAGGTTGACTGCGTGATCATAGATCCAGTCTTGGCCTAAGACAAGAGGTTCGGTCAGATCCTCGTCTTCACACACTAGCACTTTTGCTGGCATGAGGACCTCTTGTATGTAGAGGGGAAGATCCACCTCTCCCATGCAAGGGGTTTCAACGCCTCCTAATCCTATCAGGTATGCTTCTAGGGGTTTTACCTCCAATTGTAGCTGCTGGCAATAAGAAAGTCAAACTGCACTTGTGGCTGCTCCTGAATCAATTAAAGCTCTCACGCTTGTTGTGCTGTCCCTTTGTCCTATTTCTAGGGTCACAAAAGGTCGTCGATCCACTATCTTATGGGTATGTTCACCTGAAGCCTCACACATGGCCATGTGATAGCCTGGAGACTCTTGAGTGTCAGTCATAGGCTGATCCCTCCCTTGTCTCCTCAACTTCATTCGCCTGATACGCTCTAAGGCCTCTGCCTGTGCTTCTTCTCGAATTCGTTTTTCCTCCTTTTTACGTTGCTTAGCAGTGTTGAGTCGACTTAGCATTTCCTCCGTGAGGGGTTCCTGATACAGCTTGACTCTGCATCCGCTAATATAGTTTGGGAGAACATCCCCCTCTAAAGTGGCTAGTTGTACTGCCCCACTCGTGGAGATCCTATTGATGATCATAGGTCCGTAGCCTCTCTTTTCTAGCTTCCTTGCGTGTTGTTTCAATGTGTAGACTAAAACTAGATCTCCTGCTTTCAAGCCCTTATCCTTCACATGGGCATCAAAGTATGCCTTTTGCCGTTTCTTTGCAGCATAGATGCCTGCTGCTGCTCGTAACCTCGTCTCACCTAAACGTTCTAGATCAAAGATCCTAGAGGACAACTCATGTCCATTCCACTCATGCTCTTGTGCTACCCTTAAAGCTGGAATTAGGAGGTCTAATGGTAGCACCGCATTCTGTCCGAAGACCATCTGAAATGGGGTAGCATTGAGTACCGTTTTGTAAGCAACTCGGTATGCCCAAATAGCATGATGAAGTTGTTTGTCCCAATCCGAGCGTTTATTATTTACAAGTTTCGTCAATACGTTACATAGGATCTTATTCGTGCTCTCGGCTTGTCCGTTAGCTTGTGGGTGATAGGGGGCAGACTTCTTATGTATCACCATGAATTCTTGAAGGAGATTTTCAATGACCTCATTCAAGAAGTGCGTACCTCTATCACTAACCAACTCTATTGGTAACCCGTATCTAGTGAACACATTTTCGAATAAGAACTTAGCCATCGTTTGAGTATCATTCTTTGTCGTGGCTTTTACTTCCACCCACTTTGTAAGGTAATCTGTGGCTACAATAATATATTCTGCATGGGAGTTTCTAGCTGGGGGGTTGATGGGACCTACAAAGTCTATACCCCATTTTGAAAATGCACGTCCTCCCATCATTGGCCTTAAAGGCATTTCATCTTTTCTTATCGGATATTGGGCACGTTGGCATGTGTCGCAACTCTTCACATAAGTATGTGCATCCATATGAAGAGTGGGCCACCAAAGTCCTGAGAATAGAATGGTCTTAATTACTCTGTCAGGCCCAAAGTGTCCACCTGCAGCACCGCTGTGTGCAGTTTCTAAGACTTTCAAATAGTCTGATTCATGAACGCACAGTCTTAGGTAACCATCCTTGCCTCTTCGATATAGGTTGTCTCCTACTAAGGCATAGTCTTGAGCCTCTTGCTCCATGCTCCGTTTTCTTGCAAGACTAGCCTGATTGGGTAATATTCCCGATCTCATGAACTCGACCAATGGAGCACTCCAATCTGGGATTAATGACACGTGATAAAGAGTGGCATGTTCCACTGGGGGTCTCTTCTGGCACACTGGACAATTGTGGATCCACTCTTGTATTTCTTTGTCCATGCTAGGCCAATACACTCCTAAACGTTTTAGATTCTGCAATGTTCGTTGTTTAGGGTAGTGATTTCCTAGCAGTCCCTCATGGGCTTGTTGCAACCAACTAGCATGTTCATCATCCTCGACACAACAAGCTAATACGCCCTCGGTATCTTGCTTGTACATACTTCCGGCCAATATTTGATACTTTAGTGATTTTACAATTTCCTCTTTGCTTGTTTTGACATTTTTATTTGCAGGCCCGAAGGTTAGGACTGGTACCAACTTATTTGCCCATTTAGGAACAACTTCTAAATTGAACAAATAAGCATCGGGCAGTTCATCAGACACTCCTTGCGGTGACTCTCCTGAAGTGATGCGAGAAAGATGGTCTGCCCTAAGATGGGTTCTGCCTTTCCTGACAACAACTTCAAAGTCGTATTCCATTAGTAAGAGGAACCATCTTACTAAGCGGCCTGTATTGCAAGGTTTATTGACCAAATATAGTAAAGCTTGATGATCAGTGAAAAACTTGAACTTATTGGCCAATAGATAGTGTCTAAACTTCTTCACAGCATATACCATGCCTAAGCCTTCTCTCTCCGTTGTGGTGTAATTTCGTTCAGCTGCATTTAATTGCCTACTAGCATATGCTATCGGCAAATCCAGGTTTCCCTCACCTGTGGGTTGTGCTAGTACACATCCTATTGCATGATTGGAGGCATCTACATGGACACGAAAGGGTTTGCTCCAATCCGGAGTAGTCAATATTGGTGCTGTGCACAAACGTCTTTTCAGTTCGTTGAAGGAATTCTCGCATTCCTCGTTCCACTCAAAATTTGTTAACAACCCATAAAGAGGTTTAGCTATGATGGCATACATGTGGATAAACCTACGGTAATATCCACAATGGCCCATGAAGGCTTGTACCTCTTTAACATTCCTTGGTCTTGGTAACTCTGCTATCGCTCTTACCTTGTCTTCATCTGTTGAAATTCCATTCTTAGAAACAATGTGACCTAAGATCTTACCTTGTCGTACCATGAACACACACTTCTCTGGGTTCAGACACACTCGATAATCTCTACACTTGTTGAAGATTTGTCTGAGCTCAGGGATGTGGTAACTTCTTTCCTGGGAATGAGCGCATAAATCATCCACATATACCTCTAAGCTCTTTCGCAAGAACTCTTTGAAGACATGACACATGAGCCTTTGGAATGTTGCAGGTGCATTGGTGAGCCCAAATGGCATCACACGAAATGCAAAGATTCCCCATTCTGTGGCAAAGGCCGTTTTGTGTTGATCTTCGGGGGCAATGGCTACTTGATTGTACCCTGAAAATCCATCAAGGAAGCTATAAACTTCCTTGCCTGCCACACGCTCCAATAGATGTTCGGTGATTGGAAGTGGATAACTATCTCTGATCGTAGCGGCGTTAACTTTTTTAAGGTTAATGCACACTCGCAATTTCCCATTCTTCTTGGGCACCACTACAATGGGGGACACCCATTCAGTGTGCTCAATCTCATAGATGAATCCAGCTTCAATCAGCCTGTCAATTTCCTCCTTTATTTTGGCTGCATAATTGTCATTATATGTGTAGGGCTTTTGTTTGGTGGGCTTGGCATCAGAGGTCATCGGAATCGTATGAGAGCAAATCTCTGGATCTACTCCTTTCAAGTCTCTATAGTGCCATGCGAACACATCCCTATATTCCCTTAATAGAGCTACAAGCTCTAATTCTTCTTTTGCACTTAGGTCGTCTCCTATGTACGTACATCGCTCTTCGTTCCCTTCAATGGTCACTACAATTTTTTTGGTCTTTTCTTTATTGTCATAAGCTTCTCCTATAATGGCCTCTCTCTTAGGCATTCGTACCAAAATTTTTCGGTCTTCCACTTCATATTTCTTGAAATTTTCTGGTACTTCAAACAATGATTCTTCCTCTTCTTGTTTCACTGCTTTTCTTTTCTTTTTCTTTTGACCTCCTTCACTTCCTTTCTTTGAATTTATCGTTTTAATACTTGCGAGGGGTTCTTCTTCTTTTTGGGTTAACACTCCTATGTCTTCTAAGTAGTGTTCCTCTGAGTCAAAGTAAGTATCCATCACAATGGATTCTAGATCATCGTCATTCTCTTCTTCTTCTATGAACTCACTAGGATCACACTCTTCCAACAAGGGCTGACTCTTCCATGGTAGCTAAGATTTTTGCCCAACCATGAGGCTCAAATTCCTCATCTGGAAATATCATCGGTGTATAGGCTGGGTCTTTTATTGGTCTATCTCCTGGGGGAGTTCCTTCTTCTCTCGCTTTTAGGCGCTTTTCCTCTTCCTCCGCGACCTTGCACATCCACAAGTGAGTATCTTCATGCAGCCAGGATGGATCATGTGAACTTCCAGAATGCACGGAGATAGAATCTTCTTTCGCTTTGTGGATAGGATTCCACTGTAGGGGTGGTACATCTCTGAAGGTGTAATCCTTCAAATTGACCTTGGTGGTGACCCCTAAGTGCTGTAAGTACAAGGAGTTGGTCCCCCAATCCTGTACTATTTGCAATTGTCGTAGGAAGGGTCTTCCTAGGATCATCTCGTAGACATTATTTTTCTCAAAGTCACATATAGCAAATGTATGTTCAAACTCTACACCACAAGTGGTTAGAGTTATCCCTTCAAGCAATCCGAGAGGTCTTTCAAAATGACCATCTGCCATTTGAAGTTTCATTCTCGTTGGTCTTAAGGTGGGTTTGCCCCATCGCTTCCACAAGGAGGTGGTCGCAATAGCAACACCAGCACCCGAATCCACAATTGCTTTGGTTGTGTAACCTTGATAGGTGATTGGAAGATAAGTGTTACCTTCTTCACCTTCGCTCATGTCTCCTATCTTGTCGAGAGGTATCTCTGGAACTTTTTGCTTAGAGCCTACTTTTGGTGTATTGGATTCAAGTTCTGGAACCTGATCCTTCACATGATTCCAGAGCTCCGGTTTTGCCTTGAGCAGCTCCTCTACAGTGAGATGACATTGAACCTTAGTGTTCTTCACAACATCATTGTTTCTTGGAATCACTGAGTCTTCATTTCTCACCAATATTGTGGGAGCTCTGATCTGGAGAGATTCAGATTCCCATGGGCCTGTGAAATGAGGCAACTCTTGTAAAGAATTAGATTCAAAATCTAATCTCTCATCCTCTTGTTGCTCTGTTTGATCTCCATAGATAGACGGAATGTCTTGGGGAAATTGATCATGAAGATCATCAATCTCAGGAATAGGAGGGGAATTACCCTTCTCCTTGGCCCATTTCTCTTCTTATATTTCCCGCAAGAACTCTTGAGAGTACTGTTGAATTGAAGGAGGTATTCCAGCATCCGTGGAATTAGGAACATAAGCTCCCATTGGTGGTGAGCTTCCTCTTTCAACAACTGGTTGAGCCTGTGTAGGTAAAGAAACTTGTGATTTGTTTACCAACTGCTCTAATCTTTCTAGTAAGCCTTGGAAGTGCAAATCCGGCTTGACAGAGTTTGTCTGATTGAACTTTTGACTAGTTTCAAGTATAGCTTGAGCTTGTTCTACCATTTTCATGCACATTTTCATCCGTTCAATCTCTAAATCTGCTCTAGGGTAACTCTTGTCTAGGTTTGCAGCTGTTGGCCCTTCTTGAAGTCGAGCCTGGTAGGCCTTGAACATCATGTCCAAGCCTTCAGGAGTGGGATCCGCTAATACTGATCCTACTCGGGGTGGTGGGTGGGTTACGTGGGGTGTATTAGAGGGTGGAGGAATGGAGGGTGATGGGGATGGTAGCGGTGGGAATGTGTGAGAGTGCGGTTGAGATGTGATCTCTATGATTTTTGCCTTGGTTTCTCTCAAGCTTTCTTCAAGTTCGTTTATCTTTTTTGCCCATTGCCTCTTCATTCTTTCACGACTATCCTTCCAGGCTCTAGTCCTCTTTTTGGTTATGCTCTCGGTTTCACTCATCTCGGGGCTCTTTTCCTGACCAACACCTTGGTGTTGTTGAAGTGCCTGGGCTCTTGTGATCACCTACACAGGTGCAGTGGAAGTCACACTCCCTGTGGGGTCTACAACTAACCCAACAACATTGATAGGAGTGATTTTAGGCATGTTATTAGGGTTCTTTGGGCAATCTCGTAGGAGATGTTCTTTCTCGCAGTCTTGACAGAACCCCTGAATGGTTACTGGTTGAGGTTGTGTAGGGACAGGCAGTGGACAATCACGTATAAGGTGATCTCCCTGACATCTGAAGCATGGTCCTCTAGGAAATGGGGTTCGTACCTGCCTAGGTTGAGGTCTAGAGTTGGGGTTTGTGTACATGACATTAGCATACTCAGGTTCCCCACTATTTTCACTTGGGTCCTCATAATAGTATGACTCGTTATGCTCGGGTGACTGCATGTAGTAAGCCTGTGGGCTATCCATATGTGTGGAGTCAAAACTATGGTCACTTGGATCACTGTCTGATAGCAATGGGGTGACTGGGACTATGGCTCTATTCGGATTTTCTTCAGTAGATGCATATTTCACTGGGATCACATTGGTGGGAGCAGGGGGTTGCTGTACTAGGACTAGTTGAGGTCTCTGCTGCCCTTGGTAAGGTGGCTGATAAGTTTGTTGTGGTCTGTTGTATTGTTGTGGTGGGTACTGATTCTGGTATCTACCATGTTGTGGATATGGCTGAGGATAATTTTGCCTAACAGTTTGTTTGTTATGTGGGCAGTCTTGTGCAGTGTGGTTGGTGTACCTGCGCTCTATGGTGCAGTACTGGCTACTAGGATTCGCCTGGGGTTGGGCCATAATGGGACATACACTTGCCATATGTTCACCGCCACAATTGTAACACCGCTTAACTGGGGCAAATCTCGGAATTCGCTTGTTAGAGACACCTAGTTTTTGGGCTACCTTCTCTGCAAGTTCCTCGATGGATGTGGATTGACCAGATGTCAGGTTACTAGAGCTATCAGAATCCTTATAGATTTTTGATAGTTCTAATTCCTCACCTAGATTGTCCTCAATGTCTATGCACATGCGCACGCACTCTTCTATCGTTCTGGGGTCCTTCAGGTACACATATGACCTGAGCTTAGTGCTCAACAATCCATCTAGGAACAAGGCCACTTGTTTGGCTGGTGTGGGTAACTCCGGCATCGGGCATCTCTCCAGGTATTGTCTAAATCTTCTTCCAGCTAGTCTGACCGTCTCTTGAGGTGTTTGTTTGAAGCTATGAATTAGTGAGGAGGTGTTATGCCTGATTCCACTCTTAGAAAACTCAACAATAAATGCCTCTAAGAGCTGGTCTATGTTTCTGAAATGCCTCTCATTTAGTGGTTGAAACCACGTAAGGGCAGTGTTCCTAAGGGTTAGACCGAAAGCATTATATTGTGTGAATAGGTCCTCTACCTGTTCAGCTTTCAATACTTGCCGAAATTCTGCCACATGGTCATAAGGGTCTCCCGTGCCATCGAAGTAATTCTTCATGGACTTCACCAGTTGAGTTGGTCGCAGGGTCCTAGTGTGTTCTCTCGGCCTTGGCAAAGGAAAATCGTCAGTATTCCTTTGATTCCATGGGGTTCTATGTCTCTCAGGGTCCACTCTATTCCTTTCTGTTCCCGTTCTTTCTCTTCCCAGGGAGTTGGCAAAACTTACCTCAGGTTTGTCTCTACTTCTATCTCTTTGCGCTCCATGAGCTTGGGAGGTCCCAGCTCCTTGGTGACCAAAGGACACATTAGACCTTGGTTGGGGAAAAACAAATTCTCCCTTCCATGTGTAGGCATGTCTGCCATGCTCAGTGACCACGAAGATTCTCTCTGATGCATTGTCTAGGTAGGTTACTTGGCCTGGGCTATCAAGGTCTTTAAACTCATAGATTGTGAGGGTACTCACTTCTTGAGGTTGAGCAGATTTGTATCTCCAAAAAGCCTCATCGGTTTCTCGGTTTAAAAGCAGATCGATGCTTTTATTATCCTGTGGAATCCACTCTGGAGTCATGATTCTGGTCAAGACATATTTACCACGGGGAGTTCTTGGCTCTCTCTCTAAGTTCCCTTGCTCTATATCACCCATGTCGGTCTCCGCAATCACATTTCCAAACTCATCAGTTCTATCAGGAAGAGTGGTGACTACATATATAGTCCCCTCTTTATCTAGGTATGCTCCATTCTCAAACTTGACTACCGGGTGGTCTAATCCATGGGGTTGATCGGGGTTCTTAATCTGGACCACCGATCTTCTCAGTCCGTCTTCGTAGATGCGAGCACCTAGACGATTCGTCCTGATATATTCCAATTGAGTCTTGTAAGGTCCCTCTGGCTTTTCTAGATAAGCCAACCCTGAACTACCTACTGGTCTCTCCATGTGATAGGACATCTCAGAATCACTTGTTTCTGATCTGGGAGTGTATGGGTAATCACTCAACTGCTGGGCCCAAGACCTGGCAGTGTGATTGACACTAGCTTCAGAAGATCTGAGGCTTTGTCTGTCTTGGCCTAAGTGTCTGCCTGATCTAAGGTTCATATGCCTGATTTATTTACCCCCTTGGACTCAAGCACACTCTCGTTGCAAGTTAATTTGCACCAATCACTTTGTTCTTTTGAGTTGAATATTATGTTTATAGTCTTGTCTGAAATCGCGTCGTCAGGAGTACTTAAGTGAATTTCCGCACTTGATAAGTGATCGATTCCCGTTTACCTTTTGTACCTTAGGGTTTTTGCACTTAAGACCTATTTACTTCTTGCACTTGGTTGATTAATACTCTTGGACTTGATTCGTGCCTAACGTTGCCCTAATTAATTACCACACCTAAGTCGTACTTAGCCTAGGCTAGGAATTGACAAAGGAGGGTTGAGAGATCTTCCAACCTCAATTAGCTGGTTGACCAGACTGCTACACAAGCCTAGGAAGCCTTCTCCCAAGCTTGGTACTCACCCTTGCTAGCTTGCTTTGGATTGCCTTGAGTACACACAAAGTTCCTGCAAAAGCTCACCAGTTAGTATAGCTCTATTACCACAAGTAATTGGAAGACACACATCAATATTTTCAGCCCCCCTAGAGTAACTCACTGTACCCCCTGAATCTGAGGACCACTTAGTTCCACCTAAAGGTCAACTTAAAAATGCATGTTCTAAAACTCCGCGTATGATTCTTACAAGTTCATTCTATTTTTTTTTTTTTTTTTTCATGCTTGTTTCATGCATGTTTTTTTTCAGTCTTTGCATTGCATTGCATATCCACATCACTTGAGTCAAAAAGGGCAAATGATGATTTCTCTACTTGTGTAAAATTGTATCTTAAGTAGTAACTTATCTACTAAGGAATTGATTATAATCTAGGATTGTGGAAAGATAGGGCATGTAGATTTGGAGGTTTATTTTGGTGACATGACTTTCATATATAAACATGCATATGTATCCTATATCGAAAGCATAATTGTTGAAATCCTAGCTCCTGCTATTGCATGTTTCTACATCCTTAGTCCATCTCACAGCACTTGTATCGGAGTTTAAACGACTGTTCTCCGTCATCAAAAATGGTTGTACCTTGTATCGGGGTTTAACTTTTCCTCGTCAAAAAAAAAAAAAAAAAAAAGCTACATGTTACCAAGAAGTTTACACTTTCTTCCACCCCAAAAAAGTGATCGTAACCATAAAGTTGCCAAATCATCATCATCATCGGAAAAAAAAAAAAAAAAAAAAAAGAGAGCAAGCCAAAGGAGGATAAAGAGGCATAGTAGAATAAATCACGGGCTATATAAGCAGATTTATGCATTAGTGGAGTTTAGTTAGATTTCCTTGCATGTTATTAGAGAAAGAGCATATTCATATTTATGTAGGAAAGGAGTTGATCTAAAATAAGCTAAAGATGAAAGATGTCTCTTGAAAATCCTAAATCTTTGTTTATAATCATATTTAAGGTAGATTGCTTTATGAAAAAGGTACAAAATTTTCTTCAAGATGAGAGGAACTGATGCTTAAAACGACTCAATACAACCACTTCCACTTCATATTGATGCTTGTTTTTTTTCTTTCTTGTTGCCAATGTTGCTTGTTCATTTGCATATATGTTGCCTATTTGTTCATGCATATTCATGTTTCCTGTTTCAATTATTTCTTTCATGCAAATTTTGCTTCATGTCACGTTACCTACTTATTCATGCATATAATCAATTTTCCTTCCATGTTTCTTATGTTGCCTATAAAAGAATTTGATGCCTAGAACATTTTGTTTTTCACAGATGCTAGAGTGGCGCTTCCGGAGGAATCGCAGGTTTAGTGGGGGCGAATGTCGTCGAGATTTTCTCTCCTCTCTCACTTGTGAAGGCCTACAAAAAAAACATATTTGGTGAAGGTAGCCAGAATTCCCCGAGAAGTCCAGGATGCATCAAGGATGTCAAAGGAAGGTCACATACAAAGTTTCAAAGAAATCAAGAAAGTCCATGGTAGCGGTCAAAGTTGGTCAAAGCTGGTCAAAGTTGGGAAATTAGGGCAAAAATTTCATTATCACCAAATTAGATGAAAATCCATATACTTGTAAAGATTGTCAAAGGCACTTTATAGCCCAAATTTCAGCAGAAAATGGATTTGGTAGCACATTGATATGCTATGTTCATTTTGTAAAAAATGTATTTTTTCTAGTTTGACCCTACAAATTCTTGTATAGAAATTTATGTTAGCCATATGGTTTGGCATGTATAAAGACCATATGTGGCTACATATTTGTATAAAGTTTCAAGGCTATCCGAGCTTCCTAGACACCTTAATGCCACCTTGCAAGCTTCCAAATGTAGTCAAACTTGTACAAGTTAGATTCAGATAGGAGTTTTTTCTGCATATTCCTGAAGGAGATCTTTGGAAACATAGTCCTACAATGTTTCATCTTCATCAAAGACTTTTTGGAGGGTCAAAGAGCACAAAGTCCAGTTTTCAAGGTCACCGCAGCTTTCTAGAATAAGAAAATTGAAGGCTTGAATGTCTGCCACATGTCAAAATATGATTGAACCATGTTGTACGGTCAAGATGAGCTCATATTCAAGGGTGGAGATGCACTAAAGCATAAAGGAAGGAGGATCCACAAATTTTTTCCATAAAAGAAGACCTTTTTTACAATCAAAGATCAATAATGCAGCATTTCTCCAAAAATAGTGGCTTATCTTATCCGAATTGATGTCAGCACTGATCCGACGGTCCAGATCATCCCCAGATCCAATGGTGGAGAATGAGGGCGCCTAAATTTCACTCCTTTACACTAGATTTGATAGAAAGAACAATTCCAAGCCATTGATTTGATTAATCAAATGGTTGTAATCAAAAGTAGTGATCCTAGAGTTGAGAGTTGATTTCTCTAGATCCAAGGGCCCAAATTCATTCAAAAAACTATATAAACCCCCCTCCAAACTCCTAGAGCATCATTGTTAGGCATCCATAGGGCTCATGCTAGCTTACGGTTTCCTTGAGACGATCACCCTCGGTTGAGCGAGTGAGGATCCAAGGTGAGCTAGTATGAGTATAGAACCTAGTTTCAAATTTAAGTTAGAACTCCAATTTAGGATAGGCTCTTGAAACCAGCATCTCTATCTTGACTCACCCTTGGTGGAGCGTGTGAGTGAGTTAGAGCTGATTTTAATGAGTCTTAGACTTCTTTAGTTAGACGTTACGAGCCTAGACAGACATAGGGTCACTGGAGTGGAACTCACCTTATTACGTGTGACATTCGGTTGAACTGTCATGGTTTGAGGGTCGGAACCACCTTTGATCAGTAGACTGCTTAGCATGACGTACCACGACGATCTTTTACATGTAACTTAATTCAAATTCTTTTAATTCATGTCACTTGTCACTTGTCTCTTGTCACCTCTCTCAGTCTCTTAAGTATTTTTACATGTCTTCTATTTCTTCTATGTGTGAGAAGGCTCCGCAGTATTGCGTTGAACCAGTGAGGATGTTTCTTTGAGCTTGTGAGTAAAATCCATCATCATAATTCACTTGCATGCATATAATCCATACAAATCCATACATATTTATTAGTTTCTGAAAGTGTATAAGAAGCTCCAATATTGGACCATTCTTCCTTTCGAAACTGATTTATGTGTAAGGATTCCATCTATTCTCATCATGCATACATATCATCCAAAGAAGGCTATACATATGGATTAGAATTAGGAAGTGTTTAAGAAGCTCCTCCAATGGACCATTCTTCCTTCCAAATTTGATTCGTGTGTATGGTTCTCTTTCATTCTTATCATTCATGTCATCAATCTAACTTGCACACCTACATTCCCATTCCCATAATTATTTCAACATCTCTCTCTTCTCCATACTCAACATTAATTTCACCTTCACATCTTTAAACCTTCCAACATTCATTAGCTTCATACACCCTGTGTGTGCCACGACCGGACCCGATCCACCCGGATTGCGATCTCCTCCACATTTGAACCCGACGTGAAACGCTTCGTGGTATTTGCTTCTGATCTTGTTGGGAGGTTGTGATCCATATCCTTTGTTTCATATTTTTCATCCTCATCATATCATCATCATCATTCTTGAGTGTTGCACTGGATTTCTCACAGTATCGTGCACATCTTCGTCGCAAAGTAAACACATTTGTGAGAGATCTAGAACATCGTGCATCACTTGCTTATTCACATAAGATGGAGGAAGGATTCAAATCCCTTATTGTTGAGAAACAAGGCCAAAGAATAGTCTCTTCTATGTTGAGAGAGAAGGGAAAATTCAATGGCATCAACATCACAAGCTACTTAGATTTGTTTGAAGAGCAAGCTATGATTTTTGGTCTTCCTGAAGATCTTTTGATATCATTCTTTGAACGAATTGTTGATAGCTCTATCATAAACCGTGTCACTCAATATGATAGTCTTCCTTGGAGTGATTTTAGAAAGGAGATGCTCAAAGAATTCTATCTTGAAGATTATAGCCAACATAATCGAGATGGATTCTTACGATGGGTCAATTCTCCAAAGCCTAGTAGCTCTATTACTCACTTACAAAATGAGTATATTAGACGCTATGAACAACTTCCTGATGAGGATAAGATAACTTTGGAACCTGATCTTGTGATCAATTTTCTTAAGCTTCTTCATCCTGAAACTCATAGGGAAGTTGAACGGCGATTAGAAGAACCAGATAAGCGCTATGGTCTTACTGACAATTGGCAAAAAGTGCGTAAAGTAGTAGAGGCTGTAGCCCATAGACATCAAAGACAATCCATGCTTTATGAGCAAACTAGTCTTCCTCAAGCTAGCCTTCCACAAATTAAGGAGCAATTTAGAGAACAATCCCATGCTATGCTTTTTGACTCTACTCCTATTCCTCAAATGATGGAGCCTACTCAAGGTTTTAAAGTAGAGCCAAATAAAAGTGTAGTTGAACAATCTCAAGTGGATATTCTCACTAAGCAAATGGAAAGTCTTATTGCTACACAATCCAATTTGGCCAAGACTATAGATGCTTTACAATCTAATTACACCAAAACTTTCCAAAATCAAATGAACCCAATGACTTTTCAAGAGCCTAATCAACATGTTATAGCTACCAATCAAAATCCACAAGTAGCTCCTACTCAAGCATATCAAGTTCCTCCAATGCATAATCCTCCCATGCATAATCCTTCAATGCAAAATCCTCATCCTCATGTGCAAAATCCTCAAATGTATCAAAACCTGTATCCTCAAGCTTCTCAAATAGCTTTTCAAAATCCTCAAAATCAAAATTTTCAAAATCATCAACCGTATAATATGGAAGCTCCTCTTGCACCTCAAGTACCACATGTTGCTCCCCAAGCTCCTCAAATACATCAATTGCATTTTCAAAATCCTAATTATCCTGTTCAAGCAATACCTTATCAACAAAATCCTCAATTTCAAAATTTCCCACCACAAGTTAATCAAAATCCTCAAGATCAAAATGGTTTTGTGCGTGGCCCTCGTAGGTGTCCTTGGTGTGATTCGTTAGAGCACTTTTTGAGAGATTGCGAACTATTGAAGGATGCTAAGGAGCAACGACTAGTAATAGACATAGACAAGAAAATCTGTGACTATCGATCTAGGCTACCTTTGCAAGGAAATTATGGTAAGGGAGGAATGAAAAAACATTATGAAAATATAACCATAATGGACGTAGGAACTAGAGGAGTGAAACTAGAAGCTCTTGATGAACAACAAGTAGAATCAAGTAAACCCACAAAGGAAGGTGATTTTTCCATAGTGGCTTTAGTAAGAGCACGGGATGAGATTAGGAGGATAACGGCTTGGGAGTCACCGATAGAAGATCAATCTCTTATTTCTCACATATCCAATGTAGAAGAAAAACGAAAAAGAGATGAAGCTGAGCCTAGTGAAAGAAGAGTGACTCGAAAACAAACCTCAGAGGGAATAGAAACAATCATAGAGCAAGGAGACACATCACAATCTAAAGATAAAAAACAAGAATCAGAACCCAATGAACAAAAACAAGAGGAGAAACAAAAAGGGAAGAAGACAAAGCAAAGAAAAACAGAACCAAAGCCTTTAGATAAACCAGAACAATCAAAACAAACTGAAGACCAAACACGAGAACATGAACAAAAACAAGATCCTGAGCAAAAACAAAAGAAACCAAAGAGAAAACCTAAAGCCATCTTGATTTCAGAAATTGAGAGAAAAATAGATCCTATGGAAATTTTAGATGACATTTTGCTTAAGAGTCAAGTGACTATGTCTTTAGAACAAGTTTTCTCTATTGCAAAGCCTGTTTTTAAAGATAACTTTATCGGCCTAATTAAAAGGAAGAGGTTTCCGCTTAATCTAGATACTGAGATGCAAGATTCTCTAGATCAAGATGAAGCTATGAATGAAGCCTTAAACTTTGATGAATCTGATGAAGAGAACTTTGATGATGATGAAGTAAATGTTAATAAAAATTTCTTAGGACCTATTCAACCTGACCATGAAAATCATGAAAACAATCCTGAAAGTCACTTTAAAATAACATTTTGGTCTAGAGGTACATCAGAGATGCATGTTAAAATAGGAAATGATAAGAACACTATCACTGTAAATGCATTAGTAGATTCCGGCTCTGAAATCAATGTGATTTCAAGAGAAGTCTATGATAAGTTTCGATGGCCCATAGATAAAGATTGTGGATGGCGTATGAGAACTGCAGATAATGGTGTAGGTACCCTGTATGGAGCTTGTGCTAGTGTGCCCATATCCGTAGGAGGAATCACAGAAGAGTTTCACTTTTTTATTCAAGATAATTGCTCCTATGAAGTTCTCTTAGGTCAACCCTTTATTTGTGAGAGTCGTATGGAAACTAAAGCCATGGATGATGGGTCTACCTATGCTAGATTTAAGTCTAAGGATGGAATGCAATCACTTCAAGTCATGACAGTAGGAGTGAATCATCCTAGGAATCGATTGTCAATTAGAAAGAAACCTATTGTTACTCAGGGTCACGAGCATGCTTGTAGTGATTGTGCACCTCGATTCATGTTTGGAGCTACATATGATCAAAATTTCGGATAGAATCCATTGTTGAGCGGGACAACAGTGGATATTGGTTTGACATCTCGCATCCAACCAACATGTACAATAGTTTGTCACTTTGTTTTCCACATTCTAGATTAGATTTTCTTCATAAGAGTCAATTGTCCAAGTCTTTTATCCAAAAAAGCCAAAAAAATTATAAAAACAACAAAATCATGGAACATGATGAGAACATTGAGCATGTGATTGAGACATCTCATTGTTTCTCTACTCT
Source organism: Ceratopteris richardii (assembly GCA_020310875.1). Taxonomy (NCBI): domain Eukaryota; kingdom Viridiplantae; phylum Streptophyta; class Polypodiopsida; order Polypodiales; family Pteridaceae; genus Ceratopteris; species Ceratopteris richardii. The sequence continues at coordinate 79,502,707 of CM035415.1, forward strand.
TGAGGAGTTAGAGTTATGTCTTCAACAAAATTCTAATTCCCATATTATTCTTATTTCTTCCCTTGATGAGTATGCTCTAATCCAAGAGTATGCTCTCAATGTTGATAAGTGCTCAAAATTTAACCAAACACATGATGCCTTAGTTGAAACAAAGTACAAAACTGTAGACAAAAAAATCAAACCCATAGCTCAACCATTACCTCAAGGAAGTAATGAAAAAATTATTGATGTGAAAAATGATCCAATTCTTCGGGATAAGAAAAACATAGGACATACATTCACGGATGAGACAATCAAACAGGTGAAAATTGGTAGAGATGATGACTTTCTTTTGCCAGCAGAGAGAGATAAATTTGAGAGAGTTATACGGAGCCATGGAAAAGCCTTTACTATGTATCCTCATGAGATTGGTTGTGTAGATCCTAAGCTAGTTGCACCCATGATAATCTTTACTATTCCACATATTCCAAGGAATCTTCGTCCTATACCTGTTCCAAAGGCTCACTTACCTGAGCTAATGAAACTACTTAAGGAGAAGATAAACATGAGAATTTTAGAGCCATCTTTTGCACCTTACTCAAACAGATGGTTCACTGTGCCTAAAAAGAATGGGAAACTACGTTTTATTCAAGATCTCCAACCCGTCAATAAAGTCACCATAAGGAATGTAGGAACAGGACCCATTGTAGATGAGTTTGCTGAATCATTTTCAGGACATTCTATCTATTCAATGGGTGATCTATATTCTGGATATGACCAATTCCAATTAGCAATTGATAGTCGTGACATAACCACAATGAAAACTCCGTTAGGCTTAGTGCGAATGTGTACTTTACCTCAAGGAGCGACTAATTCTGTGGCTCATATGATGAGTGCTATGAATATGGTCTTACATGACTTTATCCCTCATATAACTATGCCATTCATTGATGATATTCCAATTAAAGGGAGTGAGGAACGTGTAAAGGACATTACTTTAGATTCATCGGGATGTCGTAAATTTGTTCTTGACCATATCTTTGATTGTGAAAGAATATTTCAACGATTTGAAGAGGTAGGTCTCACATTTTCCATAGAGAAATCTATTTTTGGTGTCAACGAGGTACTTATTGTTGGACATTTATGTGGCCATTATGGTCGAAAGCCATACCCACAAACAGTTGATGCCATTAGCAAGATTTCTGAAACATGTAACAACGTGAGTGAGGTACGTAGATTTCTTGGTGCTTACATCTTTTATGTTATTTGGATCCCTCACTTTGCTCATGTTGCTGATTGTCTTTATGACTTGTTGAGGAAGAAACGAAAATTTATTTGGACTGACAAACACACTCAAGCTATGCGTAAATTGAAGAAATTATTGCTTGAAGCTCCCATCCTTAAGCGTGTAGACTATTTTGCTAACAAACCTATTATATTGACTGTTGATACTAGTCCTATTGGTATAGGTTGGGTCATAAGTCAAGATGATAGTGAAGGGAATAGATATGCAATTAGGTTTGGTGCCAAAATTCTACATGAAACACAACGAAAATATCCACAGATCAAACGAGAACTATGGGGTATGGTAACAGCTTTGAAAACAGACAAAGAATATTTCATTGGTGCAAATGTCAAAGTTGAGACTGATTGTTTGCCTCTCATTGGAATGATAGCCAATTGTTCATCTCCTGATATAGCCATGCTTAGATGGATCTCATATATTAAGTTCATAAATCCTGAGTTAGTTCATATTTCAGGTAAGTGAAACTCAGTTGCTGATATGTTATCGAGAGCTAGATTTGATGATGATCTTGAAAGTGATCTAATAAAGAATGTGAATTTAGTTGACTACGTTCCACATATATATGAGTATGAGAAATTTCATGAGTCTGAGTACGAAGATGAATGGAGAGACATAGGAAAGTATCTCAGTACACTACAACCATTACCTAGCTGGACTACGAATAGATTCCGTAACATTAGGAAACGAGCTTATAACTTTTTCCTATGTAATGGTTATCTTTGGAGACATGCTAAGGGTAAGGTTAAGAATCCACAACGAGTCCTAGGAAAGAGAGGTCTTCAATTGCAAGTAATGAAGGAAATGCATGAGACATTATGGGCAGGTCATAAAGGATTTTTTGGAACATATGAAAAAATTACAAGTACCTATTATTGGCCTAGGATGTATGTTGACATTAGTAGCTATGTTTCTACATGTTCTACTTGTCAACTTCATTCAGCAGTCAAACATAGAGATCCGTTGCATCCTACTTATCCACCTTGTATTCACTACAAGTGGGTAGTAGATCTTGTAACTATGCCTAAAGGTATCGACAAAATGCGTTACATTGTACTTGCAAGAGAAGACTTAACTAATCATGTAGAGGGACGTGCACTACGATCTAAGACCACTTACAATGTTTGCAAATTCTTGCTTGAAGATGTCATAAGTCGCTTTGGGTACATAGAGAAAGTAGTTGCCGATCGTGGAGAGTTAAATGCGAGAGAAGCTAAAGAGTTCTTTGAGCGTCACGGTATTCGTTTGTCTCTCACTACTGCATATAATCCAGAGGCGAATGGTAAAATAGAGAGAGGGCATCCACCTATTGTGAAAGCCATATCTAAAGCATGTAACGGTGACATCAAACAATGGCCTAGATTCTTACCTTTTGCACTTTGGGCAGATAGAATGACATGCACACGTACTACTGGGTATATGCTTGCTGAACTTATGTACTGTCAAAAACCATTGTTTCCAATTCAATCTCATATTTTAGCATGGTCAAATTTGCCTTGGTCTGAAAACATGTCTACTGATGACTTTTTGAGTTTGCGCATTAAACAGTTAGAACAAGGTAAAGTAAGACTTGATGATGCTGTTGAAAAATTAAGAGAATCTAGAATGAAGAATAAGCATTATTTTGATAAAACTCATCGACTGCGTCCTAATCCAATTGAAGTAGGAGATTGGGTGCTCATTTATGATAGTACATTTGACTCTCAATATGATGCACGCAAAAAGCTCACTCAACGGTGGTTTGGGCCATACATTGTATCAAAAGTCAACAACAATGGTACGTATGCTCTTTGTGAATTAAATGGTGTTGCACTAAAAACTTTGATTGCAGGTAAAAGGATAAAGCTATTCAAGAAACGTGATAATGACGAGTACATTTTGGATGAGGACATTGAAGAAGATGACAACAATGAGGCCGATTCATAAACAGGAGTATCCATGCTATAAAAAATAAAAATATAAATAAAAAAGGAAAAAAAAAATAAAAATAAAAATATCATTAATTTTTCAAGTTCATGTTGCTTTGTTTTTTTTCAAGTTCATTCTATTTTTTTTTTTTTTCCATGCTTGTTTCATGCATGTTTTTTTTCAGTCTTTGCATTGCATTGCATATCCACATCACTTGAGTCAAAAAGGGCAAATGATGATTTCTCTACTTGTGTAAAATTGTATCTTAAGTAGTAACTTATCTACTAAGGAATTGATTATAATCTAGGATTGTGGAAAGATAGGGCATGTAGATTTGGAGGTTTATTTTGGTGACATGACTTTCATATATAAACATGCATATGTATCCTATATCGAAAGCATAATTGTTGAAATCCTAGCTCCTGCTATTGCATGTTTCTACATCCTTAGTCCATCTCACAGCACTTGTATCGGAGTTTAAACGACTGTTCTCCGTCATCAAAAATGGTTGTACCTTGTATCGGGGTTTAACTTTTCCTCGTCAAAAAAAAAAAAAAAAAAAAAAGCTACATGTTACCAAGAAGTTTACACTTTCTTCCACCCCAAAAAAGTGATCGTAACCATAAAGTTGCCAAATCATCATCATCATCGAAAAAAAAAAAAAAAAAAAGAGAGCAAGCCAAAGGAGGATAAAGAGGCATAGTAGAATAAATCACGGGCTATATAAGCAGATTTATGCATTAGTGGAGTTTAGTTAGATTTCCTTGCATGTTATTAGAGAAAGAGCATATTCATATTTATGTAGGAAAGGAGTTGATCTAAAATAAGCTAAAGATGAAAGATGTCTCTTGAAAATCCTAAATCTTTGTTTATAATCATATTTAAGGTAGATTGCTTTATGAAAAAGGTACAAAATTTTCTTCAAGATGAGAGGAACTGATGCTTAAAACGACTCAATACAACCACTTCCACTTCATATTGATGCTTGTTTTTTTTCTTTCTTGTTGCCAATGTTGCTTGTTCATTTGCATATATGTTGCCTATTTGTTCATGCATATTCATGTTTCCTGTTTCAATTATTTCTTTCATGCAAATTTTGCTTCATGTCACGTTACCTACTTATTCATGCATATAATCAATTTTCCTTCCATGTTTCTTATGTTGCCTATAAAAGAATTTGATGCTTGGAACATTTTGTTTTTCACAGATGCTAGAGTGGCGCTTCCGGAGGAATCGCAGGTTTAGTGGGGGCGAATGTCGTCGAGATTTTCTCTCCTCTCTCACTTGTGAAGGCCTACAAAAAAAACATATTTGGTGAAGGTAGCCAGAATTCCCCGAGAAGTCCAGGATGCATCAAGGATGTCAAAGGAAGGTCAGATACAAAGTTTCAAAGAAATCAAGAAAGTCCATGGTAGCGGTCAAAGTTGGTCAAAGCTGGTCAAAGTTGGGAAATTAGGGCAAAAATTTCATTATCACCAAATTAGATGAAAATCCATATACTTGTAAAGATTGTCAAAGGCAGTCTATAGCCCAAATTTCAGCAGAAAATGGATTTGGTAGCACATTGATATGCTATGTTCATTTTGTAAAAATGTATTTTTTCTAGTTTGACCCTACAAATTCTTGTATAAAAATTTATGTTAGCCATATGGTTTGGCATGTATAAAGATCATATGTGGCTACATATTTGTATAAAGTTTCAAGGCTATCCGAGCTTCCTAGACACCTTAATGCCACCTTGCAAGCTTCCAAATGTAGTCAAACTTGTACAAGTTAGATTCAGATGGGAGTTTTTTCTGCATATTCCTGAAGGAGATCTTTGGAAACATAGTCCTACAATGTTTCATCTTCATCAAAGACTTTTTGGAGGGTCAAAGAGCACAAAGTCCAGTTTTCAAGGTCACCGCGGTTTTCTAGAATAAGAAAATTGAAGGCTTGAATGTCTGCCACATGTCAAAATATGATTGAACCATGTTGTACGGTCAAGATGAGCTCATATTCAAGGGTGGAGATGCACTAAATCATAAAGGAAGGAGGATCCACGAATTTTTTCCATAAAAGAAGACCTTTTTTACAATCAAAGATCAATAATGCAGCATTTCTCCAAAAATAGTGGCTTATCTTATCCGAATTGATGTCAGCACTGATCCGACGGTCCAGATCATCCCCAGATCCAATGGTGGAGAATGAGGGCGCCTAAATTTCACTCCTTTACACTAGATTTGATAGAAAGAACAATTCCAAGCCATTGATTTGATTAATCAAATGGTTGTAATCAAAAGTAGTGATCCTAGAGTTGAGAGTTGATTTCTCTAGATCCAAGGGCCCAAATTCATTCAAAAAACTATATAAACCCCCCTCCAAACTCCTAGAGCATCATTGTTAGGCATCCATAGGGCTCATGCTAGCTTACGGTTTCCTTGAGACAATCACCCTCGGTTGAGGGAGTGAGGATCCAAGGTGAGCTAGTATGAGTATAGAACCTAGTTTCAAATTTAAGTTAGAACTCCAATTTAGGATAGGCTCTTGAAACCAGCATCTCTATCTTGACTCACCCTCGGTGGAGCGTGTGAGTGAGTTAGAGCTGATTTTAATGAGTCTTAGACTTCTTTAGTTAGACGTTACGAGCCTAGACAGACATAGGGTCACTGGAGTGGAACTCACCTTCTTACGTGTGACATTCGGTTGAACTGTCATGGTTTGAGGGTCGGAACCACCTTTGATCAGTAGACTGCTTAGCATGACGTACCACGACGATCTTTTACATGTAACTTAATTCAAATTCTTTTAATTCATGTCACTTGTCACTTGTCTCTTGTCACCTCTCTCAGTCTCTTAAGTATTTTTACATGTCTTCTATTTCTTCTATGTGTGAGAAGGCTCCGCAGTATTGCGTTGAACCAGTGAGGATGTTTCTTTGAGCTTGTGAGTAAAATCCATCATCATAATTCACTTGCATGCATATAATCCATACAAATCCATACATATTTATTAGTTTCTGAAAGTGTATAAGAAGCTCCAATATTGGACCATTCTTCCTTTCGAAACTGATTTATGTGTAAGGATTCCATCTATTCTCATCATGCATACATATCATCCAAAGAAGGCTATACATATGGATTAGAATTAGGAAGTGTTTAAGAAGCTCCTCCAATGGACCATTCTTCCTTCCAAATTTGATTCATGTGTATGGTTCTCTTTCATTCTTATCATTCATGTCATCAATCTAACTTGCACACCTACATTCCCATTCCCATAATTATTTCAACATCTCTCTCTTCTCCATACTCAACATTAATTTCACCTTCACATCTTTAAACCTTCCAACATTCATTAGCTTCATACACCCTGTGTGTGCCACGACCGGACCCGATCCACCCGGATTGCGATCACCTCCACAGCGATAGGTCGTGAGGTGTCGCGATAGGTCGTGAGGTGTCGCGATAGGTCGTGAGGTGTCGCGATAGCTCGGGATATGGTGAATTTTTCTGTTCTATCTAGTGATCGTGGGAGCTCTAGGCCTGCGCAGTGTCGTGGTGCACTCAGAATCGTGATTGGGTGAAATTTTCGGAGTGTCGCGATAGCTCGAGCTCAACGCCTTGGGGACTGTGCAGACAAATTCTGTACCTACTGAGCTTGCTGGAGATGATGATGGAGCTGCCACCTACAAGAAACATGCAAAAAACACACAAAGACAAGCACACACACTCGCTCTCTCTCAAACTCGCACACAACAAATGAGGGAATGATAAGGAAGAGGGAATATGTAGTGGAGAAGGAGGTGGAGGTGGAGATGGAGAAGGAGGTGAAGATGAAGATGGAGATGGAGAAAAATCAGAAATTTACCTACTACTTACCATTCCAACGCGTCCTCTCTACGTCTTACCATCACACGCTCGTCCTCAAAGCTCGATCCCCGGCAACGGCACCAAAAATTTGGTGTAGCTCAGTGATGAGTAGCACCTCCTTTAATGTCAATCTGGGAAGACGTGAGGATGGTATGAAGACCACGAGCAAGTGGAAGCACCAGTGCGTGAGTGAGAAGCACACAAGCATGCACACACATACACGCACACGCGCACACACGGCAAGAACAAAGAGAGTAAGACAATGGAATCACTTCTATTGCAACCAAGTTCTCATACAAGCTCAAATTACAAGAAGCTCCCCAAAAATGAGCTCTCTAGCTCTATTTATAGTTTTTGACTAGCTTTGGCACTGTCCAGACGTAGTGTCCGGCCTAGTTAAAAATTAGGTTCCAGGGCTTATTTGAGGGCTCAGACGAGATCTAAAAATTATGAAAATTGGCAGGCAACTACTTCTAAGGCTCCCCAAGCTTGAGGACTCCTCGGCTTGTACAAAATGGAGCTACAAAAAGGTGAAATGATATTTACAAGGGTTTTTAGTGATGAGAATCACTTAAAAATGATGTAAGGGTTTTGAAAAAAATGAAGGGTTGCCTTAGTGCTAGATCTGCATGTGTGTTCGTACTTGCTTCTTCCCGTATACTGTCAACAATTGGTAGTGCCTTTGGATTCACCATTCTGGAGAAAATATAACATCACACAAGAAAGAAAACTCCACCCACATGAGTCACAAGATCATAAATAGAAATCACATTTGTCCTTGAGATAAAATGAAAAAGAAATGAACATAAATCCTTAGAGAAATTTCGACTTTCTTATTTGTATCACAGATAAAAAGTCAATTGAAGTGATCATTACATGTGTAGCAAGATGTCTAGTGCTCTCTTTCCTCCTGACAGTCCTTTTTATATATTATATTTTTTTAAATAATATAAAGAAAGGAAAATACATAAAAAATGAATAAAAAATAGAAATGTGCTATAATACAACCTAGAACTTGCTTGTGCTGTACAACTTATATAAACAGAATTATAAAAGAAAATTGAAATTTTTTTCTCTCTTTTTTTCCTTTTTTCTTTTTTTTTCCTCTTTTTCTTTTCTCTTTTCTTTTCAATAATAATTTTCCTCCACTTCTCTCTCTCTCTCTTCCCCTCCTATTTCCTTTTTTTTTAGAAAGAGGATAAGGTAGAGTAAGTGAAAATAATTTCCAATATATGATAATTTCCTTTTGGTAAACTTCTGAATTCCTTATCAAGAATCCCATGTGTGCATCAGATAACCATTTTGTCTTTTCCTTCACCCGTAACTCTTCATACTTTTGAGCTATTTAAGTATTGTCTTGCTTGTTTCCTTTCCATTGAATCAGATCTGATTTTTTACCCAATAATACTTGATTCCTCTTGAATTTATTCTAGGAATAAAACCATCTTCTTTTGATAAGCTTACTTGGAAGTTTTTGGCTTCCATATCCAATTAGTTCTGGGAATTTGTTTGGATGAGCAGTGCTTGTATGTACTCTGTTTCCACATTCTTCCTGTCTTGATGCCTTGATGCTTCTGACCATTCCATACTTGCCACCTTCCTTCTATCTTTTCAACACCTTTTGTTTCTTCAAATTTTCTCCTATTTTTGGTTGAAGTAAATTTGATCATAAAGTGATTCTAATTGTAATGCCTTTGCACTTTCCAATGAAAAAGTAGATCCTTCCAAGTCTCAATTATGAATATCCTGTTGATCTTCTTGTTCTTCATCACTCAATAAAAACATTAAAAACCTTTTGTCATTTAATGTCAATTTAAGCTTCATATTTTCAAAATCCAAAATTACTTTACCTTGCCTGAGCCATGGTTGTCCCAAAATCAATTTCTCAGTCATCATATGATCTGGCCATTCTTCACAATCTATTTTCATATATTCTTCATTGCACTTAACTTTAATAGATGGTGAAGACATGCTTTGTATTATCTGTCCTTCTAAGGTTTTGATAAGCATTTTACTTTTAGTCCTTTTTAGGTTAGATTTTTCCAACAACACTGAACTGATCAAATTTACTTGTGCACCTGAATCTATCAAAACCTTAATTTTTTCATCATGGAAATTCATTGTTATAACATGCAAATGCTTTCTTATTCGTAAAGGTGTTTCACACAAAGGACTTCTCTAAGATCCTTGATTTTCCTTATCCTTTCCTTTGCCTTCTCTTGAGCCTCCTTTCTAATGTTTTCCTCTTTTTTTTTTCCTGTTTTGAGCTTGATGTATCCTTCTCCATTCAAAAACAGTTAATGGAAGATCATATCTTTTTACTCTACATCCACTTATGAAGTTTGGCATGATTTCTCCATCTATATTAGCTAATTGGATAGCTCCACTGTTACTTATTTGATTGATAATATAAAGCCCATGTCCTTTTTTTTGGAATTTCTTCAGATGTTCTTTTACTGTGTATGCCAAAACTAGATCTCCTTCTTGTAAGTCCTTTTCTTTAATATGAACATCATGATAAGCTTTTTGTCTTTTCTTGTTTGCATATATACTCATGATTGCTTGAAGTCTAGAAGCTCCCAGTTTTTCCAATTCCACCACTCTCTCAGATAATTCATGTCCAGTCCACTTGTATTGACTACCCACCCTTAGTGTTGGAATAAGGAATTCTAAAGGCAAAAGTGCATTTTGTCCATATACCAAATGAAATGGTGTGGTTCCAAGTGCAGTTTTGTATGCCACTCTGTAGGCCCATAAGACATGATTAAGTTGCAAATCTCAATCATTCCTATTTGTGTTTACCAATTTTGACAATACAATGCAAAGTACTTTATTAGTACTTTCTGCTAATCCATTGGCTTGTGGGTGATATGGGGCTGACTTTCTATGACTGATCATGAAATCTTCACTTATGTTTTCTATTATTTGGTTCAAAAAATGAGTTCCCCTATCACTTACCAACTCAATTGGTAATCCAAATATGGTGATAATATTTTCATAAAGAAATCTTGCAGTGGTCTGAGCATCATTCCTTTTTGTAGCCCTAGCCTCTGCCCATTTAGTCAGGTAATCTCTACTAGTATATATTCAGCATGGGATTGTTTTGTTGGAGGATGTATGGGTCCAATGAAATCCAACCCCCATTTACTAAATGTTCTTGCTGAAATCAATGGTACTAATGGCATATTGTCTCTTTTATTTGGTTGACTCACTCTTTGACAAATGTCACATCTTTTTACATATGTTCTTGCATCAAGAAATAGAGTTGGCCACCAAAAACCAGAATATAATATGAGTTTAGCAGTTCTTTCACTTGAAAAATGTCCTCCTGCTAATATAGAATGTGCCATCTCTAGCATTTCCAAATATTTATTTTCAGGAACATAGATTCTTAAATATCCATCCATCCCTTTATTGAACAATTGATCTCCTATCAGTTGATACTCTTCAGAAATCATTTGTAGATTCTTTGAATCTGCACTCGCTCCTACTTGCTTTCCTTTCTTGCTTCTTTTCAACTCCTCAATTATGTTTTCACTCCAATCTGGATTTTTCTGAAACTAGTGTAAGGTTACAACTTCAGAATTTTGTAAGGATTGACATTCGAGCAGTTGGAAATATATTTTTTTACATCTTGTATTTTATTAGGCCAATGTATTCCCATCCTATTGATATTGTTTAGGGTGACTATCATGGAAGCATGAATACAGGGATTCCAGCAATGGGCTCTTCTTAAATAATCCTGTTGTTCCTCTTCTAGAGTACAATATTCTAATATACCCATCTGATTGAGATGATACAAATGTCCAGCTAGTAGCATAAAATTCTTACTTTGTAATACCAGATGTGTGTTATTTTCAAATGTTCTACATGGTCCCATGGTTAGCAAAGATACTAAAGTCATGGCCTAGTCAAGAATACTTTCTATTTTGAATAGATATGCATCTGGTAAGTCATCATCTAGAGGTGAACTTGGCTCTTTGGCTTGGATCTTGGACAAATGGGCTGCTCTCCAATGAGTTTTTCCTTGTCTGACCACTACCTCAAACTCAAATTCCATCAATAGGAGAAACCATCTGACTATCCTACCTGTGTGACATGGTTTGTTTACTAAGTAGAGTAGAGCTTGGTGATCCACAAAGAATTTAAACTTGTTGGCCAAAAGGTAATGTCCATATATTTTCACAGCAAATATCATTCCCGATCCTTCCCTCTCAGTGGTTGTGTAATTTTTTTCTGCTGAATTCAATTGCCTACTAGCATAAGAAACTAGAAAGTCTAGTTTGCTCCCTTCTATTGGTTGTGCTAACACACATCCCAAAGCATAATTTGAAGCATCCACATGGACATGGAAAATTTTATCCCACTATGGGGTTTTGAGAATTGGTGCTGTTACCAGACAAGTTTTTAGAGTCTCAAAAGCTTGGTCACACTCTTTAGTCCACTCAAATTTTGTGATCAAAGCATACAAAGGTTTTGCAATTTCTGGAAACTTGTGTACAAATTTTCTATAATACCCGCAATGTCCCATGAAAGTTTGAAGTTCCTTTACATTTGTTGGTCTTGGAAGTTCTACTATGGCCTTAATCTTTCTTTCATATGTTGGAATTCCATTTCTGGAAACTATATGACCCAACATTCTCCCTTGCCTCACAAAGAACACACATTTCTATGGATTTAGACATACTCTGTATGTTCTACATTTTTTGAATATATTTCTCAGATCCTTCAAATGATCTTGTCTTTTTAATGAAAAAGTGCAAAGATCATCCACATAAATTTCCATGATATTTCAAAGGAATTCTTTGATTATATGACACATTAATCTTTGAAAAGTTGTTGGGGCATTAGTTAGACCAAAAGGCATAACCCTAAAAGCATATATTCCCCATTCTGTGGAAAAGGCAATTTTATGTTGGTCTTCCAAAGCTATGGGTACCTGATTGTATTCTGAAAACCTATCCAGAAAACTATATACCTCCTTACCTGCCACTCTTTCCAAAAGATGGTATGTTATGGATAATGGATAGCTTTCCCTTATAGTTGCAGCATTCACCTTTTTCAAGTTAATGCATACCCTGAGTTTCCCATTCTTTTTTGGTACTACAACTATAGGAGATATCCACTCTGTATACTCAATCTCATAGATGAAATTGGCAGCCAGCAGCTTGTCAATTTCTTCCTTTATTTTGGCAGACTATTTTTCATTGAATGTGTAGTGTCTTTGTTTGCTAGGTTTTGCATCAGGTGTAATAGGAATCTTATGCTCACAGATTTTAGGGTCAAATCCTTTCAAATCCTTGTAACTGTAAGAAAACACATCCCTATAGTTTTTGGCCACATTCCTTAATGCTTCCTCCTCTTGGTTTGTCATGTCATCAGCTATTACAATATGTCTTTCTTCCCCCTCTTCCTGTGTGATCATGACCTTCTTAGTTTGTTCCTCATTGTCATATGCCTCTCCTTTTTTCTTTTCTCTCTTTGGTTTCATTTTTAGAAGTACTCTGTCCTCCACTTCATAAGTCTTGAAATTTGAAGGTACATCAAACTGTTGATCTTTGTTTTTTATTTCCTTATTTTTCAACCTCTTGATCTTTTTCTATTTCCTTGTGTTGTTTTTTTCTATATTTGCCTGAGATTTTGTCTTTTATTGCATCTATAACTTCTACTTCTTCCAAATATTGTGTTTTACCATCTTTCAATATTATTCCTTCCTCCTGGTCCTCTTCTATTTTTGACATTTTTATCATTTGTATTCCTATGTGAAAGATATCATGTCCTTCTTCATTTTGGAATTTTACTCCCACATACTCATCATTAGCTAGATCCATGGTAGCCAAAATCTGATTCCAACCATAAGGTTCAAATTCTTCATCTTTGAATTTTTGTGGTATATAGTTCTCATCCTGTGATTTCCTTTCTTCTACACAATCTTCTTTTCTTAACCTTCTTTTTCTATCTGTGAGGTTCCTTATCACATTGCATTTAGGAATTGATGATTCTGTTTCATTCTGATCTTCAATCTCTGACTCTTCACTTATTTCCTGATTTTGATGTATTGTGAACCATTCTTGAGGGGACATGTCACAATATTGACCATTTCTTAAATTCACCCTGGTTATCCTTCCTTTGCTTTGAAGATATAGGCAATCATTAGCCCAATCTTTCACAATTTGCATTTGTCTCATAAATGGTCTTCCTAAGATAATTTCATATGAAGTGGATTGTGGGAATTCAACTATGGCAAAAGTATGCTCTATTTCTATTCCACATATTTCCACAATCACCTTTTCCCATATTCCTAGGGGTTTTTCTATGTGTCCATCTGCAAGTTGTAATCTCATTTTAGTGGGTACTAATTCATTTTTTCCCCATCTTTCCCACGTCTGTTTAGTCATGATAGCCACACCTGATCCACTATCTAATATAGCTTTGGCATGATTTTCACCAAATTGTATTTTCAGAGTTGAGTTCCCTTCTTCTCCTTCACAATACCCTCCTATTTTATCAATAGGAATGTACAATAACTCTTCCAACTCCTATTGCTGTGGATCAAAATTCTTTGGCATTGCTTCCCACTTTTTCATATTGTGTTGTAAGTGAGGATTTTGTTTTACCAATTCTTCCAATGTGGTGTGATATAAAAGTGTACATCGTTTATCTATATGATTTGGAAGGTTATGTGTGAATTATCTTCTTGATCAAGAGTTTTCCTTGTTTTTGTTACATTTGCTTCCCCAACTGTTGTTTGATAATTGTCTGGTTCCCACATTTTGAGTTGTGCTTCTTCTATGATTTTTTTGCATCTTTGCATCCTTTCATGCTCTAAATCTGGCATAGGATAAGCCATCACATGGTCTGTAGAATTTGGTCCCTCTTGAATTTTTCCTTTGTATGCTCTTATCAAATTTTCCAAGCTTTGTGAATTTTTTGTCTTTTTCTGAGTTTGTGTATTCTGAGATTGGCTATTGTTTGTCTGTTCCATAATCTCTTCTTCCAAATTTTTACCCATTCTTAGTTTTCTTTCCCATCTCCCTTTTTGTCTATTTTTCTTTTCTTTTGAAAATGGAATTTTCTTTTGTTCCTGTGTATGTGTCTCCTTACTTGTTTCTTGTTGTTTAGCTTGTGCTCTTGTTATAGCATTTACAGTTACCTGATCATGGTCACTCAATTCTTCTTGCTCCATTATGCTAACTGATTTCAATGGTATGTTACTAGATGTGTTATGTTGTTTTTGAGGGTTTCTTGGACAATCCTTTATTAAGTGTTCCCTGCCACAATCCTTGCAATAAGCTCCTTCTATCCTTAGTGTAGGAGGTTGTGGACAATCTCTAATGAAATGTTCCCCTCCACATCTATAACAAGTTATCTTTTGACTCCCTTTGAACTGAGGTTTCTGATTGGACAGGTAATTATTGGTTATGTACATGAATGTGGCTGTATCCATTTCAATTCTCCCATTTCCCAAGTCTAGGGCTTGCAGTTCTGGTTCCCTCTGTTCATACCCTTCCCACTCTTCCTGATATCCCTCATTCCAATGATAATCCTCTCTGTAAGATGATGTGTGTCTTGTGTTTTCTTCTTCTATTGGTGTGTATTTCACTGGTACCACATTTGTTGGTAATGGTGGTTGTTGCCCAAGTACAGGTCTTGGTTGCTCAACAAATCCAGATTCTCTTTGTAAATTATGTTGGTTCCCATATTCTCTTTCCTTAATGGGTTGTTTATTGTAGAAGCATTTGTCTTTGGTATGGTTTGTCCATTTTCTTTCCAATGTACATTATTTGAGTGTTTTTCTATCTTGAAGATGTTGTGGTTTTTTATATGGACATTGTTGCACCAAATGATTTTCTCCACAATTATAGAATTTCTTATTTGTTGCTATCCTGGTGTTTATCAGATTTGTCTTGGTGTTAACTTCTAGGGCTTTGGCAATGGCCTGTGCTAATTCTTCTGCTGGTGGGATTTTATCTTCATTTGTTCTAGGTTGATCAAATGCTAATAGATCTTGTCCCCTGTTGTCCTCTAAATCTATCGCCTCTTTCACACATGCTCCTAGGTCAGGGCATCTCCTATAATACACCAAGGTTCTTAATTGTGCACTCCTTAGTCCTTCTATGAATAGAGATACTTTTCTTGCCATGGATGGTACCTCCTCTCTGGGACATCTGTCAATGTATTGCTTGAATCTCCTAGCTTCCTCTCTGACATTTTCATCTTTTTGCTGTTTAAAGCTATGTATCAAGGTAGTTGTACTATGTTTTATTCCAGTTTTTGAGATTCCCCAATGAAAGCTTCAAGGAAAGATTCAATATTTGGATACATCTCCCTTCTCAAAGGAATGAACCAAGATAGTGCAGGTCCAGTTAGGATTAGACCAAATGCTTCAAATTGTACTTTGTAATCCTCTACTTCTTATGCCCTAATTAATTGTCTAAATTCTGGAGCATGAGCATGAGGATCAGAATATCCTTCATATCGGTTCTTCATGCATTTAGCTACTTGATAGGGCCTGAGCATTCTTCCCTGATTTTGCCACTGATGTCTCCTTCCAAATGGAAAGTCATTGAGTCCTTCTGCATTTCTTTCAAAAGGATTTGGGGAAGTATGTATTCTCCTACCTTGTTGCTTTTCAATATTATTGTGAGTTTCATTTTGACTTGGCAAGTCTGGTTGCCCTAGGTTTTGTTCCCAAGGTCTCTTGTCTACACACTGCCCTAAATCATTAGAGTTTTCTAGATCCTGTGAGAAGATGTATACACATCCCTATCGATCCTCATATCTTCCATCCTTAAATTGTGCCACTGGTGTTATATTTAGGGGAATTTCTTGTTGGAGTTAGACGTCTCCGGAAGCACGCGAACAACACAAGGAAGAAGAAGAAGCTTGGAGCACAAACACACAATACTGAATGTATTACTAGAGAATGTACAAAGATAAGTAGCCCATTAGGGAAAATAGGCGTATATACAAGTCGGGGGAAAAAACCTCATAAAGAGGGGAAAAAAGTGCCCCGGCGGTCCTAGTGTGTTCACACACATCACTACCTAAATATATCAACAAATCCCCCTTGAGAGTGATGTGCTAAACAAGGAGCTGGCACTCATGTATAAGGAAGTTCCAAGCTATGTGGAAATCACTCCACAAAAGGAAGTAAGCCCAAAGCTTTGCGGAAAGCTTCAAACTTCTCCCTAGGCAGAGCCTTCGTGAAAAGGTGTGCAATGTTCTCCTACGTGGGCACATATGCCAAGTTGATCTCCCCAGTAGAGAACCTCTCCCTGACATAGTGATAATGCACCTCAATGTGCTTAGTGCGAGCATGGAACACAAGGTTCCTAGCAACTGCCAATGCACTCTGACTGTCAGTGAAGATGGTGGTGGTAGAAGACTGACCAACACCCAAATCAGCCATAAGGCGCCTGAGCCACACACACTCAACAGTGGCTGTGAAAGCTACCCTATACTCAGCCTCACAACTGGAAGTGGCCACAGTAGGCTGCTTCTTGCTTAACCAAGATATACATGAGCTACCAAGCATGAAGCAAAAGCCACTAGTGAACACACGAGTGTCATAGCAACCAGCCCAATCAGAGTCATAAAAAGCATGCAAATCTGGCGGTAGTGATCCCCCCTTGGGATAAAAAAACCCAAGTAGCCGAGTACCACTCGAGTAGCAAAAGATGCGCTTAACCACCTGCCAATGCTTGACTCTTGGGCAATGCATAAATCTGCTCATCTGTGAGACAACAAAATCAATATCTAGCCGAGTAATGCATAAGTAAATCAAGCATCCAACAGCCTGCTGATAGAGAACAGCATCAAATGCATCTCCAGCATCATGAAGACTCAATTGTAAACTTGTCTCCATAGGAGTGGCAATAGGCTTACAGTCTTCAAGGCCAAAATGCTGCAATAATGTGTCAATATATTTCGTTTGACACAAAGCCATTCCACCATCAACTTGCATAAATTGAATGCCCAAATAGTGATGCAAATGCCCCAAATCAGACATCTCAAATGAGGCATGCAAATCAGCCTTGAAATCAGCAATATGCTTCTCAATAGGACCAGTGAGCAGCATGTCGTCAACATAGACAACAATGATCAGAAGCACATCATTAGCACGCTTAACATATAAGGTGCTTTCAGTTGGACTGTTCTCAAAACCATGTGCAACGAGATAGGCATGTATCTTCTCATACCAAGCACGTGGTGCTTGCTTTAAACCACATAATGCCTTCTTAAACCTGCACACCTGGTTTTCATGCCCTTTCTGCACAAAGCCACGAGGCTGAAAAACATACACTTCTTCATGCAAGTCACCATTCAGAAATGCTGTTTTAATGTCCAATTGATGTACATTCCAACCATGATGGGCTGCAAGTGCACAAATGCTCCGAACAGTAGTCATACGGCATGTAGGTGCAAAGGTCTCATCAAAATCAATGCCTCTTTCCTGCGCATAACCCTTTGCAACAAGCCTAGCCTTATACCTATCAACTGTACTATTAGGTTTAAGTTTCAGCTTGTATACCCACTTAGTGCTAATGGCCTTCTTGCCAGGAGGCAAGTCACATAAAGACCATGTACCATTCTTCATTATAGCATCATATTCAGATTGCATAGCAGCCATCCAATTTTCTGAATTCTGTGCTTCATCAAAAGAAACAGGCTCATTCTCATCACAGAGAATAGATGCAGCCATAGCATAGCAATCTGATGCAAAGGAGGCACTATGAGAGCCTGAACGAGTACGATATGACAAAGGTGCATCTAATTTGCTGTCACGGAAAGTCTGCACCAGCCATTTTGGCATAGTTTTTGCCTGCTCAATATCAGCTCTCTCATCAGCAAGTGCATCATGTAAATCTGCATCAGAAATGGAATGATCTGCATCATCATATGAAACCTGCAAAGGCTGAGAAGTTGCCTCATTAGGACCAGCACTAGACTGTCCACCTATAAAAAGAGGCATCAAAGTATCATACATGTCTTTCGAGCTAACAGATGTCTCCTTAGTACATGAAAGCAATGGCTGAATAGCATCTTCCACAAAGACAACATCACGGCTAACCAGAATGCATTTAGTCTGTGGATGATACAGACGATAGCCTTTACTATCAGAACTGTACCCAACAAAAATACATTTTACTGCCTTATCATCCAATTTTTTGCGATGTTGTTCAGGCACTAGTGCATATGCCAAACAACCAAAAACACGCAGATGAGCAACAGATGGCTTGCGGTCATGCCAAGCCTCATATGGAGTGATAGATTGCAGCGCTTTAGTGGGACACCTGTTCAGTACATATGCTGCACACATGACAGCCTCAATCCAGAAACTATGTGCTAAAGCCTGACTCTTGACCATGTAGCTCGCCATCTCAATGAGTGACCTGTTCTTTCGTTCAGCAACTCCATTCTATTGAGGTGTATATGGAACTGCACACCGGTGTTTAATCCCACATTTAGCCAGAAATGCATTAAATTCAGAAGACATATATTCCCCCCCTCGATCAGAACGGAGGGTGCCCATTTTACATGCTGACAGATTTTCAACCAAAACCAAAAACTGCTAAAGCACATGAACACTTCGGACTTTGTTTTGAGTGGATATACCCATGCATGCCTGGAAAAATCATCAATAAAAGTCACGAAGTAAAGGTAATTTCCAAAAGAGGGTGTCTGCATAAGACCACAAACATCACTATGTACAAGCTGCAATTTTTGTGTAGCCCGAATTGAACCATCTTTTGGAAAGGAGGAATGCTACATTTTGCCCAAAATACAGCCTTCACAAACATGTTTTCCAGGTGCCTCAAGTTTGGGCAACGAGGACACCATTTCAGATTTCTGCAGGTATAGCAAACTAGAAAAATTCAGATGACCAAAGCGTGCATGCCAACGCTTTGCATCTGACATAGCCTGAGAATCATTTACTGCACATGCCAAATCATTTACAGATCTTTCATAGTCTATGAGCTTATAAAGCCCACGACATAAAATGCCAGAAGCAATAATCACATCGCCATTTGACAGATCATGAACTGTACACCTATCATCAACAAATTTCACAACCAAGCCAATCTTGGCTAATGCAGAAATTGATAACAGGTTCTTTTTGATCCCTGGCACAAATAAAGCATCTGACAAAGTGAAAGAACTACCATCAGCAGTAATCAAAATGATCTTACCAACTCCCATAATAGGATAAGAGGAGTTGTTGGTGCATGTAACAGTATTCCCTGTAGGGGCAGGCTCGAGTGAAGAGAAGAAACTACGCTGCGAGGTAATATGTTTGGTTGCCCCACTGTCAAAATACCAAACATCTGAGTCTACTACAGGCATGCACTGCTCACAAGAAGATGGGTCAAAACTACAGACAATAGTAAACGCCCATTCTTCTTCCTGCACAAGATTTGGAGACTTTGTTTTTGGTGTAGAGGCCTCTACAACAACCATTCCAGCCTCTTTCTTCTTTGCCTCTTTCGCAGCCAGTTTTGGACAGTTCTTTATGATATGATCATTCCCTTTACAGTACTTACAGAACAATTTCTGGTTTTCTGATTTCTTCTCATCTTTATCTTCCTTCTTTGAATATGCAGAATTAGCAGATTTTTGCTTACTACTTGAAGAGCTCCATTTTCCTTTGCCTTCTGACTAGCCAGGAAAGCTTGATCTGCAACTCGCATAATGGACCTGTTGTGCCTGGACTGATCTTCCTGCAACACAACAGAGACTAACTCCTCAAAAATGATAAGGCATTTGGATTGCCTTTCACCATCAACCGAAGAGTAGAAGCAAAACTCTGATATGAATCAGGAAGATCATTCGGAACGTTCTGCACAGATGAGCTATCTGCTATAACCTCATCAGCAGAAATCAATTGTTCCTTCAAGTCTTTGATCTTCCTTAGAAAACTGTCCATAGAATCACCTTCATTCGTGTGCTCACTCTCCAAGTGTTTTTGGAGGTAAGCAACACGAGCCTCATTCCTAGCTTGGTACAATGTGGTAAGTGTATCCCAAGCATCCTTAGCTATTCTACAAGAGCGAATATGAGGAATAATGGCATGTTTGACAGACAAAGCTATCAATGCATGTGCCTAGGCATCTCTGCCATCCCAGCGAATCTGCTCTGTAGTAGGTGCAGGAGAAACAGCAGCACGAACAGGAATCTGTAGAATATCATCTTTGATACCATCTTCATCAGCTCCAGCATCTGTATTTGCAGTACCTGTAGTCAGAGGTGTAACAGGACATCTTTCAACACCCTGCACAATGTTCCACAATCCTTTTGCAACCAATACATGTCGCATCATATAAGCCCACAATGGGTAGTTGGTACCATCCAACTTATCCTCAACAACCAACATACGGAATACATCACTGCTTTCAGCCATGGCCGGTGACTAAAATACCTTGATGCAAAAAATTGACTATATCTCAAAAAGTTGAACAGAACTGCCCAGACGAGTTCTGCCAGACCTGTAGCAGACTTTGAGACACTTAAACTGGCAAACAAAAACTGGTATATACCTTTGGCACAAAAAGACGATAGCCTGCACAAGCGCTGCGATAGTGTGTTCGAAGGCCGAAATGAGTATGCTCACCAAATTTCGTGCGAATCTGAGACTGCAAATGGAGGAGTGTCGACGGCGCCCTAGATGAAGCGACGACCTGCTCTGATACCAATTGTTGGAGTTAGATGTCTGCAGAAGCACGCGAACAACACAAGGAAGAAGAAGAAGCTTGGAGCACAAACACACAATACTGAATGTATTACTAGAGAATGTACAAAGATAAGTAGCCCATTAGGGAAAATAGGCGTATATACAAGCCGGGGGAAAAAACCTCCTAAAGAGGAAAAAAAAGTGCCCCGGCGGTCCTAGTGTGTTGACACACATCACTACCTAAATATATCAACATTTCTAAGTTTCTCAACCTAATGAGGAACTTATGCATCCCATCTTGATACACATAGGTTCCAAACCTATTTGTATACATATATTTGAGAATATTTCTATAATCACTGGTTTCAGAGGGTTCATTGGTTTCATTTAGATTTTCCATGTTATTTTCTTGCCCTAAATCTTTTTCTTGTAATTCTCCTATTACTCGCTCTATCTCCTTACTTTTTAGATCTTGTTTACAAGGTGTAATCAATTTATTACCAGATCTCAAAATCATCCAACTAATTCACAATTCTGTGAAGAGAATCGTGTTTTCCACGATTCTATGGATAGAATCATGTTTTTCACGATTCTGTGAAGAGAATCGTGTTTCTCACGATTCTGTGGATAGAATCGTGATTCTCACGATTCTGTGGATAGAATCGTGTTTCTCATGATTCTATGGAGAGAATCATGTTTCTCACGATTCTATGGAGAGAATCGTGTTTTTTATGATTCTATGGATAGAATCGTGTTTTTCATGATTATGTGGATAGAATCATGTTTCTCACGATTCTGTGGAGAGAATCGTGTTTCTCACGATTCTGTGGAGAGAATCGTGTTTCTCACGATTCTGTGGAGGAAATTGTGATTGTTACGATTCTATGAATAGAATCGTGATTTTCACATTTTGTTCCTAGACAATCGTGATTGCTCACAATCGTTAAAAACACGATTTTCTTATAAAAATCACGTTCTGGGAATTGCGATTTTGTGTTTTAATTCAGAGAATCACGATTTTGTGTTTGATCGCAGAATCACGGTTCTGAGAAAACGTGATTTTGTGTTTTAATTCAGAGAATCGCGATTTTGTGTTTGATCACAGAATCACAATTCTAAGAAGATTTTAAAAATTTTTCAAGCTCTTGATTTTTAAGTTTTTGTTTCTCAAATAGAATCGCCTTATTAAAATTTTATCATGCAATAAAAGAGTTTTAGCAAAATTATTATTTTTTCTCAATAAAACCCAAAAATCCAAAAATCACGATTCCGTGTTTTTTACAATTTTTTGTGTTTTTGTGCTCTAATCATCATGTGAAAACTTGAAATAATGCAAAAATTTATTGGAAGACCATTACCTTGCTTGCTTGATCAAGAAAAATCCCAAAAACTTGTATTTGCTAACAGTCGCGATTCTGTGCACTTTTCTCCAGTTCCCTCTTTCTCTCTCTCACTCAAATGAGCAATTTTTCAGAAATTACATGCTTTTATAGCCTTCAGACAATCACAATTTTGTATGAATTGCTCAGAGTTTCCACTTTTCACTGTATGACCCTCATCCTCTAGTAGTTTTGTGGTTCTGAATCATAATTCTTATCTTTTTAACAAAATTTACTTCCTTTATCCTCTTGATAAAAATCGCGATTCTATACCTAATTCTTGATTTAATCACTTGATGTCCAATTCTTATTGATATTTTGAAATTTGATTTTCTTAACTCACTCAACTTTATAAAACCCCTTACAATCACTTACCTCAATACCCAATTGTGCAAAATAATTCAAATTCTTTTTCTTACAGAAAATCCTAATCCTGTGAAGAGAATCCTCTTTTTTCTTAACTTCCAACTTTTGCACTTTTTGACATTTCTTTCCACCTAGTCCCCTTCAGTGTTCTTCATCAACTCCATATCACTTGTCACCTGCAATTATACACCATCAAAACTTATTTAAAAAGTCTTTTTTGAAGAAATTTAAACAACAACTTCTACTCTAGATATTTTTTATTTTCTTTCAACTTTTCTAAATTTTTTCCACTTTTTCTTCTCCTCATTCAACAACAATCCTCTTGTCCAACTTTCTTTGAAAAAAGGAAATTTGTTTGAATTTTTTAATGAATTTTTTTAATATTTTGCCCTAAATCAAGGTAAACACTTCACTTAGGGTTTCTTGTTTTAAAGATCCATTGATCTTTCGTTTCACGATTGGTTATATTCCTCTATGCTTGCAATCTAATCAGTTTAGGAGTAGAGCTTTCCAAAGAAATATGTGCTAAGAGGTGCAATTATCAATTTATGCAAAGATAAACTCAAACATTTTTCTTTTCAAGATACAAATAAATATTTTCTCAAGATTATTGCTTTGCCTTGGCTAACAAATGGATCTTATCTATTTGCTTATAGCTACTTCACTTGACAAGATTAACAAATTTGCTTGGTACTTAGTCAAAAAGCACTCTACAAATGCAAAGATAGTCACATTCTACCTTCCCTTCAAAAATCTTGATTCAATTTTTCACACACCTGCACTTGGAAAAAATGATATGAGTAACTATCAATTTGCAAGAATTTCACCACTTCTTTATCTCAAAAGGTTAACTCTTACTTTCTTTTCCCAAAAGACAAGCAAAGAAACCTACCTTTTCATGTTTCTTTTCTTGATTAAAGAGTAGTACCTTTTCAATCTGTTCAATACCATCAACAATGGAAGATCCAGCAAGGTCCAAACTAGCATAAAGGATCAACAATACATCTTACATTTCTCAATCCGGGAAGTATACAAAGACCACAGCCCCTTCTAAGTTAATGGAATCCAAGAATAAGAGGAAAATTACTGTTTTTCTGAGTAATGATGAAGATGAAGAGAAATTTTTAGGGTTTTGATTATCTTGAGTTATACTACATCATTTTCAATGATCTTGGTGCCTAAAGTGTGCCATTTTCTCAGCAGAACAAATTATGAAGTCGAATATCAAAAATGATACCTGTAACATTCAGATGAGACAATCGCGATTCTGTGAAATCTAATGATTTCCATCTCCAGCTCTATTCTTCAGCACTATCTCACTCAATACATCAAGAATCACCTCTTCTTCATACACATCACTCAGAAATACACAACTGTAGCTCACAAATTCCATGGATCACACATAGAATAGACTCAACAAATCAAAGAAAATCACATAGAAGTAGAAAACACGATTTCTTGCAAGAGAGCTCTTCACATTACTTGGATAGCAGAAATAATACAACCAACCCTCTCAAAATAGAGGAAATTATCTTTTATACATTTTCAAGTGTCCCTTTTCACACTTGAATTTTGGTCCTTTTCCCTTCTAATCTAAAAATATGCTATCAAAGAGCTTCCAAAAATTCTAGAAAAAATACATATAATTATAATTTACATGAGGAAGACTCTTCCTCATTTTTACATCATTTGCAGAAATATTTCTACAATTTTATGACATTTTACAAATATTTCTCTTCAAAAAATGCTTCTTCCAACAGATACATAGATGATTGACATATTTTTCTTTACTGTTATGTCATAATCAAATTCTATTCATTTGGAGGGTACTTCACCACCTCCTACCCATGCAACAACTTCACATATGCTTTCCAATAAGAGTTATGATGATTTTTATTATCAAGAGAAGATGTGTGTGTGATATATGCATGTGTGTATATGCATGTTAATGTGTGTATTTGTGTGATATATGCATGTGTGTATGTGAATGTGCATATGTATGTACATACATGATTGTGTGTCTGATATATGCATGTGTGTGTATGCAAGAATGTTTGCATGTGTGTGTATGCATGTGTGATGTATATGTATATATAAACATATGTATGTTATATATGCATGTACATATATGGATCCATGTATGCATGTGTGAATATATGCATGTATGCATCTGTGCATGTATGCATATGTGCATATATGATGCATGTGTTTGTATGTATATATGTGCATATTTGTGCATATGCATGTGTGTATGTATGCATATCTATGTATGCATGTGTGCATGATGTGTATGTATTTATGTGTATATGTGTGTCATATATGCATGTGTGCGTGATGTGTGTAATATATATATATATATATATATATATATATATATATATATATATATATATATATGTGTGTGTGTGTGTGTGTGTGTGCGCGTGTGTGTGTGCATGTGTCTATGTATGCATGCATGCAAGTTTGTGTACGCATGCATGTATGGATAAGTATATGCATGTGCTCATGTATGTACACATGTGTGTATGCATGTGTATATGTATGCATGTGTGTCTATGTGTGTGTCTCTCATGTCTATGGGTGTGTGATATATGTTTTTGTGTATGCATGTATGTGTGTACAATGTATATGTATGTTCATGTGTGTGAAATATACGTGTGTGGTGCATATTTGTGTCTATTTATAAATGTATTTATGTATGCATGTGTGTGTATGCATGCATGTATGCATGTGAGTATGTATGAATGTGTGTTTGTATGTGTGTGTGTGATGTGTATATTTGTTTTTGAATTGTGTATGATATATATAAATGTGTGTATGTATGTATGCATGTGTTTGAATGCATGTGTGTGTGTATCTATGCATGTGTATGTATGTAGGCATGTGTGTGTATGCATAGCTCTGTTGGTGTGCATGTCTATGTATGCATGTGTGTATGTATGTATGCATGCATGTGTATGCATCTATATATATAATATGTATGCATGTGTTTGAATGCATGTGTGTGTGTATCTATGCATGTGTATGTATGTAGGCATTGTTGGTGTGTGAAACACCACAAGAACTAAACTAATGTGGTATTAGAAGACCTCCATAACCATCATTAGCTTAGCAAACCTCTAAATATGAACCTTCAACTCTGAACTTAGTGAAAATCAAAAATTTCACTTCACAGAAATTTGCGCCTCTTCTTTAAACTTTCAATCTGACCTGTATCAACTTGATCTTTGCAAATTCTTCTGATCATTTGCTAGGAAAGGTTCTTGCTAATGTTCAGTAACATATAACAAGCAAAACTTTCAAGCAATAACTTCACAATCTTCTGATTTTGTACCAAACTTTACACTATGTCTGAAAACTGGAAATTTACTTCATCGATTTGACATACCTTCACTCTTAAGCTGATTTCTCTGAGTACGCGTCCCGTTTCTCAAAGATCTTTTGACCAAATGTAGTTGAGGATAGTAGCTTTCAAACGAGCTATCACTTACCAAAAACTTTACACTGTGCTTCGAGATCTGACCTTCAGAAGATCAGTCAAATGTGCGCCAGAAAAGTCGTAACTGTCAACTACCTTACATAGTCATATGAAATGACTTAGAACTCAATGTACAAGAGGAATTAGACTCAATCCTTCTACACAAACATGTGTTGATTATCAGAGAAGATGTGTACAAAATGGCTTGGCCTAATTTTGCTTACAGCCATGGAAAACTCTCTCAGACTCAGAAGTTTTCTCTCACCATCTCTCTCAGAAATTACACGACTTTTCTCTACTCACTCAGATTACAAAATTTAGTTCTCTCATACATGTTTCTGACTCAAATTAACTTATATACCTAAAGTTTACATCCTTCTAGACTTGAACTCGTAAGTCTAAAGATCAAATACAAATCTAGACTCTAATTTTGCACTAATTTACAATAGTGAAATTGTCCCTTCACTTAGGCTTGATTTTCTGTAAGTCTTTTCTTCACTTCTTCTTTCCTTCATCATATGTCTTCATATGTCTTCATATATCTTCATATATCCATGCCTAATTAGTGAGTGAAGCCCCAACAGCTCCCCCTCAATCACTAATTAGCATGCTTTGACTTCTTCACATAATCTTCTTCTCTTTTATTCCTGCCATCTCCTTGAACCTATTTGTCTTCACTCCATCCAAGCTTTTTGTCATAATATCTGCAATCTGATCTTTTGTAGAAGTGTACACCACTTCAATCTCTTTCTCCATTACCTTTTCTCTGAGAAAATGATACTGTATCTCTATGTGCTTTGTCCTTGCATGAAATACAGGATTTGCTGCAAGATATAAAGAACTCATGTTATCTCCATGAATTATGGGTATACCTTGATCAATTCCCAAGCTTTTGAATAATGTCTGCATCCATATTACTTCTTTTGCTGCTTCCACAAGTCCTTTGTATTCAGCTTCTGTTGATGATAAAGCCACTGTGTGTTGTTTCTTTGAACACCAACTCACAAGCTTATCTCCAATATATATCATGTAGCCATGTGTAGACCTTCTGTCATCTTGACTTCCTGCCCAATCTGAATCACTATAGGCTCTCAACCTTATATCTGATGTAAAAGGATAATACAATCCTTCTTTCAAAGTCCCTTTGATATATCTAAGGACTCTTTGACCTGCAATCCAATGTGGATCTTTTGGACAATGCATGAATTGGGAAAGAACACCCACTGCATAACTAAGATCAGGCCTTGTTAGAGTTGCATAAATCAAACTTCCCACTAAAGATTGATACTTCCTCATGTCTTTGAATTCTGCTCCATCATATCTACTGAGTTTATGATTGACCTCTAATGGTGTAGATGCCTCTCTGCAATTCTCCATGTTAAACTTCTTTAGAAGATTCAAGAGATACCTTTCTTGTGATACATAAATACCATGCTCTGCATAGGTGATTTCCATTCCAAGAAAATATGATAATTTTCCTAGATCACTTATCTTGAATTCCTTCTCAAGTAGCTTCTTCACCTCCTTGATTCCTTCATTTGAGGTACCTGTAATTATAATATCATCTACATATATACAAATGTAGATCATACCTTCATCTGTTCTTTTGATAAGTAGACTTGCATCTGCCTTTGAACTTTGATATCCAAGGTCATTAAGATACTTTACAAGTCTATAATTCCAAGCTCTTGGAGCTTGCTTCAAACCATAAAGTGCTCTTCTTAGTCTGCAAACATAATTTGGAAACTTATGATCTGCAAACCCTTGAGGTTGCTCCATGTAAACCTCATCTGATATATATCCATTCAAAAATGCATTCTTAATGTCCAATTGACTCAATATCCATCCTTTTGATGCTGCAATGGCAATGATTGTCCTTATGGTTGACATCTTTGCTACAGGACTGAATGTCTCATCATAATCTATGCCAAATGTTTGAGCATAGCCTTTAACCACCAATCTGGCTTTGTATCTGGCTATAGTTCCATCTGCATGCTTCTTAACTTTGTAAACCCATTTACTTCCAATCACTTTCTTACCATTAGGCTTTGGGACAAGTTCCCAAGTTTTGTTCTCTTCAAGAGCATCAAATTCTTCCTTCATTGCTACTTCCCATTGTCTCTTACCTTTTGCTTCATCATAGCTTTGAGGTTCTTCATCTTCTTTAACCATGTAAGCATAATTTTTCTGAGTCAAATAAGAAGTGTCATATGAATACCTTGTAGGTTGCTTCCTCATTCTGGTTGACCTTCTTGGTTCACACTCTTCATCTATATCTGGATGTACTTCTTCATCAAATATTGGCCCATCTTCATTTCTTCTGTATGATCCAACTCTTGATGTGCTTGCTTGCATATGTTCTTCATCTCCATCTATCTGCATATGTGACTTACCTCTTGCACTCCTTCTTATCTCTTCTTCAAATGTTTCAAGATCACATTCTTTATCTGCATACCAACTCTTCTGTTCATCAAAGGTTACATCTCTGGAAACAATAAAATGTTTAGTTAAAGGAATCCATAGCCTATAACCCATTTGCTTTTCATCATACCCAATAAACACATATTTTTCTGCCTTTGGTTCAAGCTTATGTCTGAGTTGTGATGGTACATAAGCATAGGCAATTGACCCAAACACTTTACAATGGTCAAGTGTTGGCTTCTTACCCCACCAAGCTTCATAGGGGGTCATACCATTCAAAGCTCCACATGGTAGCCTATTCACAAGATATGTGGCTGTATTTACAGCCTCAGCCCAAAGATAATTAGGGCAATTCTTTTCCTTTAACATTGCTCTTGCAAATTCAACCAATGTTCTATTTCTCCTTTCTGCTACCCCATTATGTTGAGGTGTATACCTGCAAGTTATCTCTCTTTTGATACCTGCATTCCAAAGATAGTCATTAAACTCTTGGGAGAAGTATTCTCCCCCTCCATCAGACCTTAGCCTCTTGAGTTTGTGACCTGTAACTCTTTCTGCATAAGCATGAAAATGTTTGAAGGCTCCAAAGACTTCTGACCTTTCCTTTAGAACATAAAGGGTTATCCACCTTGTAGCATCATCAATAAACAAAACATAATACTTAGATCCATTTATTGAACCTTCTTTTGTTGGCCCCCATACATCTGTATGTATGAGTTCAAGCAAATCATCATGCTTGAAACCTTTCTTCTGAAATGGTTGTCTATGAGCTTTTCCCATCTGACAAGCTTCACACTTGTATATCATATGTTGATTCTTCACATTTGGTAGTCCCAATACAGATTGGTTCTCCACCATAGTTTTGATTCCTCTTTCATTGAAGTGTCCCAATCTCTTATGCCAAAGATCTAACTCTGTAATTACTTCATCACCATGTGTGATTAGGGCTTGACCAACATTTCCTTGTACTTTGAGAGTAAAAAGTCTACCTTCCTTCTTACCACAAACAATGGGTTTGTAAGCATCCTCTGGATCTTCAACAAATACCCCTTCATTTGTAAATCTGACTTGAAAACCTTTTTCCACTATTTGTCCAACACTAATCAGATTCTTTGGTATTGTTGGAACATACAAAACATTTGTTAATAAATCAGCTCCACTCCTGCACTTCACTTTTCCAATTGAATGCACATTATGCTTTGTATTGTCACCTGTTTGTACTGTATGACTTGAATTTCCTTCTTCCAATTCTGACAACAATTCTATATTACCTGACAAATGATTTGAACAACCAGAATCAATATAGAATACCTTGAGATCCTCCTTCTCTGATGAACTAATTGAATTCATCATCAATGTTGTATGGTTGTCATTCTGTGTATCATTTGCATAATTATAATATGTGGTGTTGTATGATTGGTTCTGATTCCAATTTCTACCACCACCTCTTCCATAACTTCCTCTTGAATTTTGTCTTCCTCTTTGAAATTGATTCTGAAACCTTCCACCTCTTCCTCTACCATTGTTGTTCTGATTTTGGCTTGCTCCTTGTTGATTGTGCCAACAATCATATGCTAGATGATTGCTCAATCCACAAATCCAACATGTCTTCTTGTTATTGTTCTGATTACCTCTACCTCTTCCATTTCCTCGACCTTTACCTCTGCCAAAACCTCTTCCTTTTGCATAATTTGCTTGAGTTGTTGACTCTTCTTCATCCTTTGCCTTGCCTTTATCTCCTTTCTTTTTATTTTTCACATACATTGCAGAACTTTGACCTTTGTCTCCATCTGACTTCAAGTCTTGCTCAAATGTGAGCATCAATCCAAGTAATTGATTTAATTCTGGCACATAATGATTTAATGAGAGTTCTGTTGAAAGTACAAAGGGCTTCCACCTCTCATCACCTCTTAACCCTGCAAGTAATTGTGCTATCAACCTATGATCTTCAATATCCTCATCAATAGATCCAAGGCTATCTGCCAAATCCTTCATCTTAGTGACATAATCACTAATGCTTTGATTCTGCTTTTTCTTGAATGTGGTGAACTCTGACCATAAGCTAGCTTTCCTAGCTTTAGTAGTGTTTTGGAAGTGGTCTTCCAAAGCATTCCAAATATCTTCAGCTGTTTCTAAACCTCTGATGTGAGGCAACAAATGATCTGTAATAGTGTTGTATATATAAGCTCTTGCACTTGCATCTCTCTTCTGCCATAACTTCAAAGCTTCTAGCTCTTCCTTTCTTGGATGACTTTCATCTTCAAATTTAGGCTTCTCCTCTTCACCTGTCACATATACCATTAGATCCTTACTCATAAGTAAGGCCTCCATCCTAATTATTCAAGCAGGATAGTTATCTCTGTCCAATTTGTCAATGGACACATGATCTGCCATGGTATCCTTGCTTCTGCTTCAACCTGTAAGTGTAAGGTTTAAGAATGATACCTTTTGTAGACCTTTACCCTTGGAAGCAACTTCGAAACAACCTTCTGATGACTTTTGTTGTTGAACACCTCAGTTTCCTCCTTCTTTGATAAAGAACTCTTCAATTCTTCTTGTATCTGCTCTCCTTTACTTCTCGAGGACCTTATCTGCTCTGATACCACTTGTTGGTGTGTGAAACACCACAAGAACTAAACTAATGTGGTATTAGAAGACCTCCATAACCATCATTAGCTTAGCAAACCTCTAAATATGAACCTTCAACTCTGAACTTAGTGAAAATCAAAAATTTCACTTCACAGAAATTTGCGCCTCTTCTTTAAACTTTCAATCTGACCTGTATCAACTTGATCTTTGCAAATTCTTCTGATCATTTGCTAGGAAAGGTTCTTGCTAATGTTCAGTAACATATAACAAGCAAAACTTTCAAGCAATAACTTCACAATCTTCTGATTTTGTACCAAACTTTACACTATGTCTGAAAACTGGAAATTTACTTCATCGATTTGACATACCTTCACTCTTAAGCTGATTTCTCTGAGTACGCGTCCCGTTTCTCAAAGATCTTTTGACCAAATGTAGTTGAGGATAGTAGCTTTCAAACGAGCTATCACTTACCAAAAACTTTACACTGTGCTTCGAGATCTGACCTTCAGAAGATCAGTCAAATGTGCGCCAGAAAAGTCGTAACTGTCAACTACCTTACATAGTCATATGAAATGACTTAGAACTCAATGTACAAGAGGAATTAGACTCAATCCTTCTACACAAACATGTGTTGATTATCAGAGAAGATGTGTACAAAATGGCTTGGCCTAATTTTGCTTACAGCCATGGAAAACTCTCTCAGACTCAAAAGTTTTCTCTCACCATCTCTCTCAGAAATTACACGACTTTTCTCTACTCACTCAGATTACAAAATTTAGTTCTCTCATACATGTTTCTGACTCAAATTAACTTATATACCTAAAGTTTACATCCTTCTAGACTTGAACTCGTAAGTTCTAAAGATCAAATACAAATCTAGACTCTAATTTTGCACTAATTTACAATAGTGAAATTGTCCCTTCACTTAGGCTTGATTTTCTGTAAGTCTTTTCTTCACTTCTTCTTTCCTTCATCATATGTCTTCATATGTCTTCATATATCTTCATATATCCATGCCTAATTAGTGAGTGAAGCCCCAACAGGCATGTGTGTGTATGCATAGCTCTGTTGGTGTGCATGTCTATGTATGCATGTGTGTATGTATGTATGCATGCATGTGTATGCATCTATATGTATGTATGCAAGTGTGTGTATGTGTGTATGCATACCTCTCTTGGTGTGTGTATGCATGTGTGTATGTATGTATGCGTGTGTTTGTATGTGTGTATGTATACATCTTTTGGTGTGTGTATGGTTGTGTGTATATATGTATGCATATGTGTATGTATGCATGTGTGTATGTATGTATGGATGTATGTGTATGTGTGTATGCATATCTCTCTTGGTGTGTGCATGCATGTGTGTACACGTATGCATGTGTGTGTATGCATGTGTGTATTTATGTATGCATGTATGTGTCTATGCATGTGTATATGTATGTATGCATGCGTGTGTACAGATACCTCTTTTGGTGTGTGTGTGTGTGTATGCATGTGAGTGTATGCATGTGTGCATGTATGTATGTATGCATGTGTGTGTATGTATTCATGTGTGTGGGTATACATAGCTCCTTTGCCTCTATTGTGCTCTCTCTCTCTCTCCCTCTCTATTTTGAATGCTCTGAACACAAATGTTCCGAGAGAAATCAATATTTTGTTTTCTTACAAATTCTGCTTGAGTGACACTTTTGCATCACATGCAGTTTGCCAGTCTCACACCAAACATCACTACAGTGCAATGTTGCTAGCGATGCTTTTTAACTAATTTCACTTAAGCAATGATTGGCATCGCTCATGTGATGGTGCTTCTTTCTTTATCTGCATTGCTTATGCAATGCTTTTTTTTAAGTTATTGCATATGCAATGCTACTCTTTGTTTTTTTTTGGGGGGGGGGGCATCCCTACACCTCCTTATATATTGTAGTGTTCAAACCCATTTTTTGAGCTATCACATGATAATTTCTTGAAAGAATCAATAGCTCTAGAATCCTTTTTTTGATGCAAATAATCAATAACTTTGATTCAAATATGATGTCCATAATTCCACATATTAGTGAGCATTCAAGCGTGCAATAATAAATTAATTATTAAAAGAGAAACTAATATAAATATATGTGCAAGAATAGAATATTGGTAGAATAAAGTTATCATCATTCACAACTTATCATTAGTATCAATATGTGTATGTGTGCACACATATAAACAGATAGAAAAATAAACAATATACCTTAATAGACTCCAAACAAATGCATTACTCCATCCAAAACAATTGTGAAGATTGAGAATATGTAAGCTTGTAGTGAGTCATCTAAAGCAGCGTCCTTCATATATATTTTGTAGACATTCTTTTCAAAGATATTTCTCATTTTTGGAAATACCAACCCTCTCACTATCATTTTGATACCAATCCTTATTTAAATATGTCATTCCATCATCATCATCATATCAAAAGTCCTACAATTATTCTTCTTTTGAAAAGAGTTGTTTCAATCTTGCATATTCTATAGGATCACTTTTTGTGTAGCCTTGTCATGGATGCTCCTAATAAATGAGGTCTTACTAGAAACTCTAAATGGTTTGGTGGAAGATCATCAATATCATACATTGGAATCTACATACATGAATAAAAAACATTACTATTCCATACATGAAGTAAACATAAACTTAAAACACAAATTTAAATATGTAAGTTAACTTGAAAAGGTTTTCTATTAATTAGAGTCTTAATTGTGGCACAAGATACATGGACAAAAGGTGTTTGTTCGAAGCAGATTCTTCTTTTCACCTTAAGGTTTATCACTTTGGTATTTGATAGCTTTTAATGTGGAGAAATGTTCATCTCTTAATGTACATGATGAATCTGAGTCCAGATCCAGAGCTCTTGGTTTCTAATGCTCTCAAAAATTTGCTCTTGGAGATCTATGCCATCCATAATTCAATAATAATTCATCACCAACATATAATGAAGTAATGGCATGCTACATATCTACTCATGTATAGTGATTCATGACTATTATCACACTCTTCAAATGTCCAATTAATCATTCAACTATTATATCCTTGATTATCCTTTTACTAAACAAGCTATATTTCCATGTGTCTAAGGTCTATCATCAATATATAATCTTTCATTTTCTATAGGTATAATCCATCTACTAGCAAGAGAAACTGCATTCATGCATAATAGATAAGTTTTCATGCTTTGAACGTAACATGTAAGTTGATGCCAATATCCCCATCTTTATATAGGACCTCAAAATGAACAAAAGAACGACTTTAGAGTTCAGAGGCACATACAATTCCTCTAAACTAAAGAGACAATGACCTACACCAGTGATATTCGAGGGAGGCAATCATATAGTGATTACCCCAAGAGTTAAAAACCTCTCTATCTGAAGGAAGTTGTCCTCTATGACATCCTTGATATCTTCTTATATCATATGTTTGTACTAGAGGATGATCACGAGTTGGCAATAGATAATCTTCAACCGTTTAAATATGTAAACCATGAGGTAGAGGATTTCAAGAAATCATAAATTGTAGTTGATAAACCGCATGTCTGTGATGTGTACAGGGAATATTAGCATTGTTAGTAGGAGAATCATCATCATCATCATCGAGTAAATACTCTTGTATATTTTGTATAATTTTAATTTGTAAAATGATTTTAAATAAAATAATGAAATTAATTCATGAAATCAATACATACAGAGGCATTACCACATCCGTGAGGTGGTGGCACACATGCAAAAATACCACAATCTACCTCATGTTCAATAAATTCTGATCCTAGTGCTCGTATCGTGCCATAGCAAAGACTACACTAACATATAATATGAACTTGATAGTAAAGTTCTTATCGGATGACACATGTGAAGTTATTGCATGGGTAGGAGGTGGTGGAGTACCCTCTAGTTGATCACAATTGTATTATAATATAACAATAAAATAACATATAGTAGTCATGTATGTATCTATAAAATATTAGAAATAAAAGTTTGATATATCTACAATAATTAGTCCTTGTACATTTAGGATACAGTGGTGGAGTCCCCTCTCGTTAATAAGAATGTAATTGTGTAGCAAAAAAGAAGGTATTATATATTAAAAAGATGATTATTTACATACATACACATTCACATGTTCACATTTACAGATACATACATATTCACATATACATAGATATAGAGTCGGAGATATAAATACACATATAGAATCATATAAATACACATCCATACAAACACATATATGTATATTCACACATACACACATACAAACATTTACACATATGTGTGTGCACGTGTGTATGTATGTAAATGTGTGTGTATACACACACATACATACACACACATACATACACACACTCATATATATATATATATATATATATATATATATATATATATATATATATATATATATATATATATATATATATATATATACACACACTCATATATATATATATATATATATATATATATATATATATATATATATATATATATATATATATATATATATATATATATATATATATATGTGTGTGTGTGTGTGTGTGTGTGTGTGTGTGTGTGTGTGTATATGTGCATGTGTGTATGTGTGCATACCATGTACGTTTATGTGTATGTGTGTGCATGTGTGTATGCATGTGTATGTATTTGTATGTGTCTACGTATGTATATGTGTGTCTTTTTTTATAACTTATTATTTTTTATAATATTATAACATAAATGTTTTAATTCATTTTTATTTTTTTATTTTCAAGAGTTAAAAAAAATTGGGAGCTTTTTGTGACTCCTATTTGCAACTTGTTCACTTAAAATGGGTGATATACATTTAAAAACCAAGAGCTCTGGATCTAGAGTCACATGCATAATAATTTTACGTCTCATGAATGTGGCTACGGATTCAGAGCTCTTGGTGTCTAATGCTCTCTAAAAGCTCCTCATGGAGATCTATGTCATCCATAATTCACTAATAATGCATCACCACCACATAATTAAGTAATAGCATTGACAAGTAAGTATCTTCCTACATCTCTAGTTACGTATGATGATCCATGACTATTGTCATACTCGTCAAATGTGCAATTAGTCCTTGAAGTATTACATCCTCCCCTATTGTGTATGTGTGTATGTGTGTATGTGTGTATGTTGTATATGTATGTGTATGTGTGTGCATGTTTGTGTGTGTATGTGTATGTGCATGTATGTATTTGTGTGTATGTTTGTAGTATATGTGTGTACTGTGTATATGCATATATATATATATATATATATATATATATATATATATATATATATATATATATATATATATATATATATATATATATATATATATATATATATATATATGTGTGTGTGTGTGTGTGTGTGTGTGTGTATGTGTTTTCGTATATGTGTGTGTATGTGTATGTGTGTGCATGTGTGTATGTATGTGTGTATGTATGTATGCGTGTGTGTGTATATGTATGTGCTTAGGTATTTAGAGGAATGTTTGAGAATTTATTTGAGTCATTCTTTGACCGAAAACCCCAATCAACTTCCTATGTCCAAAAAGCACCAAAGTATGGAAAGGATTTCATAATATTCTTAGGCAATCAATTGGAAGCAAGGTCTTCTTGGAGAGGCATTTGGCTGCTCGGGGACCTTCTAGGATGTGATATAAAGCGAGGACCACTTGAAAATTTGGAACGAAAGATACACATTGATCTTTGGTTATTATCCCAAGGAGTGGTCTTTTGACAAGTCGCTAGATTACCTAGGTATTAGAAATAGAAATCACAAGAGTAGTCGTCCCTTTAGAAAATGGAAGACCTTAGTTATCCAAAGCAAGTGGATCCCTCGAGGGTGAAAGGGTCTTGGGCGTTTTTTGTACCTCCCTTTATATCTCTTGTATGCCTCTCACTTTTCTCATTTGAAGCATCTTGGTTGGAAAAGAAAGCTCCAAAGAGGTTGCAAACTTAAGTAGAGATGAACATATATATCAGCAGGTTCGCGCTATCTTAGGCCTAGTTAATGGGCCTGTATTTTCAAGGACATGTATATAATTTACTTCTTTCTCCAAGGATTCATAATTTATGTCCGATTTTGAGAACTTCCTACAAAGATACCGCAAGATGTATGTATGTTCGGATCTTCAGGAAAAGTGTCATGTAAGGAGAGAATAGTGCCTTTGAAGCGAAAATTAATTTTGGGCCCTGTGTCTGTGCCTGTATGTGTATGTATGTACATAAGTATACTCTGCGCATGGTGTATGCGTCCCACAGGCTATTGCAAATGAACGCTTGTTAAAAAGTTTTCCAACTTCTGGCCATGTGTCTGTGCGTGCGTGCATGTGTATGTACATAAGTATATGCTGCCCAAGGTGTATGCATCCCACGGGCGATTGCAAATGAACTGTTGCTGAAATTTCTATCAATTTTTTGTTGTGTGTGTGCGCGCGCGCACGCACGTGTCTGTATGTACATACCTATAAGCTGCCCATAGTATATGCATCCCACGGCCTATTGCACATGAACTCTTGTTGAAAACTCTCTCAATTTTAGGCCGTGTGTCTGCGTGTGTGTGCGTGTATGTGTGTGGGTACATAGGTATAACCTGCCGATGGTTTATACATCCCACGGGCTATTGCATATGAACTCATGCTGTACTTCTGTATGTTAGATACGCTGAATCCTGATGCTTTTCATCGAGTCGTAAAGATACTCATGTAGTTTATGCATTCCACGGGCTATTGCATATCAACTCTTGTTGTACTTCTGTATGTTAGATACACTGCATCCTGATGCATTTCATCAAGTCGTAAAGATACTCATGTATTAAAAGTTTATATAAATTATTCCTATCCAGATCTTCATTCGAACATCTTTCAAAAGAAAGGCAATGGGGAGTGTGGGACGATAGATTGGTAGGCCGTTCTGGTTTCTGTTAGAAAGCCCCTGACCATCATCTTGCTTTTCGCTTTTTGACCACTTGAGTTGTTGGCGGACAAGGTTGTGCTTTCTGGAATGCGTGATAAGCATATCGAGTTGTGGAGCACTAATTCAACGGCAAACGCGTTCAAATTAACGTTCAAAACAAGGGGTAGCAACGCAATCTATGTTTCTCTTTGTCGTGATCTCGAGACTAACTTTGTCCAGAGCATCTTGCACTTCGTAGTGAGGCGTTGACTGCGCGGAGCGTTGAAAAGAAATGGAAAAGGTAGAAAGTGTGGCTGCTTTTCCGCAACGTCATGGATTTGACCTTCACCCACCAATCACAAGTACGCACACATGTTAACATCCGAAATAAAGTCAATTTATGGCAAGCGATTTGAAATTGGGCCCCACCCCATAAAAAGAAAGCGACCCATGGACCACAATGTCAATGGTGAGCTTCATGTAGCAACAAGAGAAAATTCGCTTCACGCTTGCTCCAACTTCGGTTTTTTTTTTTCAACTTCTGTTTATAATAGCGCCTTCAATTCTTCTGATGAAAGAAACGTTGCAAGCCACATAGTGAAAGATAAAAAGGAGGCTGGCAATCATGTCTTGGAGGGACTCATACTAATTTCAGCTTGTTACCTTGCAAACTGAATATTGGAACTGTTTGAAGAAGAGTCCCTATTTTCCAGTTCAGCGCATTGGGAGAGACCTTTCAATGAAGGGTTCTTCGGGGTTACGTTTAAAGTTGGCGATGCTTTAGATGACTTAATCTGTGATTTGGCCCTCATGTTTGTCTGAATGGATTAGCTTAGCAGGCCGTCTGCATAACTTAAGACTTGAAGTACATGCATGAAAACAGGGGTCGAAGAGTTTAATATTTTCATGTACAAGTCTTTCTCTTTAATATTGTGAAGACCATAAAACATTCAATAGCATGTCATAAGCATTCAATGGCACATGGAGGAGAAAATGGAGGCCATCAAGACTTCAAACTTCAGTAAAAAGGCATTCAGGGAGTTTGTGTCCGTATAGGCTCTTCACATGGATCGAAGGTGGACGAGCGACTCCACTTTTTCATCAATGTAAGAATGACTTGCAGTCAGCAAGAGCCTTCCTTCAAGAAACATCATACTGACCAACAATATCCGATCTTCTTCTTTGTTTTGAGGAGTTGAATCTTATGACCTACTCTTACTTGTGATCTTTTATATTTGTACGAAAGGTCCTTAAAACTTCAAATCCCTTGAGATGAAGTTCTCATGTTATAGTCCACCTTCCATAGGTGGGTTGGTTCGGCACTAGCATCTTGATGTGGAGGTCTTGTGTTCAACCCCCCGCCTGGACATGTAATGACTTTGGCCAGTCTAAACCAATTGAACCTAGTTGTAACCTTATCCAACCCCTCCTTTGTAGGACATGCATTTTGTTCCACACATACTATGCCCATTCACGTGTATAGTTGTTCTTTCAAATTTAAAGCTCAGGCGAGTACGTGCTTGCCAAACTTCCATTAAAAAAGAAGATTTCATGTTACTATATATCGGTTTTGATCTCATGGAATTATTCTAATCATCCAATGGAAAACGGGGCAGCTTGACTTGATATCCATAAGTACATCCGATTTTGACAAAAGATGCACCTTTCTTGGACTACAAACGAGCACAAAATGCTATTTTATGAGCATAATTTTTCTATAATCTCTTTATCACTTGTAAGGGCAGCGATTCTTCTGGAACCGTAGAACCTTCTCCAACTTCTTGAGTTGAAACTTCAAGAGGTACTAATGATGGACTAGATACTAATGTAGGTAATGAAATTCTCTATGCACCTGTATCTCTTAGGTTTTGAGTAGGTTCATCAACCCCTTGTATGGCTGAATGTAAGGATCCAAGTTCCTTCTAAACAATGCATAGTTACCTGCCTTTATGAAATCTAGAATCTCTTCCTTCTTATCATAAATCTGACATTCTGCAACATATGCATTGCATGAGAGTAAAATATCACCTGTATCTAGAACATAGAATCTATATCCTTTGTTTTCAATTGCATAACCAATAAAGATGGATTTAATGGCTTTTACATCAAGCTTACCATGATCCTTCTTCTCAATGTGAACATAAGCTGGGGAACCAAAAACTTTGAAGTAACTCATATTTGGTTTCTTCCCATAATAAGCTTCACAAGGTGTGATGACTATCAATGCTTTTGTGGAAGACCTATTCAGAATGTGATTAGTTGTATGTATTGCATCAAACCAAAACTTGGGAGAAAGCCTTTTGGATGACATCATACTATGCATCATCTCAACGAGTATCCTATTCTTTCTCTCTATAATACTAGTTTGTTCTGGCATGTAAGCATTAGTGAGTTGATGAGAGATACCTTTGCCTTCAAGAAAAGACTTAAAGTCTTTAGAAATGTACTCTCATCCTCTATCACTTCTCAAAATTTGGATCTTTGATCGACTTTCATTTTCAATCATACCTAAGAACTTTAAGATCGTAAATCCATGAATACCTTGAAAAATCATCAATGAACATAACAAAGTACCTGGAACCTTGAATAGAATCTGTTCTCATCAGACCATTCACATCTAAAGTATGATTTGTAACTTCCTTGTGGTTGTGATGTATCCATGCTTCTTGAAATGGCATTTGTGAAGATTTCTTTTAAGACATCCTTCATATGACTCTACATCATCTATAGACCTAGAAACATTAGTGTGACATAGTTTGGACAATATGAACATGCCACTTGTGTTTTCACCTATGAGTAGACAATGCTCCTCATCGGGTGAGAGGATCTAACATGAATGTTTCTTAAAAACAACTTTATAACCATCTCACAAGAAAGTAGAGATAGAGGGAAAATTCTTCTTCATGTCTAGAACATAAATAACATTAGAAATTGTGAAATCTCCACCTATTCTTGTCTTAAGTTTCAGTTCTCCAACACCAACAACATCTAAGTCATGACCATCTGCAATGGTCACTCTTCTACCTGAAGAGTTAGAAAGGGAATAAAATACATTCCTGCAACCTTTCATATGCTTAGTAGCTCTAGAATAAAAAATTCAAGGATTATCTGAGATTTCATTTCATGTTGCCTGATCAAAATCTATTTCTTCAATAATAGTACATGCATATGAATCTACTTTTGAGGATTCGGGTTTTGGATCATCTTCAACACTATTACATGATGCTTTATTCTTCTCATAAAAAATCCCTCCTCTACATTTTGCTATAAAATGACCTAGTTTCTTACAACAATGGCATACTCCTTTCTTTGAATCAGATGTAGTCAAACAATTTTCTTTGGGTGTAGAGGAAGCATTAGGAAAAGGAATAGAAGACTTAGGATTAAAATACTTACTTTCCTTATTGGATTTTTGACTCTTCTTCTCCTTCTTTTTCTCTCCCTTCGATGATGATAACGTGGATTCATCATTCTGTTCCATACCCATTTGTTGATCTTCATCTTGAAGTAACAAGAACTATAGCTCTTCAAATAAAATTTCTCTATTTCTTGTACAGAGAGATAAAGAAGTTACAAAAGCACTATATGTACGTAAATCATTGAGCTTCAAAATATGTGTTTGAACTGAGTCACCAACTTTCATCCTTGTGTTGGCTAGTTGTCTCCTTAGATGAGCTTTCCTAGTAGGGTTTCTATTGTGATAGGTATTCTCTAACTCCAACCAATCCTGACGAGAACTTGTGCATAAGCTAATTTGTGGTATAATATGCCTCTTGACTCCCATGGCAATATATGAAAGTGCTAATGCATCCCTTGGACCCCATCTCGATTGCTCTTCTATAGGAAGTAATCTAGTAGTAGTATGGACTCCAGATGATGAAGCATCTTTAATAATCTCTTGTTGAGCAGAAATAGGAATAGATGGTCTTCTAGAAGATGAAGTAACATCTTCTCTGACTTGTCTTGGCCTTGGATAAGTGTTATTGATAATATTATGTAAGTTCTTTGATACCAACAGATTCATCACCATAAAAATCCACATTGGATAATTAGACATGCCCTCAAGCTTGTCTTCATTCTCAAGTCTATAATCACTCATCCTGTTAAGGGTGTATGTCAACTATGCTTTGATACCAAATGCTGGTATTCTAAGGTCCGAATACCAAATGTTGGAAATGGGGTGGGTGACAAAAAATAAATCACAGGTTTATAAGATCTTCCAACATATGAGCCTTGAAGTACTCACTTTAATACTAAAAAATTGATGAGTGAGAGATAGAGAGAGAATAGATAGGATTTTAAGTGTAACGGTAAACTATTCATCTACACCAACTTATATATGAATGTCAAATTTCAATGTGTGTATGTGATACAAACTCACAATATCTATATCTAGGCAGAAATAGAAACTAGATACAAGAGATTATGTGCCTAAGAGATATGAAGAGTGTGTGTGAGAGAATATGGAGAATACGAATAGGTTAGAGCTATTTTATAGCAAAGCCAAATTCTGATCAACGTAAATCAGAAATGAGCAACCTAGCAAGTAAGAACATAAGTAGAATTGCTACTCACAATAACTCGGTAATTAATGTTGATGGTATGCTAACACAAACTCCTGTTGGAATATGCAAGTCCACACCATCTCCTCAAAGTATTATTATAGTTTGAACTCTTTATTAAAGTTCATTATATTCTTAGAGTGATTTATTATGTTTTCACATCAGCCATAGTCGTGAATAAAGCATATTTGAAGTCAAATGCCAAGTTGGAAAAGTGTTCCTATAGGAAAAATTTCAGGATAGTAGCACACCTTTTCTGGAGGCAGTTTTGCATGGATCATATCTTGCTAAGTGTGCATTTTTATTGGTTGATCTAAAAGCTGAAATGTTTTGCATAATATCACGTATCAGCTCACCAAAAATCTCCCACAATCTCATCTCCCAACTCAAGTTATGCTGGCCACAATTTGGTAGGTAGAGAATTGGCAGATTGCTGAAAACGACCAGTAGGCCAACTTTGGAAGCTTGTACCTTGAGCTGCATGCATCATCTCAAAATGATTTGTTTAGCAAAGTTGTTCTCCATATCATGAAAAATATCCATCTAAAATAGTTTCACAAAACTCCCATGCATTAGAGAGTTATGCCTATTTAAACAGAAGCTTCTGAGTATTTTTAGAAGACAAACAGAGGGTCGGAGTTGAGAAACAGTCGACTCATTTCTTGTAGTTGTGGAGTGCATCATAGGGACTGAAGTGGAGTGGTGTATACCACACACTCTTGAACATTATACATTGGCTTCATTTGTATCAGTGAGCTCATTTGATAGTGTTATTAGCTTTGTTCTTTTCAAGTAGTTTGAGCTTGAGTTAGCTTCTACTACTAAACTTTGTATTCTTGTTGGTTTAAGGATTGCTCACTTATTGGTCTCTCATATCTCATCTCATATATTCTTTGAGTGTGTTTAAGCTCAGATCCTCATTTTTCACAACTCCTCTAGATGTCTCTAGATGTAGAGCACACCTCCTTCAAGTGTGTGAACACTCCCTCCAAGAGGGCCTCCAAGATCTCCTATCTTAGCCTTTCTTATATATGTTTTAGCTCATGTGAAAAGCATATCTAAAAATCTATGCTTCTACAGAAAATCATCCCCGAAAGCTTTTGAAACAAAAGCTAAATATGTAAATGATTTTATCATGATCCAAAATCGGTGATTTGCAAATTTATAAGCATAAAAAAACCTCTTGCATTTTCTTTTCAAATCATATGCCACCCCGGCCGAGGATTTGAATCTGGGCAGGTCTGACAAAAGGTGTTTAGCCTATCCAACATGCTTAATGTGTTTGTTGCGTAGAAGTTCTTATAAAATGACTACTCATTATGAATAGTGGAGTAAGAGTTGGGGACCAAATTCACATTGCTTCCAACACAGAGGAACAATTCAATTTTGCTAATGAAGTCTTGCTAGGGAGTTCACTTATGCAAAGTTTTCTGAATGGTCTCCTAGATTCATATCAGAGTTTTGCTTCAACTCTTTGGTTGATGATGAAAGGCAATACAAATGCCTTCATATTTGAGGGGTTGGCCTCTATTTTGTTGTACAAAGATCAATCCAATAGAACAATTCTGTTATGCATGTAGCAGATCAAGCTTTCTTACCTAGTAGATTTTTTTTGCAAATAGTATAAAGGAAATGCTCATGTAATAAAGAGTTATCCCAAATGGGTTGCAAAAGAGGCAAAGAAAAAAGAGGTTGGAATGGTTGTTCCAAAGGCCTCTACACCCAAAAGAGAGTCTGCAAATCTTGTGTAGAATGAAGAATGGAACTTTACTACTATTTGCAGTTATGAACCATTTTCTCATGACCAATATATGTCTCTAGTAGACTCAGATGTTTGCCAGTACTTTAACAATGGCACAACCAAACATATTACCTCACAACACAATTTCTTTAGTTGATTTGAGTGTGCCCCTACAAGGAATAATATCACACATGCACCAACAACTCTTATTATTCAATCATGGGAGTTGGCAAGATCATTCTGAATACTTCTAATGGTATTTCTTTTACATTATTAGATGCTTTGTTTGTGCCAAGGATCAAGAAAAAATATATTTTTGGTTTCAGCATTAGACAAGATTGACTTGGTTATCGAATTTGTTGATGATAGATGTACAATTCGTGATCTATCAGATGGTGATGTTATTATTGCTTCTCACATTTTATGTCGTGGGTTGTATAAGTTCACAGACTATGCAAAATATATCAATGATTCACCATGTGCAGTTCAAGATTCTCATGCTATCTTAGATGCAAAGCTTTGGCATGCATGCTTTGGTCATTTGAATTTTGTTATTTTACTGTGCGTGCAAAAATCTAAAATGGTGTCCTCTCTGCCCAAACTTGAGCAACCTG
Source organism: Ceratopteris richardii (assembly GCA_020310875.1). NCBI lineage: Eukaryota > Viridiplantae > Streptophyta > Polypodiopsida > Polypodiales > Pteridaceae > Ceratopteris > Ceratopteris richardii. The sequence goes on from CM035415.1 coordinate 79,547,473, forward strand.
GTTAACATTTCTATGAAAGCTCTATTTTCGGCAAAATGTAGCATTGCTCCTTCCCAAAAGATGGTTCACTTGGAGGTACTCAAAAGTTACGACTTGTTCACTATTATGTCTGTGGTCTTATGCGTACACCATCTTTTGGGAACTACCTTTACTTCATGACTTTTATTGAAGAACTTTCCAGGCATGCATGGGTGTATCGATTGAAAGTACTATTAACCAATTGTGGCTCCACACTACTTCTAGTAGATGGATGACTATGAGGCTAGTTATCACGTGTTTAAACCCTTTTAACTCAAGTCCAAAGTGTTTATGTTATTTAAATAGTTTCTATTTCTTATTAAAAACCTTTTAGCATGTAAAATGGGCACCCTCTATTTTGATCAAGGGGGTAATACATGTCTTCTAATTTTATTGCATTTTTGGCTGAGCGTAGGGATAAAAACTCAATTTATAGTGCCATATAAACCTCATCAAAATGAAAGAAAGGAAAATTATCTTATAGAGTTGGTGAGGTGTATGGCTAAAAGTTAGGCTTTACCACATAGTTTTTGGCTTGAGGTTGTTATGTGTGTAGCATATGTACTTAATAGGTGTCCCACCAAAGCACTACAGTCTATCTCTCCATATAAGGCTTGGCATGGTTGCAAGCCATCTGTTTCTCATCTTTGTGTCTTTGGTTATTTTGCCTAAACAACAACACAAAAATTGGATGATAAAGTATTGAAATGTGTTCTTGTTGGGTACAATTCTCAAAGCAAAGGCTATTATCCACAAACTAAATACGTTAATGTCTAAACATTAATGTATTAATTGTTGACGACATGATCGCTCCTAGTAACATCACTTACGTTTGTATCCGCTTGAGTGCATCTCCATTTTGTATCTAGGAGACACTCTATTTCCAGTTTATTTTCATTTGTATTTGTATTTGGGTACCTTGCCATGTGCTTCTACCAGTTGTATTCATTCTCCTTTCAGGACACTTATCCCACATATGATGTACTTTTGAGAGCCCCTCCCAAATCTATATAAGGAGGGCCTCTACCCTCATTTGTACTTGGTTAGAAGCTTAAGGAGCAAGATCATTTCTAATCCACATGAGTTTACCTATTTCATGGTCTACTCATTTTGTGTCACACACACTCTTTGTTTTGTGAGTACACTCTTCTTTTCATTTTGCTTCCATGCAGGTACTCTCTACATGGTATCAGAGCATTAGGTGGAGGTCTTGGTGGTGCATTTTCTGGTTATTTTGGTGGTCGTGGTGCTTGAGTTTGGTGGTGTGGCTCTTCTCATTGTGAAGAGCCTCTTTTGCCATCATTTGACACTCTTTTTTGGGCTTCATTTTGCCCATTTGCCGACCCTCCCACCCTTTCTTTCATTCATTATCTTACCCTTTAACCTGTTTTTTCTCCCACCCACCCTCATTTGTAGCAACATTTGCTGGCTTCCTTCAATTCTGTGATCATGAAGTGGAGTTAATATTTCATCTCATCTTCTTTTGAAGTGTTTATCAAAACTTTATGGAATTTCTATGTTATGAGGCATCTAAATTCGGTAATGTTTACACAATCTAGCCATCACTTTGCATGCTCGATTTTTGTGATAATTGAAACAATCTGTTGTACGATTGCGATCTCTGTCCATCAATCTGTACTGTCATACATTGATAATAATTAGCATCAGAAAGCGAATTCTGAAAGGAACAACAACCGATCGTTTAGTGTTGTCCGTCTCCACCCTCAAGAGAGGTTGCTCCCATAGACAACACTTTTGTGTTGGCGCTGGTCTTCTGCAACAGGGAGCTCAATGACCACACTTAGGCATCCTCTAGCTGTGTACAACAAGTGCCAGCAGCGTATGAAGTATTATCTGACGCTAGATTGATTGTGATTGATTATGAAGTGTTATCTCTATTTGGCAGTGATAGTGGACGTAATCTCCAACGGGTGACGGAGGTGCACACCAATAAGGGAAAGGAAACAACACTATTGAAGGCACCTACTTAGCAAGACCGTAGAAGCAGTTGGCAACAAAGGCGGCCCACAAGTCTGCTCCTACTTTAGGAGGAGTGAAGAAGCCTCACAGGTTCCGTCTTGGGACTGTGGCTCTGCGGGAGATTTGCAAGTACCAGAAAAAGAGCTTCTCATCCGAAAGTTACCCGTTCAGAGGTTGTTCGTGAAATTGTGCAGGACTCCAAGATCGATCTTCATTTCCTTAGTTCTCTAGTTCTTGCTTTGCAAGAGGGATTTGCTTTCGTGCTTGTACAGAGAACGAGATACACCCACAAGTGATGGCGCCATCTCTAAGAGAGGAAAATCCAAGCCTCTAGTTGTAGTGGTCGTGATTTGCAGTAAAGACAGAGCGAAACGGCACTTGATACATAGAGCACATCTCATTCGGTATTGTGGCAGAGCTTTAATTTTAGCACACCATATACTGTTAATAGTCACTCTGCTAACCATTGTAATTTGAATACCTGCACGCCACACAATAGGTGCAGCTCACACTCTGAGGGCGCAATCATCGTGCCAAATTATTTGCACTCTTTTGCCATGATATCTACGTCCCAGTTCTGAGAATAGCTAACCGACTTTGGATGCAATGATGCGTAGATGATCTACGTCAATGAAGCAAGGGCCCACAAGTTTTGATGTAGATTCACTGCATCGTGCTTAGTGGCCTGATGCATGCTCATTCTTTGGATCTGGTCTCATCATATGCCATTTCGTCTCTTATTCGTTGGACCCACTAGATAATCATCTAGAGTCCTCTGAAATCCCTTCAAGTGTGACATAGATAAGAACATAGATATCTTTTCTGAAATACGTAATTTAAGTCCTTTTGATAAAAAGTGCGTTCAACTTCAATGCTTGATTCAGTATATACCCAAGGCTATTTTAACCTTCAAATTTAAGCACACATAATAACTTTCTAAGCAATGTGACCCTCCCCTCAAGAGTTAATTTGTCTCACATTCACCAAGGGTCTAACCCTACGGTGTTCTTCTGCCATTATATGCCACACCACTTGGCACTAAGTGCCCACTCATTGTATATCAAGAAATATAAGCAAGAAGATATTGTGTGTGTGTGTGTATGCATCTGTGAGTTGGAGGCTAGTCTAAGCCCACTCACATGCCTCTTCGAGTCTCACGCCTACTCTAAGGCAAGTGTGGTGTGCAACGGGCTACTCTAAGCCCTCCTCTCGCGTCGACTTATCTTGGTGTTGTACAAGTGCAGGGCTACTCTAAGCCCCCCCCCCCCCCCCCCCCCCCCCAAGAATTTTAAGTGTGGTGTCCAATTGTTCATTTCAAGCTTTGCAATTATTTTGAAGCAGTATTTTTGGCAAGTGTCTTTGATAGTGTTTCTAAACGCTTTATCCTCAAAGCTTTGTAATGACCAAAAGTGAAGGTAGCTCGTCATCTATGGCTAACTTCTTACCCTCTTTCATCCCTATTTTTATGCCTCAGGATGAACGCCTCAATGGATAAAATTACAATCTATGGAAAGATGTCATGCGCGCATATCTCTACACGAATCTTCTTCATGAGTTGGTAGATGGGTCAGACCTTGAACCCAATAGGGATACCAACTTAGACAATTGGCATGTGTGGAATGTCAAGGACAAACAAGCTTTAGGTCAGTTGTTACTTGCCAGTGACGAACTGACAAAAGGACATACACGGCCTGTAAGACGTCCAAGGACACTTGACATATGTTAGCCGCTTTGTATGAAGACAAAACCCCTTCAAAAATATATGCATTACGAGTTTCATAATTTGACCATTCGGCCACACGACACAATTACCAAGATCATAGCCCGATTTGAGGACTACTAGCATAAATTAGCACTATGTGGTAGGCAGATTTCTAGTGAAGACATGACCATTAGGCTTCTTAACAAGTTACCTAAGTCGTACGAGACATTTGTCACAACTTTGTATAATCGCGGCCAAGTCTTAACTTGGGAAGAGGTTCATCGACTATTGCTCCTTCATGACTCGTGAGCCAAATCAACTTCCTCCCAAGAGTCTGCCATGAAGGCCAAAGGCCCATTCAATAAGGGCAAAACCACAAGTCATCATGCTAGCAATGGATCTAAGCAAGGATCACATAATTCATCGAATAAGTTCACCTGTAATTTTTGTGGAAAATCAAGACACTTAGAAAAGTTTTGTTATAAAAAGAAACAATCATTGAAGGCGTCTACGTCTAGGCAAGCATCCAAAGGATCCCAACATAGATCCCACTACTCTAGTGAGGAACTCTTCATCTCCACAGAAGCCAATGCCCTAGTTACTTCTAGCTCCCCGCATGAGTGGATTTTTGATAGTGGAGCTACCTCCCATATGTGCAAAGAAAAGGACTCCTTTCAAGAACTCGACGAGCACACGGGAGAAGTCTATCTTGGACAAAAAAAGTTTATCCATCGAAGGAAAAGGGAAAGTTCAAATTACCAACAATGAGGGGGAATGCAAGTCTTTATCCGATGTTCTTTTTGTTCCAAATTTATGTATGAATCTACTTTCCATCAAGGCCATTACACATCAAGACAAACAAGTATGGTTTGATAACACCTCAATTAAGGTAGTTGATCCCCATACAAAGGATGTCATTGCTCAAGGTGTTGAAGAAAAGGGCCTCTACAAACTATCTTGCTTTATATCCAAAGAATCAACCTCAAGTTTGTGGCACCAAAGATTTGGCCACACCTCTTACTTATCAGAAATCTCTTCATCCCAACTTATGAAGAGATTGACAAAGATAGGGCAACTTACTGATGTCTACCAAGCTTGCACCCAAGGCAAGCAACATAGGGCCTTAGTTCCCAAGGAAGCTTCAACATGAGCGAGGAACCCTCTAGCCCTTATCCACATGGACTTATGTGGACCCATGAACACCCCATCCCTGAGTGGATCCCTCTCCTTTTATCTTCTAGTAGATGACCACTCTCGCTATATTTGGGTGTACTTTTTGAAGTCAAAGGCAGACATATTCTCTAAGTTTCAAACTCGGATCAAGGAAGTTGAGAATGAAGCTTCGACTAAAGTTAAAACCATTAGATCAGATGGAGATGGTGAGTTTATTAATCATGACTTTGATAACTTTCTCAACCAGAAAGGGATCAAAAGACAAGTCACTCAGCCTCATACTCCATCCCAGAATGGAGTAGCTAAAAGAAAGATACGCAGTGTGATGGAAAAATGGCAAGAGCTATGCTTCATCACAAGGATCTACCCTACAAGTTCTAGGCAAAAGTCGTGCATACTGCCGTTCACATTCTTAATCGAGGATTTACAAGTGCATTACACAACAAAACACCCTTCGAAGCATACTATGGAAGAAAACCAAATGTGAATTACTTTCGAGTCTTTGGTAGTGAAGCTTCTGTCCATGTATCAAAAGAAGATAGAAACAAGTTACAATCAGAGTCCAAGAAACACATATTCATAGGGTACAATGAACAATCAAAGGCATACCGTCTATATGATATGGAAAACCACTCCATCACCATTTCGAAGGATGTGATCTTCAATGAAGCTTCCTCATACTCAAGAAAAGATTCAAGTACAAGTCTTAGTCCACCTATCTACACTTCAGAGGGGACTCAGTATCTCCAAACTCCAACTCAAAAGCCAGTACTTCATAACAACCACACCGATCTCAAAGGCTTCTTGATAAGTGACAATGTGAACAAATTCATTACGTTAATTATGCTCTAATGAGCCAAATTGAGCAAATTCTAGAGCCATCCAACTACGAAGAAGCTCAAGGCCAACTATAGTGGGGAAGAAGCTATGAAAGAGGAACTGGATGCAATAGCAAAGAACAAGATTTGGACATTAGTTCCCAAACCAACCAACCATCAAGTCATAGGAGTCAAGTGGATATACAAAGTCAAATTCAAGTCTGATGGCACTGTAGATAAATATAAGGCAAGATTAGTCGCTAAGGGTTACAAGCAACAACATGGCATAGATTATGAAGAAACGTTGCCCGACTGCACGATTCACAACCATCAGAACTATCTTAGCACTCAGTGCTCACTTCAAGTGGCCCATTTATCAATTAGATGTCAAAAGTGCCTTCCTCAATGGGGATCTCCAAGAAGAAGTATATGTTGACAACATGAAGGCTTCCAGATCAAAGGCAAAGAAGATCAAGTCTACAAGCTTCACAAGGCACTTTACGGACTTAAGCAAGCTCCTAGGGCCTACTATGAGAAATTCACAAGTGCTTTGAAGATAAAGGATTTCATCGAAGCAAGGCATCTACATCTATCAAAAAGACTCTTTAGTTGCCATCATCATCCTTTATGTAGATGACTTGAACTTGACTGGGTCAGATGAAGAACAAATCAAATTTATCATCACACAACTTTACCTTGAGTACTCTATGACAAACCTTGGATTACTCCACTACTTAGGCCTGGAAATTCGGCAAACGAAAGAAGGCATTTTTTTATCACAAAAGAAGTACTGCTCTAACTTACTTTCGAGATACAACATGGATCAGTGTCGTACAGTTTCTACACCACTCGATCCTAACATCAAGCTTAGATTAGAGGATACATCGTCACTTGTGGATGTGCATACCTACTGACATCTTGTTGGCTCCTTACTTTACCTAGCCAACACTAGGCCAGATATTGCATATGCAATTGGTATACTTAGTCAGTTTGCACATCAGCCTCGTCAGACCCATTGGGATGCTGCTCAGAGATTACTTCAATACCCCACCATTACACGACATTATGGTCTTTGTTACAAAGGGGGCATCGAACTCGCAAGGTATTCCGACTCAGATTGGGCTAGTGATCCTGATTCTTGACTGTCTACTTCTGGGTACATATTTTTACTTGGCCCAGGACCTATCTCTTGGGCAAGTAAGAAGCAGCCTATAGTTGCACTATCATCTACCGAGGCCGAGTACCGAGCATCCAACTTTGCAGCATGTGAGGCCATTTGGCTTGGTCGTTTATTATCTGACATTAGTGTTTTGCAGGATACTCCGACATGCATTCGCACAGATAGTCAGTGAGCCTTGGCCATCGCCAAGAATCCAGTCTTCCAGGCTCGGACCAAGCATATCGAGATCCAGTACCACTTCATCCGTGAAAAGATCATATCCCAAGAGATTTCTCTAGAGCAGTGCACCTCTCAGGAGAACCTGATAGACATGTTCACGAAGGCTTTACCTCCAGTACCACTTTAGTGCTTGGTGGACCTCTGCAACATTCAGCTCCTCCAAAATGGAGCTGCAGAGAGGGTGTTGACAACATGATCGCTCCTACATCATTTACGTTTGTATCCGCTTGAGTGCATCTCCATTTTGTATCTAGGAGATATTCTATTTCCAGTTTATTTCCATTTGTATTTGTATTTGGGTACCTTTCCATGTGCTTCTACCAGTTGTATTCATTCTCCTTTCAAGAGATTTATCCCACATATGATCTACTTTTGAGAGCTCCTCCCAAATCTATATAAGGAGGGCCTCTCCCCTCATTTATACTTGGTTAGAAGCTTGAGGAGCCTACTCCATGCTCTTGGCAAGCTCATTTCTAATCCACATGAGTTTACCCATTTCATGGTCTACTCATTTTGTGTCACACACACTCTTTGTTTTGTGAGTACACTCTTCTTTTCATTTTGCTTCCGCGCGTGTACTCTCTACATTAATGTCTTTGGTTATTTAATTATAAGCATTAATGCCTAAACAACAACACAAAAATTGGATGACAAAGTAGTGAAATTTGTTCTTGTTGGGTACAGTACTCAAAGCAAATGCTATCATCCACAAACTAAATGCATTTTGGTTAGCGATGATGTTGTTTTTGTGGAAGATGCAATTCAGACATTACTTCCATATACTAAAGAGACATCACTTAGCTACAAAGTTTTGTATGACACTTTGCTAGCTCTTTTTATAGGTGGATAGTCAAGTGGTGGTCCAAATAAGGCAATTTCTTAGCCTTTATAGGTTCCACATGATGATGATGCAGATTGTTCCATTTTTTATGCAGATATACAAGATGCACTTGTTGAGGAGAGGGCTCATATAGAGAAGGAAAAACTATGCCTAAATTACTAGTGCAGACTTTTTGAGATAGCAAATTAGATGCATTTCTACAATATCATACTCATTCAGGCTCTCATAGTGCTTGTCTTGCATTAGATCACTATGCAATGGATGCCTCTAGTCTATGTGATGAGAACGAGACTACTTCTTTTGATGAAGAAGAAAATTTAGAAAATTGGATGGTGGCTATGCAATCAAAATATGATGCATTTATGCAAAGAATGGTACTTGGCCTTTATGTGATTTTCCTTCAAGCAGAAAGGCCATTGGCACTAAATGGGTATAAAAGTTGAAGCATAAGCTTGATGGAGCAGTTGATAGGTATAAAGCTAGGCTACTTGCAAAACGCTATGCTCAAGAACGAGGCATTGATTTTGATGAGACCTTTGCACCTACATGTGGAATGACTACTATTCATAGCATCTATGCACTTGCAGCCCATCATGGTTGGATGTATATCAGTTGGATATTAAAACTACATTTTGGAATGTGACTTACATGAAGTACTGTATGTTTTCAGCCCTATGGTTTTATGTAGAAACGGTATGAAAACAAAGTGTGCATGTTGAAATAGGCATTATATGGTTTAAACCAAGCACCATGTGCTTGGTATAAAAAGATACATGCCTACTTGACTGCACATGGTTTTGAGAACATTCCAATTGAGAGCACCTTATATGTTAAGCATGCAAATGATGTGCTTCTAATCATTGTTTTCAATGTTGATGACATGTTGCACACTTTTCCTAATGAGAAAGCATATTCATGGTTTTAAGGATGATTTGCATGCCTCATTTGAGAATTTAGATTTGGGGCATTTGCATCATTATTTGAGAATTTAGTTTATGCAAGTCGATGGTGGAATAGCTCTATGTCAAATAAAGTTTATCGCCACATTATTGCAACATTTTGGCCTTCAAGAATTCAAACATATTGCCACTCCTATGGAAACGAGATTATCGTTGAGTCTTCATGATGTTGGAGATGCATTTCATGCTATTCTCTATGAGTAGGCTTTTGGATGCTTGATTTACTTATGCATAACTTGGCCTGATATTCAGTTTGGACTCTCACATATGAGAAATTTTATGCAATTCCTAGGTGTCCAGTATTGATAGGTAGTTAAGTGCATCTTTCGCTACTTGAGTGTTAACCAGCTACTTGGATTGTTTTATCCTAAGGGGGGGAGCACTACCGCCAAAACTAAATGCTTTTTCTGACTCAAACTAGGCTGGATGCTATGAAACTGGTGGTTTTTGCTTCATTCTTGGTAGCTCATGCATGTCTTGGTTGAGCAACAAGAAATCTACTATGGCCACTTCTAGTTGTCAGGCTGAGTACAAGGAAACTTTCAGAGTGATTATTGAGTTTGTGTGGCTCAGATGCCTTTTCGCTGATTCTGGTGTTGGTAAATCTTCTGCCACCACCATCGTCACTAACACTTAAAGCACATTCGCAGTTATGAGGAACCCTTTGTTTCATGCTCACACAAAGCACATTGAGGTGCATAATCATTATGTCAGGGAGAGCTTCTCTACAGGGGAGATCAGTTTGGCATGTGTGCTCACATAGGATAATATTCTAGATCTTATCACAAAGGCTCTACCTAAGAAGAAGTTTGAGGCTTTCCACAAAGCTTTGAGCTTACTTGCTTTTATGGATTGATTTCTTTCCACATAGCTTGGCACTTCCTTATACATGAGTGCCAATTCTTTGTTTACCACATCACTCATAGGAGGGATTTGTTGATGTATTTTGGTAGTGATATGTGTGACACTTAGGACCATCGAGGAACTTTTTCCCCTCTTTAGGAGGTTTCTTTTTCTCTCAGTTTTTATATATGCCAATAAGAGTAATGGGTTATTTATTTTTGTACATTCACTTGGTAATATATTCAATATTGTGTGTTGTGCTCCAAGCTTTTTCTTTTTCCTTGTGTTGTTTTCATGCTTCCGTAGACCTTAAACTCCAACATACACCACCATCTTTGTAGTAAATTTACTCTTGAAAATTTGAGAATTTGAGTTCTCTATCTTTGATTCTGCATCGCTTCATATCTTTTTTTTATTTTTTACTTTTTATACTAGTCTATTCCAATGTGTTGTTTTTTCTTACACTTATCTCTATAACATATGTACTTGATATGTGATTGTGAGTAGTAGAATCACCTCCATAGGAATCCTAGTGGTTTTTACAATCCATCTTTATCAAATCTTTTAGAATTTTTGTAGTATATTTCTTTTTTAATATGAAAATCACACCATCCTTTTTCCATACTTCAATTCTAATGCAATAACGGAGTAGTTCACAATCAATCATCTCAAACTCATTTCTTTATATAGTCGGAGTCTTTTTAATGAAATTTTCATGGTACCATGCTATGATCATGACATATACTTTTATGATGATAACCATTTGCAGGTTTCCTTTTTTGATGAAAAAAAAATATGTTTCAAAAGACACTCAATACTTTCTTACATACAGATGTTCCTACACAAAATTCTCTCAGGCTGTTTGCAATTGGATTCTCAAACTTTAACCATAGATAGATTAACTATGGACTCAGATGTGTACAAAAGGATTTTTGATAAAATCAAACACAGAAGGAGAACTAGAGAAAAGATCGATGCACAATTCTCTGAATATTCTTCCTATTCAACTCTTCATACATCTGATGGATGATACATCCAATACACATCATCTATTCATCTATACTTCATCTCACTCTTCTAATACGACCATCTACACGTATCTATATATACATATGAGTATTGATTCGTCATTACTTCAAGTATATTGAAGTATTTACAAAGCTAATGTACATATGTTTTAAAGAACTTGACTATCTGAATCTTCTCTTTACTTCATGAGGTTGGACTTCAATCTTTTCTTCATCTCTTCACTTCTAGGCTTTATATAATCACCAATTGTTGATTGTCCTGCTCCAACAGCTCCCCCTCAATCATCAATTGTGATTACCTGCATCTTCTTTATCCCTGCCATATCTTTAAACCTTTGCAACTCTGGTCCATCCAAGCTTTTTGTCATCATATCTGCAAGTTGATCTTTTGTAGGAGTATGCATAACTTCTATTTCTTTATCAACAACCTTCTCTCTCAAAAAATGATACTGAATCTCAATATGTTTAGTTCTAGCATGGAATACAAGATTTGCTGCCAAATATAAAGAACTCATATTGTGTCCACAAATGATAGGAGTACTTTGAACAATATCAAAACTCTTCATAAAAGTCTTTAACCAAATTACTTTCTTTGCAGCTTCTACCATGCCTTTGTATTCTGCTTCTGTAGATGATAAAGCAACTGTATGTTGCTTCTTAGAGCACCAAGAAATCAGCTTGTCTCCCACATAACACAAATATCCATGTGTTGATCTTCTATCATCAGAATTACCTGCCCAATCTGCATAACTGTATATTTTGACTCTTGTATCTGAAGTAAATCCATAATACAGACCTTCTTTAAGTGTTCCCTTGATGTACCTAAGTACTCTTTGTCCTGCAATCCAATGTTCCTTTCTAGGACAATGCATGAATTGAGATAGAACTCCAACTGCATATGATAAGTCAGGTCTTCTTAATGTAGCATAAATCAGGCTACCCACCAAACTCTGATAAAGCTTCATATCTTTGAATTCTTCTCCTCCATATCTACTCAATCTATGATTCACTTCCATTGGAGTTGGTGCTATCCTGCAATCTTCCATTTTAAATTTGATTAGCAAATTTTTCAAATACCTTTCTTGAGTTACATATACTCCATGTTGAGTATATGCAATCTCCATTCCCAAAAAAAATGGCAAATTTCCCAAATCACTGATTTTGAACTCTTTCTCCATCTACTTCTTAATCATGTGTATACATTTGTCATCTTTTCGTGTAAGTATTATATCATCAACATAAATACAAACATAAATAAATCCATCCTCACTTGCTTTGACTAGCAAGCTACTATCTGCCTTTGATGCTTGAAATCCAAGTTCCTTTAAGAACTTTACAAGCCTATAATTACATGCCCTTGGAGCCTGCTTCAACCCATACAAAGCTCTCTTGAGCTTACACACATAACTTGGATACACTTGATCTTTGAAACCATTTGGTTGTTCCATGTAGACTTCATCTAAAATATAACCATTCAAAAATGCATTCTTCACATCTAATTGAGATAATTTCCAACCTTTGCAAGCAGCAATTGCTATGACAGTCCTTATGGTTGTCATCTTTGCAACAGGACTATAAGTTTCATCATAATCCACACCATATGTCTGTGCATATCCCTTTACAACAAGTCTGCCATTGTACCTAGATATACTTCCATATGCAAACCTTTTTGTTTTGTAGACCCATTTACATCCAATGATCTTCTGACTATTTGGTTTAGGAACCAAATCCTAAGTCTCATTTTCCATCAATGCATCAAACTCCTCCTGCATAGCTTTTTCCCAATTCTTCTTTCCTTTGGCTTCATCATATGTGGATGGATCTTCATCTGCTTTTAACATATAAGCATAATCTTTACTAGTCAAGAATGACGTATCATAGCTATACCTTGTAGTTTGCCATTTGTGCCTAGATGACCTTCTGAGTTCTCCACTTCTTGAAGCTTCTGGTTCATCACATTCTGGATCAAACCTTGGCACTTCTTCAATTTCAACCTGTACTTCATTGTTCTCCTCTTCATCAAATATATGAACCTTTGATTTACCTTTCTTTTGATTCACAACTTCTTCAACATCTGCATACCAAGTACCTTGCTCATCAAATGTAACATCCTTAGACACAAGAAATTGCTTTGTGGATGGACTCCACAACCTATAACCCATTTGCTTGTCATCATAACCAATGAATACATACTTCTCTGCTTTAGGTTCCAACTTATGCCTCAATTGAGATGGCACATATGCATATGCCAAGCATCCAAATATTTTTACAATGATCCAAGGTAGGTCTCTTACCCCACCAAGCTTCATATGGTGTCATACCCTGCAAGGCTTTACATGGTAACCTATTGACCAAATAAGTAGTTGTGTTTACAGCTTCAGCCCACAAATAATTAGGACAATTTTTCTCCTTCATCATTGACCTTGCAAACTCAACAAGAGTTCTATTTCTTCTCTCTCCTACCCCATTTTGTTGAGGAGAGTACCTGCAAGTAACCTCTCTCTTTATACCTGCATTCCACAAATAATCACTGAACTCATTAGAGAAATACTCTCCCCCTCCATCTGACCTTAGTCTCTTCAACTTTTGACCTGTAATTCTTTCTGCATATACATGATAGTGTTTAAATGTATTAAACACTTCTGATTTGTCTCTGATCACATAGATTGTGATCCACCTGGTAGCATTATCAACATATATGACATAATATCTTGAACCATTTATATTGAAGTCCTTTGAAGGACCCCACACATCTGTATGTACCAATTCAAGTCTTTCTGAATACATAAAACCATGCTTATTATATGATTGCCTATGAGCCTTACCTAACTAACATGCTTCACATCTGTATGTCATGTGTTGACCTGGAACATTAGGCAATCCAAGCACTGAACCATTGTTAATCATTTCTTTGATACCTCTTTCATTAAAGTGTCCAAGTCTTTTATGCCAAAAATCCAATTCAGACACCTTTTGCTCTCCATATGTAAACATAGCATGTCCAACATTACCTTGTATCTTTAATGTGAAGAGCCTTCCTTCCTTCTTTCCTGTAACAATCTGTTTATACCCTTGAAAAGGATCTTCAACATATACTCCATCATTAGTGAACCTCACCTCATATCCTTTTTCCACAATTTGTCCTACACTGATCAGGTTCTTTGGAATTGTAGGAACATACAGAACCTTACTCAAGATAGTACTTCCATCTTTGGCTTTCACTGAACCAATTGACTTTACTTTGTGCTTTGTATTATCACCTGTTTGAACTGTATGATTGATTGCCTTATGATCTAGATCAGTCATCAAAGCAATATTTCCACTCAGGTGATTGCTACATCCTGAGTCCATATAAAATACTCTCATGTCTTCATGTGAGGCTTCACATGTTGCATTCATAATAAGAGTTGAATCTTCTTTCTGATCTGATGCATAATTGTAGTAGGTGTTATTATAGGATTGATTTTGAAAGTTTCTTCCTCCACCTCTTCCAAAAGAATTCCTACCACCTCTACCTCTAAAGTTTCCTCTATGATATCTGCCACCTCTTCCTCTTTGATTAAAGTTCTGATTAAAATTACCATTGCTTTGATTATTATGCCAACAATCATGAGATAGATGATTGGTCTTACCACATATCCAACAAGCTCTGACATTATCTTTGTTATTTCTGCTTCTTCCTCTACTTCTGCCATTCCTCTTCCTCTTAGGAATTTTGCTTGACTTGGAGTACCTTCATCTTCAACTGATTGTTGCTTTCCTTTGCTATCTTTCTTCTTGTCTTTAGAATACATTGCATGACCGGCACTCTTATCAACATCTCCTTTTATATCATTCTCAAAAGTTAGCATATGTCCTAACAATTGATTCAAATCAGGAGTGAAATGATCTAATGAAAGTTTTGTAGACAAAATAAAAGGCTTCCACTTCTCATCTCCTCTTAGCCCTGTGAGAATTTGTCTTACCAACTTATCTTCTTCAATATCTTCATCAACTACACCTAAAGAATCAGCAATGTCTTTCATTTTTGTCACATAATCAGATATTGATTGTGAAGCCTTCTTCTTGAATGTAGTAAACTCTGCCCATAATGAAGCTTTCCTTGATTTGGTTGTATTATGAAAATGCTCTTCCAAAGCATTCGAAATGTCACTTGCACTTTCAATTCCTCTGATATGAAGCAAATAATCATTCACTGCCATGTAGATTATGCTCCTTGCTTGAGTATCCTTCTTCATCCAAATCTTTATATCTCTGAGCTCCTACCTTGTTGGAACACTAGGATCTTTGAACTCTGGATTTTCTTCCTCTCCTGTGATGTATCCCATCAGATCTTTGCTCATAAGATGAGCTTCCAGTCTCATAGACCAAGCTGGATAGTTCTCTCTATCCAACTTCTCAATTTGGAGACTATCTCCCATCCCCTCTTCACCTGTACTATCGAATCTTTAATCCTTATAAGGAATGAATGTACCTTAGCTTCGAATGTTGCTCCTTCTGATCCTTTTAATAACCTTTATGTGTCTTCCTTCAGTCTTTCAACCAGACTTTATCCTTTTGAACCTTCAAAATGTGAAATTTGTATATTTGCAGCAGGCGGGGTCTTCCTTTCCTCAATTTTGATACTTCCTGCTCTGATACCACTAATGGAGAACGTTAATCTCCAAAAGAACAAGATATCCTTGATGTTAGACCACCTCTATATCAAGAATAACTTTAAACTCCAACCAATTTTGGAAGACAAGCATCAAACTATCAAGAAATTAGCTAACTGTGAAAAAGTCATTTCACAGAAAAGTCTACTGCACATTAATCACTCATTGATTAATCATTTGTGTAAAGTTTCTGATGAAAACTTTGTAGAATGTGTTGTCTAGAGTTTGCGCACCTCCTCCATGTTAAAACACTTCAAAAGCTTAAGAAGATTATGAGAAATTCTTCAAACAATCTACCTATGTCTGAAACTGCCTTCCTATAGAGTCGACTTTGACACCTACAACTTCTAACACATAGTTCTTCCAATCTAGAAGCCGTTTAAGCAAATGCTTTTAGCCATAGATGGCTTACCTTTCAACTTAGATTTTGACTCCTCATCTGTGTAAAACTTTACACTGTACACTGAGAACTGACCATTTCTTTGACCATCAAAATTGCGCATGTTTCAAAAGACACTCAATACTTTCTTACATACAGATGTTCCTACACAAAATTCTCTTAGCCTGTTTGCAATTGGATTCTCAAACTTTAACCATAGATAGATTAACTATGGACTTAGATGTGTACAGAAGGATTTTTCATAAAATCAAACACAAAAGGAGAACTAGAGAAAAGATCGACGCACAATTCTCTGAATATTCTTCCTATTCAACTCTTCATACATCTGATGGATGATACATCCAATACTCATCATCTATTCATCTTCATCTCACTCTTCTAATAGGACCATCTACACGTATCTATATATACATATGAGTATTGATTCGTCATTACTTCAAGTATATTGAAGTATTTACAAAGCTAATGTACATATGTTTTAAAGAACTTCACTATCTGAATCTTCTCTTTACTTCATGAGGTTGGACTTCAATCTTTTCTTCATCTCTTCACTTCTAGGCTTTATATAATCACCAATTGTTGATTGTCCTGCTCCAACATAACCAACATGCAAATCATCCAAAAGGCATTTAAGCCACACACACACACTCAATAGTTGCTATGAAAGCTACCTTATACTCAACTTCACAACTAGAAGTGGCCATAGTAGGTTGTTTCTTACTCAACCAAGATATGCATGGGATACCAAGCATGAAGAAAAAACCACTAGTGGACACATGAGTGTCTTAGAAACAAGTCCATTTTGTGATAGAAAAAGCATGTAAATCTAGCAATAATGATCTCCCCCTTAGGATAAAACAATCCAACTAGTTGAAAGTAGTGAAAGATGTGCTTAATTGCCTAGAAATGCTTGAATGCATAAACTTGCTATCTTAGAGACAACAAACTAAGCATCAAGCCGCATTATGCATAAGTAAATCAAGCATCCAATAGCCTATTGATGGAGAAAAACATCAAATGCATCTCTAGCATCATGAAGACTCAATCTTAAACCTATTTCCATAGGTGTGGCAATAGGTTTGCAATCTTCAAGGCCAAAGTGCTACAATAATGTGTCAATATTTTTTTTACCCAAAGATATTACCCCATCAAGCTATATAAAAGGAATATCTAGATAATGATATAAATGCCCCAAATTTGAAATCTCAAAAGAGGCATGCAAATCAGCCTTAAATTCGGCAATATGCTTCTCATTACGACCAATGAGTAGCATGTCATCAACATACACAACAATGATCAGAAGTACTACCTCATTTGCACCCTTAATAGATGCTCTCAGTTGGCATGGTGCTCAAAACCATGTGCAATTAAACTTTTCATACCAAGCATGTGGGGCTTGCTTCAAACCATATAATGCCTTTTTCAACCTACACATTGTGCACAAAACCATGGGGCTAAAATACATACGCTTCTTCATGCAAGTCATCATTGATAAGAAATGCACTTTTAATGTCCAACTAATGTACATTCCAACCATGATGAGCTGGAAGTACGCACATGCTATGTATGCGAGTCATTCTACATGTGGGTGCAAAGGTCTCATCAAAATCTCTATCTCGAGCATAACCTTTTGAAACAAGCCTCATCATATACTTGTCAGCTGTTCCAACACGCTTACATTTCATCTTGTACACCCATTTAGTGTCAATACCCTTTTTGCCTTAAGGCAAAGCACATAAATGCTAGATATTATTGTTTTATAATAGAACTATGAGAGCTTGAACGATTATGATATGATAGAGGTGCATCTAATTTTGTACCTCTCAAAGTTTTCACTAGCCATCTCGGCATAGTTTTTTCTCCTCTATATCAGCCCTCTCATCAACAAGTGCATCATGTAAATATGCATCAGAAATGGAATGATATGCATCATCATGTGGATCCTATAAAGGCTAAGAAATTGACTCATTTGGATAAATAGTTGATTGTTCACATGTAAAAAGAGGTAGGAAAGTGTCATACACATCTCTAGATCTAATTGAAGTCTCCTTGGTACATGGAAGATCAAAAACAACATCATGGCTAACCAAAGTGTGTTTAGTCTACAAATGATATAGACAATAGCTTTTGCTTTTAGAACTATACCCAACAAAAATACATTTCATTGCTTTATCATCTGATTTCCTACATTGTTGTTCAACCACAAATGCATATGTAAAACAATGAAAGGCACATAGATGAGCAGCAAATGGCTTGCAACTATGTCAAACATCATATGGCATAATAGATTGTAGTGCTTTGGTGGGACACCTATTAAATACATGTACTACACACATAATAGCCTTAAGCTAGAAGCTATGTGGTAAATCCTGACTTTTGATCATATGCCTCACTATATCCATGCAATACCTATTCATTCTTTTAGTAAATCCATTTTGTTGAGATGTATATAGCACTCTACACTAATGTTTTATCCCACACTCAGCCATAAATGCATTAAAATCAGAAGAAATGTATCCTCCCAATCAGAATAAAGGATGCCTAATTTACATGCTAGTAGATTCTCATCCATGACCAAAAACTATTTGAAGCACATAAAAACTTCAGAATTCTTTTTTCAAAGGACACACCCAATCATGCTTGGAAAAATCATGCAAAGAATGAATGCTACATTTTGTCCAAAATATAGCCTTTAGAGATATGTTTACACAATGCCTCAGGTTTTGGTAGAAAGGACACCATTTCATAATGTTTCAAATGACCAAAGCATGCATGTGAGAGCTTTGCATTTGAGATAGCATGAGAATCTTGAAGTGCACATGCTGAATCATTCACATATTTTTCATAATCTATGAGCGTTTACAACCCACAACATAAAGTTCCAACCCACGACATAAAATTCCAACCCACGACATAAAATTCCAACCCACGACATAAAAATTCTAGAAGCAATAATATCATCCCCATTTGAGAGGTCATGAATTGTACATCTCTCATTAAGAAATTTGAAAACCAAGCTAATCTCGAGTAATGCTCAAGTTGACAATAGATTTTTCTTGATCCTTGGTACATATAAAGGATATGACAATGTCAAAGAACTACCATCACTAGTAGTCAAAATGATCTTACCAACTTTCATTATAGGATAAGATAAGTTGCTAGCACATGTGATAGTATTCCTTGTAGGGGAAGGCTCAAGTGAAGTGAAGAAACTACACTATGAGGTAATATGTTTGTTTGTCACACTATCAAAGTGCTAAAAATGTTAGTTTACTACAGGCATACATTGGTCATGAGAAGATGGGTTGTAGCTGCATACAATAGTAAAGGCCTCTACAACAACCATTCTAGCCTCTTTATTCTTTGCCTCTTTTGTAGCCAATGTTCGAAAACACTTTGTGAGATGGTAATTTCCCTTACATATTTGCAAAAGTGTTTGTACTTTTCTATTTTCTTCTCATCTTTGTCTTCCTTCTTCAACTTTGCTTCATTAGTAGTTGCATTAGTAGATTTCTGCTTACTAGTAGATGAGGTGTCATTAACTTTGCCCTTTTGACTAGCTAGGAAACCTTGATCTACAACATGCATAATGGATGTGTTTTGTTTGGACTAGCTTTCCTAAAACAAAACAAAGAATAAATACTCAAATGTTAAGGCATTTGGATTACCTTTCATCATCAATCAAAGAGTACAAGAAAAACTCTAATATGAATCTAGAACACTATTAAGAACAATCTATGCAAGTAAACTATCTAGCAAGACTTCATTAGAAGAAACCAATTGCTCCTTCAAACCTTTGACCTTTGTCAAAAAGCTTTTCATAAAATCTCTTTCATTCATATTCTCAGTCTCCAACTATTTTTGGAGGTAAGCAACATAAGCCTCATTTCTTGCCTAGTATAGAGTGGTAAGTGTATCCCAACCATCCTTCCATGTTTTACACGAGCAAGTGTGACGGCACATTTGATAGAAAACACTATCAATGAATGTGCTTGAGCATCTCTACCATCCCAATGTCGTTGTTCTATAGTAGGTGGAGCATGAAATATAACATGAACAGGAATTTGAAGATCAACATCTTCAACACCATTTGCATCACCTTCAATAATTATATTGGTGGGTGAAATAATATGTTTTTCAACACCTTACACAATATTCCACAACCCTTTTGCTACCAATACATTGTTGGAGCAAGTCTATGAAAAGCCTAAGTATTGGCTTGAGTCTCACAAAGTCATTAAAGAAGCTTCAAAATGAAGACTATGTAAAGTTCACTTGTGAACTACCTCTTGTAACTTTTGAAGAGTTTACTTAATGTAAAAGTAAGAGAATCTTAAGTGGTTGAGCCCACATGATCAAGAATGGAAAGAGGAGCCACGAATTTGTGATTTGTGGTAGGTAGAGAATCAAATCAATCATTGATTGATTGGAGAGTGATTGAGGGAAGTTAGCCTCCCAAACTCAACTATAAATAGATGGCAGTTTTAGTCGTGGTTAGAGAGACCTATGTGAATACCTCCAAGAGCTGAGCTTTATGCCATTTCAAGGTGTGATTACAAAGCACACATATGTATCAGTAAGTCATTGTATTGTACCAGAAATATACTTTCATTTTCATGATTATTTGAGTTCATCTTTCCATGTTCTTGTGATGTGTACTACTCACTGCCATTACTTCAGTTTTTCTCAGTCAGCTTGCAGAGATTGTTTCTCTGCACTTGGTTCATCATTTTCAGTGATTTAACTTGGTAAAGTTAGCTCTATAAGTCTACTATATGCTCACAAATTTTCATGTCATTTGGATGTTGGAATCTTCAGTTATGTTCATTTGAAGTCAACAAGGTATGTTCATCTTCACTTCTCTGTCAGGTACCCGACTTTTTCAGTCATCTTGTCAGAGTCATTTCTCCGTGTTTACTCATCCAAATTCAGTGATGTCAAGCTTGTTGGATTCAGCTTACTGTCTAGTATAAGCATACAAAATTTCATGATCATTGGATTCTTACATATTGAGCTATGTTAATTTTTCTACTCACTGGTCTATTTCTGTAGCAGCCCGTGAAAATCGGGATGATGTCATCACTTGTTAAAAGTCATTCTCAGTGTGTGGTTTGTTATTTTTGATGAGATTACTCTCTAAAGTTAGCTCTTTAAGCTACCTAGCCTTCCCCAAGAGGAATTAATCTAATTGCTGTGTGCTCAGAGAATTATGTAAAACACTGGACAGGTGTATCAACCAAGAATAGCAAGTTTTCACCTCTGAGCTAACTCCAACTTATCTGTTTTGATCTATCTTTTTGAGAGTGATCTTCTAAGGTACATAGGGTGTCTAATACATCCATTGGCAAGCTAAAAGGGCCCACCATCTACTCCTGGAGTTCATTTGGCTGGTGTAGAGCAAAGATTTTGCAACACCTCTTAATCTTCAACACATACCTATCCATCTCTTCACAGTGGTATCAGAGCAAGGTTGGACAACATGGCAGATGGATTTCCTTCATCAATTGACAAATTGGATAGAGGTAATTACTCAGCTTGGTCATTAAGAATGGAAGCTTATCTCCAAGGTAGAAGTTTATATGGTTATGTGGCTGGAGATGAAGTTATGCCAAGTTTCAGGAACAAAAGTCAACCAACACAAGAAGAGCAAGAAAGATTGAGCACATGGTGCTCCAAGGATGCACTTGCAAGGTCTTATCTCCTCAACTCTATCTCAGATTTTTTGTTGCCTCACATTAGAAGTTGTAAGACATCTCAGGAAGTGTGGGATGCACTTGAAGCTTTCTTTGCTTCAAGTACTAAAGCTAGGAAGCATCAACTATGGCTGGAGTTCACAACTCTCAAGAAGGCTCCCAAACAAAATGTGACTGATTTTGTCACAAAGCTCAAGGACATAGCGGATCAGTTGGGAAGCATTGGAGAGGTAATAGATGAAGAGCAAATTGTAAGGCAGGTCATCAATGGCTTGAAGGCAGATGACAAGTGGGAAGCATTCACCACAGCTATGGATTTGTACATGGACATGCATGTACCTGATTTCAACACACTCATTGGACAATTACTTACTCAAGAGGCAAAGCTTATCAAAAATGGAGAAAGCTCTAAAGGTAATCAATCTTCAGCTTTATACACGGATAAAAGCAAGTCTAAAGATAACAAAGGAAAGGCAAAGAAAGTGGATGATGAAGTAGGTACATATCAAGCTAACTATGCAGGTAGAGGAAGACATGGCAGAGGTAGAGGAAGAGGAGGTAGACAAGGCAGGGGGAGATCCCAAGACTCCAACTCATGTTCTATTTGTGGATTAACTAATCATACAACTGAAAATTTCTTTAGGAATTCCAGGAATCAAAGAGGCAGAGGATACAATAGAGGAAGTTATGGCTACTCAAGAGGAAGGTTCAACAATTATCATGGCAACTACAACAACTACAATCATTCAAACTATCAAGGAGGCTACAAAGGAAGGAGAGACTACAATAACTACACAGAGGACTCAAACAAAGAGGATTCATTATTGATCATGAACATGGCTATGCCACAAGGTAAATCTGATGAGAATGTTTTCTACATAGATTCAGGTTGTTCAAATCATGTGGCAGGAAATGTGGCACTCCTATCAGATTTAGAAGATCCAAGGAATAAGCATGAGGTACAAACAGGAGATGATACAAAACATCCTGTGGAGAAAATAGGCAATGTCAAAGCACCTGATGGAAACATCAACCTACTCAGTAAGGTACTCTATGTCCCTACCATTACAAAGAATTTGATAAGTGTTGGGCAGATAGTAGAGAAAGGGTTGCAAGTCAGGTTCACAAAGGCAGGAGCATTTGTTGAAGATCCAAGTCAAGGATTCAGAAGAATTGCAAAAGGTGAAAAGACAGGTAGATTGTTCACATTTGAATTACAGGACACTAGAAACATTGCTCTCTTTAATTATGGTAGTCAGACACTCACAGAATTGGAAGTATGGCACAAAAGGTTAGCACATATTGGTGAAAGGTCATTAAAGCAAATTTGCAGGGACCAAAGTGTACTTGGACTCCCTAATTTGTCAAAACAACATATGATTTATAAGTGTAGTGCATGTCAGTTTGGAAAGTCTCACAGGTTACCATTCATGAAGAAAGGTTATATGCATGGAGATCTCTTGGAGTTGGTTCATACAGATGTATGGGGACCAAGCAAGGAAGCTTCAATATCAGGATCAAGGTATTATGTTTCCTTTATTGATGATTGCAGCAGATGGACTATCCTATTCTTTATGAAACACAAAGATGAAGTTTTTTCATGTTTCAAAAAATATTTGGCTCTTGTGGAGAATCAAACAGGTAAATCACTAAAAAGGCTAAGGTCAGATGGAGGGGGAGAATACTTCTCCCATGAGTTTGATTCTTTTCTTCAAGAAAGAGGAATCAAAAGAGAGGTAACTACAAGGTACACTCCTGAGCAAAATGGAGTGGCAAAAAGGAGGAATAGGACAATTGTTGAAGCTACAAGGTCTATGTTAAATGAAAAGCATTTACCTAATTAATTATGGGCTGAGGCTGTATCTACAGCCACTTACTTGATTAACAGGTTGCCTTCAAAATCCCTTGATGGGATGACTCCATATGAGGCTTGGAATGGAAGAAGACCAAGTTTAGATCATTGTAAAATTTTTGGATGTATTGCTTTTGCTCATGTTCCTTCACAGGTTAGAGGCAAGATGGATCCAAAAGCAGAAAGGTGTGTATTTATTGGATATGACAACAATCAAAAGGGCTACAGGTTATACAACCCTACCAACAAAGGATTCTTGGTAAGCAAAGATATAGTTTTTGATGAGAACAATTCATGGTATGAAGATTCATGCAGGAAGGTCAATTTACCATATGATCTTGAAGAAGATTTTCCAAAGCTTGGTAGAGAACAATCAAAGATTGAAGAACAAGACACCTCAGAGGATGATGAAGAATCTCACATGGAAAAGATCAAAGCATGGAAGTCTAAAGGTAAAGCAAAATTGCAGGAACTTGGACATGAGGCAGAATCATCAAATCATGGCTTAAGAAGATCTATGAGGGAAAAGAAAAAACCAGAAAGGTATGGGTTTGACACCTCATTAGTAACTAAACATTCTATCTACATAGCACATGACATAAACCAAGAGGAGCCATCATCATTTGAAGAGGCCAAAGCAAAAACAGAATGGAAGCATGCAATGAAGGAAGAGATTGAAGCACTCGAGGAAAACAACACTTGGGATTTGGTGCCCAAGACTTCATCCATGAAGGTAATAGGCTCAAGATGGGTCTATAAACTCAAGAAGAATTCTGATGGTTCCATTAACAGGTATAAGGCAAGGCTTGTAGCAAAAGGCTTTGCACAAACTCAGGGAATTGATTATGAGGAGACATTCTCTCCTGTGGCAAAGATGCCTACTATTAGGGTTTTGCTTAGTATTGCCTCTTCCAAGAATTGGAAGATACTTCAACTAGATGTGAAGAATGCATTCTTGAATGGTTGGATAACAGAAGAGGTATATATGGCACAACCACCTGGTTTTGAGAATCAAGTTTATCCTAATTATGTGTGTAAACTTAACAAAGCATTGTATGGTCTCAAGCAAGCTCCAAGAGCTTGGAATTTCAGGCTTGTTTCATTCTTGCAAGACAAAGGCTTTCAACCAAGCAAAGCAGATCCTTCACTCTTTATTAAAAAGAGTAATTTCGAGGTCATCTACCTATGTGTATATGTAGATGATATTATATTGACAGGAAATGATGCAGATGGTATGAAGAAGATCAAAGATCAGATGAGAGAAGAGTTCAAGATAAGTGATTTGGGTTCACTTACCTACTTCCTAGGTTTGGAAGTTGTCTACAAAGATCATGGTTTGTTTCTCACTCAAAGAAAGTACATTAAGGACATGTTGGCAAAATTCAATATGCAAGATTGTAAGATTGCAGGTACTCCAATGGAGGTTAATCACAAATTGAGCTCACATGAAGGTGAACTCATAGAGGACATCACATCATATCAAAGTCTAGTGGGTAGTCTCAACTATGCCACATTGACAAGAGTAGATATATGTTACAGTGTGAGTGTGCTAAGTCAATTTATGCACACACCAAGGAAACCACATATGGATGCTGCCAAAAGGATTCTCAAGTATCTCAAAGGAACCATAAATGAAGGACTTTATTATCCTTATGTATCTGATTTAGGTTTGAAGCTATTTTCTGATGCAGATTGGGCTGGCTCCAAGGAAGATAGAAGGAACACTTCAGGTTATCTTACCTTTGCAGGTTCAAAGCTTATTTCATGGTCATCCAAGAAGCAACCCACAGTTGCTCTCTCTTCTACTGAAGCTGAATATAGAGGTCTTGCCATAGCTACACAGGAAGCTATGTGGATGAAGACATTGTTCAAAGATCTTGGATTGGAGTTTGGAACTCCAACTATTTTTGGTGACAATATGAGTTCTATTCACTTGGCTGCTAATCCTATTTTTCATGCAAGGACTAAACATATTGAAGTTCATTATCATTATGTACGAGAGAAGATCCTAAGCAAGGAGATTCAAATATCATATGTGTCCACTCATCAACAATGTGCAGATATTCTAACTAAAGCATTGGATGGTACAAAGCTTTGCAAATTCAAGGCTATGATTGGTTTGCAGGTAATCTTGGAAGATTGAAGACCTCAAGCATACTTGGCTTGAGGGGGAGCTGTTGGAGCAAGTCTATGACAAGCCTAAGTATTGGCTTGAGTCTCACAAAGTCATTAAAGAAGCTTCAAAATGAAGACTATGTAAAGTTCACTTGTGAACTACCTCTTGTAACTTTTGAAGAGTTTACTTAATGTAAAAGTAAGAGAATCTTAAGTGGTTGAGCCCACATGATCAAGAATGGAAAGAGGAGCCACGAATTCGTGATTTGTGGTAGGTAGAGAATCAAATCAATCATTGATTGATTGGAGAGTGATTGAGGGAAGTTAGCCTCCCAAACTCAACTATAAATAGATGGCAGTTTTAGTCGTGGTTAGAGAGACCTATGTGAAGACCTCCAAGAGCTGAGCTTTATGCCATTTCAAGGTGTGATTACAAAGCACACATATGTATCAGTAAGTCATTGTATTGTACCAGAAATATACTTTCATTTTCATGATTATTTGAGTTCATCTTTCCATGTTCTTGTGATGTGTACTACTCACTGCCATTACTTCAGTTTTTCTCAGTCAGCTTGCAGAGATTGTTTCTCTGCACTTGGTTCATCATTTTCCGTGATTTAACTTGGTAAAGTTAGCTCTATAAGTCTACTATATGCTCACAAATTTTCATGTCATTTGGATGTTGGAATCTTCAGTTATGTTCATTTGAAGTCAACAGGGTATGTTCATCTTCACTTCTCTGTCAGGTACCCGACTTTTTCAGTCATCTTGTCAGAGTCATTTCTCAGTGTTTACTCATCCAAATTCAGTGATTTTAAGCTTTTTGGATTCAGCTTACTGTCTAGTATAAGCATACAAATTTTCATGATCATTGGATTCTTACATATTGAGTTATGTTAATTTTTCTACTCACTGGTCTATTTCTGTAGCAGCCCGTGAAAATCGGGATGATGTCATCACTTGTTAAAAGTCATTCTCAGTGTGTGGTTTGTTATTTTTGATGAGATTACTCTCTAAAGTTAGCTCTTTAAGCCACCTAGCCTTCCCCAAGAGGAATTAATCTAATTGCTGCTGTGCTCAGAGAATTATGTAAAACACTGGACAGGTGTATCAACCAAGAATAGCAAGTTTTCACCTCTGAGCTAACTCCAACTTATCTGTTTTGATCTATCTTTTTGAGAGTGATCTTCCAAGGTACATAGGGTGTCTAATACATCCATTGGCAAGCTAAAAGGGCCCACCATCTACTCCTGGAGTTCATTTGGCTGGTGTAGAGCAAAGATTTTGCAACACGTCTTCATCTTCAACACATACCTATCCATCTCTTCACATACATTACACATCATATATGCCCACAAATGGATATTTAGTACAATCCAACCTATCCTAAATAGCCAACATATGAAATATATCATTTCTTTCATTCACGACCATTGACTAAATACCATGATGTAGAAAAATGATTGTATCTTAAAAAGTTGAATAGAACGATCATATCAAAAACTACCATAGCAATAATGCTTTGCACATATGTGCTTTCAAGGTAGATCTTAAATGGAAATGTAGAGAACTCTAAATGTAGAGCTTAAATGGAAATTTAGAGCTTAAATGGAAATGTAGACAACTCTAAATGGTAGATTACAAGATACAAGTATGTTGCCTCAACCCAAATGCAGAAATCATCTATATATAGGTCGATGGAAAGGTGTGACCTTTCTAAGATGGCTAGACAATAATAGTCATATGTGAACAAACATAGCATGCATAGTGGTGCTGCAAAACCAATGAATTGGTTTCATGATCAGAATCCCTCTTAGATTCGAGATCAACAACTAGTTGACCATCAAATTTTTGTGCCCCATAAACTAAAGTGCTTCCAAGTTTAACTTGTGCTTCATACCCTTCTAATCAGAATGTTAGTTGTTCGTGGGACAAGTCTAATTCCCTACTTAAACCCATCAACAAGATATAAAAGATGTTAGTGAGATTCCCCACAACAAGATAATGCACGATTGGATTCTCCTCTTCATGGCAGCCGTAAAAATGTGCAATGCAACATAGAATCATCAACATTAGACCGTGCTCATTTACTAACATATACCATGTGCTAATAAGTGTACTCCGAGGAAGGTAGCATATGTTGCGATGGTATGATTAATCGCTTCTTAGAAGAGGTTTAAATACTATAATAAGATATTACACTCATACTAGAATTCATTGTCGTTGTGAAAATTATTTATAACATGTCAATGTTTGATGCATTCCTTGAAACAATGCAAGTTACATGGTCTATGGACGGTGGTCTTACGTCTTGTGGTGAAAGATCACAAAGTTTCAATTATCATGCATTAGGAGGAATACTTTATACTATTGTGCATTAAGTTGACATGCTTCCTAAAGCTGAAGAGTAAATTTCATTTCGATAAAGGCTAAATGATGACCTTCTACTTAGCAACGTTAATAGGGCACGGCCCCATCTCCAAAAATGGTCCCATGTCCAAAAATGGCATGATAACCTCGAATTTATTTATGTCTTTCCAGCTTTCTAGCTCTCAGAAAAATGGAGAGAACATTCTAGATTTTCCAGAGACATTGGTCCTCTCTTGATTTGGCACACATGAGTGCTAGCTAATCCGAGAAAGTTTGCAAATTTCAAAGTTTGGCTTCCTTTCTGATGAACTGAAATTGTTAAAGTAAAAATAGCACGAATTGAAAAATCATAGCACTTGGAAAACCCTTCCATCGCCCCAAAGAAAATCCGTATAACAACGTGAAGGATCCCTAGCTCCAAGGCCAAGTAGATTTAGACCTCCATGAGAGATCCTTTGGAGCCTCACTTTCGAGGCAGCGTTTGGGAACCTCCTCATAGTGATGACATTTTTTCTTCTGTAACTTCTGCAAAAGTGGTGGAAAGAGAGAAGGGAAGGAATCTTATGTCCTCGGTAAAAAGGCATTTACACTCATCCACAAACTTTATGAGGTCATGTCGTGTGGCGACGAGCACGAGGCAGACAAAGTGAAGTGCGTGCGTGACCTTCTCTTTCCAGGTGGTCCAGCCTCATGTGGGTCAAGGCTTTATGAGGCGCAAGTTGCGCCGCAGAGCATAGGTCTGCGTCCTACCCTTGACTTGCCGTTGAATGCCACAGCCCGACAACGACAACGGGCGATGATGCATCTTTATGTTCTCGATGTCCAAGTCAACGCTCACAACAGCGCATTTTAATAGATTTGGTAAAACGAACGTGCACAAGCTGTGACAAATGCCCATGTGCCGTGATAGTCTCTCTCTCTCTCTCTCTCTCTCTCTCTCTCTCTCTCATTGTCATTACCAATCTCTTTCTCTCCCTCTCCCATTCTTATTACCTCTCTCTCTCTCTCTCTCTCTCTCTCTCTCTCTCATTTTCATTACCAATCTCTCTCTCTCCCTCTCCCATTCTTATTACCTCTCTCTCTCTCTCTCTCTCTCTCTCTCTCATTGTCATTACCAATCTCTTTCTCTCCCTCTCCCATTCTTATTACCTCTCTCTCTCTCTCTCTCTCTCTCTCTCTCTCTCATTTTCATTACCAATCTCTCTCTCTCCCTCTCCCATTCTTATTACCTCTCTCTCTCTCTCTCTCTCTCTCTCTCTCTCTCATTGTCATTACCAATCTCTTTCTCTCCCTCTCCCATTCTTATTACCTCTCTCTCTCTCTCTCTCTCTCTCTCTCTCTCTCTCTCTCTCATTTTCATTACCAATCTCTCTCTCTCCCTCTCCCATTCTTATTACCTCTCTCTCTCTCTCATTGTCATTACCAATCTCTTTCTCTCCCTCTCCCATTCTTATTACCTCTCTCTCTCTCTCTCTCACACACACACACATTTTCATTACCAATCTCTCTCTCTCCCTCTCCCATTCTTATTACCTCTCTCTCTCTCTCATTCATTTTCATTATCAATCTCTCTCTCGCTCTCCCATTCTTATTACCGATCTCTCTCTCTCTCTCTCTCTCTCTCTCTCTCTCTCTCTCTCTCTCTCTCTCTACCCACAAACGCACACACACATACATTACCAATCTCTCTCAAGTATTGCGAATAGGATGCGGAGAAAAAGAATTCATGAGCAACGCGCCGGTCCGTGAGTGAAAGAAAGACGACACAAAAGAGCAACCTTATGCATTCTTCATCTAACTTCTATGTATCTCCTCGTAATACTGAATTATCATTCTCTCCCCCAAATGTATTTTGTAGGAGTGAAAGAAAGAGGAGAAGAGAAAAATCCCTTTGCATTCCTCATCCAACTTATATGCATTTCCTTGTTATACTCAATTAAAGTATTTCTCAACCGTGTATGTCGATCGCATCGTTTGTTCTACACATCTACATATCCATCAATATAAATACATCTATAAACATATGAGCATTGCAATCTAAGGGTGCATGGGGGTTTTGCATGTGCCTTTGGTTAATGACCTTTATACACGTCTAAAACAACATCGACAACAATTACATGTGTCCATTGGTATAGTGATTGCAATAATAGTCCATATACCCATCAGAATACAATGCAAGAAAATTACCCTTTTTAATTGAAAAGCCACAAAAAAATCTTCTTCTTGGTATATACATCAATATAACCATGTCGATATAGTCATTTGTAATGGAAGAATAAAAAATTGGGCACTCTTCCATGCCTATGCAAGCTACTATGGAGAAAATCATCCTGCTACTATGGAGAAGCATAAACCCGAAAATCATCCTGCTACTATGGAGAAGCAATACCCACAGGTGTGTTCTACTTTGTAGGTGGAATAAACTGATAAGGAGTTTGATGAGGAGCCAGAGTGCGGATTTCGTAAACATCCATGAGACCATCAACATTAATGTAAGACAATGGAGATAGGATTTCTTGGAGCTCTACATCATTGTAATATCATGGCATATCGTCGTCCATTCAATAGAAAACATACACATTATTATGCATATCACAAATTACATAAAATTAAGTGAAAATGATACAATCATTAAAAATAACTCGCATACGACATCCGAGAAAAGGATAAGCTTGGGATCTCTCTCTGGTTTTGAATACAAATCCAATTGCAATCTTAAAAATCTATTATAGTTCTCCATAGGCACTATTAAATTTATATCATTAGTTGCTATAGTATGTTCTTCAAAGATTGTTGGAGTATCCTTATGTGCTTGTTCACGAGAAGGTTTATTATATCATTCACAATATATAGAGGCACTAGAGCTAAATTACCCACAATTTCTAGTATATCATGATCCTCAAATATTTTTTTATTTCTTAGATCCACTTGTATGACATACCAAAAGCTTTTTTTATCAATATTATCTAGCACAAAGATATTTGTTAACATTGTTTAAGAAATGCAAATGTGTCATGATCATCAGATGAAAATTCTATTGAATCTATTTCTATGAAACCACTAGGATGTTTTTGTTAGTATATGATCAAAGTCTACCCCTCATGATTATATCCAAATTTTGTAAGGCTCCCATTATGAGGAGAAGCCAAGCCTGCATTACCCAATTGATGGGAATCTCATCTTGCATGTTTGACGAAGGTCATACTGGACCATGTAAGGTATTGTAAGGAAACAGAGTCACCATAGCCCCCAATTGTAGGGTCCATGGTAGCGGTGAGCAACCCCCGGGGGGTCCAAGGGGGCCAACAGGCCCCCTGATGGGGGTCTGAGGGAAGCACCCCAACGCGATGGTAAAGGGAATATTCCATGGAATATTCCCTCTCAAAGTCACAAAGCATTTATATTCGTTAGGTCGGTTTAATCGACCTAAGCCGTGTATGGCAACTATGCAGTGTCGGGAAGATGGCACACGGTTGGTGGATCAGTTCAACCGCCAAGTCCAACGGCGCACACAGGGTGCTTGAAGCAACTCAGGTGGTGGAATGGAGACTCAAAGAGATTATTATAAACTCAAAATAATTAATCAGATCACTTATACAATTCATCATCATGAGTTAAATGAGATATGGCAATAAGATAATCTGATAATCAGATAAGATCATAAATCAAATAACTCGTACAATTCATCAACATCATAAGAGAGATCAGAAATAAGAGAGATGTGAGGAAATTGGAGAGCCAATTAATTCATAATAATGTGTTCGTACAAATATAATGGAAATAGATAACGGAAACAGATACAAGTTACCAAAACATCATAGATCTTGATGTCCTCGGCATGTGGGTAGAGCCTTGGTACACCAAGATGTTTGCCAACACTCCTCAAGAGTGTGAGAACTCCTCCTCCAACTCCTCCTCTAAAGTGGCCTCCAAGAACTCCTCCAAGAGCTTCAGAACTTCCAAGAGCTTGTAGGAAGATAGCTTGTGTTGGATCCCTTGATAATAAGCCAAGACTTCTTTATATAGTATTCCCCACCTCTCCAAAAGCACTTGCGATCCAATAGAAATCAGCTTTTCGTAAACTTTGAAATTCCTCCATCGCAATCCGTTAGAAAAAAATCCATCGCAATTGCTTTTCGGTATCGCTAATTGACTTTGTTTGAAAATAACGATTGCTTTTAGATTGAAAAATAGCGAATGCTTTTGAAACGTTCGCTTCACTTTTGTTTTGTTTTCTTTTACTTTCTAAGGAATAGTTTCACACTATGAATATTCAAGTTCACATGGAACAATAAAACATGGGTTTCATATGTCTGCTAACACATAAAATATGATGAATCAAATGATCTGCTAACTTGACAATTGACTCTTGACTCCAATAATCCTCCCTTCAATAATGGTACAATCTTCAGTAATCCACAAATCTTCTTATGACTATTTCGAGCCAATGCTTCGGTAAAATTTATGTAACATTCTCAGTAAAAAGTCTTTTTTAGAAGTTTTGAGTTGGTTGATCCTGATATGACATTGATAGAAGAAATCATGTGTGTATTGGCCTCAGTTGGCAAGTAAGTGCATAAAATTTATCTCCCTTGCGTGTGTGCTTCCTTCATCACAATTTTCCTTTATTCAAACACTTCAGAAATCATTGGTTTAAGGCTTCGAAGTACAGCAGCAATATGTCGTTGTTGTTGAGTTGCATACTCCGTGAATTCCCAAAGTGCTCCTTTTAATGGGTTTGTCTTCAAAGTAATGTAGAGATGTTAATCTCTACGACATTCACCCCTACTAAACCTGCACATCGTCCTCGATGGGCCAATCTTCAATTCTTCTTTCTGCTTCAAAGATAAACTGACATTGAATCCTTTCTGTCACTCAAAGTGCATAGGAAAAGCTCAAAACGTGCCTAAATACAAGGTCATGTAGTGAGACCCTATCATGCATACTTTAGGTGCATAAGTAAACAAACATGGTGCAAATATTAGGATAAAAGGCATTTGATGATTAAGCTTGTGCGCTCACTCACATGCATATCAATGTGTATATACATCAATCCTTACAATCACTCAAAGTGCATGGATACATGAAAAATGTGCCTATGCAAGGCCATATAATGTAGCCCTATCAATTGCCTACTTTGGAAATGCATGGTTTAAAAATATGGTGCAAAAGATAAGGTATTAGGCATTTGTAGATGAAGCATGTGCGCTCAGTTTCATACATTTCATGTTTGTATACATAAATCCTTTCCATCACTCAAAGTGCATGGGGAAATAAAAAATGTGCCTATGCAAGGCCATATAATGTAGCCCTATCAATTGCATACTTTGGAAATGCATGGTTAAAAGTTTGGTGCAAAAGGTAGGTAAGAGGAAGTCGATGATGAGGTTCTTCAGAATTTTTGATGTCAGTTTTTAAATTGGATGTCATGCTTTTTTTATTTACAAGTGCAAGTAGATTGTGAAGGCTAAAGAAATAAATATATGTGAATATACATTGGTTTATGCATACTTTGGGTGCAGAATAGACTCAATATGGTGTAAATAATGGAGAGTAAGAAAAGAAGACTAAAAATTCATTAAAGTCAACACTCAAATCTCACTCTTCAATCAAATAATCCTCTCAAAACACTCTCACTAATCTCGAGCATCATTATCATCAAAGATCATTTTGAAGAAGCATGTTCTTGTCTCATGAAAACCATCAAACTTAGTATAAAAAAAACATGCTTTACAGTTCATCCTCACTACAATTTCACTCATCATTTCCTATCTAAGGATCTCTTCATGGTCAATCATGTCTTCATCAAGCTCATAATCATCTTTATCCCTTTTCTTGAACAATTTTATTCTTTTACCTGCAATCAAAGTTTTTAGTGGAGTTCCATCTAATTCACGCAAAGCATATGTTCCATTCTCATGTATTTTTAAAACAACATAAGGTCCAAACCATCGTGGTTTTAATTTCCTTCTTGCATCATATTGAGAATCAAATGTACTATCATAGATCAAAACCCAATCATCCTCATGAATTTGTTTAGGCCTTAGTCTATGTGTTTTATCAAAGTATTTCTTATTTTTCAATCTCGATTCTTTTAATTTTTTGATAGCATCATCAAGTTTCTCATTCCCTTGCTCAAGTTGTTTTATTCTTAAAGCCAATAACTCATCAGTAGATAGCTTATCATTCCAAGGTAGAGTAGACCATGTAAAAATTTGTGTATAAATAGGAAAAATAGGTTTTTGACAATACATAAGTTCAGTAGGCATGTATCATGTTGTCCTAGTGCAAGTCATTCTATTAGCCCATAATGCAAAAGGTAAATATCTTGGCCATTGTTTTAAATCATTACTACAAGCTTTAGAGATTGCTTTCACAATCGGTGAATGACCTCTTTCTATTTTTCCATTAGCCTCAGGGTTATAAGAAGTTGTAAGAGATACACGAATTCCATGCCGTGCAAAGAAATCCCTAGCCTCTTGAGCATCTAGTTCTCCCCTATCAGCAACTACTTTTTCAATATATCCAAATCTTGAAATCACATCCTCAAGTAAGAATTTGCATACATTATATGTCGTTTTAGATCGTAGTGCTCAACCTTCTACATGGTTCGTAAGATCTTCTCTTGCAAGTACAATATAATGTCGTAGAGATTAACATCTCTACATTACTTTGAAGACAAACCCATTAAAAGGAGCACTTTGGGAATTCACGGAGTATGCAACTCAACAACAACGACATATTGCTACTGTACTTCGAAGCCTTAAACCAATGATTTCTGAAGTGTTCGAATAAAGGAAAATTGTGATGAAGGAAGCACACACGCAAGGGGGATAAATTTTATGCAATTACTTGCCAACTGAGGCCAATACACACATGATTTCTTCTATCAATGTCATATCAAGATCAACCAACTCAAAACTTCTAAAAAAGACTTTTTACTGAGAATGTTACATAAATTTTACCGAAGCATTGGCTAGAAATAGTCATAAGAAGATTTGCAGATTACTGAAGATTGTACCATTATTGAAGGGAGGATTATTGGAGTCAAGAGTCAATTGTCAAGTTAGCAGATCATTTGATTCATCATATTTTATGTGTTAGCAGACATATGAAACCCATGTTTTATTGTTCCATGTGAACTTGAATATTCATAGTGTGAAACTATTCTTTAGAAAGTAAAAGAAAACAAAACAAAAGTGAAGCGAACGTTTCAAAAGCATTCGCTATTTTTCAATCTAAAAGCAATCGTTATTTTCAAACAAAGTCAATTAGCGATACCGAAAAGCAATTGCGATGGATTTTTTTCTAACGGATTTGCGATGGAGGAATTTCAAAGTTTACGAAAAGCTGATTTCTATTGGATCGCAAGTGCTTTTGGAGAGGTGGGGAATACTATATAAAGAAGTCTTGGCTTATTATCAAGGGATCCAACACAAGCTATCTTCCTACAAGCTCTTGGAAGTTCTGAAGCTCTTGGAGGAGTTCTTGGAGGCCACTTTGGAGGAGGAGTTGGAGGAGGAGTTGGAGGAGGAGTTCTCACACTCTTGAGGAGTGTTGACACACATCTTGGTGTACCGAGGCTCTGCTCGCATGCCGAGGACATCATGATCTATGATGTTTTGGTAATTTGTATATGTTTCCATTATCTGCGTTATATTATTATGAAGTAATTGACTCTCCAATTTCCTCACATCTCTCTTATTTTCAAACTCTCATATAATGATGATGAATTGTATAAGTGATCTGATTAATTATTTTGAGTTTATAATATTCTCTTTGAGTCTCCATTCCACCACCTGAGTTGCTTGAAGCACCCTGCGTGTGCCGTTGGTCTTTGCGGTTGAACTGATCCATCAACTGTGCGCCATCTTCTCGACATTTGAACCTGACGTGAAGAAACGGTATTGCAACTCAGAAACTTGCAAGTATCGTATCCTCTTCACTTCACCCTTCTCATCAATCGAGGCTACTACAAATTCATATTTTCACATTTTCATACACTTGACACCTCTTCTACGGGCTTTATCAGGTATATTTCTTTACTTCTGTTTGCAAAATATCTTTTACCACGGCCTCACAACAAGAACAAGAAATAGACGTACTAGTACGTGAACTACATACATATATTTCATTTCTATCAGTAAAGTTAGATTTATACAATATGGCTAATCAATTTGAAGAACAACGCATATGGAAAATAATTGATTCAATCAAAATGGATAGGGGTGAATTTAATGGGACAAATGCTACTGCATACCTTAGGTATTATGAACAACTTACTGAACAATATGGGCTACCTGAGGATCATAAAAAGGACACATTTATACGTATTTCTCACGGTTTTACTAGAGAAAGAATTCAACTTAGAGTAGTCCAACCTAACATGACTTGGGCAAACTTTAAGACCCAACTTCTTACTGAATTCTCACATGAAGATTATAGTAAGAATAATAGGGCTACATTTATGAGATGGGTAGGAACTACGAAACCTGATCGGCATATAACTCAAGGATTAACAGAATTTGATGTTAAATTTAACCAAATGCCTCAAGCAGACAGAACAGCTTTAGAGCCGGATAAATTACAAAGTTTTCTAAGCATGTTAGACCCCTCTCTTAGATGTGAGCTTGAACCTATGCTTGAGGATGGAGCGACTACTAGTGGGCTAACTGGAAATTGGGAAAATGTACGAGCGGCTGTCCATAGGCTAGCTCAAAGACAAGAGCGCAATTAAATACAAACCCCTAGGATAAATGATAGAGATACAATAGTTAAGGTAGAAAATGATCACACTTCTCATAACCTTGGTAAGGATGAATCAGAAATTATTATGTTAAAAACTACAGTAGAACCAATAGCCAAACATATGGAGACTTTAACAACTGAAATGGCAACCATGAAAAGTATGCAAGAAATTGTAAAGTGACTATTTGGGAATCTATTTCCTTTCTCTACTTGTCCAATCATTGATCCCAAATCATTCTTATGTTCAAATGGATCATGATATTCAGATTCATTGACTTGAGCGATACTAATTTTAGGTTCATCTCTTTCTTTTCTCTCTTCCATTTCTATATCCTCAATTTTATATTCAATTGGTTCTCTCCGTCTTTTTATTATACTCATAAAATCTTCTTTAACATCAGTACGTGAAAATGCTAACCATTCTTCTAAGGTCATAGTCAATTCTGCTTTCATAATTTTCTCATCCATTACCTTCCGAATATCTATCTGTTTCTCTATTTGAGAGATCAATCGGAAAGTAGGTGGTTTTTTTTTTTGCTTTTTCTTCTTTAACACCTTCCTCACGTATTGGTTCAGTTTCATTGGTTTTTTCTTGACTTTTGTCTTCATTTGTTGCTTTCTTTTCTATGTTTTCTACAACTTTCTTTACTTTTCCCTTGTTCTGAGGTTTTCTATCTTGCTCCTGTTGTTTAGTTTCTTGACTAGGCTCCATTCTAGGTGGTTCATTAATTTCACTCTCTTTTCTCGCCCTAGTAGTTCGTTTGGATTGCCCCTCTTCATCACATTTCCTTTTCTCATCTATATTAATTTCATGAGCGTAGACAGAGAACGTGTCAACTAGTTCATTCCAACATGTCTTTGCACGGATATTAGAGCTTGTGGCATATAAGGAATCAACCGTTAGTTTCCCTCTACTAGCAACATCATATACATGGTTCCAAAATTCATAATTTGAATCATCACTTTCAAGCCTACATGCATATGTGTTTTGACTTGTAGAGGTTTCAAAGAAATTCTTCATACCCCCTTTACCATAATTCGTTGCCAAAGGTCTTTTAGTCACATAATCACAAATTTTTCGATCAACCTCAATGACCCAATTTCTATCTTTAGCTTCCTTAAAGAGATTACATGTCCAGTGTGGGTGGTCTACATCATCACACCAGAGACATCTGCGGGCTTGGTTAAATGTTCTCCTAGTTGGCATTTGAGTCCTAGGATTTTGCTCTAACTCTCTTGGTTTCTCGTGATCTCTTAATTTAATTTCTTGCATACTTTTCATGGTTGCCATTTCAGTTGTTAAAGTCTCCATATGTTTGGCTATTGATTCTATTGTAGTTTTTAACATAATAATTTCTGATTCATCCTTACCAGGGTAATGAGAAGTGTGATCATTGATTGCAAGTAAAAGAATAAAATTGTTCAAGAAAAGGGATAAAGATGATTACGAGCTTGATGAAGACATGATTGACCATGAAGAGATCCTTAGATAGGAAATGATGAGTGAAATTGTAGTGAGGATGAACTGTAAAGCATGTTTTTTTTATACTAAGTTTGATGGTTTTCATGAGACAGGAACATGCTCCTTCAAAATTATCTTTGATGATAATGATGCTCGAGATTAGTGAGAGTGTTTTGAGAGGATTATTTGATTGAAGAGTGAGATTTGAGTGTTGACTTTAATGAATTTTTAGTCTTCTTTTCTTACTCTCCATTATTTACACCATATTGAGTCTATTCTGCACCCAAAGTATGCATAAACCAATGTATATTCACATATATTTATTTCTTTAGCCTGCACAATCTACTTGCACTTGTAAATAAAAAAAGCATGACATCCAATTTAAAAACTGACATCAAAAATTCTGAAGAACCTCATCATCGACTTCCTCTTACCTACCTTTTGCACCACACTTTTAACCATGCATTTCCAAAGTATGCAATTGATAGGGCTACATTATATGGCCTTGCATAGGCACATTTTTTATTTACCCATGCACTTTGAGTGATGGAAAGGATTTATGTATAAAAACATGAAATGTATGAAAGTCAGTGCACATGCTTCATCTACAAATGCCTAATACCTTATCTTTTGCACCATATTTTTAAACCATGCATTTCCAAAGTATGCAATTGATAGGGCTACATTATATGGCCTTGCATAGGCACATTTTTCATTTATCCATGCACTTTGAATGATTGGAAGGATTGATGTATATACACATTGATATGTATGTGAGTGAGCGCACAAGCTTAATCAGCAAATGCCTTTTATCCTAATACTTGCACCATGTTTGTTTACTTATGCACCTAAAGTATGCATGATAGGGTCTCACTACATGACCTTGTATTTAGGCACGTTTTGAGCTTTTCCTATGCACTTTGAGTGACAGAAAGGATTCAATGTCAGTTTATCTTTGAAGCAGAAAGAAGAATTGAAGATTGGCCCATCGAGGACGATGTGCAGGTTTAGTAGGGGCGAATGTCGTAGAGATTAACATCTCTACATTACTTTGAAGACAAATCCATTAAAAGGAGCACTTCGGGAATTCACGGAGTATGCAACTCAACAACAACGACATATTGCTGCTGTACTTCGAAGCCTTAAACCAATGATTTCTGAAGTGTTCGAATAAAGGAAAATTGTGATGAAGGAAGCACACACGCAAGGGAGATAAATTTTATGCAATTACTTGCCAACTGAGGCCAATACACACATGATTTCTTCTATCAATGTCATATCAAGATCAACCAACTCAAAACTTCTAAAAAAGACTTTTTACTGAGAATGTTACATAAATTTTATCGAAGCATTGGCTAGAAATAGTCATAAGAAGATTTGCGGATTACTGAAGATTGTACCATTATTGAAGGGAGGATTATTGGAGTCAAGAGTCAATTGTCAAGTTAGCAGATCATTTGATTCATCATATTTTATGTGTTAGCAGACATATGAAACCCATGTTTTATTGTTCCATGTGAACTTGAATATTCATAGTGTGAAACTATTCTTTAGAAAGTAAAAGAAAACAAAACAAAAGTGAAGCGAACGTTTCAAAAGCATTCGCTATTTTTCAATCTAAAAGCAATCCTTATTTTCAAACAAAGTCAATTAGCGATACCGAAAAGCAATTGCGATGGATTTTTTTCTAACGGATTGCGATGGAGGAATTTCAAAGTTTACGAAAAGCTGATTTCTATTGGATCGCAAGTGCTTTGGAGAGGTGGGGAATACTATATAAAGAAGTCTTGGCTTATTATCAAGGGATCCAACACAAGCTATCTTCCTACAAGCTCTTGGAAGTTCTGAAGCTCTTGGAGGAGTTCTTGGAGGCCACTTTGGAGGAGGAGTTGGAGGAGGAGTTCTCACACTCTTGAGGAGTGTTGGCACACATCTTGGTGTACCGAGGCTCTGCTCGCATGCCGAGGACATCATGATCTATGATGTTTTGGTAATTTGTATATATGTTTCCATTATCTGCGTTATATTTGTACAAATACATTATTATGAATTAATTGACTCTCCAATTTCCTCACATCTCTCTTATTTTCAAACTCTCATATGATGATGATGAATTGTATAAGTGATCTGATTAATTATTTTGAGTTTATAATATTCTCTTTGAGTCTCCATTCCACCACCTGAGTTGTTTGAAGCACCCTGCGTGTGCCGTTGGACTTTGCGGTTGAACTGATCCACCAACCGTGCGCCATCTTCTCGACAGCGGGCGGTGGCCACCCACACTCTACCGCCCATGTCCTCAAACACTGGCCTTGGTGCTCCAACTAATGTTAATGCTACAACTATTCGAATTCCTCCACCTGCATTCATGAAAGGGAAGCTTGATCGAACCAATTATACACTCTGGAAGTTCAAAATTTTTGCAATTTTGTACTCCTATGAATTAATTGACACTATCATGGGACCAATGGGATTGGATTCACAACCTATACTAGTTAATGATCTAGCAAATTCAAGATTGATGATTCAGCCAGATCTAGATCTTCTACGAGCTTGGAAGAGGGGAAATGTTGATGCATCATGTGCAACTCTCACTAATGTAAGTGATTCTATGCTTACTTTAGTTCAACATACTACTAAAGCACATGAGGCTTGGGGCATATTGTCTTGAAAATATGAGATCAAGAACCACACTAGGATACAGAATCTAGAAAACCGGTTGGCAAATGAAAAGCATTCTGATTTTGAAAAAGTTGAAGATTTTATCAAATGGATAAATCTTCAAGATCAATCGACTACAGTTGGTGTTGTTATAACATCGAAAGAGTTGGCTCAAAGATGTGTGCATATTCTTCCGACAAATTATGATGGATTAGTATCAGCCCTTAACATTCACGTAAGACCAACCCCCTTACATTTGAAGAGTTTTGTGTTATGCTTTTAAAAGACGAGATGCGGTTGAAGGATCAGCAAAGTACAAGTGATGCTGCATTCTTAGCCAATGCAAATAGAAAAGGCTCTTCTAATGGATCAAAGAAGAAGCCAACACTACAACATATCAAGGGCATACCGACGTTACGCATACCGACCGTCATGCATCGGTGTCAGTATGACCGTTGAAAACCTTTGAAAAACCACGGAAGCCATATACACGTCAGTACACATGCATCGATATGAGCATCGGTATGAATGTCGATAAATTACTCGAAACTACCGACGCTTATACCGACGCCCATACCGATGCCCATACCGATACCCATATCAATGCATGAGTACCGACGTGTTTTGAAACAAAACTTGCTACCGAAGAGTTTGCACGTGCGAGCAACATCTCCCTTGAGAGCAAAAATTCGACATTCATTTCGCGTTTTGAAACAAAACCTGCTACTGAAGAGTTTGCACACGTGAGAAACATCTCCCTGTTTCTCACTCTTTCTTTCTCTCTCTCTCTCTCTCTCTCTCTCTCTCTCTCTCTCCCTCTCTCTACGCACACCTCTCTATATTTCTAGATCTAAAGTTTTGGTAAGTATATCGCACATACTGTAGCATTGTTTTTTCTTTCTTTATGTTTTCCCTTTTCTAATTTCTTTTCTCTTTAGTTTTGCAAGAGATTTTGGCATCAAGTCTTTGGAATTCGACGAAGGACAACTTTAAGTGGATTTTGACAACAACGATCCAAACAATTACATCGATGTAAGTGATTGTTTTGTTTTCGATTGACATAGAGAGAGAGAGAGAGATGAAAGAAAGAGAGAGATCTAGAGAAACATATATATATATATATATATATATATATATATATATATATATATATATATATATATATATATATATATATATATATATAGAGAGAGAGAGAGAGAGAGAGAGAGAGAGAGGGAGAGAGAGAGAGAGATGAAAGAAAGAGAGAGATCTAGAGAAACATAAAGAGAGAGAGAGACATATACATATACATACACACTCACATATGTATACACAAACATATGTGCATACACACATGCATATGCATACATACATACACACACATATACATATACATACAAACATGCATATACATACACGCATATGTGCATATACACAAACACATGCATATGCATACACACATACACAAATGCATATGCATACACACATACACAAATGCATATGCATACACACATACACAAATGCATATGCATACTGTTAGGCCGCCGGATTGGCATATGTAATCTTATTTTTCATATATCGCACACACTGAAAGGGCGTAGTGAATAGTTGTAACTTTTTATCCATTAATGAAAGGGCATTATGGTGTTCTCGATGGGAGAGATGGGTTCGCCAGACTGTCTGTCTGGGCGACCGTGCGGAGACACTGTGTTGTAGATTTGCAGTTATCTTGAGTACTGTTATTCTATTCTTGTTGAATTGCAGTAATTCCTTATTAACACAGTAATGTTGTCTTAACATGATTGTGTGATTGCTAATTCGCGCGATAGCTATTGTGTAAAGATACCGGTACGTAATCGCAAAATTGTAACTGCATCGCGGAAGTTGTTGCCTTGATGTATAATTACTGTTTAGTTGAATAATTAGATTGGGAAAATTAAATAAAGGGCCTCTCCACTATCAGACCCCTAACCATCCCCAAGGACCCGAAACGAGATTAAAAGCGACTTAACACAGAAAGTGCTTTTAACACTGGCGCCGTCTGTGGGAAGATGGAAAGAGATTGGGAATAATCAGTAAGGGAAGAGCAGTATGTGAGGCAAGCAGTGGAGAATAGTGACCACTAGTTGAAGAATTGATATATGCCGGTTACTCGTTCCGGTGAGCCCTATCCAAAATATAGGAGAGATCAACATCCTTGGGCAGTTCCAAATTTATTAGGGACACCCTTGGGTGGTAGAAGTGCAGGCCAATTAAGTCGAGTTGCAGAAGGATCAAAGCCAATCAGTAGTGATTCCGGTGGTAGTTCGGTGACACATGATGAGATTCCGGTGAATTCCGGTGCCTTTTGGAGAAGGTACAGTGACTTCAGGGTGTACAGAGATGCATTGTGGAGTTAGTCCGACACTATCGGATCAGAATTCGACTCTTTTCGATGATAAAGTTGTGTTACCAAGTGAGACCATTTTGGGTGCAAGGGTAACCTGGTTCGGTGAAAGTTTGACAAGTTCCGGTGGAAGTTCGGTACCCTTTGGTGGGAATTTGAAATTATTTGGTGATAGTGTGGTGTTGCCTGGTGGACCCTTATTACGTTCACCACTTTTTGGGGCAAGCCTACCTAATTTCGATACCAAAGCTGAGGACTGGCTATTTGATTTGGAGATAAGTAAGAGAAACAACATTTTTGAACCGGAAGGTGAGCAGGTTGATAATACAGATTCTGAAGGACAAGAGATACCCCCTCAACATACAGATAACAACAATACTACCCACAATAGCATCATGAGTGGTTCACAGTCACAGCAGCAAACACCCCCACAGCCACAACCATAGTTTCAACAGTAGCAACAGTAGCAGCCACA
Source organism: Ceratopteris richardii (assembly GCA_020310875.1). Lineage (NCBI taxonomy): Eukaryota > Viridiplantae > Streptophyta > Polypodiopsida > Polypodiales > Pteridaceae > Ceratopteris > Ceratopteris richardii. Next base: position 79,591,033 of record CM035415.1, read on the forward strand.
GCCAATCATTCCACCTCGACCGATTCCAACCGGAGTGACATATACAAAATTCGATGGATTTCCGGGAGGTGACCCCGACGCACATGTTCGCACATTCAAGATCAGTTATGCAGTGTTGAATCATCCACTGGATCCGGCATAAAAGGCCATTGTATTTCAGGCCACATTGGTTAATGAAGCAGCAAGATGGTTGAGTGAATATGATATTAATCATTTTGGTAACTATGATGATGTGAGAGACACGTTCTTACAGAGGTTCCGTTTGAAGAATAACCCTGCAAAAATCTTTGACAATTTGTATAACAATCGACAGAAACCACACCAGAGTGTCCAAGAGTATGCAATACTATTTAGAACTCATTTAAGGGAGCTGCCCCCAGCACATGCTAACCTACCAGATGATGTCATAACACAATGGTTTATTAACAGACTGAATCCATAGTTAAGACAAATCATGATCATTCGCTGTGTGGGTGGAATGACGTGGGACGCTGTAATTGCAATGGCCTTACAGTTGGAGCACAAAGTTGGAGGTTTTACAGAGGACTTGGAATGGCTGAAAGCAAGTAAGAACGTAGCTTATGATCCGTCCAAACAGGTGTATTGTACTAAGTGCAATCCAGGTCACACCAGTTCTACATGTGCCCTCAACCAGATGTATTGTGCCATCTGTAACACAACAAGACACCCAACAGAAACATGTGCATATAATGCAAAGGTGCAGGGTAGAGCGGCTGTAAATGCTATAATACAGGAACCAGGTCAGCCAGCAACCCATTACGTGCCACCACAATTGCGACCCAACCAGCAGTAGGGATATAGGAACTATCGAGGACCAAGAAGTAACAACTTTAATCAAAATCAATGGCAAGCAGGTACATTGGCAAGCAATTCCAATAGCAGGTTAGTCTCGAACCCTCATGTACTCCGGCGACTGCGACCATATAACCGGAGATGGATCCCATGGTGGATCATTCAGTCCCATTGATCACCGTCTGGTATAAAAACCAGAAGATTACCCAAGTTTTAATTGATGGAGGGTGTGGTGTGAATATTGCAACAGCTGCACTATGCAAGAAATTGGGTTGGACCCAAATTGAACCCTTACAATTTTTTGTGCGCATGGAAGATCAATCACGAGTCCATCCGGTGGGACTAGTACGTAATATTCCCATTACCTTGCAGGGAACCACATTTAAAATGACTTTTGTAGTCCTAGACTTACCAGAATCCAGCCTCGACTACAACTTGCTCTTCGGGCGACCATGGTTAAAGCAAGCCAAAGTTGTACAGGATTGGTCATCTGAAGAGTTAATTTTCAAAGACAATCACCAGAAATATGTAGTTGCACTAGATGCTATGCAACCCTGTGATTTACACGCACAGCCATATGTAGCAGAGCGAGTCCATATGTTGGATGGGCTATCTAATGATGAGGAGGAGGCTTTCCTTAAGACCAATAAGGACCTTATTCCATTAGGTATTGTAGATTTACAGTCTGTAGCAGACAATTGGAGTCCGACAGTTTTTACGGTCGTACCAATGACCAGAGAAGCAAACGCAGATGATGGCATAGCAATGGATGAAGCGACCATACAACAATTGTTGTAGCCAGCTGATGGTTTGGTAAAGCCTTGACAGTTTTATGTACCGGAGGATCAGCTGGTAACATACAATTTGGTAGATAGAGTCAACCTGAGGCCAGTCAAAATTAGGGCCAGATTAGCAGAGAACTTCCAAGAGGATTTGGTACAACTCCTGCATGAATTTTCAGGCATTTTTGCTTGGGATTATAGAGACATGAAAGGCCTTGACCGATGGATTTATCAACATAGACTGGTCCTAAAACCAGATGCGAAACCCATCAAACAACCTAGTTACCGGATGAATCCTAATTATGCGGCACATGTGAAGGTTGAACTTGATCGTTTATTGAAGGGCGATTTATTGTGCCAATTGAGCATGCTGAGTGGATATCTCCAATAGTGATCGTCCCGAAGAAAAATAAACAGTTGTGTATCTGTGTCGACTATCGGAAACTCAATGCCGCCACTATACCGGATCCGCTCCCTCTCCCCTTTCTCGATACAATGCTTGACAGGGTAGCAAGACACAAAATGTATTCTTTTCTAGATGGCTACAGTCGATATAATCAAGTGAGGATGGCAGAACAGGATATCCCGAAGATAGCTTTTATCACAAACTGGGGTGTCTATGCTTGCACAGTAATGTGGTTCGGTTTACGAAATGCCCCGAGTACATTCCAAAGATGTATGCAAGAAGTCTTTTCACCTTACTTGACCACATTTATGCAAGTATATTTGGATGATTTTTCCTTATTCGATGCCACTTCAGCACACCTGTACCATTTACGATGTTGCTTTGAAAAGTGTCGGGAGTACCAACTATGTTTGAATCCTACCAAATTAGTTTTTGCGGTCTCCTGTGGCAAACTACTTGGTCATATCATTTCTAAATAAGGCATCCAGGTAGATCGCGATAAAGTTGCAGCCGTGTTGGAGGCACTAGTCCCAAAGACGCCGAAAGAAGTTATGCGCTTTCTTGGCCAAATCCGGTGGCATGGCAGACATTTACGGTGGTTAGCTCATTTAGCGACACCACTTAATCGGCTTATGAAGAACGCTCCGCGGAAGTATGAATGGACTTAGGAGTGCCAAAGTGCATTTGATCGGTTGAAAATCTTATTGACGCAGGCCCCGATCCTGCAATCACCTGATTGGGAACGATCGTTCCATGTCTTCATGGATGCATCAGATATTGCAATTGGTAGTGCTTCTCATGCAACAAATTGATAAATGGTTTCGGCCTGTGTACTATGCGAGCCGCCACTTAGTTCCTGTGGAAAGAAACTAATATGTGATCGAACGAGAATGTCTTGAATTGGTATACTCTATCAAGAAATTTTGGCATTACTTGCTGGGCCATAAATTTACTTTCCATGTGGATCATGCTGCACTGGTGTACTTGGTTTGGTAGCAACATTTAGGTGGTAGATTGGCCAGATGGGTTTTACTATTATAATGGCTCGATTATGCAGTTATTCATCAACCCGGCATAGCACATGTATTGGCGGATTTTTTATCTCGACTGGATTCTGGTGAATCTGCGGTAGGAGTTGATGATACTACACTGGCAATTTAAGTTACCAAGACAACTTCTGACAACTTTGCAGAACCTCCTCTTGCTACTACATATTATGATACGTTACTAACTTTCCTCACTGACGGCTATCTTCCTCCTAATACTTCCACTGCTCTACGCCGGTCTACAGTTGACGATTCTGGTTGATTGTGGGTCAACTATATTACATAGATCCTACTGGTGTTTTACTTAGATGCATTCCTCCACATGATGCGGAATCAGTTATTACCATGGCTCATTCCTTACCCTCTGGAGGACACTTCGCAGCTTATCTTACTCACCGAAAAATTCTGCAAAGTGGGCTATGGTGGCCTACCATGTACAGAGGTGTTGTTCAATTTGTGCAGCAGTGTGATGTCTGTCAAAGGTCTGGACAGCCCTTGCAGCGACACTTCTTTCCCCTACAACCTGTCTTACCTCTGGAGCCTTTTTAGAAGTGGGGTCTTGATTTTATTGGCCCAATAACACCACCAGCAACCCTCACCAACAATCGATACATATTGAGTTGTACAGATTATGCCACTAGGTGGGTGGAAGCTTGGGGTTTACGTTTTGCCACAGCTGTTTTGGTGGCCAAATGTTTGATGACAGATGTCTTCCCTCGATATGGATTACCTCTGGAGATAGTGACGGACCAAGGAACACATTTTGCCAACAACTTAATGCAAGTACTGACTCAAACTTTTCAGATTATGCCTAAAGTCAGCTCACCATACTATCTGCGTGCTAATGGTCTGGCTGAAAGTTTCAATAAGACTTTGTTGAATATGCTCCGCAAATTGATTTTGGAATGTCCGGAACGTTGGGACCAACTCTTACCTGTTGGCTTATGGGCATACAGGACCACGTACAAAGTGGCAACCGGAACAACTCCGTTTAAACTCGCTTACGGCATGGAAGCTATTGCACCAATGGAAGTAGTGATACCGAGTCTGTGTGTTGCCTTAGCTCAGAAATTGCTGCCGGAAGAATCTTTTCCATTTCGGTTGGATGCGCTCAGATCATTGGATGAACACCGTTGGGAAAGCTTCATGACTCTCTAAGAAATTCAGCTCCATCAATCCCGTACTCATGACCGCTTCCTAAAAACCCCTGTCTTTCCGGTTGACCAACTTGTTTTATTTTATAATGCTAAAGCCAATCGTGCTGCTGGGAAATTTAAGTTACGGTGGTTCGGTCCATACCGGATTGCTGAACAAGTGGGACCAGCAACTTTTCAGTTAGCGACCTCAAGAGGTGTTCTCTTGCCAAAAGAGATTAATGGTCCTAAGCTTCGCCCATATCACGAGCCGTCTGATAACCGATGATGTGTACTTAGGCTTTTTCACGTGTCACCTGTTTTTCTTTTTATTCCCCATATTTCGGTTGACCACTGACCGTAATCGCCTCGTTTTGGTATCTAAATATGATTAATCGCCGCCCTGTGATACTGTTTCTACTCATGCATGCATGCCGTAATCATGAAGGATATCTCTCCAATACTGCACGATGATTAGGGTTTTTGTTGCCTAATGTTGTTCGTGCTCTTACTTAATCTTGTTCTTTCCCCTGATAACCGCTCTTGTGTTTGTGTGATTGTGTGTTCTTTGTATTTTGTGTTTTCGTGTTAACTTGTGCGTGCCATGGAAGCTCTCGCGAATGCCGCTACCTTTCGTGCCAGTCTCACTCCAGAAGTGAGTGAGTATTTGCACACTCATGGTTTGTTGGCCTTCACTGAATTGCCTTGGCATTCAGTGGAGTGTCATCCATTCCATGCGCAGCTCATTTCTGCCATCGCCGCTTCACCTCCTACAGAGCAGAGTTGTCCCATTGCTTGTTTACCATCTTGTGTCTTCATTACTTTAGCTACGTTTGTTGAAGCTTTTCGACTCCCTCGGGAAGGATTGGAGAACGGTCCACTCCTTTCCGTGGCAACCATGAAGGACTTGTTCCCCCGACACTCATCTAATGAGTATGCCATTTTGTGTAGACCTGAACCAGAGCGTACCGCTCTGCAGTTTTTGGTAGCCACCCTGAATTTGCAAAAATGCACATATGGTATTGCTCGACCATTCTATTCGATGATCGATACCGCTTCCCGTGAAATTGTAAATTTCACATCCTTCTATTTCCGGCGCATTCACCGTGAATGTGTAGCGGTTATCAAACGAGTCACTAAGGGTGACCTTCCTCGTTCCCGTCTACCCCATATCCTCACCTTCCTCTTTCCGACGATCCACGCCATGTAACCTCCTCCAACCGCTCCCTTCTTGTTACATGAAGAATCTACTCAAATGCTGGAGGATGAGGATGAGAACGATGAAGATCTGCTTCAACTTTTTTGCCAAAAATGCCGATGTGTAAGCCCCTCTGAAAGTCAGGTGCAGGGATCAACTACCGGTCACGATACTGAAGTCTTCCACGACACTGCCACCTCCCTCCATGTCGAATCATCCGGTCCCTCTTCTCCACTTAACCAACAGGAACATGGTGCACACCTGGAAGAATCCGAAGAAGTCTCTTCTCGGGTGGACTCTCATCAGCAGGATGAGGACAGTGTGAAAGAAATTGTTGCTGAAATTATCCGAAGTGATTGCCATTGCTGAGGCCATGATCGACAAGGCTGAGGTGAAAAATGAGAATACAACTGGAATAATCCTGATGCCAAATACCCTTATCCCCCTTCCTCCACCAACTAACCATGTTGAGTCCGTTGTAGTGCATACTAATGCCATCCCCAATATAATTCTTGAAGCACCCACTCCTCCATCCTCTTCTCCTAATTACTCTCCGCCACCCTCCCCTCATTCTGCAAAAATCATGGATTCATCAGGTAATGTAGTAGGTAAAGGCATAAGACATGATAACTTGGACGAGTTAAGTGCCTTAATTGCTACAGAAGATAAAGATGTAAGCAAGTTATGGCACCAACGATTTGGGCATCTAAGATTTGCAGTTTTGAACGAGATGCAAAGAAGAGGGATGGTTGCTCATTTGCCTGCATTTTCAGAGTTGTAGGAATCTTGTGAAGCTTGCATGATGGGCAAGCAACAATGAAAGGTGTTTCCATGAGAGACGAGCAATTGATCTCATGCTGTGTCAACCCACTGAGGTTCTATTGATGATTTTTTACTCAAATAATGTTTCACTTGAGTCTAAGCTCATGCCTATATTCAAACTTTATGACTACTTACTAGGAATGTAGTTTTTGTGCATTGCTTTGAGTCAAAGGATTGAATTTACCAAGTTACACTAGAAACTTGGTGCTTGACTTAGTTAGTATATTCCTTAGTCGAAAGGAAAATTTCAATGTCAAATTCCTACTTCTTCAAAAATTTATCAAATTTCTAAATCAGCAACACTTTATCTTGAAGTGTTCCATAAAATAGGAATAATTATTTTTCCTATTTGAAAAGGAAGATCTTGGAAGTTACTTACTTTGTATGTTCTTACTTGATCCTGAAGTATCTTGAGATGATACTTTTATCCTATTGGTATATTTAGGTAGTGATGTGTGTGAACACTCTAGGACCGCGAGGGCACTTTTTCCCTCTTTACGAGTTTTCTCCCCCGGCTTGTATATACGCCAATTGCCCTAATGGGATACTTATATTTGTACATTCTCTAGTGATACATTCAGTATTGTGTGTTGAGCTCCAAGCTTCTTCTTCTTCCTTGTGTTTTTCGCGTGCTTCCATAGACGTCTAAGTCTAACAATTGGTATCAGAGCAGGTCGCTGCTTCATCTAGGGCATCGTCAACACTCTTCCGGTTGCAATCTCAGATTCGCATGAAATTTTGTGAGCATACTCAGGGTGCTTCAGAGATCAAAAGAGCTTTGCTACAACTATTACAACTACAGGTACTGAAGCTGATGTAGAGAGTGTCGAAGATGATGATATTCTACATATTCCTATTCATGCTACAGATTTTGTTGCACCTACTGCAGAGAAGATTCGTTGGGATGGCAGAGATGCTCAGGCACATGCATTGATAGCTTTGTCTGTCAAACGTGCCATTATTCCTCACATCCACTCTTGCAAAATAGCTAATGATGCTCAGGATACACTTACCACATTGTACCAAGCTAGGAATGAGGCTCGTGTTGCTTACCTCCGAAAACAGTTGGAGAGTGAGAACATGAATGAAGGTGAATCTATGGACAGTTTTCTAACAAAGATCAAAGACTTGAAGGAATAGTTGATTTTTGTTGATGAGGTTATACCAGATAGCTCACTTGTGCAGACCGTTCTGAATGGTCTTCCTGATTCATATCAGAGTTTTGCTTCTACTCTTTGGTTGATGATGAAAGGCAATCCAAATGCCTTGTCATTTGAGGAGTTAGTCTCTGTTCTGTTGCAAGAAGATCAGTCCAAGTAGAACAGGTCCATTATGCATGTTGCAAATCAAGCTTTCTTGGCTAGTCAGAAGGCAAAGGAAAATGGAGATCTTCTACTAGTAAGTAGAAATCTGCAAATGCAGCACATTCGAAGAACCAAGATAAAGATGAGAAAAAAATCAAAAAAACAGAAATTGTTTTGCAAGTACTTTAAAGGGAATCATCATATCATAAAGAATTGTCCAAAAGTGGCTGCTAAAGAGGCAAAGAAGAAAGAGGCTAGAATTGTTGTTGTAGAAGCCTCTACACCAAAAATGGAGTCTGCTAATCTTGTGCAGGAAGAAGAATGGGCATTTACTAGTGTTTGCAGTTTTGACCCATCTTCTCATGAGCAGTGCATGTCTGTAGTAGACTCAGATGTTTGGTACTTTGACAGTGGGGCGACCAAACATATTACCTTGCAACACAATTTCTTCTTTTCACTCGAGCCTACCCCTACAAGGAATAGTGTTACATGCGCCAACAACTCCTCTTATCATGTTATGGGAGTTGGTAAGATCATTTTGACTATTTTTTATGGTAGTTCTTTCACTTTGTCAGATGCTTTGTTTGTGCTAGGGATCAAGAAAAATGTGTTATCAGTTTTTGCATTAGCCAAGATTGGCTTGGTTGTGAAATTTGTTGATGATAGATGTATAGTTCATGATCTCTCAAATGGCGGCGTGATTATTGCTTCTGGCATTCTATGTCGTGGGTTGTATAAGCTCATAGACTATGAAAGATCTGTAAATGATTTGGCATGTGCAGTACATGATTCTCAGGCTATGTCAGATGCAAATCTTTGGCATGCACGCTTTGGTCATCTGAATTTTGCTAGTTTGCTATGCCTACAGAAATCTGAAATGGTGTCCTCTTTGCCCAAACTTGAGGCACTGGGAAAACATGTTTGTGAAGGCTGTATTTTGGGCAAAATGCATAATTCCTCCTTTCCAAAAGATGGTTCAGTTCGGGCTACTCAGAAATTGCAGCTTGTACATAGTGATGTTTGTGGTCCTATGCAGACACCTTCTTTTGGAAATTATCTTTACTTCGTGACTTTCATCGATGATTTTTCCAAGCATGCATGGGTATATCCATTGAAGGCAAAGTCCAAAGTGTTCATGTGCTTTAAACAGTTTTTGGTTTTGGCTGAAAATCTATCAGCATGTAAAATGGGCACCCTCCGTTCTGATCAAGGGGGGGAATATATGTCTTCTGATTTTAATGCATTTATGGCTGAGTGTGGGATAAAACATTAGTGTACAGTGTCGTATACACCTCAATAGAATGGAGTTGCTAAACGAAAGAACAGGTCACTCATGGAGATGGCGAGGTGTATGGTTAAGAGTCAAGCTTTACCACATAGTTTCTGGCTTGAGGTTGTCTTGTGTGCAACATATGTACTTAACAGGTATCCCACTAAAGCGTTGTGGTCTATCACTCCATATGAGGCTTGGCATGACCGCAAGCCATTTGTTCCTCATCTAGGTGTTTTTGGTTGTTTGGCATATGCATTAGTGCCCAAACAACATCACAGAAAATTGGATGATAAAGCAATAAAATTTATTTTTGTTGGGTACAGTTTTGAAAGTAAAGGCTATGGTTTGTATCATCCACAGACCAAATGCATTCTGGTCAGCCGTGATGTTGTTTTTGCGGAAGATGCTGTTCAACCATTTTTGTCATGTACTAAGGAGACATCTGTTAGCTCCAAAGACATGTATGGTACTTTGCTGCCTCTTTTTACAGGTGGACAGTCTTGTGCTCATCTTAATGAGGCAACTTCTCAGTCTTTGCAGGTTTCATGTGATGATGCAAATCATTCCATTTCTGATGCAGATTTGCATGATGCACTTATTCATGAGAGAGCTGATATTGAGCAGGCAAGAACTATGCCAAAATGGCTGGTGCAGACCTTACATGACAACAAATTAGATGCACGTCTATCATATCGTACTCGATCATGCTCTCATAGTGCCTCTTTTGCATCAAATTGCTATGTTATGGCTGCATCTAATCTCTGTGATGAGACTGATCAGCCTATTTTGTTTGATGAAGCATAAAGTTCAGAAAAATTGGATGATTGCTATGCAATCTGAATACGATGCAATAATGAAGAATGGTACTTGGTCTTTATGTGACTTGCCTCTTGGCAAGAAGGCCATTGGCACTAAGTGGGTATACAAGCTGAAGCGTAAAGAGCTTTTGTGCTTGCATGTGCATGTGTGTTTTTGAGTTTTCTTGCAGGTACAGTGCTCCAGAGCATCAGGAAAGCTTCCAAAAGGTAAAAAAGTCATTTTTTGTCAGAATCTGCCGTGTGTGTCAGACCATCGCGATGGTCTGCCAAACTCGGAATTTTTGGTAAGCGAGTTCATCACCGTATAGGCAATCCTTGCGCACATAGGAATCCATAGTTGCGTTTCAAAAATTCATATTTTGGTGGACCATCCCGATTGGCTCACGCCATAGCGATTGTGTCACACCATCACAATTGGCTCACGCTATCGTGATGGCTTGACTGGACCATCGCGACAGTCTCACACCATCGGGACGGTTCACTTGAACCATCGCGACAGTCCCTGACCATCACGACGATCCTGTCGATCCCACGCCATCACGATTGGCTCATGCCATCGTGACGACTCATCTGCCATGTGTCAAGCCAGACCATCACGACTATTCCAAGTACGCCATCACAACACCTCGAAGTTGGACCATCGCGATTAGCTCAAGCCATCGCACCTCGTGACCATCGCGACGGGCTCAGGCCATCATGACGGTTGCGTTGATCGTTGACCGATGCCATCACGATTGCTCGCCGATTAGACCATCATGGTGCTTCATCAATACCATCGCGACACCTCGCACCCTTGGACCATCGCAATTGTACCATGCCATCGCGATGGTCCTAGGCCATCGCGATTGTCCACCCCAAATGGAAAAAATTAGGGTTTCATTTTTTGGCCAAATTTGGGGCTATTTTAAACAAATTTTTGGGTGATTAAGCTCATTGGAGACCCCTTAGCGCGTAAGTGAAGAAAATCTGTTTGTTAGTTTTCACCCTCGAAGGCCTGAATTCTCTTATCATTTTCATCCAAAGTCCATTTTTTGAGCTTTATAGCTCATTAGAAAGCTCTTTACGAGTACTATGTGACCTCAACTAACTTTTCAAAAAGAAGACCTTGTTTTTTAGATAAGATAATTTGAGGTTGACCATTGTTGGGACTAGAAAAGAAAGCGGGCATTGAAATTTGGACAAGAGTGGGAAGGTGTATATATTCAAGTGCTTGATCATTACTTGAGAAGAGGTCTAGACATTGGATTTTTACAGGTATAGCAAGGAATATCAAGGGCAATCAAAGCAAGGCAATGAAGAATGCAAGGTTTGGGAAGTGCGACTTCTTGGGCATTAGAGCACTCAAAGAAGCTGACTTGAGGTTGGAAGAATACTCAACCCCCTCAGTTTATTAGCTTAGGCTAAATGGTAGCATTGTGGATTAAAGACAATAGGAATGCCTCAAGTTCAAGAGACTTAATTTTTCAATTCCAAGGCTAAATAACAGTGTGTGATACGAAAACCTAAAGGAAAGAATTTAAGCCTGACAGAAGGAGAACTCAAAAGCACAACGAAAAGTCGATTCCTGACGTATACATTGAGACAAGACAAGAATATAAAGGGAATCTACAAAGAAACAAGCAATTAAGAACAAAGAACCATTGACGATCAGAGAGTGCCAGAAAGTAAATTCATGAACCTTAGATCAGGCAAGCATATAGGTAAGTCAGACCGACGAAGCCTTAGATCATCAGAAGCAAGTGTAGGAACTACTACAGATCCGTGGGCTCAACAATTGAATAGTTATCCTTATGAGTTGAGCTTAGATACGAGTGAATCAGAAATGGCTTTTAGCATGGAAAGACCAGAAGGAGGGTTAAACATAGTATATTTGGAAAGACCCGAAGGACCCTATAGAACTTAATTAGAATTTGTCTGAACCAACCACTTAGGTGCTTGCATCTATGAGGATGGCTTGCAAAGATCAGTGGTGCAAATGCATAATCCTGATCAACCCATTGGATTGGAACGTCCAGTGGTGAAATTCGAGAGAGATGCATACATAGACAAAGAAGGAACAATGTATATCCTAAGTACTCAACCAAATCATACCAATGAGTTTGGTGTAGTTTAGCCAGAGACTAAAACGAGAACCCAAGGAAAAGAACCAGTAGGAGAAGAACCTAGGACACCTAGAGGGAAATCTGTACTCACAAGAGTACTAATCCCAGATTGGATCCCTCAGGATAATTGAAGCATAGAGTTATTTGTGAATAAGGAAATAGACGAAGCATTTTGGAGATATAGAATGGAACAACCTAGTGAGGTAGGCTCCATCATGATCTACAAATTCAAGGACCCAGATACACCTGGAGAGGTTGTATACCTTGATGAAACTTTAGAACGAGTATGTGTAGTACCAGACCATGCAAGAAATACCTACACATGGAGAGGTGATTTAGTCTTCCCTCCATCTCGAACAAATGTGAACACAAACCATCAGGGTGTTGGAACATCCTCAGCCCATGGTATGCAGAGAGAGAAGAACAAAGAAAGACCGGAAGTAAGTTTCACTCATCCCATAGGGAGAGGTAGACCAACCATGGACACACATAGAATGGAAAGACAAAGGGAACCTAGAATACCAGGTGGTAGAGATGATTTTCCTCTACCTAGACCACGTGAGCACCCCAAGATATTAAGACTCACTCAATTAGTAAATTCAATGAAAAACTACTTTGATGGGACAGGAGATCCCTATGATCATGTTGCAGAATTTAAGCAAGTGCTACGAGCAGAGCAGGTAGAAGACATGTTCACGCAATACAATGCATTTGGACTAACGTTAAAGAATACAGCATTAACTTGGTTCCAACCATTGCAACAAAGGCAATTTAGATATATCCATCACTTGTTAGAGTCATTCATAACTGAATTATCTAAAAGTGGAATCAGACATGATACGACTTCATTAATTCATAGCTTCAAACAAACCCCTCAGGAAACAATCAAATTGACAAGACGTAGGTTTAGACAATATGTTGAAAGATGTCCAATGCCAGAGTTACCCTCACAGGCCAAGCAAGTGTCATTGTTTTTAAACGGCCTCTTGAGCTCTAAACTACGCTCCTATGTATACTTGAAGGAACCCAGAACGCTAGAGCAATGTGTAAGAATTTGTATAGACATTGGGGAAAACCTTGGAGATGAGTTGGAACTCTCAAAGGTCTATAAGGACTCAGATTGTTCATCTCTAGCATCCTCAAAACTGTCCAGCTCTATAGAAGACCTAGCAGAAAAAGTGCCCCAAAAACTAGGAGTTTCTAGTAAACAGATGCCTAGGTTGACAACAAACAAGCGTTGTTACACCTGTGGTGGTGATCATATGGCGAATGTGTGTCCCAATGCAACACAACCACAAGCCAACCCTAGTGGCCAATACTGTACGATTGAGAGACGACACATGAATCATACCGCTCAAGATTGCCCTTACAACAAACAAGCAGTAAGACAGAGCTACCCGCAAGCATACGCACAACCAGGTAGGTATCAAGGTCAATATAATGCTCAGCCTCATTACTATAGGCCTCCTCAAAACTATCCTTATCAAGCTCAATAGAGACCTCAACCTGTTTTAGCTCAGCGGCCACCCCCACCAGCTAATGTCATCCCTGTCAAATATGTTGTTGCAGAAGAGATCCTAAATAGGGCTTTGGTGCCTTCATCACCCCTGATCAGAGAAAGTGATCCTAATTCCAACACTTTTGACTCTAATCAAGTAGATAGCCCACCCGCATATTACACAGTCACCAAAACATGTAGAAACATATCAATACGATAGTCCACCATTGGAACCCAGTTGGGAACCCGATTATGTAATATGATGTATGCCAACCCTAATCCGCGGCCCAAATTAAGACAGCAAAGACCACAGGGCCCTAGAGGACCATGCTTTAGGTGCCAAGGAGATCATTTCGTAAAGGATTGTCCACATCCTCCAATAGCAGGACAGTCACAATACTATAACATACAAGGTTTTTGTGTCGAGTGAGGTAAAGAGCATGTCATAAAAGATTGTCCCAAGAACCCTGCTAATGCATCAAAAGTGACACCGATCAACGTGATAGGTATTGTGCATAACGCAGATGGATCCAACCCTACATACGTGCCTATCCAAGCGATAACAAGAGCCCAGGCGCTCTTATAGAATCAACAGCTTAATCTTGAGAAATTAGCCAAAATTAACGAAGTGGGAGATTCTAGTAACAAAAAGACAAAATCTTGGAAAGATTCCAGAGAAAGAATTAAGAGAAAATGGAGTAAAAAGATAACTGATTTGGAAGGAAGTTTAAAGGAATCTAGAGCCAAAATCCTAGAATTGACTTCTCAAGAATCTAATCAAGAGAACCGAGCTCAAAGATCAGGATCAATTCTAGCAGAACCCATACCAGAAAACCTAGACATGATGTTTTGTGCATATCAGGCTACATTAAAAGAAGGACCCTAAATTGAAGATGGTAGAACTAGCACAAACTATGTTTGAAGCCTCTCGTTATCTTAATTGGAATAACATGGCAAATCCTAAGTTACACTTTCATGGACTACTGGAGAGGTTAGAATACTTGATCGATAGCAAGGAGAAAAAGAATCAGCATAGGAACCCGAATGACTTTGACACCCAAGAAAGGAATGCACCATCCCTGTCTCAAGTTCTAAATACAGAAGGTGAAGACAACCTATCTTCCATACGTAAATAAGAACAAGGAACCCATCCTCCTATTCAAGAGATAGACAAATACTAAATACAGAAGGTGAAGACAACCTGTCTTCCATACGTAAATAAGAACAAGGAACCCATCCTCCTGTCTCAAGTACCAAATACAGAAGGTGAAGACAACCTGTCTTCCATATGTAAATACAAAAGAGAAGTGGAGAAAAGAACAAGGAACCCATCCTCCTATTCAAGAGATAGACAACTTGCAAGAGCAATTTCCCCAAGACATCCCCTCCATCTATGACGATGTAGAGGAGGAGCAACTGAGTGAACACACAGATTTTGAATCCAATTCTTTGCAAGAATTACCTCAGTTCACAGGACCTTGGGAAGCTAAGTCTATTAGCATGAGAGCACCCATGATAATAGTGAGGAATGAAGAATCAGTAATCCCTAGAAACACGAAAGTGATAAAGAACACCAAGGTACAATGTTACCTCACTCTAGAAGAATTGTTAAAGGCCAAACGAGATTGTGGAAACACGTAGCAAATCAATTCCTTGAGCCTGATACTACTCCCTCATAGATAGGATCACACAAGAAGGTACCTAAGATGCCCGTAGAAAGAATTGGAGATTTAAGCAAAGGAGAGGAAGGTAACACTTATCTTCCAATGACCCATCAGGGCTACACCACCAAAGCCATCTTAGATTCAGGAGCCGGAGTAGCCATCGATATGACTGATTTATGGAAATGTTGGGATAATGATGGAGAGTGTTAATCTCCAAAAGAACAACCTACTCTTGAACTTAGAGCACCTCTATATCAAGAGTAAGTCAAAACTCTCACCAATTTCAAGGATCAATGACTAATTATCAAATTCTTGAACAAACTGTGAAGAAGAAGATTACTCAGAAAGTCTGCTGCACATAATTCACTCATTGACTAAGTAAATGTGTAAAGTTTTTTATAAAACTTTGCACGAGGTGTCACCTAAAGATTGTGCACCTCCTCCAAGTTAAATTACCTCAAAAGACTCAGTAGATCTTGAGAAATCTACTTAACAAGTTACCTATGTCTAAATCTGCACTTTTGAGAAGTCGATTTGGACACCCCTAACTTTTAACACATGGTTCTCTCAATCTAGAACCCGTTTAAGCAAATGCTTTCAGCCACAAGTAGCTTGCCTTCCAACTTAAAGATTGAGTGCTTGCTTCCTCAAAACTTTAAACTGTGGAGGGAGAACTCACCAAAACATTAAGATCGAATTTTGCGTCTGTTTCAGGAACCAGTGAATACTTCTTCACATGCAAATGTTCCTACACATAATTCTCTTAGCCTGATCACAATTGGAAGCTAAAACTTTGTACAGAAGTTGATCAACTATAGACTTAGACTTGTACAAAAGCATTTCAGAAAATATCTACCACAGAAGGAGAAAACACAGAAACATCGGGCGCAACTTTTCTTCTATTTCTCAGAAAATTACAACTGAGTGATGAGAGAGACTTCAACTCACTTCTAGGAGGTCTAATGACTCTTAAAACTTCTCAATACACTATTCTCATACTCTCTCATACTTGCCCCAACATTTTCCATAGTATTTATAGGCAAATATGTACAAGCTTATGACTTATCAAAAATATAAGTGACCTATATCTGAACTAATGTACATATGTGTACATCTATTTCAACCCCTGAATGTAACCATCTTCTATGCTTCAAGAATTGATCTTGTCTCCATTCTTTGACTTCCAAAACTTCAATTGTTGATTGGTCTGCACCAACAGCTCCCCCTCAATCATCAATTGAGGTTTCTCTTATCTTCTTTATGCCTGCCATGTCTTTGAACTTCTGTAGCTTTGGTCCATCCAAGCTTTTTGTAAGCATATCAGCTATCTGATCTTTTGTTGAAGTATGTATAACTTCAATCTCTTTATCCATCACCTTCTCTCTTAGAAAGTGATACTAAATCTCAATGTGTTTGGTCCTGGCATGAAAAACAGGATTAGTAGCTAGATACAATGAACTCATGTTATCTCCATAAATGATAGGTATGCTCTGTTTAGTGTCAAAACTCTTCATGAGAGTCTTAAGCCATATTACTTCCTTTGCAGCTTCAACCATGCCTTTGTACTCTGCTTCTGTAGATGACAAAGCAACTGTATGTTGCTTCTTTGAGCACCAAGAGATTAACTTATCTCCCACATAACACATGTACCCATAGGTTGACCTTCTATCATCTAGATTACCTGCCCAATCTGCATCACTATATATTTTGATATTTGTATCTGATGTAAACCCATAATACAAACCTTCTTTGAGTGTACCCTTAATGTACCTCAACACTCTTTGACCTGCAATCCAATGTTCTTTCCTAGGACAATGCATGAATTGAGACAACACCCTAACTGCATAAGATAAATCAGGCCTAGTTAATGTAGCATAGATAAGACTACCAACCAAACTCTGATATTGTTTCATGTCCTTGAACTCTTCACCTCCATATCTTCTCAATTTGTGATTCACCTCCATTGGAGTAGGTGCTACCCTGCAATCATTCATTTTAAACTTGATTAACAAGTTTTTCAAATACCTTTCTTGAGTCACATACACTCCATGTTGAGTGTATGAAATCTCCATGCCCAAGAAGTATGACAAATCTCCCAAATCACTGATTTTGAACTCTTTCTCCATTTGCTTCTTTAAGCTTTGAATGCCTTTCTCATCTGTACCTGTAAGAATTATATCATCAACATATATGCACATGTAAATAAACCCATCATCACTTGCTTTGACAAGCAAGCTACTATCTGCTTTTGATACTTGAAATCCAAGTTCTTTCAAGAACTTTACAAGTCTATAGTTCCATGCCCTTGGGGCCTGCTTCAAGCCATATAAAGCTCTCTTGAGCTTACACACATGATCTGGATATCTTCCATCTCTGAATCCTTGAGGTTGCTCCATGAAAACATCATCTGAAATATAACCATTCAAAAAAGCATTCTTCACATCTAATTGACACAATTTCCAACCTTTACATGCAGCAATTGCTATAAGTGTTCTGATGGTTGTCATCTTTGCCACAGGACTATAAGTCTCATCATAATCAATACCATATGTCTGAGCAAACCCTTTCACAACAAGTCTAGCTTTGTACCTAGACACACTTCCATCTGCAAATCTTTTTGTCTTGTAGACCCACTTACATCCAATGATCTTCTGGTTATTTGGTTTTGGAACCAAATCCCATGTTTGATTTTCCATCAATGCATCATATTCTTCCTGCATAGCTTTCTCCCAATTTTCTTTACCTTTTGCCTCTTCATATGTAGAAGGGTCTTCATCTGCTTTTATCATGTAAGCATAATCTTTGGTAGCCAAAAAAGAAGTATCATAGCTATACCTTGTAGGTTGCCACTTGTGTCTTGATGAGCTTCTAAGTTCTCCACTCCTTGAGGTTTCTGGTTCATCACACTCAGGATCAAATCTTGGCATTTCTTCAACTTCAACCTGCACTTCATTATTCTCCTCTTCATCACATATCTGAACCTTTGATTTACCTTTCCTTTGGTTTACAACTTCTTCATCACCTGTATTAATATTGATTGTACCTGCATACCAAGTACATTGCTCATCAAACGTAACATCCTTAGACACAATAAATTGCTTTGTGGATGGAGTCCACAACCTATACCACATCTGCTTATCATCATAACCAATAAACACATACTTTTCAGCTTTAGGTTCCAATTTGTGTCTTAATTGTGATGGCACATATGCATATGCCAAACACCCAAATACTTTGCAATGGTCTAATGTAGGTCTCTTACCCCACCATGCCTCATATGGTGTCATACCCTGCAAGGCTTTACATGGTAGCCTATTGACCAGATAAGTGGTTGTATTTACAGCCTCAGCCCACAAATAATTTTGGCAATTTTTCTCCTTCAACATGGATCTTGCAAACTCAACAAGAGTCCTATTCCTCCTCTTCGCTACACCATCTTGTTGAGGAGAGTACCTGCAAGTAACCTCCCTTTTTATACCTGCATTCCATAAATAATCACTGAACTCATTAGAGAAATACTCTCCCCCTCCATCTGACCTTAGTCTCTTCAACTTATGGCCTGTAATTCTCTCTGCATACACATGATAATGTTTGAATGTATTGAACACCTCTGACTTATCTTTGATCACATAGATAGTGATCCATCTGGTAGCATCATCAACATAAATCACATAATACCTTGAGCCATTGATACTGAAATCCTTTGATGGTCCCCACACATGTGTGTGTACCAACTCAAGCTTCTCTGAATACATAAAACCATGCTTGGAATAAGATTGCTTATGAGCCTTACCTAATTGACATGCCTCACATCTGTATGTCATATGTTGACCTGCAACATTAGGCAATCCAAGCACTGAACCATTGTTAATCATATCTTTGATACCTCTTTCATTGAAATGTCCAAGCCTCTTGTGCCAAAGATCTAACTCAGAGATCTTATGTCCTCCATAAGTGAACAGGGCATGACCAACATTACCTTGAATCTTCAATGTGAACAATCTTCCTTCTTTCTTCCCTGAAACAATTTGTTTATACGTATTGCTAGGGTCTTCCACAAACACTCCTTCATTAGTGAACCTCACTTCATAACCTTTTTCAACAATTTGTCCTACACTTATCAGATTCTTAGGAATTGTAGGAACATACAAGACCTTACTCAATAAGGTGCTACCATCCTTGGCCTTTACTGATCCAATTGACTTCACATTGTGCTTTGTATTGTCACCTGTTTGGACAACATGATTAGACACCTTATTTTCTAAATCAGTCATCAATGCTATGTTACCACTCAGATGATTGCTACACCATGAGTCAATGTAGAAAACTCTTTGGTCTTCACTTTGCCTTTCACAAGTTGCATTCATTATCAATGTTGAATCTTCCTTCTGATCTGAAGCATAATTGTAGTAGGTATTGTTGTATTGTTGACTTTGGAATCCTCTACCTGCATGTCTTCCAAAGTAACCCCTACTACCTCTACCTCTGAAATTACCTCTTTGATTTCTGCCACCTCTTCCTCTTGAATTATAGTTCTGATTATATCCACCATTACTCTGATTATTATGCCAACAATCATTAGCTAAATGATTTGTCTTACCACAAATCTAGCAAGCTTTGACTCCATCTTTGTTACTCTTGCCTCTTCCTCTACCTTTGCCACCTCCTCTTCCTCTTAGGAAGTTGGCTTGACTAGTTGTGCCTTCTTCTTCATTTGCTTGTTGCTTTCCTTTGTTAGCTTTCTTCTTGTCTTTAGAGTACATTGCATGACCTGCACTCTTGTCAACATCTCCTTTGATATCATTCTTAAAAGTTAGCATATGTCCTAATAATTGATTCAAATCAGGAATGAAATGATCTAATGAAAGTTCTGTAGACAAAATGAAAGGCTTCCACTTCTCATCTCCTCTTAGTCCTGTGAGAATTTGCCTTACCAATTTATCCTCCTCAATGTCTTCATCAATAGCTCCTAATGCATCTGCAATGTCTTTCATCCTTGTTACATAATCTGAAATGGATTGAGAGGCCTTTTTCTTGAAGGTGGTAAATTCTGCCCACAAGGATGCCTTCCTTGACTTTGTAGTGTTTTGGAAATGCTCCTCCAAAGCATTCCAAATATCACTTGCACTTTCAAGACCTCTAATATGAGGTAGCAAGTAGTCATTGACATCCATGTAGATTATGCTCCTAGCTTGAGCATCTCTCTTCATCCAATTCTTCAAATCTGATAATTCTTCCCTAGTTGGAACACTAGGATCTCTGAATTGTGGCTTTTCTTCTTCACCTGTAATGTAAGCTATTAAATCTTTGCTCATTAGATGAGCTTCCATCCTCATTGACCATGCAGGATAGTTCTCTCTATCCAACTTCTCTATTTGAAGAGAATCTCCCATCCTTCCTTCAGCCGTATATTGAATTCTTCAACCTTTATGAAGTATAAAGTTACCTTTACTTCGAATGACACTCCTTTTGTCTTCCTAGGTGTCGTATGATCTCCTTCTCAAGCTTTTCTTCCAAGCTTTCACCTTTTGAATCTTCAGATGTCAAATTCTTTGTATCTGCAGCAGTCGGAATCCTCCTTTCTTTAATTCTGATGATTCCTGCTCTGATACCACTGATGGAGAGTGTTAATCTCCAAAAGAACAACCTACTCTTGAACTTAGAGCACCTCTATATCAAGAGTAAGTCAAATCTTTCACCAATTTAAAGGATCAATGACTAATTATCAAATTCTTGAACAAACTGTGAAGAAGAAGATTACTCAGAAAGACTGCTGCACATAATTCACTCATTGACTAAGTAAATGTGTAAATTTTTTTATAAAACTTTGCACGAGGTGTCATCTAAAGATTGCGCACCTCCTCCAAGTTAAATTACCTCAAAAGACTCAGTAGATCTTGAGAAATCTACTTAACAAGTTACATATGTCTAAATCTGCACTTTTGAGAAGTCGATTTGGACACCCCTAACTTTTAACACATGGTTCTCTCAATCTAGAACCCGAGTAAGCAAATGCTTTTAGCCACGAGTAGCTTGCCTTCCAACTTAAAGATTGAGTGCTTGCTTGCTCAAAACTTTAAACTGTGGAGGGAGAACTGACCAAAACATTAAGATCAAATTTTGCGCCTGTTTGAGGAACCAGTGAATACTTCTTCACATGCAAATGTTCCTACACATAATTCTCTTAGCCTGATCACAATTGGAAGCTAAAACTTTGTACAGAAGTTGATCAACTATAGACTTAGACTTTACAAAAGCATTTCACAAAAGATCTACCACAGAAGGAGAAAACACAGAAACATCGGGCGCAACTTTTCTTCTATTTCTCAGAAAATTACAACTGAGTGATGAGAGAGACTTCAACTCACTTCTAGGAGGTCTAATGACTCTTACAACTTCTCAATACACTATACTCATACTCTCTCATACTTGCCCCGACATTTTCCATAGTATTTATAGGCAAATATGTACAAGCTTATGACTTATCAAAAATATAAGTGACCTATATCTGAACTAATGTACATATGTGTACATCTATTTCAACCCCTGAATGTAACCATCTTCTATGCTTCAAGAATTGATCTTGTCTCCATTCTTTGACTTCCAAAACTTCAAGTGTTGATTGGTCTGCACCAACAGATAAGCCAGCATTAAGACCCACTAGGATGAAGCTACAAATGGCTGATGGACATACAGAGAAACCATTAGGCTTACTAGAAGGCATATCTCTCACCACCTGTGGTGTGGATTTTGAGCATACTTTCGCCATTTGTGATTTTGGGAAAAATCATGCCTACGAGATGATTTGAGGACAACCATTCATGTGTCAGTTGCAAATTGTACAAGATTGGGGAACTAATTCTTTGTATTTGCAACATTTAGGAGTGACTACTAAAGTCAATCTTGAAGACTATTCACATCGAGATGTACCCCCAATACAATGGAATACCATCCATAAGACACAAGAAGAAATAGAATCAGTACACTCATTGGAGTCAGATCCCTCATGGTTGCACGAGGATACCCATCTATGGATGTGTAAAGTAGCAAAACAACAGGAAGAACGGTTAGTAGCCAGGACTTTAGGTTTAGAACAACATCCACAAACTCTTCAAGACCCAACTTACACACATGTAGTATTTCTAGACGAAGAATATTAGCCTCATGGTTGGGCAGAAAATTTAGCAACAATGGATGTAGCCATCAATGAAGAACAATGGACACCCCACTGTGACAACGATGGCTATGACATCTTAGTCTTCACAATAGAGCCAATCATGTGTGATTCAATTATAGAAGAATGTGAACCTAGCACTGATGCATTTGAGGATGCAAGTGACTTTGATCTAGAGTCAATTATTATGGACCCTCCTTTTGCATCAGATGAGGAATATTTCTAGGAAGTAGAAGCTCACCCTCATAGACATGAAGAGCTTACAAATGATGTGAGGTTAACCACACAAGTGACTGCCAAAAGTGAAGGTAAGAAAAGAAAGAAGAAAGAAACCATGTCAGAGGAACAAGAATCTTTGTTTGAGGTTCCAGAGAACTTCAAGAAGTATGAAATAGAAGATAGAAGAATCATGGTATGAATGCCTAACATAAAAGCTGATGTTGGAGAAGTATATGATCACCGAGAGAAAACCAAAAAAATCATAGTCACCATAGAAGGAGAAGAAGAAAAATGTACATACATAGGACATGACTTGACGAACGAAGAAGAAGAAGAATTAGTTGCCCTATTACGGGAATATAGAGATGTGTTTGCTTGGAGTTACAAAGACTTGAAAGGAGTAGACCCGGATATATGCTCCCATAGAATCCCTATGACTCGAGATGCAAAACCTACAAAACAGAAACCGTACACGTACAAGCATAACTACGCTGCGAAGATTAAAGAAGAAATAGATCATTTGATAGAAGCAGGATTCATTTACGAAATTGAGCATACCGAATGGGTATTCTCGATTGTGGTTGTGCCCAAAAAGAATGGAAAATTACGTGTGTGTATTAACCTTAAAAAAGTTAATGTCGCCACGATTAGAGACAGTTATCCTCTTCCTATCAGGGAACACTTATTGGAAAGAGTTGCAGGCAAGGAAGTTTACAGCTTTCTTGATGGTTTTTCGGGCTATAATCAAGTAGCCATTCCTCCAGAAGATTAACACAAGATGGCTTTTGCCATAGAATGGGGCATATTTGCATTTCGTGTGATGCCTTTTGGGCTCACAAATGCACCTGCCACATTCCAACGACTCATGTGTCAGGTTTTAAGGATTTCTTACGCAAGAATTTGGAAGTCTATGTCGATGACATATGTGCTAATTTGAATATGAGGAAGACTCATATCCCAGAACTAAGACAAGTGTTTGAAAAATGTCAAGAATATCAGGTTTGTCTGAACCCAGAAAAGTGCATTTTCATGGTCAGACAAGGCAAACTTCTAGGACACATTGTGTCAAAGAACGGAATTTTGACAAATGAAGAAAAAGTGAAAGTAATTTCCAATCTACCAGGACCAAGTAACATGAAAGAAGTACAAGCATTTATGGGTCATTGAGGTTATTATAGAGGATTCATACACATGTATGCAATCATAGCCAAGCCTTTGTACTCTCTTTTAATCAAGTTTGAATGGATAGACGAGTGTGAGAATTCATTCAATGAACTTAAATGATGTTTGTGCTCAGCACCTATATTAACCACCCTAGATTGGAGTAAGGCATTCCATGTACATGTGGATGCATCCAACTATGCCATAGGATGTGTGTTGGCACAACCCACGAATGAAGGAAATATAGATCTCCCCATAGATTATGCGAGCAGGCTGTTGAATGCAGCAGAAAGAAATTACACCACTACAGAATGAGAAGGATTAGGAATGATCTACGCAGTAAAGAAATTCAGGCATTATTTGTTGGCAAATAAGTTCAAGTTCTTCATAGATCATCAAGTGTTATTATACTTAGTCAATAAGCCATGTAACAGAAGATGACTAATATGTTGGTTTCTATTACTCATGGAAGTCTGTTAATTGCAATTATTTAGAATAAAAGTGACAATGAAAATGTTTTGAAAAGATTGTTGATTGCGATGACGGCATGTAAATTCCTTTAAGATAGTAAATAAATAAATACTTGATGGTAATAAGAATTGCTGCTTTTTTTTTATAAGAGTTTATATGTTACATCAACAACAACATTGCGTTTATGGATATGATAATATCATGTAGACATCTCTATTCTAGGATTTGAGTAAGCTAACATCAACCAACATTATCTACCCCTATGTGCAAAAGAATTGTAAATTGCAATAAAAGAAAACTACGATGAATGCTTAACTGCCAACATTCAATCATGAAATGTTCACGATGAAGTCACGAAAAGATGGATATGTATATTACCAAATTCAGAGAGAGTGAGAGTGTGAGAAAGTAAGAATGAGTGAAAGAAGAGAAATGATGAGCAAAGAGGAGACGACCATTGAATCTAGGCCTCACCATATGACTTTGATCAATTTGTGTCACGTTCATTGCAATGGTACCAAGAGATGCTAAATGAAAAGCAAGTAAGCCAAGAGCATTGGAATTGATTCATGTGTACAAAACCTACCATGTATGTGTGTTGAATCTCAAGTCAAGAGCCAAAGTCTTATGGCACCCTAAGTGCACCCATAGGCTTGTGATCAAATTCAAGCTCTTTGCTTGCTTGCAACCTCCTTTCCATGAATCCTCGGGACATACCTGGTGAACCGGACGTGAAAGGAGGGGGTGAGTGATTTATATTGCCGATGACCTAAGACCTAGCAAAAGCAAAAATGGAAGACCTTATAGCCCAATTTGTCCGCTTTCAAGAAGAGGATAGATGACAAAAAGCTATCCAATCACTTAATGGCCGATTAATCAAGCGGTGTGGATTTGTCAATGGGAAGAACATATCTAGGTTCTGTAAAGAGTATGAACTCAAGGCCAAATACCTAGGTGTCGGTTTGACTCCGATGATGGAAAAAGAATTATGCGAAAACTTTATCTATGCGTCGAGATACGACATGCGAGACCAAATAATGCAAATAAATCAAACGACATGGTCTCGATACAAAGCGATACTCCTTAGGCAGGTTTTGCTAGAGGACCTTGATAAAGTGACTCGTAGATCTTTCCTGAGGTGGGTTCATATGCCCAAAGATCAACCGATCCTAGAAATTAAAAAAGAGTTCGAGAAACAATTCAAAAATATGTCTGAATATGATCAACGATGCGTAATGCATGAAAGGGTGTTCTTATTCCTACAAGAAATAGATGTTAGAGCCCAAGAGGAACTAATTTCGTCTCTGCAAGACCTAGATTCCGAGTCGGGACTCACAGAGGATTGGACACTCGTTCATGATGTTGTAACAAGATATGTTAGAAAGCAGCAAATGTTTGAGAAATTCTAGAATGATTGGAAATTGGATCTTCATGCGGATATAGCCAATGCACATATTTCATGCATGCGAAACCCTCAGAACAATGTGCAAACTCAAAAACATTTAGGAAATCCGGTCGAAAAAGAAGGAAGTATGACTGGAAACCACATATATAATCATATTGAGGTTCGTCAAGAAGAACCAATAATAATAAATGATACAAACCCTAAACCTTTAAAATGTCATGGGATAATAGATTTCTTTGCAATAAACACATCTTTAAGTGTGCCAAAAGTACAAAACCTAATGAGGAAAGGAGTAAAGGAGCTAGGAGAAGCTAAAGAGATACCAATTAAGTCAAAAAGAAATCAAATAAAAGATCAAGATACTCAAAAAAGAAATCAATATGAAGCTTCTTCTAGTCCAACAAACTCCTCACATCTCATAGGAAGTAAGTATATAAACATTAAACCAAGATATACAGTAAGCCAAAAGCCAAAAATGTCTACAATGTCTCAAGATGAACATGAAGAAATTGTCAATAGAAATGATGCCAATAGAAATGATATCGAGATCAAGGAGATGTCAATAAGTAGTTCTCTAAAAGGTGATATGCATGCCAAACATGATGAGTGTGATGCTTGTCATGAGGAAAACTCAATTACATATCAAGTTTCTGATATTCCTCTGAGTGATACTAGATTAGATATATGTTTTGAGATGCAAGACAATGATCCTACTTATACGATAGAGGATAAACCTCTAATTAGAGTTCTAGAGAGTGATATGTATGTAGATGACTCCACACTCCACGAAGAGGGGTATGAGAACGATCATGAGAACTCTGAAAATAAGTTGTCGATTGCTCATTCATACAGTGATATGTATGCCAATAACAATCATGCTGAGTTGAATTCCTATGAGGATGAGATTGAGCATGAACTGTCAAATAAAACACTCATAGAAATGCATGACAAATCTGATGAAGAATCTGTAGTGAGTGAGGGTGAGTATGAAAAGATAGAAATTTATGACTCCACTGAAGAGGCTAGATTTAGCCACTATGAATCAAATGAAGAATTCGTTGATTCAGTTGTAGTTGTACAAGGATTCGTATGTGAGGATGCATTTGACCAAGAGTCGATGATTGATGAGATGGATGAAGAATGTGGTCTAAGCATATCCTCTGAAGAGAATAGGCAAGAGAGAACTCAAGTAGGTATAGAACACTCTAGTGAGCTTTTGAATGAAAAATTTCAATTGACATCGGAGGACATCCAAAGCCCTAAAAAGGTTTTTGAGGATGAATATAAAGTCTATAAAGATTCTTACATAAAGGTGGAGTTCAGTGATTCAGATGAACTGGATTTTCTTAATTTTGATGACATTGAATCACTTCATGAGGAAGGGCGAGTGGATTTGAAAAGTGATAATGATGGAGAGTTCTTGGAAAAGTTGGAAAAAGAAGCAGACTTCATAATTTCTGGAACTCAGCCAGAATGGAATGATTTTACATAGAGAATAAAGATGATAGTGTGTTGATGTCTGAGCATGATGAACACTTCCGTTTGAAGTGGGATTCAAATGATTCTATTCAAAAACCTCATTTTAACAAAGATGGAAACATGATAGAAGATAATGAAAGGGATAAAATTCTAATAAATGATCTCAAGCATGAAATAAAAGAAAAAACATGCTTGCAAGAAAATTTTAATTATGAATCAAACATATGCAAATTTCAAACTTCATATACATGTGTTCCTGACTTTGCACATGATGAATTTGAAAGAATCGTAAATAAAGATACTTATGCTCAGATAATTGAAGCATGGAAGTGCAAATTCACTGAGAGTTACAAAGACCAGACAAGCCGCCAAGAGGTAGACAAGCAAATAAGGTGGCTTGTATACATATTTACTGTATTTATGAATGCAACCCTATTTGATGAGATTCAAAGATGGCTTGTTTTCAAACATAGCTTCTTTGGAGAGCATTTATTTGTGAAAATGTATTGAAAAGAAATTTCTTGAATTTACAAGAAATTCAAAAGTGAATTTTGTAAATATAAGTATTTAAGTAACTAAACAAATAAATATATATATAAACAAATACAACAAATACATAATTAAATAAATAGATGCATAAATAAATAGAGCAAGAAAATGCATCTAGTTCTCAAGAAAATAAATTTTGTTTACAAGCACCTATAAGATCAACAAGAGAGAAGAAACAACCAAAAAGGTATGGATATGATTCCACATTTGTTACAAAGTATTCAATCTACTTGGCAAAAGACTCAATTTCAGAGGAACCCTCAACCTATGAAGAGGCAAAGGGAAATGCTAATTGGGAAAAGGCCATGACAGAAGAAATAGATGCATTGAAGGAGATGGACACTTGGGATTTGGTTCCAATGACATCCAATCAAATGGTAATTGGTTGCAGATGGGTATATAAAGTTAAAAGAAACTCAGATGGATCAGTTTGCAAGTACAAGGTAAGATTAGTTTCCAAAGGATGCTCACAAACTCATGGTATAGACTATGACAAAACATTCTCAACAGTTGCAAAGATGACTACAATCAGAACATTCATAAGCGTAGTTGTTACAAGGAATTGGAGACTCCTCCAACTTTATGTGGTTGGATAAGTGAAGAGGCATACATGTCACAACCACTAGGTTTTGAAAACCCTAATCATACATCTTATGTTTGCAGACTTAAGAAAGCATTGTATGGATTGAAAAAAGCTCCTAGAGCTTGGAATTACAGGTTGGTTTTATACCTTCAAGATGAAGGGTTCGAAGCTAGCAACTCAGATCCTTCTTTATTCATCAAAAGGGATCACAAAGAGGTTATATATCTATGTGTATATGTAGATGATATTATTGTGATAGGTGATGATCTAAATGGCATTCAAAGGATCAAGAGACACATGCAAGAGAAGCTCAAAATTAGTGACTTAGGTGAGCTCACATATTTCCTTGGTATGCAAGTAATTTATACAGATGAAGGGATGCATCTAACTCAAAGAAGATACATTGAAGACCTACTTGTCAAGTTCAAAATGGAGAACACAAAGTTTGTACGTCACCTTTGGAATTGAATCATAAACTAAGTGTTTATGATGGTGACCAAATTGATGATCCTAAAGAGTATCAAAGCTTAGTTGGTAGCTTGATATAAGCTACTCACACAAGACCAGATATATCATATAGTGTGGGAGTGCTTAGTTAGTTCATGCACTCACCTAGAGGGCCAAAAATGAATGCAACTAAGAGGGTACTCAAGTACCTCAAAGGGACACTTAATGAAGGTATCTACTATCGTTACTCTTCTGATTTGGATATCAAAATCTATAGATATGATTTCCAATTTCTCTTTTCCTAGATTGTAGGAAAGATGCCAATCAATCTAAACTAACAAATCTACCTAAATTCCAATTCAAATTGATGAAGAAAAAGTGTGATGCATGTACTCAAGAGTCTATATAAAGACTCCACAACATTTTTACACTAATTAGCATGATGATTTGAAGCAATACATATACTTCTTGTTCATTGCTTGGTGCCATTTTAGTTTACTACTTCTTCTTCCTCACACTTTTTCATCTTGCACAAAGTCTTGATCTCTCTATGGAGCTCTAAATCAAGTGATTAAGGTTGCATTGAGTCATTACTATCTTGTGTATGCCTACAAATTTTCAGATCATTCGGTCATTACTTTAAGAGATATTGAAGATTTACAATCTCAGGGTCATTCTCTGCAACTCCCTAAAATTTAGGGTTGAGATGAGTTCAGTGTTAAGGTGATTTCTCCTTATATACTTCATATAAATTAGGGCTTTTATTCATTATAGCAAGCCAAACCTATGTATGAAATCCCCTTAAGAGGAATTTTTCCAATTGTTACTATGCTAGCTGCTCTCAGTATTTGAAGTCATAACTTCTATCCATATTTAGAAGGTTTTTGTGAGCTAGTCATGGTGCAAGTTATGTGTTTTGCATCAACTTGTTGTTGTTGATGTTTCAAAGTACCTATTGGTTTTTATTGCGCTAACCACAAGCATCAAAGGTCTACTTTACATATCCAATGAGTTAGGGCTGGTCCTATGCTGGTTTGATGGGCCAACTTCACCACTTGATAACTCATCTTTCTAAGCTTCTCCAAGCTTCTTCAACTTCTGTCAATAAGAAAGAGACTCATAATTGCAACACCACCCAAAGAAAAATTTCTTAATCCTCTCAATTTTATCATCCCTAAGAAGACCCTTTTCCCTTATAGGCTTAGTCGATTTAATAGCCTCCTTGGTCCACTGATCAAGGATTGGTTAAGAAATAGAGAATTCCATTACTTTAGAAGAACAATTCAATAGTAGCTAGATTAATAGATGGATGATCTCTAGCATCTCAAAATATTAATAAGGAAATCACACCATTAAAAGTATACCTTGGTGATCATGATTTTGATATATCTTTCACTCTAATATCAAGACTAGTAAATCTTGTTATACTAGAATGCCTTGGCTAAAAAAACATAATCCATACATTGATTGGGAAGAGAATAAAATCACTCATCAACTTATTTAGAAGAACCCATTATATGTACAATACAAAGATTTTGTACATGTATTAAAGAAGGAACTAACATATATGATCTATGAATATGAACTCAAGAGTCCAAGAAAGATGATCGAGTGAAGCAACCTAGCCAATACCAAGATTTTGAAGATTTTTTTGAAAAGAAGAATGCATATATCCTCCAAACTACATAATGCCTTTTTAAACCTGCGTAGTTCTCTTTCAAGCACTAGTTTGGTACCAAAAAAATCACACCTTCTACAAAGAGAATTCGAGAAAATCCTTTAACACACATATTATCTATAATGTAAAGGTTAAGGAAAAATAGTAACATACATTAAATCATGTTCTCTATTCATGTAGTAGCCACTTATGATACCATGACAGTGAACAAGATGAAAATTCATAATCAGGTGTGATTTTTTTCTAAAGAAGAAATCCATCATATGAAAGAAAAAATTATATGACTTGCTTGAAACATTGAGTGAATCCTCACCTTATACTTTTCAATTGTTCTAGAACAAGTACCATTCTTCATAATAGAATCATATTCTAATTGCATAGCAGCCATCCAATTTTTTGTTAATTTATGCTTCATCCAAAGAAAAAAGATCATTATCATCACAAAGACCAAAGATAGTGATTGCAAAGAAATCTAATGCAAATGAAGCATTATGAGAGCCTGAACAGGTATGATACAACAAAGATGCATCTGATTTGTTATCAATCAAAGTCTACTACAACAATTTAGGCATAGTTTTTAGCCGCTTCTATGTCAACCCTCTCATCAACAAGTACATCATGTAAATTTGCACTGGGAATGGAATGAGCTACATTATCATTTGGAATTTGTAGAGGTAAAGAAATTCACTTATTTGGAGCAAAAAAGAGGACAGAAATTATCACACATCCTTCGAGATAATTGATGCCATCTTGGTATATAAAGCTAATGGGTGAATTAAATCCTCCACAAAAAATAACATCAGGGCTGGCTAGAATACATTTTTTGTGTGGATGGCATAGATTATTATACCCAAAGAAAATATATTTCACTTATTTCACGATGAGCAACAGATGGTCTGCGACCATGCTAAGCATCATATGGAGTGATTGATTCGCATTGCTTTGGTGGGAAAACAATTAATTACATATGTTGGACGCATATCAACCTCAAGCCACAAGCTATGTGCTAAAGCCTAAATTTTCACCATACACCTCACAATTCAATGAGACAAAAGTTCTTTCTTTTATCAACTGTTTTTTTAAGGTGTAGATGGCACTGTACACTGATGTTCTACCCTTGACTCAGCCAAAAATGCAATAACTCTAGAAGACATGTATCCCCCCCAATCAAAATGGAGGATGCCTAATTTACATGTTGACATGTTTTTAACCATAACTAGGATTTGTTTAAAGCACATAAACTCTTTGGACTTTCCTTTTGATGAATACACCCATGCATTCCTAAAGAATTCATCAATAAAGTCATGACATATAGGTAGTTCCCAAATGAAGTTGTCTACATAGGGCCATACACATCACTATGAACAAGCTACAATTTATGAGCAGCTTGAACTAAACCATCTTTTGGAAGGAGGTACATTGCATTTCACCTAAAATACAATCTTCATAGACATGTTTACACATGGCCTCTAGTTTGGATAGAGAGAACACCATTTTAGATTTTTGTAGATGAAGCAAACTAGCAAAATTGAGATGATCAAAGCTTCACATATTAGATAGCCTAAGAATTGTTAACTCCACATGCTAAATCATTCACAAATTTTGCATAATCTATGATCTTATACAACCCATGATATAAAATGGTAGGAACAATAACAACATGAACATTTGAGACATCATGAATTGTACATTTGTCACCAATAAATTTAACGATCAAGACAATCTGAACTAATGTTGAAATTGAAACCATATTTTGCTTGCTCTCTGATACATATAAGGCATCTAACAATGTGAAAGAACTACATAGCAGTAGTCAAAATGATCTTGCCAACTCCCATTGAAGGATAAGAGGAGTTGTTAGGACATGTGATAGTATTCCCTATAGGATTAGGCTCAAATGAGCTAAAAGAATTGCATTGCAAGGTAATATGTTTGGTTTCCCCACTATAAACGTACCAAAAACACCGAGTCTACTATAGACATACACTATTTTTGCTATTTTTTTCTTTTCTTGTCTTTTTTCCCCTTCTTCCACTATGGCCGCATTAGCAATTTTTTCCTTATTAGTAGATGGGCTCCATTTACCTTTTTGCTTGGAAATAGCCACGAAAGCAATTGATCTTCGACACAGACACACATAGTTGACCTCTTTTATCATTGATTTTCCTACAACAAAACAAAAAATAACTCCAAATGTTAAGGCTTTTGCATTTTCTTTCATCATCAATCAAAGAGTAGAAGAAAAACTTGGGTATGAATTTGGTAAATGATTAAGAATAGTATGTACAAGTGATTAACTTAGATTCATTTAGCAAAAATTAACCACTCCTTCAAATATTTGATCTTTGCCAAAAAATTGTTCATGGGATCTCCTTCATTGATGTGCTCACTCTCCAACTATTTTTGGAGATAAAAAACATCATCCTAATTTCTTGCCTGGTATAGAAAAGTAAGTGTATCCAAAGCATCCAATGCATGTGCTTGAGCAACTCTCCCATTCCAACAAAGTTGCTCTAGAGTAAGTGCAATAGGAACTGTGGCATGACAAGGAAATTATAGATCATCATTTTCAACACCATCTGCGTCACCTTGAATAATTATATTTATAGGTGTAGGACATTTTTCAACACCCTACATAATATTTTGTAGACTTTTTACTACTAATACATGATGAATCATATATGCCCACAATGGATAATTAGTAGCATCCAACTCATCCTCAATAGCGAACATACCAAATAAATCACTACTTTCAACCATTGCCAATGACTAAATGCCCTGATGTAGAAACTTGACTATATCAAAAAAAGTTGAAAAGAAACACTATGTCAATCTCTACTAAACATGTTGTAGACTTTGAGGTTCTTGTACTAACATACCCAAACCTACATATATGTTTGGCACAAAACAAGAAAATTTCCTACATGCTACAAAAAGTGTGTTTGAACGTTCAAATGAGCTTAAATGAAACTTTTGATGCCAGGAAGCGAAGAAATTTTGAGCTCATGATCATGTCATGTATGCTAACCAATTTTCATGCAATTATGATACTATGATTTGAGGGATGTTGAGGATGCCTCAGTGGAAGCAGCAACCTACAATGATCCCAATTGTTGGAGTTCAATGTCTGTAGTAGCACACAAACAATAGAAGGAAAAAGAAGAATCTTGGACAACAACACTATACTAGATTTATTACCAAGTGAATGTACAAAGAAGACATATCCATTAGTTTTATAGGCATATATACAAGTGGGAGGAATTAGACCTCGTAAAAAAGGAAAAAACTACCTCGGTAGCCCTATGCTCACACATTACTACCGAAACATATCAACAAATGCACGGAGAGTACATATGTAAATCTTTTCTTTTGTTTAAATCCAGATTGAAGTTCTTGATGAGAAAAGTTTTCGAAGAAAACCAAATGGTTCAAGAGTTGTAATTGAGCTAGGGATATTCAGACAATTCCAAGATCATAACTTTATTCACTACCTACCAACGAATATTTTTCTTTGTGCTTTAGATGGAAAACATTTTGACCATCCATCCTTTCCAATCTTTTGTACAAAAACGTAATTGAAATTCATGGGTTATCATCCCCTCCAATAATTGGAAATAAAATTTTGTTATTTCCAATAATTGGAAATAAAATATTTGGAAATAAAATAATTGGAAATAAAATTTTGTTCTAACAATAAAAAATACTCAAAGAAGACTTTGTTATGGAGCAAGATTCCAACCATCAAGAGTAAGATACTTTTTTCCACATTCAAGCTATGGTTTGGAAGAAAGATATGTAAATATATAAAAGATACAAGTTTATAGAGGAAAGAAGTTTTTAAGGTATAGAGAAGACATGTAAGATAGAAATATTCTCAAGAAACTCAGTTTTAAACCAATTAAGTACATATGTTGGACACATATCAACCTCAAGCCACAAGCTATGTGCTCAAGCCTAAATTTTCACCATATACCTCAAAGTTTCATGAGAGAAAAGTTCTTTCTTTTATCAACGTTTTTTTTTAGGTATAGATGGCACTGTACACTGATGTTCTACCCTTGAGTCAGCCATAAATGCATTACCTTTAGAAGACATGTATCCCCCCCGATCAGAATGGAGGATGCATAATTAACATGTTGACATATTTTTAGCCATAACTAGGATTTTTTTAAAGCACATAAACTCTTCAGACTTTTCTTTTGAAGAATACACCCATGCATTCCTAAAGAATGCATCAATAAATTCATGACATATAGGTAGTTCCCAAATGAAGTTGTCTATAGAGGACCATACACATCACTATGAACGAGCTACAATTTATGAGCAGCTTGAACTAAACCATCTTCTGGAAGGAGGTACATTGCATTTCTCCCAAAATACAATCTTCATAGACATGTTTACACAGGGCCTCTAGTTTGGGTAGAGACAACACCATTTTAGATTTTTGTAGATGAAGCAAACTAGAAAAATTGAGATGATCAAAGCTTCACATATTAGATAGCGTAAGAATCGTTAACTCCACATGCTAAATCATTCACAAATTTTTCATAATATATGAGCTTATACAACCCACAATATAAAATGGTAGGAACAATAACAACATGAACATTTGAGACCTCATGAATTGTACATTTTGTCATCAATAAATTTAACAATCAATCCAATCTTGACTAATGTCAAAATTGGGAGCATCTTTTGTTTGATCTATGATACATATAAGTCATCTAACAATGTGAAAGAACTACATAGGAGTAGTCAAAATGATCTTGCCAACTCCCATTGAAGGATAAGAGGAGTTTTTAGGACATGTGATAGTATTTCCTATAGGGTTAAGCTCAAGTGAACTAAAAGAATTGTGTTGCCAAGTAATATGTTTTGTTGCCACAATATCAAAGTACCAAAAATCCGAGTGTACTATAGACATACACTATTTTTGCTTTTTTCTTGTTTTCTTGTCTTTTTCCCCTTCTTCCACTATGGAAGCATTAGCAAATTTTTCCTTACTAGCAGATGAGCTCCATTTACTTTTTTGCTTATGAATAGCCACAGAAGTGATTGATCTTTGACACAGACACACATAGCTAACCTCTTTTGTCATTGCTTTTCCTACAACAAAGCAAAAACTGACTCCTCATATGTTAAGGCTTTTGCATTTTCTTTCATCATCAATCAAAGAGTAGAAGAAAAAATTGGGTATGAATTTGGAAGATGATTAAGAATAGTATGTACAAGTGAATTAACGTAGATTCCTTTAGCAAGAATTAACTACTCCTTCAAATATTTGATCTTTGTCAAAAAATTGTTCATGGGATCTCCCTCTTTGATGTGCTCACTCTCCAACTATTTTTGGAGATAAGAAACATGAGCCTAATTTCTTGCCTGGTATAAAAATGTAAGTGTATCCAAAGCATCCAATGCATGTGCTTGAGCATCTCTCCCATTCCAACAAAGTTGCTCTAGAGTAGGTGCAATAGGAGCTGTGGCATGACAAGGAAATTATAGGTCATCATTTTCAACACCATCTACATAACCTTCAATGATTATATTTGTAGTTTTAGGACATTTTTTAGCACCCCACACAATATTTTATAGCCTTTTTACTACTAAAACATGATGAATCATATATTCCCACAATGGATAAATAGTAGCTTCCAACTCATCCTCAATAGCAAACATACCAAATACATCACTACTTTCAACCATTGCCAATTACTAAATACCCTGATGTAGAAACTTGATTATATCTCAAAACGTTGAAAAGAAGCACTATGTCAATCTCTACTAAACATAATGTAGACTTTGAGGTGCTTGTACTAACGAACCCAAACCTACATATATGTTTGGCACAAAACAAGAAAATTTCCTACATACTTGCTACAAAAGGTGTGTTTGGATGTTCGAATGAGCTTAAATGAAACTTTTGATGCCAAGAAGCAAAGCAATTTTGAACTCATGATCATGTCATGTATGCTCACCAATTTTCATGCAATTATGAGACTATGATTTGAGGGATGTTGAGGATGCCTCAATGGAAGCAGCAACCTACAATGATCCCAATTGTTGGAGTTCAATGTCTGTAGTCGCACACAAACAGCAAAAGGAAAAACAAGAAGCTTGGACAACAACACTATACTAGATGTATTACCAAGTGAATGTACAAAGAAGGCATATCCATTAGTTTTATAGGCATATATACAAGTCAGAGGAATTAGACATCGTAAAAATGGAAAAAACTACCTCGGTAGCCCTATGCTCACACATTACTACGGAAACATATGAGCAAATGCATGGAGAGTACATATGTAAATCTTTTCTTTTCTTTAAATCCAGATTGAAGTTCTTGATGAGAAAAGTTTTCTAAGAAAACCAAAAGGTTCAAGAGTTGTAATTGAGCTAGGGATATTCATACATTTCCAAGATCATAACTTTATTCACTACCTACCAACGAATATTTTTCTTTGTGCTTTAGATGGAAAACATTTTGACTATCCCTCCTTTCCAATCTTTTGTACAAAAACGTAAATTAAATTCATGGGTTGTCATCCCCTCCAATAATTGGAAATAAAATTTTGTCCTTAAAAATAAAAACTACTCAAAGAATATTTTGTTATGGAGCAAGATTCCAACCATCAAGAGTAAGATACTTTTTCCACATTCAAGCTATGGTTTGGAAGACAAAGATGTAAATATATAAAAGATACAAGTTTATAGAGGAAAGAAGTTTTTAAGGTATAGAGAAGACATGTAAGATAGAAATATTGTCAAGAAACTCAGTATATATATATATATATATATATATATATATATATATATATATATATATATATATATATATATATATATATATATATATACATACATACATACACACACGCACACACCACACACACAAACACAAACACACACACACGCACACACACACACATATATATATATGTATATATATATATATATATATATATATATATATATATATATATATATATATATATATATATATATATATATATATATATATAATACTGTGTGTGTGCGTGTGTGTGTATGTATGTGTGTATTTGTGTGTGTATGTATGTGTGTATGTGTGTGTGCAAGTACCTTCATGTTTACATTATACAATCATTTTCATGAAGTGTCTCTTCTTTCCGTTCCATATCCTTATTCTTAGTTCACTGGACATATTTATGTTTTTTGCATTGCTTTATTCGCAATGCCGATGTTTGCTCTTTTTTCGATCTTATATGCTTTCTTAAATAGGTAAATGTACACTATCTTCATGGCCAAGAAGACCACATGTCATGGAAATTCACAAGCAATCCGACCCCCATTCTTAGGTCATGTGGTTGTATTGGCCATGACGGTCATTCATGGAGATTTAAAATATGTAAGGCCATTGTTGATGAGTTAAAAATTATATATTTCCCTATACCATGTATATTTAAACTTAGAGGTTTGATTTAGAGCTAAACAAACCTCATGTCCAATACAACCACATGATGCAAAAATGGGAGGTCAATTTTTTTCCGGCCCCCCTTTTCACACTATGTGCTTGTTGGCCATGACAATTCATTTATGAATATTTTCATTTTTTTAGGTCATTGTTGATGGATCTAAGTGTGTCTCACTAAAGCATATGTCTCTCAGGATAAAATTTCGGTTTATAGTAAAATAATATGTTAAAAGAGCGTCATAAAATAAATTAGAGCCATATAACATGGAATGCAATATTATCATTCTTTGGAAACTAAAATACAAATGTTTTGATTAATTGAAGATGATTAGAGAGTGCATATTAAACATCCACAGAGTGACTTTGATGTGTGAATATTTTCATATTTGGCATCCACACGATCTCTTTGTTGTGTGCATCTTATCTCTTCATTGATTTATTTCGTTTGTGCTCCTCTTGATTGTTGATTGTATTGAATTGATAAAAATTTCATTCTTTTTAGTTGCCTTGTGTAAAAAAAAATAGTTATTTCAATCCATTTCTCTATCCATTTCCTGTACATCCAAAGAAGCTAGTTTTTGCCTAATAGTGAGATTCTTCCATCCCTTGTGTGTTCCATGTAGCAAGTGGTCCCCTTTTTGCAAAACATAGACCATGAATACGTAGAATATACTGAAAAAAGAAACAAATACATGAATTCAATATCTTGGTGGATTTATTCATGATTTTGGAAATGAATAAAAATGTTAACATAGCATGTGATATGTGATGTATTTTATCCCGCAAGATTTTATGATATATATTACAAGGTATATGATTATTTGTCTAAAACCTTCGATATAGTTATCTATAATAACCTATTGCCTCAAAATTTAAAAAAAAATTGATAATCTTATTCAAACCTCCATTCTCTTCCTTCCTACATGTCAATTACTCTTGATATTTATTAGTCACCTCTAAAACCTCTTTCTAATAGTCCCACTTGCATTAATTTGTTTACTACAATTGTGATTGAGAAATTTTCTACTTTTTAGACCTCTCATATACACATCTTGTAAAGCATCATTGGCATTTCGTGAAAGCTTGGGATCTTTCTTAAGATGAACACCTCCACCATGGAACCCTATCTTTGAGGTTGATGATTCACATTTCTATATACATTCATCTACATGCTTTGTAGGTTTCATGGAGTATGCTAAATCTAAATAAGGCAAAGGAGTTTATCCAAAATCCTTAGTTCTGCATATATTGTACATATATGCACATAAGATAATTGAATTGGCATTATGCACTTCGAAATTATTTGTGGAGTTCAATAGTCTGACACATTCATTGTTTGTCGTTAAGGCTTTTTTTCTAGCATTGCTTGTATATACCATAATTTTCAAGATAGTATAGACAAGAACATTTACAATTTGCCCCTTCATGTATACCAAAAATGCACTTTAGGGTTTTTGGATCCCTACTTAGATGCCACTCAACCTTTAACTTAGCATAATCTTCCACATATAAATGTTTCACAAAATATGACTGCAAGTCAAATTCAATGAGAAGAGATGCTTTTGTGGAAAACCCTAAAGCAGGCTATAGATTGGTGGCCAAAGCAAGAAGGGGGGAAGCTATTCACATTGGATGCAAAGCCAAACTTCAACCGCACAACCTACTTCACATATGGAAGTAGGAAGGTGGTAGAGTTACATCTTTGACAAAAAGAGGTGTGTACCTATCAATACAAGAGGTAAGTAATTTTATTACCAAAACTTTACAATTGCAATGTCAAGAATTCGTGTGAATCTAGCTAATTGGGTAAGCCAGATAACTTGTATTTAAGTAGATTAACTATGTGAGTTATCATCCACTTGGTTTGGTTCATACAGATGTTTGGGCACCAACAAAAGAGCAGTTTTGTAACCTTCATTGATTAGTGCACAAAGATGAGTTGGATGTAAATTTTCATGAAGCATAAATCAGGGGGCTTTTACTAATTCAAGCATTTCAAAGCTCTTGTAGAAGAAGATTGTGATAGGTACATCAATTGCTGAAGGTCAGATGGAGGGGGAGTATACTTCTCCCATGAGTTATCTAATTTCTTGGAGTCAAATGGTATTAAGAGACGAATCACATGCAGCTATATACTACAACAAAATGGTGTAGTAGAAATGAAGAGTAGGCACATTGTAAAATGTGCTAGGGCAAAATGAAGGAGATGGGAATGCCAAATTGTTATTGGGATGATGCAGTAATCACCACTATATACATCATGAACAAAGAACCCACATCATGGATACATGCTTCAACAGCATATGAAGCTTGGTATACTAGAAAACCAGATGTATCACACTCAAAAGTGTTTGGTTGTACTTTCTATGTTCTGATACCACGTGAAAGAAATGTCAATGGAAAACTAGAAAGATATGTATTCCTAAGGTATTCATGTGAATAAAAGGATTATAGATGCTAAAACCCCACAACCAAGGAGCTAAAGGTATCAAGGGATGTTAAATTTGATGAGATTTTACATTAGTATTCTTCGAATGTATCTATGTAGGCAAATAAAGATGATGAAGGAATACACATTTTAAGAATATGAAGCAGACACCAATGTGAATGAAAATTAGATCTGAATAAATTATACCATTTGAAAACTTAGCTATTAAAATGGAAAACTTAATTATACCATTTTGATTAGAGTAAATGATACCATGTGAATTAGAAAACAAACCTTTAATGTTATTTACAATAAGCTTATGAATCTATGGATAAATTTGAAAAGACTTCAAGATTTCATGGTTAAATTCTATAGAATAAGTGTATCCGCTTGTGATGGTTTTCTAGAATGTGTTTTCAAACTTGAAAGCTCAAATTAGAAAGGAGCTAAAATGGAGAGGATAAGCATTTGATTGACGAATAGAACTTTGGATTTTATTCTAGGTAAACTTGAATCTCCTACCTTCAAAGCACAATAGAAAATGTATTTATGGTAGGTAGGGTTCCATCTAAATTCAATAAACCATTGAAGTGGTTCTTTTCTCACACATACATTCTTGATATAGAAATATCTAGGTTATCATCACCTATCTCCACTTGTCCCTTGTTTGATGGTTGCACTTGCATATTTGAGAAGAAGTCCATGTTGTAGCTCATGTGATTGTTGCATCCACTATCAATATACTTTATGTTGGACCCATGTGTCTTATAATCACTCATTTTCATCTCGGCTAACATGATTTCATACTCATTTTAAGTAGAATCATAGTTTCCTTTCCCCTTTGTATGATGAGTTGCTCATGTCCCTCTAATAACAATCGCTTGTATAGTGGCCATATTTTCCACATATGTCACATCGTTCTGAGTTGTTGTCTTGAGATTGATTATACCTTCCTCCTCTTTGCCTATAATAGCCTTTTCCTCTTAATCAAGAAGAATTTCTCACATGATTATGATGAAAGTCTCCATTTGATCTTCCTCCTTGCCTTCCTCTGCCTCTACCTTGATTTCTTCATATACCTCTTCCTTTACCTACGTAAAATTCTTGGGAATCATTGCACTTTGTCTTTGAGCCTCCAATTTTCATCTATTTACTAACCATTAGGCCCACTAATCTATCAAAGTCAAGAAGATTATCTCTTCCATTTAAGAATTGGTGAGAGCCTTCCACTTCTCATCATCCTTGTTGGAGTTCGAGGTCTACGAAAGCATGTGAACATCATAAGGAAGAAGAAGAAGCTTGGAGCACAACACAATACTAATGTATTACCAAGAGAATGTACAAAGATAAGTGACCCATTAGGGTTATAGGAATATATACTAGCCTGGGAAAAAAACCTCCTAAAGAGGGAAAAAAGTGTCCTAGTAGTCCTAGTGTGTTCGCACACATCACTACTTAAATATATCAACAAATCCCCCTTGGAGTGATGCAATGAACAAGGAGCTGACATTCATGTATACAGAAGTGTCCAGCTATGTTGAATCAACCCACAAAAGGAAGTAAGCCCAAAGCTTTGCGAAAAGCTTCAAACTGAATATTTGGCCCAGTAATGCATAAGTAAATCAAGCATCCAACAACCTGCTAATAGAGAACAACATCAAATGCATCTCTAGCATCATGAACACTCAATGGTAAACGTGTCTCCATAGGAGTGGCAATAGGTTTGTAGTGTTCAAGGCCAAAATACTACAATAATGTATCAATATATTTTGTTTGAAACAAAGCTAGCCCATCATCAACTTGCATAAACTGAATGCCCAAAAAATGATGCAAATGCCCCAAATCCAAGATCTCTAATGAGGCATGCAAATCAGCCTTAAAATCAGCAATATGCTTCTCATTAGGACTAGTAAGGAGCATGTCATCAACATAGACAACAATGATTAGAAACACATAATTTATTCTCAAAAGCATGTGCAATCAAGTAGGCATGTATCTTTTCATACCAAGCACGTGATGCTTGTTTCAAACCATATAATACCTTTTTCAACCTGCAAACTTTTTTATCATGCCCTTTTTGCATAAAACCATTGGGCTGAAAAACATACACCTTCATGCAAGTCATCATTTAGAAATGCAGGTTTAATTTCCAACTTATGTACGTTCCAACCATGATGAGCTACAAGTGCACAGATGCTATGGACAGTAGTCATTCGACATATAGGTGCAAAGGTCTTATCAAAATCAATGCCTCTCTCTTGAGCATAATCCTTTGCAACAAGCCTAGCCTTACACCTGTCAACTCTTCCATCAGGCTTACACTTTAGCTTGTATATCCACTTAGTGCCAATGGCCTTCTTGCCAGGAGGCAATTCACATAAAGACTAGGCACCAATTTTCCTAATAGCATCATATTTTGATTGCATACACCTTTGGAAATCCTTTTGAATCCTTGTTGGGTGTCTTCTACATATGCTCGATGCTTAGTGAATCTAACCTATAGACCTTTCTCTACAATTTGCCCAACACTAATCAGGTTTTTGGTTATAGTAGGCACATATAGATCTTTTCTCAAAAGGTTCATACTACCATCATATGTTTTGACATTTCCAACTTGCTTGACTGAATGTTTAGTGTCATCACCTGTTTGTACTTCATGCTTCACCTTGGGTTCTTCAAGATCAAATAATAGAGCTATATTTCCTGCCACATGATTGGAACAACCTGAGTCAATGTAGAGAAGATGCTCATCATCTTTACCTTGCTTGGATGTCATGTTCATGATGAGCAGAGAGTCTTCTTGATCTTTAGTATAGTTGTTGAAGTCCCTTCTTCCTCTAAAACCTCCTTGGTAATGGTTGCTATTGTAGCCTTGATTGTAGTTATGGTTGTAGTTTCCTCCACCATTGTTGTACCTTCCTCTTGTTTGTTCATAGCTTCCTCTATGGAAGCATCTTCCCCTTTGGTTCCTTGTATTTTTTTGTCATATTTTTCTATAGTGTGGTTGTTGAGACCACATATGTTGCATGGTGAATTTTTGTAGGGTCTCTCCCTACCTTGCTTACCTCCTATGCCCATACCTCTAGCACCTCTTCCTCTTCCTGCATAATTAGCTTGAGATGTACTAGCCTCTTCATCCTATTTCTTACTTTTACCTTTATCCTTAGCTTTATGCTTATGAGTATAAAGGACAGAAGATTGGTTACCTCTTGAGTTGTCACCATTTCTGCTGAGCTTTGTCTCAGGGGTGAAGAGTTGTCCCATCAAGGTGTTGAGATCAGGTGTTTGCATATCCATGTAGCGATCCATTGCAGTGGTGAAGGACTCCCACTTGTCATCAGCCTTAATTCCATTGATGATCTTCCTTACTATGTGCTTTTCCTCTATCTCTTCTCCAATGCTTGCAAGCTGGTCTGCAACATCTTTCATTTTGGTTACATAATCAACCACTTCTTGCTTTGGTTGTTTCTTAAGGGTTGTGAATTCCATCCACAACTGATTCTTCATTGCTCTTGTGTTTGAGGAGAAGTATGATAAGAGTACTTCCCAACTCTCTTGGGAGGTTTTACAATTTCTAACATGTGGTAACAAGAAATCAGAGATTGAGTTTCATAGATATGAGCTAGCAAGAGCATCCTTTGCACACCATGTGGTCATCCTCACTTGTTCTTCCCTTGTTGGTTGATCCTTGCTCCTAAAGATTGGCATGTCTTCATCTCCTGAGATGTATCCATATAATCTTCTCCCTTGAAGGTATGCTTGCATCCTTAGGGACCATGCTGAGTAGTTGTTCCTATCGAATTCGGCAATGAAGAATGGAAATCCATGTCACATCTTGATTAACCTTGCTCTGATACCACTATTGGAGGAGATGGTGGATAATCACAAGAGATGAGTTGGTGTAGCTAAAACCTGCTTCATACTTGCTATAACTGATGGGTGGAGAGTGTTGTGGGCCTCTTTAGCTAGCTAATAAGCATAAATGATCACATATGTTTCTTGGAAGATGATGCACTAATGATAGGATCAAAACAGATAGGTAGGCATATGATCCAAAGTCCAAAACTTGCTATTTTGGTTGAGACACCTACTCAAAGTGTTGCACCATTCTCTAAGGACAGCAGCAATTAATAGAATTCCTTTTTGTGAACTTCAATTAGCATAACAAGCTACCAATCATGGGTGAAATCATCTAAAATGATAAACTATATGCAGAGAAATTGCTTAGCAAATCAAGCATGCATCCCAACTTTTACGAGCCTTGACAGTCATAGACAAGTGAGCAGATATTGATTGATATCTAACGATCACGAGAAGCATTATGAATGAAACTTTGTAGGGTTAAAGAAAAAATTATGGAAAA
The DNA here is from genome assembly GCA_020310875.1 of Ceratopteris richardii. Classification (NCBI taxonomy): domain Eukaryota; kingdom Viridiplantae; phylum Streptophyta; class Polypodiopsida; order Polypodiales; family Pteridaceae; genus Ceratopteris; species Ceratopteris richardii. The sequence continues at coordinate 79,635,299 of CM035415.1, forward strand.
GATATCATGCTTTAAATCATGAGAAATGATCCACTATACAATGAGAACAAGCTCAGACAAATTCACTGTTCTGATGAAGTGTGATACAGATATGAGAGTAGGAAGTAATGAACATGTATATATTAAATCATGTAAAAGTACAATGTCATTAGCAATAATTCATTGCTCAATGAGTGAGAAATGAGTGAGCTATGAGGTGAGCTCCTCTTCTCAATGAAAGTACATGAATATGATCTCTGAACCTCAAGATACACATGAGCATTTCTTATACTAGTTACCCACCTTGAATCATCATTGATGCTGACAAATTGTTTGACCTTGTTCCAACTCTTCCACAAAGAGCAAACCAAGTTTGTGAATTTAGGAGATATTGAAAAAGGGGAGAAAAAAAGGGTGAGAAGGTCCAGGTCCTTCCAACCCAAGAGGCCCATAAGCTTAAGAGGGCACTTGTTCCTAAAAATAAGCTTGGTCCAAGAGGCTTCACTATTGCTCCAAGCTTGAATTAACCATTTTGTATCTAGCTTGTTGGCCATGCCTTCGATGTCAAGAATGCCCAGGCCACCTTCATCTTTATGGCTAATGTAAGTAGCCCATTTAATTTTGGGGATTCCCCTTCTATTGGGATCAACGGTCCACAAAAAGTTTATGTAGATTCTTTCCAACTTGGCAATTTCTTGGTCCTTCGATCTCCAACAAGAGAGAAAATAAATAGTTGAAGAAATTAGGAACATGTTAATTACCATGGCCCACCCTGCCAGATTGATTAGAATACCTTTCCAGTAGGTTAGCTTGTTATCGAGCTTTGAGAGTAACCAGTTCCAACAGTGGTCCATAGACACACAAATCCCATCCAAATACCTAATAGATGGAAGTTTTGACCATTGGGAATCAGCTAAAAACCTTGGTTAGCAAGAAAACAGGAAGGATGCCCCATTACTACCCTGAGAGCAGTTTTTTAGTGGTATATTTTGTTGGAGCAAGTCTATGACAAGCCTAAGTATTGGCTTGAGTCCCACAAAGACAAGAAGCTTCAAAATGAAGACTATGTAAAGTTCACTTGTGAACTACCTCTTGTAACTTTTGAAGAGTTTACTTAATGTAAAAGTAAGAGAATCTTAAGTGCTTGAGTCCACATGATCAAAAAGGGAAAGAGGAGCCACGAATTCGTGATTTGTGGTAGATAGAGAATCAAATCAATCACTGATTGATTGGAGAGTGATTGAGGGAAGTTAGCCTCCCAAACTCAACTATAAATAGATGACAGTTTTAGTCGTGGTTAGAGAGACCTATGTAAAGACCTCCAAGAGCTGAGCTTTATGCCATATCAAGGTGTGATTACAAGGCACACATATGTATCAGTAAGTACATTGTATTGTACAAGCAATATACTTTCATTTTCATGATCATTTGGGTTCATATTTCCATGTTCTTGTGAAGTGTACTATTCACTGCCATTACTCTCAGTTTTCTCAGTCAGATTGCAGAGATGTTTTCTCTGAGCTTGGTGCATCATTTTCAGTGATTTAACTTGGTAAAGTTAGCTCTATAATTCTAATATATGCTCACAAATGTTCATTTCATTTGGATGTTGCAATCTTCAGTTATGTTCATTTGAAGTCAACAGGGTCTGTTCATCTTCACTTCTCTGTCAGGTACCCTATTTTTTAACGCACCTTGTCAGAGCCATTTCTCAGTGGTTACTTATCCAAATTCAATGATTTAAAGCTTGTTGGATTCAACTTACTGTCTAGTATAACCATAAAAATTTTCATAATCATTGGATTCCTACATTTTGAGTTATGTTCATTTTTCTGCTCACTGGTCTCAAATTGTAGCAGCCCGTGAAAATCGGGATGATGTCATCACTTGTTAAAACTCATTCTCAGTGTGTGGTTTATTATTTTTGATGAAATTACTCTTGAAAATTATCTCTTTAAGTTAACTAGACTTCCCCAAGAGGAATTAAGCTAATTGCTGCTGTGCTGAGAGAATTATGTAAAACACTAGACAGGTGTATGAACCAAGAATAGCAAGTTTTCACCTCTGAGCTAACTCCAACTTATCTGTTTTGATCTATCTTTTTGAGAGTGATCTTCCAAGGTACATAGGGTGTCTAATACATCCATTGGAAAGCTAAAAGGGCCCACCATATACTCCTGGAGTTCATTTGGTTGGTGTAGATCAAGGATTTTGCAACACATCTTCATCTTCAAGCACATACCTATCTATCTCTTCACATATTTTGGATCCAAAAGCCACACAAAATGTGTTTAGGCATCTCGAAAAGGTATCAATGATGGTTGTATCATCATGCACAAAGGCATTCATGTCATTTTGAAACAGTCTCATGATCATTTGTCCTTGATTGAGAGGAAGAGAGAGGCCTTGAATATGGCCTAAACTAGCATGATGTTTCACAAGGAAGCTCAGACCATCAATAGCAATCGCAAAGAGAAGAGGGGCCAGGGGGCATCCTTGCTTGATAGACCACTTTAATCTAATCACTTGAGAAAGTTGGCCATTGATGTTTATGTGAGATGACCCATTTCCAAGTAGAGTAGAGGCCATCCTAGTGAATTTCTAACCTAAGTTGAAGTCTTTCAGCTATTCGAGAATGAAGCCTCACTGAAGCCTAGCATAGGCTTAGTCGAAGTCAATCTTAAGAAAGAGAATATCTTGAGCACACTCTTTAGCAAATTCTAGACCTTCTCAGACATTAATGATAGCTTCCAAGATGGATCTCCCCTTGATAAATCATTTTTTATCCTCACTTACCCAAGTTTGTAAGTGACAGGAAATTCTATTCACAATAACTTTAGCAATGATCTTGTAATCTATTTGTAGCATCGTAATTGGATGCCAATTCTCAATCCTATTTTTGTTTCCTTTCCTGTGAATAAGATTGATAATGCCATTATTGAGACATTCAGGTAGCACACCTAACAAAACTGCCTCTTGCCACACCAAACGTAGAATTGATGTCATCGCATGTCTGCATGTTTTGAAAAACTTATTGGTGAGGCCGTCAAGACCTGGGCTTTTCCCATTAGGAAGCGAATCGATAACTTCAAGAATCTCAGCTTTTGTAATCGGAGCTTCAAGAAGAGGGTTCATATTTTGCGAGATTCTTGTGGTTTTAACTCTCAAGATGGTTGCCATGCAATTTTGCCTGTGGAGAGAAAGTGACATACAAATCCCCAATAGTTGGGTAAAGTGTTTGGCAATTACCGAGCAATTCTCTTCATCTTCCTTGCATTCAACCCCGTTGATGTCCATCATGAAGGGGATTGTTTCCTTTGCTTGCTTCTTTTTTAGGAGGCCACACATTTCTTTAGTAGGTTTGTTTTCCCTATCTGCCCACCATTCTTTAAAGAACACTTGTAAACTTTTTCCTTAGAACTTCTTCTTCATACCTCAACATGCCTTTGATTTTTTGTAGCCCTATGTGGTATTGAGAGTGGCCTTTGTTCACTTCCTCCTCTACACACCTTAGTCACCGATAGAGATTCTCCCTTCGGACATGACGAACCTTTTGAAGGATCTTTTGGGCCCTAGCTAAAATATGTCGTGTCTCTGTTACCACGATCCTCCAATATTTGGTAGGTGGAGAACGGGTGGAAAAGGCCGACTTCCAAGTAGAGGTAATCTCTTGTTGGGTTGAGGAAAGAGAGAAGGTCGCCGCACCGGCATGAATCCAAGGTGCTTTCTTATGATTGACGACCGGCTTAAAGGTAAGGATAAGAGGGCAGATATCCAAAATAATAAGGTCACACCATTGGGAGAGTGAGGGATGATCCCATTTGTTGATAATATTTTGAGTGATGTAGCTTCTATCAAGTCTTGCTTTCCTCAAATCGTTACCAAATTGGAGGTTCAACCAAGAAAATCTTGTCTCATCTTTAACCTTTACCAAGTCAAGGTAGAGTTTGACATGGTCCCAGACATCTTTCTCATGATCATCAATAATCCTCCCTCTATTTCCCCATCTGTGAGAAGGAGCCTCAACCATGTTGAATGGGGGTCATGGTTCTTGTCTTGTTTAGTGCAGGCGTTATTCTTTTGCCGGTCATGCAGGTTCTTGTTTAGTGCAGGCGTTCTTCTTTTAACCTGTCGGACTCGATTCTTGTTTAGTGCAGGCCTTCTTCTTTTCCGTCCGAATCTTGACTCTTCTTGAGAGTGATGATAACGAAAGAATCATACACGCTTAAAAGGGGGATGTAAAACTATTTCGATTCAGTTCTTGACATGTGCACTTGAAGACAGGGTGGCTGCCGCCATACTCTTTCAACACACCTCATTGGATGGTCCTTTGAAGATTTCAACCTTCCTCTCAAAGTATATACATTATTCTTCTGCCATAGACACTTGGACATAGAAAATGATATACCTCTCCTGCTAGGCTCTCCTATACAGAACCGAGGAACCATAGTTTTCCTGTTGATACTGTTGTTATTGGATGGGCTACCATGACACTATTGTTTGAATCTTGTCTCAAATTAAAATTAATCTGTAATGAATAAATTTTGTTTATTCCTTTTTTTAAGCTTTTTCAAAAGATCAATGATTTCTTGCAGTCCGAGACACTGGAAATAAGCAATACGGCCATCAAAATTGACTTTACAGGACTACAGCTTGTGAAGGTTGAAAGTACCCCTGATAGTAATATTAGATGTTATTTACAGAGAGAAAGTTTCTCTATTATGCAATGCAACTTTTTACGTTCCTTGTGACGGGGGGAGAGAGAGAGAGAGAGAGAGAGAGAGAGAGAGAGAGAGAGAGAGAGAGAGAGACTCGGTGAGTCGGTACACAGTGCACACATATACAAAAGTTGGAGCTAGAAAGAGAAAAGAGAGTCGCCTACAGTTGTCAGTAAGTCAGTAATTCAGTTGACATGCAGACAGTTATGACGCCAAGAGAATATGCTTGATTTCTCGATTAAAAAGAATAAGAACGCTTTCAGGTCTGGACTACACGAACATCCATAGTACACTGCCGCAAAGATAAACAATAACCAGATAAGCGAAAGAAAGAGCAGCAAGACGAGAGAGAGAGAGGCATCGAGAGCAACCCAATCGCCACGCAGGCAGCTATGAAGTCATTATTCCTTGCGCAGCTCGAAGGCTCAAGGAGTCACGCGTTCATGTTCAGATAATGCCAAGCAGGTTGATTCTCTCATAGCTTTGTTATTGAAAATAGTAGCATAAGTTGAAACGCATTATGCAACGTTGAGTGTTGTGCATGCATGAAGTCGTCTATATAGTGTACCGTTGACTTCGTCACTCTCTTGTACGGTTGACTTCGTCAGCAAAGCAGCTTGGGATAATCCGATGCCCGAGGACTCACAAATCAATAAGAAATTGGAGGGTAGGACCGAAGCCAATACTTTCTCCAGCTCTTTTTCTTGTCAAGTGGCATTACACCTATCAAAACATGTAAATTTTAAAACTTCCTGTCAATGATAGGCCCAGATTGCTAATTTTCCTTTGATTTTTATGTCAAGCCTATCATATTGAAAACCTTGTAATTCATACTTCGAGCTTCTTTGTTTAACACCTCTTCAATGTTCCAACTATGGAGCTGTTGTTGTCTAGGAACTTCTCCCTAGTGTCTTCCTTGTGCTAGTTCATAGACATAACTAGATGACATATATGAGCCTCCACTCCACCAGGCGGCCTCTATGTATAATTAGAGAGTTGCTTGTTGGAAAACTATCTTCTTCTTTCGATCCCATCTACCGCTCCTAACAAAAGAGTGGTGGAATATACAACATTCTCTTCCCTATGGCTCCATTTTCTCCTCAAAATGGCATTGGTAGATGTACACAAAAGATTCTTAAATGTTCATTCCCACTAGTCCGTATGTAGTATGTACATTGTCATCTATCGTTTTGCCTCTCCGATGTAGCAATATCCTCAATCCTTTCGGACACAAGAAACTCGCAATCCTTTGGGACACAAGAAACTCCTTTATAAGCCAAGTATTCATCTTGAACACTAGATTGTTTCTCACTTGAATCGAGCTTGAGTTTTCATAGCCACTTCATCTTCAGTGGAGACCTATATTTTTTAATTCCCTTTTTGATTGAATCAAGTGGATAATAAATCGCTTGAATAAAAAACTGAACCTAATAATCATGGCTATGGGAACAAGTGAGCTAGCCACTACATTAATTCTTCCCTCTATGTATAACCTCATAATCAAAATCTTGGAGGGCTTCTACCAGTCAATGATTTTTTCCTCTCAAATCTATTTGATGAGACAACCACCTAGCGCTCTCTCATTTATACACAAGACTATCCTACCTCAAAACAAGTTACGCTACCACTTCTTAAGAGCATTAAAAGTAGCATACAATTTAGGCCCCATATGCTAAATAACTGCATTGGTTAGGATATAACTTCTATTTGACATCCTTTTTCAACCATAATTGGTTGGATGCGATATGTTTTTTGTGAGATAGGAGTTATTGCTACTTTTATCTTTATTTTTCTCATACTTTCTCTTTGTTCTTTTCCCCAAAGAAAAGTTTTCAATTTCTCGTCTAACCGTTTCATCACGTGGTTGAGCATAACGTTTTATGAATCGACAATAGAATTTAGATAAACCAAAGAAGCTCGTCACCTCTTCTCAGTTCCATGGATGTGGCCATTCAATAATGGATTGCACTTCTTTTAGATCCACTCATACATCATAATTATATATAATATGCCGTTAGTATAAGGCTTGTGCTTTGAAAATATCACATTTGGATTCTTTCCCCTAAAGTAACTCTTCCCTTAACATTAGAAGATGTTTCTCACACGTTTCAAATGTTATTCCTTGCTCAAAATATAAACAAGGAGAACATGTAAGAAGTCTACTACAAAACATCCTACGTAGGGATTAATATTTTACTCACGAGTTACATGAATGTGACTATGGCACTCCTAACTCCATAAAGCATCACCAAGAACTCATAATGGCCATACCTTAGCTTTTAGGATATCTTGTTCCTTTTTTTACAACTTGTTGATGTCCTCGACTAGAATCCAATTTAGTAAGAGCCCTTTCTTCATGTAAGTAATGAAATGGATCTTCCATCCTATGCATTTGCTCGGTGTAGACCTACTTGCACAACATGCATACCAATTGACATCAGGAAATGGAAAAAATGTCAATTGGAGAGATGGGTTGATGGTGTGGAGACCTTCACCATGCTAAGAGCCACACACACTCTCAAGGAGTGTCATGTTAGGTGTGTGTAGAAGTGCGAGAGACACACGAGAAGCACACACAAAGAGCACAAACGCAGCAAGACACACGGAGAAGATGATGGCTGGAATAGCTCTCTCTATTGACGATGAACTGAACTGAAGTAAGAGCTGAATAATATCCCTAAGTACAAAGTACCACCACATATGAGAGTATCAAGTATGTGGTAACATGGGGAAAAAACCTCTAGCCAGCACTAGAGTAAAAAGTGCCCATGTATAGGGAAAAGATTCACATCAAAGCTACTCGAGGAACACATAAGTGTAACAAACCCCCCTGGAGCGAATGATGTGAACACATACAGGGAGTGACAGATCAGCCCCCACAAGGTAACAAGCCTAAAGCTTTGCGAAAAGCTTCAAACTTTTCCCGTGGAAGAGCTTTGGTGAATATGTCTGCCACATTATCTTGTGTAGGCACATATACCAAATCAATATCTCCTGCATGAAGGCGCTCTCTCACATAGTGATAATGCACCTCAATATGCTTGGTTCGTGCATGAAACACTGGGTTTCGTGCAATAGCCAAAGCACTCTGACTATGTGTGAGAATATGCGTAGCAGCATCAATCTCCATGCAAAGATCCATCAATAGGCGTCTCAGCCATATACACTCCACTGTCACTGTGAAAACTTCCCTATACTCAGCTTCACAACTCGATGTCGCCACTGTAGGTTGCTTCTTACTCAACCAAGATATGCATGAGTCTCCAAGGAAAAAGCAATTACCACTAGTGGACATGTGAGTATCATAACAACTAGCTCAATCACTATGTGTAAAAGCATGCAATCATGGCTGAACATCTCTGCCATAAAAGAGACCTAAGCTCAAAGTGCCTCGGAGATATCTAAACACACGTTTCACCGCTTGCCAATGCTTAGTGCCAGGGCTATGCATGAATCGACTCAACTGGGAAACTGCATACTGTATATCCGTCCTTGTGTTGGATGCATATATAAGACATCCCACAGCTTGCTGATAAAGAGAAGTTTCAAATTCTCACTGGAATCCTCAACTGAGAACCTGAATCCTATCTCAACTGGTGTGGAAACTGGCTTACAATCCTCAAAATCAAAACGTTGAAGTAGTTTTTCAACATAATTTGCTTGATGCATAACAATTCCCCCCTCAACGGATACAAACTGGATGCCAAGATAGTAGCTCAAAAGACCAAGATAAGTGACATCAAAAGTATGCTGCAAATCAGCCATAAGAATGTCAAGTTTTGCATCACATGACCCAGTCAAGGGTATGTCATAGACATAAAGGACAAGCACTATAAGATCAGCCCCATTTTTGCATACATAGAGTGTGCTTTCAATCGGACTACATGTGAAGCCAAGAGCAATCAAGTGCTTATGTATTTTGTCATACCATGCACGTGGAGCTTGCTTGAGACCATACAAAGCTTTATGCAAGCGACAAACCATATGCTCTTTCCCTTTCATAGCAAATCCAGGAGGTTGCTTCACATAGACCTCTTCTTGCAAATCTCCATTCAAGAAGGCTGTTTTTATGTCCAATTGATGCACTTTCCAACCTCGATGGGCAGCCAATGCAACCACGGTACGAATGGTAGTCATGTGTGAAGTAGGTGAAAAAGTTTCCTCATAGTCAATGCCATATTGTTGTGCATATCCTTTGGCAACCAATCTAGCTTTGTAGCGATCAATGCTACCATCAGATTTTCTCTTAATCTTGTAAACCCACTTTGTACCAATGGCATTCTTTCCTTGTGGCAATTCACATAACTCCCAAGTACCATTCCTATGTATGGAATCCATTTCTGATTGCATAGCAATCATCCATTGTGGATCGTCACATGCATCTTTATAAGAAAGTGGCTCTTCATTACATGCTGTAGCACTAACAGAAAAATCCACAAAATTACTTGATGCATGGTGAGAGCTTGATCTTGTTCTACCAAGTCAAGGTGCACTCAATTTGCTGTCCTGCAAAGTTTGTTTCAGCCACTTTGGCATAGATTGTGCACTCTTGATAGACATGCGTTCATTATGTAAAACATCTTTAATATGTACATCATGTGTGGGCTGAATTTCATGCTCAGTTTCAACCATATTTTGATGCAAATGTTCTGCCATATGTGGCTGGAAATTTCCAACAGTTTTGATCATTTTTGGCTGAATTTTTTCAGCCATGTTTGGATGAAAATTCTCTACATTTTCAGCCCTATTTGGCTGGAATTTTTCAGCCCTTTGAACCTCAGTTGGCTGGTCTACATGGCCATAGTCAAGTGCACCATTTTGGAACAAAGGCATGAGTGTATCGAACACATCTTGTGAGCAAACTATTGGCAGTTTTTTGCATTCAAGTAGAGGGAAAACTGAATTTTCAGCAAATACCACATCTCGAGTCACAATAATTGTGTTCATCAATGGATGGTACAACTGATATCCCTTACTTTCAGCACTATAACCAACAAATATACATTTATTTGCCTTGTCATCAAGTTTGTGATGTTGTTGCGATGGCACAAGAGCATATGCCAAACAACCAAACACACGCATATGACTAACCATAGGCTTATGACCATTCCAAGCCTCATAAGGAGTGATGACTCTCAATGCTTTTGTAGGGTAGCGATTCAACACATAATTTGCACACATGACCGCTTCCACCCAAAACTTATGAGGAAGATGCTTTCCTTTAACCATACATCGTGCCATTTCAAGTAGAGTTCTATTTTTATGCTCGGCAACACCATTTTGCTGAGGTGTATATGGCATTGTACATTGGTGTGAAATACCTCTTTCACGAAGAAAAGCATTAAACTCATGTGACATGTACTCACCACCACAGTCCGTGCGTAGAGTCAAAAGCTTTTGTGAAGAAAAATTTTCAGCCATAGCTAAAAATGCTTTGAAGCAAGAAAATACCTCATTCTTTGCTTTCATAGGATACACCCATGTATGGCGAGTAGCATCATCAATGAAGATAACAAAATATACATGCTTCCCAAATGATGGAGTCTTGATGGGACCACATACATCACTATGAACAAGCTGTAATTTTCTTGTAGTGTGTGTATGACCATCTTTTGGAAAAGAAGCATGATGCGTTTTTCCAAGAATGCAACCTTCACATGCATGCTTTTCAATGGACTCAAGTGTAGGCAAGCCAATAACCATGTCCTTCTTTTGCAAGTAGAGCAAACTATTGAAGTTTAAATGACCAAAACCAGCATGCCAAAGCTCCATTTCAGCTATGGAAGAAGTATGAGCAACTAAGGCATTCGAGGCAACCCTCTTGTATGTATCCATGCGATACAAACCATTACATAATGTACCGGACATCATGATAACATCGCCATTGGTGAAATCATGAACCATACACTTATCATCAACAAAGTGTACATGAAGTCTAGCTTTGGCAATCAACGGAACTGAAATTAAGTTCTTCTTGATACCGAGCACATACAATGCATTTTTCAAGAGAATCACACCTTTGTTTGTAGCCGTAAGCTCAATTTCTCCTATTCCAATGATAGGATAAGAGGCATTGTTTGCACACACCACATGTCCTCCTTTGGGTGCATCTTTCAAAGAGGTAAAAAATCTTTTGCATGATGTTATGTGCTTTGAAGCACCACTATAAAAGAACCAATCCGAATCAGCCTCACTCACAACCATACATTTAGAATGTAAAGAAGCATCATAATGACATGTAACAACACATGCCCAAAAATCTTGAGCCATGTTAGCTTCATCATTCTTTGCATTTGCTAAATTTTCAGCAATAGACATGCCGGATTCCTTCTTCTTTTCGTTGCGTTTAGCAAGCTTTCTACACCCATCAATAGTATGACCAGACTTCTGGCAATATTTGCATCTCTTCTTCTTTTGCAAATCATCATCATTAGAGGAATGAGTGGAAGAGAAAGCTTGAGGCTTTGGTTTTGATGAACCCAAAGCTGAACCATACTTGCTTTTCCCCTTTTGTGAGATAGCAAGTGCTTGTGTTCCTTCAATCAAACCACTCCTATTCACTCTAGATTGCTCTTCTTGCAAAAGAAGAGACACAACCTCATCAAATGCATACATATTAGGATTTCCTTTTGCAACCAAACGAAGTGTAGTAGCAAAGCTTTGAAAAGATTCCTGTAATCCTTTCAACAATGTAGAAATGAGTGATGCATCCGAAATGATCTCATCTATGTTTGCCAATTGCTCTTTCAAGTCCTTGATGCGTGTCACATACACATCCACTGACTCATTTTCAGCCATACATACATCCTCAAGTATGCAACACGTGCTTCATTACGCACGGCATACAAAGAAGCAAGAGTGTCCCATGCCTGTAGTGATGTAGAACATGACCGAATGTGTGGAACTATATGACGCTTCACTGAAAGCGCAATCAAAGCATGAGCTTGAGCATCTTTTCCATCCCATCTAAGCTGCTCCTGTGTAGGTGGAGAAGGAGAAACCACTATACTCGAAGGAGAAGCTCCATCTGTGATAGTAGATTGTGAAGTAGAAGCACCTGCGGGTCTTCGATCTACATTTGCCACTATGTTTTGCAATAAGAACATGCTTCATCATGTAAGACCACATCGGATAGTTGGTCCCATCAAGCTTATCTTCAGCTTGAAGCATGCCAAACAAGTCATTGATGCCCGCCATTTCACAAAGGAACAAGAATGTGACAAAAACTTTACTTCGACGAAAGCTAAAATGAGTGCTGCAATTTCAGCTCACAAACCGTCACTCTGATGGTGATTTCAACTGCACGAATGGCTTCGAAATGGGGGCAAAACCCCAGCGCTCTTGGTGGAAATATTTCCCGGTTGCTGAAATTCACACTTCTATGCTCCGAAGCCGATTTGCACTGTTAAAGTATGTGCGCGCCGCGACGCGAAAAACCGAAACTTGAGAAGAAGTTGAACCTGCTCTAATACCACTGTTAGGTGTGTGTAGAAGTGTGAGAGACACACGAGAAGCACACACAAAGAGCACAAATGCAGCAAGACACACGGAGAAGATGATGGCTGGAATAGCTCTCTCTATTGACGATGAACTGAACTGAAGTAAGAGCTGAATAATATCCCTAAGTACAAAGTACCACCACATATGAGAGTATCAAGTATGTGGTAACATGGGGAAAAAACCTCTAGCCAGCACTAGAGTAAAAAATGCCCATGTATAGGGAAAAGGTTCACATCAAAGCTACTCGAGAAACACATAAGTGTAACATGTCATACATGTGTACATGCACACATATGCAAGGAAGCCTCACTAATGGACAAGAAAAAAGAGATCCCAAGAGACTCACACTTGATAAAGAGATAATGTTCCTCCAAAATTTCTTCAAACTCATCTAGATAGTTGATTCCCTATGAGTGTGTAGTCTTGAAAACTTTCCTCTAAGATCTTTTCCTTTAATATATATCATCTCCTTCAGGGAACTTATGGTCACATAGATAATCGATGAAATACTTAATGTAGGTAGTCACTATTGTAGCTTGGTACGCAGTAGCATGTTTACTTGGAGGAGAGACTTGTGATTTGGCACATTATGAGACACAAGATTGTACACCCTTGTCCATCATAGGTGAATAGCATCATCATCTATTACAACTCTGTAAAGTGCTAGTTTTGGGTAAATGTCATCACAAAACACCTATGTGTGCTTAAACTAACATATCCATTCTCTCATGTGTCCCTAGTGATCTTTTGAAATATATTATGAGTGTCATATGCAAGGGTGGGAATAATCAGTTATTCCCACTTTGGAGCCACTTCTTGATTGAATAAATGTGAGTCAAGTAGATTATCAAGCACTCCCATCCATGGTTCCGTGATGTTTAATCATGATAAGTGGTCAGATATAAGGTGTCCCTTTCCTTGTTCTAGTATCTCATCAAAGTCAAATTCCATGAGAAGAAAAGACCATTGCACAATTATACTTATAGCACAAGCATTTTTTACCAAATATAACATGATTTGGTGAACATTCAAGAATTTAAACTTGTTTTTTCCCTTTTCATATATACATTGTTCATCTAAGTACACTTCGTAGCACTTATAGATAAATTCCTTGAACATGTGAAAGATCAATCATTGGAAGGTACCTAGAGAATTATTCAAATAAAATGGCATGACATGAACTAGAAAGGTATCCCATTCAATAGAAAAGGCAATTGTATAGTGGTCCTGAGGAGCAATTGCTAATTGATTATAGACCAAAAAGACATTTAAGAAGTTATAAACGTCTTGGCCTACAACCCTTTTAAGCATATAATCCGTAATATGTAAAGTATACTTGTCAAAAATCCTCATTTGTGTTGAACTTCTTGAGATTTATGAATACTCATAATTTTCCGTTCTTCTTTTTAGACTACTGAAATCAATGACACCCACTCTATATGTTCAATCTCATATATGAATCTAGTTGCGAAAAGGTCATCCATATCTTGTTTGATTTTGTCAAAGTAAGCATCATTCTACATATAAGGTCTTTTTTTGGGCTTTGTGTCACTCATCACTGAGATCCAATGTGCATAGATTCCAAGATCCACAACTTTTATATCCTTATAACCTCAAACAAAGACATCTCAATATTTGTGCATTCCAAGATCCACAACTTTTATATCCTTATAACCTCAAACAAAGACATCTCAATATTTGTGTAGCATACTTACTAAGTCTTTTTCTTCTTTAATGGTTACATCATTTCCTATGTAGGTATAGTGTTATTTGTCCTTCTCTACCACTACTACCACATGTTTAATTTTCTCTCTCTTGTCATAAGCTATGCATGTAGTAATTTCTTCTTCAGGTTGTTGTGCAACTATCTTTCTGTGCCCCACTTTGTTCTTCTTGAAGTTTTTGGCCACTTCAAATCCAAGATCTCATTGTTTGGTGCTTCTAACATCTTCTTCTTGATTTCTCTTTTGTTCATTTCCCTCCTCTTCCACTTGTATTCTATACACATTCTCTTTTCTAGTTTTGACCATTCTTTGTTTTCTAGGAGATATTTTCCTACACAAAAATATTGATATTTTCCAAAAATCTCTTGAACCTCCTCAATTACAAAGTTCTATCTAATGGAAGGCTCAATTATTTTTCCCAAAGTTTGTTGGTCCATCCCTATAGATAGTTTTACTCATATAGATACTATGGCTCATCGAACTAACGGATTTCCAAAATGTACTCAAACATAACATCACACATGGTGAAAGTTAGATATTTGAGAAAATCAATTGGCCTTTTGATACATCTTTTTGCGAGTTGCATTTCATGCATGTTTTTCATGAATTAGGTTTTCCCCATTTCTTCCATATATTCATGGTTTTTATGCCTATGATTATGCATAAATCTATTATGGCTTCAGAAGTCATTCCATTTTATTTGATGGGAAGAATTGCATTCATCTCATCTCCTTCACTAAAGTCTCCCACTTTAATGAAAGGTATTGGGATGATACTTGAAGTGAATTTAGCTTGAGTGTGTTCAGTTTGCATGGGTGGCTCACTTTTTGGCCATGATATGGCTTCTTAGAGGGATTCTCATGAGCTTCTTGAGTTAAGCCTTTCTTCTTGCTCTCCAACATGGTTATTTTGTGGCACTTCTATTTCTCTTTATATAGGCCTATGTATCTAGTAAATATCCTAGGCTTAGTGCAATGTTTGACTCAAAATCAAGCCGAGCTTTGTGGCATGGATCTACATCAGCTTTTGGAGGTGGATCTAGAAAGAATTTCTAAGAAATGTGGTGGTCCATTTTGAATTTTTTCCATCTCTTAGCTTGTGTTGCTTCCCACATTTTTCATTGTTTAGGTTTTTAGTATTCTTTTGCATGATGCTTCTTGTGCAAGTTTTTCTTGATCCAAACTAGAGGTCCCTAAATTCAAAGGAGTGACTTATTAAGTTCTCTTTGGGTGGGAAGGGATGTCCTTGAATAGGTGGTTTGGTAAACATCTAGGAGATTTTTGGTCTTCTCCCAAAAGGATGGTTGAAACAATTGGGTTCTTTTTGGGAACTTTGCATGGTGATCGCATCCATTGAAGTTTTTTCTTTGTACCATAGATTCATATAAGTAGATGTGCTTTGGGTATCACTCTTCTGAATGAGTCATATGGGTTCCTAGATATATCGTTGTTCATGTGAAGTTTGCCATGCATTTGTCTTGAAACATTCTTGAGCATGCTAGGATGGCCTACATTATCTCTGAGGAAGTGCTCTTAATGAATTGTATGCTTGTGTGACTTCATGAGCAAGTGAACCATATGGATTTGGCTTCCCAAACTGCAAGGCCTTTTGGGAATAATCCACTCACTTATGCTCTAGGGTGGGTAGTGCATGTAACCCAAGAGTAGTGTTAAAGCATGTTCTATAAAGGTTTGGAGATTCATCATTGGGTGGTTCCTCTACCACTTGAGGTCGTGATTTCTCTGGTAGAGTCTATTGATATTTCTAATATGGCTAATTCATAGACGTTTTAAAGGAATGGAGCATTTTCCCCAATTATATGTGCTAACAATCAGTCCTCCTGTGGATCTTGGATGTGGCTTTTCCTTGCTCTTGGGTTTCGATATGTGAAGGTGAGGCCTAAATCATTGTCCATCTTAAAAAATTTCCTCATGCAATTAGTTAGCGATGAAAATTTCATGCAAAAGAGGCTTGCCTTAATGTGGAATTGCTTAAACCATCTAGAAAGAGTTTGGTGAGCTTCTCATCTAAAGGGAGATGAAGATAATGTTCCATTCATTTGCAAATCTCCCAATTTCTTCCCTCATAGACTCACTAAGGTTTTTCTTAAAGTGAAGAAGCTCTTTGAGAGTTTCATGATCAACCCCTTGTGGCCATACAATCCCTGATAAATGCATGCAATAGTTCATCAATGCTTTTGCATTCCTCATAATTGAGCATTTTGAAACCATGTGATGGTGAGTCCTTTCAATGTTAGGCCAAAGGCATGATATTTAATGAAGAAGTCCTCCTCTTATTCTATTTGTATTAGTTGGTGGAACTTAGCATCATACGATCCAGGATTGCTACTCCCATAAAAAGTAGTATGTAATATTTTTGCTACTTTAAAATGTTCAATAGTTCTCCCTAGATTAAGTTTTTTTTTTCTTTTAGGCATTCTAAGTTCTAGGGTCTAATCATGCATTGTCCATTGAGTCAATGGGTTCTAAGAATTTTGTGCCAAGATCATGAACAACTATGACACTCCATTGTTAAAAACATTGGTTGCCCTTGAAACGAGTATATATGATGGTAGATAGTGAAGAAGATGAAATAATTCCATCCCTCCACATCTATCTATGTTGTCTCACAAGAAGTGAGATTTTTCATCTCATGAATATGTGTCCAAACAAACTCTTGGTTGAGAAAACTTGGAGAAGCTTGTGGGAGGTAGAAAAGTGAGTTGCGAAGCGACGAAGTTTGGTTCAGCCAACCCGAACAAGAACAGCCCTTGAGCTTATGGATACTCAAATATACTTTATACATATGCAATAAGTGCAATAAAATGCACTACGTACTTTACAACATCAAGGAGAAAGAGTCGATACAAAATAGATAGGTTTGCACATGGACTAGCTCCAAAAACTTACTACCTTTGGAAGAGATAATGAACTTCAAATGCTCATAATGACTAGCGTGATTACAATTGGAAAACATAATTTTATGAGAGTGATATAAATATGGTTGAGTGCATAGAATGCACAAAAGTACAAGAAATAAGAAAATAATGCTTTTGGAATGAACCAAACACTCAACAGTGGTACCTCATATTTTTCAAGAATATGTGGAGATTGACCCCCAGACATAACAACTAAGATTTCTCCCAATCTACTGAACCAAATGCTTTGAAAATTTACAGGCATAAACTAGACACTAATATTTTTCCAATGAGTCCTCTTTCATCTAGTTTCAAGTTCTATAGAGAGAGAGAGAGAGAAGTAGCCTCTACAAGCTTACTGTTGTTGAAGAAGATGATGCAGAAAAATGGAGCAAGACAATGATGGCCACAAGTGTATGCATATAGCTTCCATGTAATGTACAAGTGATTTGAAGTCTTCATATAGACTTTTTAAGTGCTCCACAACTTCTACAAGCGGATTTTGAATTCAAATGAAGGCGGTAAAGGTTGTTGGAGGGAATCAATTCACTTTCCTACTATCTAGGAAAAGTGAAGATCTAGTTTGATCTAATTTTAGATGATTGATTGATTGATTGCAACTCAACCACCACAATTTTGTGGAATATTAGCTCTCTCTTTCTACTTTTACATGTGTAAAGCTCTAGGCTTTTACAATGGTAAAATATCCATTAAAATTTTTTTCAAAAAAATACAATAAATGAGCATAAGGAAAAGAACTCTCCAATGGATATTCATTTGACTTAATCCAAGTGATAGCATTTGATGTAGATCAAATACACCTCAAGCATATTGTAAGCTTGATGTTGCAATGGCTCCCCCTCAAGCTAAAGTATGCTTGAGTCTTCATTCTCTAATAGGTTGAATACCTACCATAGCTATGAATCTACAAAGCTTTATTCCATCAAGTGCCTTTATCATCATATCTGCTACTTGCTTTTTAGTAGGAACAAAAGAAATGTCAATCTCCTTTGCCATGAGCTTGTCCTTGATGAAGTGGTAATGAAACGCTATGTGTTTGGTTCTTGCATGGAAAATAGGGTTTGGTGTTAGCTGCATGGAATTGACATTATCTCCAAATATGTTTGCTTTGGAACTCACAAGTCCCAAATCTGTATTTCAATGCTTTTAACCATATTGCCTCTTAAGTTGCTATGGTCAAACCTTTGTACTCTGCTTCACTTGAGGATGAAGCAACTATTGGTTGCTTCTTAGAACTCCATGACACTAGCTTTGAACCTGCAAATGCTAAGTAACCAGAGGTACTTCTTTTATCATCCTTAGCTCCTGCCCAATTTGCATCTGAATAGATTTTGATATCTAAATATGGAAAGTAAGGGTAGAATATACCTTCATTGATTGTACCTTTGAGATACTTAAGTACTCTCTTAGTTGCATCCACGTGTGGTCTTCTTGGTGAGTACATGAATTGACTAAGCACTCCCACACTATATGAGATATCTACCCTCATATGAGTAGCATATATCAAGCTACCTACAAAGCTTTGATATTCTTTAATGTCTTCAATTTTCTCATCTTCATAAACACTAAGTATGATTCATCTCCAAAGGTGTACCTGCATGTTTAGTGTTCTCCATTTTGAACTTAAGAAGTACATCATGAATGTATCTCCTTAGAGTCAAATACATTCATTCATCTGTGTATATCACCTGCATACCTAGGAAATATGTGAGCTTGCCTAAGTCACTAATTTTAAACTCCTCTTGCATGTATCTCTTGATCCTTTGAATGCCATTCAGATCATTACCTATCACAATAATATCATCTACATATACAAATAGATAGATAACCTCATTGTGATCCCTTTTGATTAATAGAGAAGGATCTAAGTTGCTAGGTCTGAACCCTTAATCTTGAAGGTATGTAACCAACCTGTAATTCCAAGCTTTAGGAGCTTGTTTCAATCCAAACAATGCTTTCTTAATTTTGTAATCATAAGATGCAGGATTAGGGTTTTCAAAACCTAGAGGTTGTGGCATGTATACCTCTTCACTTGTCCAACCATTTAGAAATGAATTTTTCACATCAAGCTTGAGGAGTCTCCATTTCCTTGTAGCAGCTGCACTTATCAATATTTTGATTGTAGTCGTCTTTGCAACTAGTGAGAATGTTTTCTCATAGTCTATACCATACATCTGTGAGCATCCTTTGGCAACTAATCTTGCCTTATACTTGCAAACTAATCCATATAAGTTTCTTTTAACTTTATATACCCATCTGCAACCAATTACCTTTTGATTAGATGACATTGGAATCAAGTCCCAAGTGTCCATGTCCTTCAATGCATCTATTTCTTCTTTCATGGCCTTTTACCAATTATGGTTTCCCTTTTCCTCTTCATAGGTTGAGGGTTCTTCTAAAATCGAGTCTTTTGTGAAGTAGATTGAATGCTTTGTAATAAATGTGGAATCATATCCATACCTTTTTGTTTGTTTCTTCTCTCTTGTTTATCTTCTAGGTGCTTGCTTGGACTATTCTCCACACTCCTACATCTTTGCTTTGCCTCTTGACTTCCATAGTTTGTAATCCTTTCCTCTTTCATCTTGTTCATCATCTGTATCACTTCTTGGATCTTGGACCTATGTATCATGCTTGGTTCCTAATTGATGAGAATCATAATCAAGATCATATGGTAGAGTTACCTTTTGTTTGTCTTCATCATACCAAGACCTGTGTTCTTCAAACACAACATCTCTAATTTTAGTGAATTGCTTGGTTGAAGGATTATAGAACCTATAACCTATCTGAGTTGGTTCATACCCAATAAATGCTACCTTTGTTTCCCTTTCATCTAGCTTACCTCTTATTTGTGACAGTACATGAACATAAGCTAAACAACCAAACACCTTGCAATGTTCAAGATGAGGTTTTCTTCCATGCCATGTTTCATAAGGAGTCATATCTTGAAGTGATTTGGATGGTAGTCTATTGACAAGGTACACAACTGTAGAAATAGTCTCTACCCATAGATAATGTGGCAACCTCTTCTCTTGAAGCTTTTTTTTGGTTGATCCAACCAATGTCTTGTTTCTCCTCTCTGCAATTCCTTTTAGTTGAGGGGAGTACTTGGTAGTCACTTCCCTTTTGATATCTTTATCGTGCAAGAACTCATCAAACTGTTTGGAGAAGTATTCTCCCCCTCCATTGGATTTTGTCATGGACACAAAGGAAACCATCTAAAACCTTAGATTCCATGTTACTTTCCATATCTCATTATTGGCTCACATTTTGGAGAAACTAATGCTTCCATTGCATCCGGAACATGCCAAAACCCCAAGATTGACTATCTCTTTGCTAAAATCTGACAACCGGAGGTCTCATTTCTAGTTGATGACATCATGATGACATCATCAAGTCGTAACCGCCATGGAGAACTGCCTTTGAACACCTATAAAAGAAGGGATTCACCACAGTCATTCTCAGTCTTGTGGATACCAGTCTTGGGAGCTCAAGGAGTCGTGACCGCCAAGTAAGTACTCTCCAAGTTCTAGTTCCTATTCCTATCTTGTTTCTTGTTCTAGTCGTGTCTAGTCTAGTTCTTGGACATCCTGTCTTGTCCTCTTGTAGTCTCATAGCATGAGATCTTGTCAAGTTATTTTCTTGTATCTAGTTCATCTCCTAGAAGGGAGTTCTTGTAATCCAGACATCTTATCTCATACTTACGATCCCGGGTTGTGGGATCTCCTATATCATCTCTAGTCCAGTTTTCCATACCTATTGGTCCCGGGTTGTGGGACGTCTTGTATCAAATCCATCTTCTTGTATTATTTTCCCTACGTGGGTGTTCTTGTAATCATAAGAGTATTTTCGAAATCTTGTCTAGTGAAGTCAGAGGGCACAATCTAGTGCTCCCCTGACATTTTGGCAAGACTACCTTCATCAAGACCAGGTACCATGGATTCCCTATGCAAGGAGATCCAATCTACCATAAAGGACATGATCAAACATGTCCAAGAGATGAAAAGATTGCTACGACAAGATGATCGATCAGTGTCAAGCTATGCCTTGAATATCAAGATGTTGTTTCGTGGAACTACATATCAAGAAGACTACATGGTTAATAAATTTCGAAGTTGCCTCAATCCTAAAGTCAAATATCTCTTGCTATCCATGCCTTAAGTAAATACCTTAGAGGATGTTATCAATCAGGTAGTTCAATGTGAGAATCAGTTATTCAAAGAAAGCCAAGTCCAAGAGCTAGAAGTGTTGAATAATCAAGACATTGTTCCTCAAGAATCTAAATCAAGAATTTTTGAAGCCCAAAAAGTAATTACAAATGACATGGAGAATACATGTTATGAAGATATCAAGAAGGTAAAGGATAAGGAGGAGTTCATGTTCAATCAAGCAGGTGTGCGTACTCAATGCTCTCCATCAAAGATCTTGGAAAGAACACAACATTCTAGTAGAGGCTCAAAGGATCTATCGCATGAAGAACCCAAGGAAGCTCAGGAGAGACCTGGTCCTTCACCACCTATCAAGATTGAGGATCATGAAGAATTCGACGTTGTGCATGTATTAGATTCAATGATCTCTCAAAGAATATTCGAATGCCTTATTCGTTGGAAAACCTATGAGATCAGTGATCATACTTGGGAGCTTATAGAAAATCTTCAGAGAGCAAAAAGAAAGGTTCGTGAATTCCATAAGAAGTATCCAATGAACCCCAAGCTATAGAACATGGCCGCTCCTCATGGAACTCGTCGCTTGAGGGGGAGGTGATGTCATGGACACAAAGGAAACCATGTAAAACCTTAAATTCCATGTTACTTTCCGTATATCATTATTGGCTTAGATTTTGGAGAAACTAATGCTTCCATTGCGTCCGGAACGTGCCAAAACCCCAAGATTGACTATCTATTTGTTGAAATTTGATAGTCGGAGGTCTCGTTTCTAGTTGATGACATCATGATGACATCATCAAGTCGTAACCGCCATGGAGAACCGCCTTTGAACACCTATAAAAGAACGGATTCACCACATTCATTCTCAGTCTTGTGGATACCAGTCTTGGGAGCTCAAGGAGTCGTGACCGCCAAGTAAGTACTCTCCAAGTTCCAGTTCCAGTTCCTATCCTGTTTCTTGTTCTAGTCGTGTCTAGTCTAGTTCTTGGACATCCTGTCTTGTCCTCTTGTAGTCTCGTAGCATGAGATCTTGTCAAGTTCTTTCTTGTATCTAGTTCATCTCCTAGAAGGGAGTTCTTGTAATCCAAACATCTTGTCTCATACTTACGATCCGGGGTTGTGGGATCTCCTATATCATCTCTACTCCAGTTTTCCATACATATTGGTCCCGAGTTGTGGGACGTCTTGTATCAAATCCGTCTTCTTGTATTATTTTCCCTACGTGGGTGTTCTTGTAATCATAAGCGTATTTCCGAAATCTTGTCTAGTGAAGTCAGAGGGCACAATCTAGTGCTCCCCTGATAGAACTAAGCTTCTCGAGTGATCTACCTGTATGATTCTCCACATGTGTTAGATACTTTTTGAAGCAACCAAACACTTCATTCTTACTCTTGATAAAGTATAGAATAGTCCATCTACTATGTTCATCAATAAATGAGACATAATACCTTGATCGTGCCAATGAAGGTTCTTGACTTAGTCCCCATATATTCGTATGTACTAAGTCCAATAAGTTGTTGTGGATGTAGCCTTTGTGGTTGAATGGTTCTCTTTGTGCCTTCCCAATCTGACATGCATCACACATGTTGATCATGTGTTGCTTTGGTGTGTTTGGTAGTCCTAGAACACTTTGATCCCTGTATATATCCTTCAAGGTTCTTTCATTCACATGAGCAAGTCTCGTATGCCACACTTCAAGCTCACTTAGGGTTTGAGACCCAAAAGTGAATAGAGCTATGTTCCTAGTTTCTCCTACTTCAAAAGTAAAGAGCCTACCATGCTTCTCATCTATGGATACCTTCTTGAAGCCTTGACATGGATCTTCCACAAAAGCTCCATGTTGGGTGAACCTAACTTGCAAGCCTTTTTCAACTATTTGGCCTACACTTATTAGGTTTTTAGTGATAGTGGGTACATAGAGAACCTTACTCAGAATATTTGACCTGCCATTGGAAGCTTTGACATTACCACTCTTCTCCACATTGTGCTTTATGCCATCCCTTGTTTGAACTTCATGTCTATGATTTGGACTTTCCAAATCAGATAGAAGAGCAATGTTGACTGCAACATGATTTGAACATCCAAAATCTATGGAGAACAAATGATCATCTTCTTTACCTTCTTTGTGGCTTAGATTTATAATAAGCAATGAGTCTTCATGTGGTTGATCTTCTGAATAATTGTTGAAGTTCCTTCTATTATAGCTATATTTTTATTGTTGAAGTTGTGTCCACCTCTACCTCTACTACTGCCATATCCACCTCTTCCACTTCCTTTTTGGGCCTTCCCATTGAGCCAACAATTCTAAGTGGTGTGGCTGGTCTTATCGTAGATGCCATAAGGTTGAACATTATGACCTTTGGCTTTGTCATGCTTTGGTCCCTTCTTCTTCCCTTTCCACTTGCTCTTGCTTGCGAAGTTGGCTTGGGAAGTCTCCTCTTCATCTTCTTCCTTCTTCTTGCCTTTCACCTTCTTATCTTTCTTATCTACACATAGAGCACGAGTTGAATTACCATGATAGGAATTACCTTCCTTTATGCTGTTCTTGGCCTCTTGATTGAAGAGTTGTCCAAGAAAGATGTTGAAGTCTCGAGTTTGCACATCCATGATGAGATCATAAGTTGTGGTGAATGATTGCCATTGCTTATCACTTCAAATCCCATTGAGAATTCGCCTCATGATGGCCTCTTCTTCAATCAGCTCTCCAATGGATGCTAACTGATCCGCAACCTCCTTGACCTTGGTAACAAACTCTGTGATGGTTTTTTTAGGTGTCTTCTTCATTTAGTTGAACTTGTTCCAAAGATTATTCTTTCTTTCTTTGGTACTAGCAAAAAAGAAAGTATCGAGGGCATCCCAAGTCTCTTGAGATGTCTTGCATCCTCTAATATGCAGTAATAGAAAGTCAGAGAAATAGTTTAGTATGAACGACGTTGCTTGAGCATCCCTTGTGCATGAAAGTGTGAGCTTATCTCTCTCCTCTTGTGTAGGTCCTCCTTTGGATCTTGGAATATGCATAGCTTCATCACCTGCTACAATTCCATAAATATTTCTACCTTGCAAATAGTCCTCTATTGTGATTTGCCAAGCCGCATAGTTGTGTTGATCAAGCTTCTTAATCATTGAGGGAAAGCCATCAGCCATCTTGATCTAGTTCTGATACCACTGAAAAAACTTGGAGAAGCTTGCGGGAGGTAGAAAAGTTAGTTGCAAAGTGACGAAGTTTTGTCTAGCCAATTGGAACAAGACCAGCCCTTGAGCTTATGGAGACTCAAATAGACCTTATAGGCATGCAATAAGTTCAATAAAATGCACTATGTACTTTGGAGCATCAAGGAGAAAGAGTCAATACAAAACAGATAGGTTTGCGCATCGACTAGCTCAAAAAACTTACTATCTTTGGAAGAAACAATGAACTTAAAATGCTCATAGCAACCTGATGGAGAATGTTAATCTCCAAAAGAACAACTTATTCTTGTGATTAGAGCACCTCTATACCAAGAATAAGTCAAAATCTTTCACACATTTAGAGGATCAACTTCTAATTATCAAAAGATGAACAAATCTGTGAAGAAGGTGATACACAGAAAAGTCTGCTGCACTATTTCCTTATATTGACTTATCAAACGTGTAAAGTTTTTGATGAAACTTTGTACGAATCATCTCCTAGAGATTGCGCAACTATTCCAAGTTGAATTACTCCAAAAGATTAAGTGTAGCTCGAGAAATCAACTTCTCAAGTTACCTATGTCAGAAACTGTACTTCTGAGAAGTCGATTCAGACACCCCTAACTTCTTAACTTTGATTCTCACAATATCTAACCCGTTTTGCCAAATGCTTTTAGCCACGAGTAGATCACCTTCCAACTTAAAGATTAAGTGCTTGCTTGCACAAAACTTTAAACTATGGAGTGAGCACTGACCAAAAGATTAAACACGAAATTTGCGCCTGTTTCAGAGAACTGTAGACATTCAACACATATGAATGTTCCTATTCACAATTCTCCTAGCCTGTTTACAATTGGACTCTGAAATTCAGGTCACAGGCTCATTAACTAACAACTTAGATATCCTCAAAAGGATTTTGCTAATGATCAAACACAGAAGGAGCAGACACGAAAAGATCGGGCGCAATATTTCTTCATTAACTCAGAAAATTACAACTGAGTGATGAGAGCAAACACAAATTCACTTTCCACTATCTCATAGCTTCTATCTCCCTAATTCTTGACTTGTAACTATTGTCACATATGCTCTCATACATGCCCCGACTTTTCTCAAGGTATTTATAGATAATTTGTACATAATTCTTGTTGAACAAAAGATCTAAGTCATCTATGACTATGCTAATGTACATATGTGTACAAGACAACATTCTGACTTCTTCTTAATTTTGCAAATGTCTTCCTTTGCTTCATTCTGACCATAAGCATTCTCCAAGATCTGTATAATCACCAATTTGTGATTGGCTTGCTCCAACAGCTCCCCCTCAATCACTAATTGTGATTATTCCATTCTTCTTCACTCCTGCCATCTCCTTGAATCTCTGTAGCTTAGGTCCATCCAAGCTTTTTGTCATCATATCTGCCACTTGTTCTTTTGTTGGAGTGTACATCACTTCAATCTCTTTATCAAGTACCTTTTCCCTCAAGAAATGATACTGTATCTCTATATGCTTAGTCCTGGCATGAAAAACAGGGTTAGCTGCCAAATACAAAGAACTCATATTGTCTCCAAAAATTATTGGAGTACTATGATCAATCTCAAAACTTTTCATCAAGGTCTTCAACCATATGACTTCTTTTGCAGCTTCTACCATTCCCTTATACTCAGCTTCTGTGGATGATAAAGCAACTGTGTGTTGCTTCTTTGAACACCAAGACACTAACTTGTCTCCAACATAACATAGATATCCATGAGTAGACCTTCTATCATCTGAGTCACCTGCCCAATCTGCATCACTAAACACTTTGATTCTTGTGTCAGAAGTGAAACCATAGTACAAACCTTCACTTAGGGTTCCTTTGATATATCTAAGTACCCTTTGAGCTGCAATCCAATGAGTCTTCTTTGGACAATGCATAAATTGTGACAACACACCTACTGCATATGATAGATCTGGCCTTGTCAAGGTAGCATAGATTAGACTACCTACCAAACTCTGATATTTCTTCATGTCATTGAACTCTTCACCTCCATACCTGCTCAATTTATGATTTACCTCCAATGGAGTGGTTGAGGTCTTGCAGTCTTCCATGTTAAACTTGATCAAAAGATTCTTCAAGTATCTCTCTTGTGAAACATATACTCCATGTTGAGTATACACAATCTGCATTCCTAGAAAATAAGATAAGTTTCCCAAGTCACTTATCTTAAACTCCTTCTCTATTTGCTTCTTGAGTTCATTGATTCCTTGAGCATCTGTTCCTGTAACAATAATATCATCAACATAAATGCACATGTAAATATATCCATTTTCACTTGCCTTCACTAGCAAGCTACTATCTGCCTTTGATGCTTGAAATCCACATTCATTCAAGAACTTGACCAATCTGTAATTCCAAGCTCTTGGAGCTTGCTTCAACCCATATAAAGCTCTCTTGAGCTTACACACATAATCTGATCCAATTGACTCCATGAAGCCTTCTGGTTGCTCCATATATACTTCATCTGCAATGTAACCATTTAGAAATGCATTTTTCACATCCAATTGTGATAATTTCCATCCTTTGCAAGCAGCAATAGCAATCAATGTCCTAATTGTAGACATCTTAGCAACAGGACTAAAGGTTTCATCATAATCTACCCCATAAGTTTGGGCATAACCTTTAACCACAAGTCTAGCCTTATATCTAGACACCTTACCATCTGCAAACCTCTTTGTTTTATATACCCACTTGCATCCAATGACCTTCTGATTCTTTGGTCTTGGTACTAACTCCCAAGTTTCATTTTCAAGTAGAGCATCATACTCTTCTTGCATTGCCTTCTCCCAATTCTGTTTACCTTTGGCTTCTTCATAAGTGGTTGGATCTTCTTCTGTTTTCACAATGTAAGCATAATCTCTTGTTGTTAGGAAAGATGTATCATAGCTATACCTTATAGGCTCTTTCCTTTCCCTTGTAGATCTTCTGATTTCTGCACTTCTTGATGTTTCAGCCTCATTTGATTCTGGATCAAATCTTGGCCCTTCTTCTACATGATCCTGCACTCTACATCTAGAGTCAACTTCATCAACAATTTCCTCACATACCTTTACCTTTGCCTTTCCTTTCCTTTGAATTTCTTCAACACCTGCATACTCATTTGGTGATCCTGTATACCACATGTTTTGCTCATCAAATGTTACATCTTTAGTAACAAGAAATTGCTTTGTGGATGGACTCCACAACCTGTAACCCATCTGTCTATCATCATATCCAATAAACACATACTTCTCTGCTTTTGGTTCTAGCTTATGTCTTAATTGTGAAGGAACATAAGCATATGCAATACATCCAAATACTTTACAATGATCAAGACTAGGTTTCTTACCCCACCATGCTTCATAAGGGGTTCCTCCATCCAAAGCTTTGCAAGGCAACCTATTCACAAGGTATGTTGCAGTGTTAATGGCCTCTGCCCATAAGTAATTTGGACAATTCTTTTCCTTCATCATGGCTCTTGCAAATTCTACAAGAGTCCTATTTCTCCTCTCAGCTACTCCATTTTGTTGAGGGGAGTACCTGCAAGTCACTTCTCTTTTGATACCTGCATTCCACAAATAATCATCAAACTCTTTTGAGAAATACTCTCCCCCTCCATCTGATCTTAACCTCTTTAGCTTTTGTCCTGTGATCCTTTCTGCATAAGCATGGAAATGTTTGAATGTCTTGAAGACTTCTGATTTGTCCTTGATTACATACAAAGTAATCCACCTGGTTGCATCATCAACAAACAACACATAATATCTGGATCCATTTATGCTATAGTCCCTTGAGGGACCCCATACATCTGTATGAACCAATTCAAGCATGTTTGAATACTTGTACCCTGATTTGTTATAAGAACTTTTATGTGCTTTACCTAATTGACAAGCTTCACACTTGTACACCATATGTTGCCCTTCAATATTTGGCAATCCAAGCACCACCTGATTCTTTGACATTTCCTTTATAGCTCTCTCATTGAAATGACCTAGCCTCTTATGCCATAGGTCTAATTCAGATACCTTTTGACCTCCATAGGTAAACAATGCATGTCCTACATTACCTTGGACTTTGAGAGTGAACAATCTTCCCTCCTTTTTACCTGCAATTATGGTTCTATATCCCTGATTTGGATCTTGTACATAAACACCATCATTTGTAAATCTTACCTCATATCCTTTCTCCACAATTTGCCCTACACTTATCAAATTTTTAGGAATAGTAGGAACATAAAGTACCTTGCTCAGAAGTGTACTTCCACTCTTTGTCTTCACTGATCCAATGCTCTCCACTTTATGTTTAGTATTGTCACCTGTTTGAACTGTATGTCCATTCACCCTTGCTTCCATATCAGTCATCAAGGATAGGTTCCCACTCAGATGGTTACTGCACCCTGAGTCAATATAAAACACTCTTTGATCTTCTCCCATTGATTCATGAGTTGCATTCAAGATAAGAGTCATGTCATCCTTCTGATCTGATGCATAATTGTAATAATTATTGTTGTAGGACTGAGATTGGAAGTTTCTTCCACCTCCTCTACCATATGATGTCCTTCCTCCTCTTCCTCTGAAATTGCCTCTTTGGTTTCTGCCTCCTCTACCTCTTTGACTATAATTCTGATTGTTGTATCCTCCACTTTGATTGTTATACCAACAATCATTTGCCAAATGATTTGTTCTGCCACAAATCCAACAAGCTTTAGCATTATCTTTGTTCTTACCTCCTCTTCCTTTACCTCTGAAATTTGTCTTCCCTTTTGTGAAGTTGGCTTGATTTGAGTTCCCCTCATCCTCATTTGATTGCTTTCCCTTGCCATTCTTTTTCTTATCTTTGGAGTACATAGCTTGACTTGTACTTCTATCATTGTCTCCTTTAAGATCCTGCTCAAAGGTTAGCATGTGTCCTAGCAATTGATTAAGGTCAGGAGTAAAGTGATCAAGTGACAATTCTATGGACAATATAAAAGGCTTCCACTTCTCATCACCTCTTAGACCTGTAAGTATTTGTCTTACCAACTTTTCTTCTTCAATGTCTTCATCCACTGCTCCCAAGCTATCTGCAATATCTTTCATCCTTGCCACATAATCTGAAATTGATTGTGAGCTCTTCTTCTTGAAAGTTGTGAACTCAGCCCATAGTGAGGACTTCCTTGACTTAGTTGTATTTTGGAAATGCTCTTCCAAGGCATTCCAAACATCTGTAGCACTTTCTAAACCTCTGATGTGAGGTAGAAGGTAATCATTTACAGCCATGTAGATGATACTCCTTGCTTGAGCATCCTTTCTCATCCAAGTCTTCAACATTGCAAGTTCTTCCCTAGTAGGAATACTTGGATCTGCAAATTCTGGTTTTTCTTCATCTCCTGTAATAAATGATATAAGATCTTTGCTCATGAGGTGTGCTTCCATCCTCATGGACCATGCTGGATAGTTCTCCCTATCTAGCTTATCAATCTGCAAGCTTTCTCCCATCTTGTATCCACCTGTGTATTGAAATCTTCAAGCTTTACAAACAATGTATGTACCTTTACTTCGAGTTGAACTCCTTTTGCCTTTCTTGATGTCAATTTGTCTTCTCCTCGAGCTTTGACTCCAAGCTTTCACTTCTTGATCCTTCAAATGTTGAGTCTCTTGAATCTGCAGTAGTCGGGATCCTCCTTTCTTCAAATTTCTTCAAATTGATGTCTCCTGCTCTGATACCACTGATGGAGAATGTTAATCTCCAAAAGAACAACTTATTCTTGTGATTAGAGCACCTCTATACCAAGAATAAGTCAAAATCTTTCACACATTTAGAGGATCAACTTCTAATTATCAAAAGATGAACAAATCTGTGAAGAAGGTGATACACAGAAAAGTCTGCTGCACTATTTCCTTATATTGACTTATCAAACGTGTAAAGTTTTTGATGAAACTTTGTACGAATCATCTCCTAGAGATTGCGCAACTATTCCAAGTTGAATTACTCCAAAAGATTAAGTGTAGCTCGAGAAATCAACTTCTCAAGTTACCTATGTCAGAAACTGTACTTCTGAGAAGTCGATTCAGACACCCCTAACTTCTTAACTTTGATTCTCACAATATCTAACCCGTTTTGCCAAATGCTTTTAGCCACGAGTAGATCACCTTCCAACTTAAAGATTAAGTGCTTGCTTGCACAAAACTTTAAACTATGGAGTGAGCACTGACCAAAAGATTAAACACGAAATTTGCGCCTGTTTCAGAGAACTGTAGACATTCAACACATATGAATGTTCCTATTCACAATTCTCCTAGCCTGTTTACAATTGGACTCTGAAATTCAAGTCACAGGCTCATTAACTAACAACTTAGATATCCTCAAAAGGATTTTGCTAATGATCAAACACAGAAGGAGCAGACACGAAAAGATCGGGCGCAATATTTCTTCATTAACTCAGAAAATTACAACTGAGTGATGAGAGCAAACACAAATTCACTTTCCACTATCTCATAGCTTCTATCTCCCTAATTCTTGACTTGTAACTATTGTCACATATGCTCTCATACATGCCCCGACTTTTCTCAAGGTATTTATAGATAATTTGTACATAATTCTTGCTGAACAAAAGATCTAAGTCATCTATGACTATGCTAATGTACATATGTGTACAAGACAACATTCTGACTTCTTCTTAATTTTGCAAATGTCTTCCTTTGCTTCATTCTGACCATAAGCATTCTCCAAGATCTGTATAATCACCAATTTGTGATTGGCTTGCTCCAACACAACCAACGTGATTACCATTGGAAAAAACCCTTTTATGGGAGTGATGCACATAGGATTCATTGTATATAATGCACAAAATTACAAGAAATAAGCAAAATATGCTTTTGGAATGAACCAAACACTCAGCAGTGGTACCTCCTATTTTTCAGGAATACATAGAGATTGACCGCGAGACATAAAAACTATGGTTTCTCCAAATCTAATGAACAAAATGCTTTAAAAATTTAGAAGAAAAGACACTAATAGATTTCCAATGAGTCCTCTTTCATCCAATTTGGAGCTCTATAGAGAGAGTAGTAGCCTCTGCAAACTTATTGTTGTTGAAGAAGATGATGCAAAAAAATGGAGCAAGATAATGATGGCCACAAGTGTATGTATATTGCTTCCATGTAATGTACAAGTGATTTGAAGTCTTTATATAGACTTTTCAAGCGGTCCACAGCTTCCACAAGTATATTTTGAATTCAAATGAAGGAGGTAAAGGTTGTTGGAGGGAATCGATTCACTTTCCTACAATCTAAGAAAAGTGAAGATCCAGTTTGATCTACTTTTAGGTGATTGATTGATTGATTGATTGCAAATCAACCACCACAAATTAGTGGAATATTAGCTCTCTCTTTCTATTTTTACATGTGTAAATATCTACGCTTTTACAATGGTAAAAGATCCATAAAAAAACTTTTTTAAAAAGATACAATAAATGAGCATAAGTAAAAGAACTCTCCAATGGATATTCTTTCGACATAATCCAAGCAATAGCTTTTGAAGTAGATCAAATACACCTCAATCATAGTGTAAGCTTGATGTTCCAACATTGTTCTGAGGGGTTGGGGAAGCACAGCACCAAGATGATTCATGTTGGGAGCATAGAATGATTTTCCTAGGGTTCTCCTCCCAATCAATATATAGCCCTTGCCTAGTCACCATATATAGTCCACCATGTGGTCTTACTAGTCATCTTATTTTCATGAATAGTAAACCAACCATCAGAATCATGGATTATGGCCTTGGATATCCCCCAAGCAAGGAGCGTCTTGTTTCTCCAATCATGTACATCTTTGAAATATAAAAATACATCCCCCTTTTAATGATCATTCTCCGTAATGCTATAGAACAAGCTAGAAACAAAGGAATAAGAACACGTGATCCAAACTAATCAAAGAAGAGTGTCTTAGTTGTTTCAACTACTGGATACTCTAAAAATAGACAACTAGTCTCCTTGCTTGCTATCTGGCATTTAAACAAAGAAATAGAAATCCTTGCCTTTGGCATACTCTAGGAATTTTGGGTAACATTCTCAGACTCCTTATACCTAGACCTTTTCCACTAGCTTGTGACACTTGTGACTTGTAGGGCTCTTGGCAACTTGCCCTTATATTCATACAAAGCCTACTAGCAACTTGTCAGTCAATACTAACTATGAAATAGAAAAATCACTTGCTCAAGTAGAGTAAGGAATAATCTTGTTGTCGTCTAAAACTATGAGGCACATGTGAAGCTTCCAAAAATCAAAACAGTGACCAACTAAACATAAAGCAGCATAACAAAATAGTCATATAATAGTATATTACACTCTTCATGGAAAATACCACTATACCCCATATTTTATTGAGAAAATACTCAAAATATTCAAAGCTAATGAAACCATGTTGTTTTACAGATAGTGTTTAAACTTTGAACTCAAGTAAATCTACTAGATTTACTCATTATAATGAAATTAAAGTACAAAGGATTCCTATCTTGGTCCAAAACATGGATCCAATATCTCATTCTATCATACTAAATGTATGATTATACAAGCTATGGAAAAAAAATCTCGCATACCAAGTGCATCTTGATTCATCCGCTTTATGGAACTAAATCTCTCATACCTAGTGAAAATGGGCTAAGAAAATATAGTGTCTAATGGAACCACCACCACATTCTCAATAATAAAACTGCAACTTGTTCCAAGTGGACAAAACTCGCTTTATATCTGACCATCACTATGATGAAACAATTTTAAACTAGGAATGAGATGTTCTTGGCAAACCACTTCCAAATAAAGTACCAACAGTACTATGGCGCTCTCATAACACTCAAATAGACCAAAATAATTACAACTAGATGTGTGCACACTCAATTAGGCTAAGTATCTAGCTCACCTTATAAATATTATGTATGAAATATTTCCTGATCTCAAGAATATCAAATGAAGTAGTACATACTCCATGAAGCTCTTAATTAATGCAATTTGCATAATAAATATTATTATATATAGATCTTGCATTTTCTTTTCTAGGCCACTTGTCCATGGACTTGCCTTCTTTGGAATCACACATAGAGACTACCTCAAGTGCCACCTCTATTGTCTAATAATACTAAGGTCATATGAATGACCTCCAAACCACAAAAGCTAAATTCATTAATCACTTCTTTCATATAATCCTTTCTACACCTAGGTACAACACAAAGTTTGATGTCTCATACCACGAGAATTTATATCCCACATACATGGGTGTATGATATTTATTGGACCACTTTTCTTAGTCATGAGATGAACAACTAGGTGAGTATTCACAATCATAAATAACAAACATGAAAGTTTGTTCTATCTAATATAGGGATAGAGTCATTCCTATGAATCATAGCTATCTCCTACATACACTGAACTAGAGCTAATAAATCGTGTGATAAATCAACTCAACTAGATTTGAAAAGGATGCAACTTGCATCAAATATTAACTCCTAAGGAATAACCATTCATACAAATTGTATCAATACATAACATATCTATCAATAATGAAAATGTAAGTTCCCATGTTCCATGCTTACATGGCCTTGTATTTAGCCATAAAAAGTTGCTTAAAATCTCTTCTTCAAATTTAACCATATTCACCATAAACCAAATCTTAAATATGAATATATCACTACAATATATGAGAGGTATATCAGGGCTTCTATCAGCGCAAATACACAAGAACCATTTTGTCCCAACATTGGTGTAAGCACCAGTGTAGTCATTGGTACCAAAGCACCAGTATAAGTGTATGTAGACCACCGATATAGGCATTGGTATAAGCATCGGTATTCCCTTGGGCAAAAGTGTAGATATGCACCTGGGCAAACCAGTGCTCATACCAGTGCCTATGCTGACAACCATATCTGCAAATTTTTTTTTTTTGGGCAAAGTGTGTTGTCTCTTGCTACAACAACATTACCATGCTATTGTGTAGCAAAAGACAATACACTTTACCCAAAAAAAAACCAAGTACATGTGACATGTACTCTAGTGGTTGCCAATATAGTGTTTAGATGACTGGAAACTAAAACATGATTTGATAAAGCAAAACACTATTGAACACAAGCATGAATCAAAAACCACTAGTGGATACACGCATGTCATAACAACCAGCCTAGTCATAGTAAAAAAAAGAACATGTAAATTTGGAAATAATGATCCCCCTTTGGGATAAAGCACTCCAAGTAGCCAAGTACTCATCAAGTGGCAAAAGATGTGCTTAATCGCTTGCCAATTCTTGACACTTGAGCAATGCATAAACTTTCTCATCTATGAGACAAATTGAATATCAAGCCAAGTTATGTATAAGTAAATCAATCATCCAATAGCTTGTTGATAGATAACAACATCAAATGCATCTCGAGCATCATGAATACTCAATTGTAGACCTATTTCTATAGGAGTTGCAATAGGTTTGCAATATTCAATGCGAAAGTGCTATTATAATGTGCCAATATATTTTGTTTTACACAAAGCTATTCCCCCATCAAAATGATGCCCATTAACCGTGCAAATTCCCTAAATCTATCATCGTAGAAGAGGCATGTAAATCAGCCCTAAATTCAAAAATATGCTTCTCATTAGGACTCGTGAGCAGCATGTCTTGAACATACATAATAATGATTAGAAGTACATCATTTGTATGCTTCACATATAATGTTCTCTCAGTTGGACTATTCTCAAAACCATGTGCAATCAAGTAAGCATGTCTTTTTATACCAAGAACACATGACTTGGTTCAAACCATATAATGCCCTCTTTAACTTGCACACTTTATTTCCATGCCCTTTCTAAATAAAACCATAGGGTTGAAATACTATATGTCTTCATGTAAGTGACCATTTAGAAATGATGTTTTAATGTCCAACTAATGTACATTCAAACCATCATGAGTTGCAAGCATAGAAATGCTATGAATGGTGGTCATTTGGCATGCGGATGCAAAGTTCTTATCAAAATCAATGCTTATCTCTTAAGCATAACCTTTTTCAACAAGCTTAGACTTATACCTATCAATTGTTCCATGAGGCTTACATTTCAACTTGTATACTTATTTAGTGCAAATGACCTTTCTGCTTCAAGGTGAATCACATAAAGACAATGGATCATTATTCATAATTGCATCATATTTTGATTGCATAGCAGCCATCCGATTTTCTAAATTTTGTGCTTCATCAAAAGAAATAGGCTCATTCTTATTACAAAGACTAGAGCCATCCATTGCATAGCAATTTGATGCAGAGGAAGCACTATGAGAGCCTGAATGAATATGATATGATAGAGGTGTATATAATTTTCTATTTCCGAAAGGTTGCACTAGTCATTTAGGCATAGATTCTACTTCCTCTATATCAGCCCTCTCATCAACGTGCATCATGTAAATCTACATGAGAGATGGAATGATCTACATCATCTTATAGAACATGTAAAGGCTAACAAATTGCCTTATTTGGACCATCACTTGACTATCTGCCTATAGAAAAAGGTAGCAAAGTGCCATACACATCTTTGGAGCTAACTATTGTCTACTTACTACATGAAAGTAATGGATGAATTGCATCTTCCACAAATAAATCATAGATAACCAGAATGCATTTATTATGGGGATGATACATATGATAGCCTTTACTTTCCGAACTATACCCAACAAAAATACACTTTATTGCTTTATCATCCAATTTCCTACATTTTTGTTCAAGCATTAATGCATATGTGAGGCAACCAAAGACATGCATGTGAGCAAAAAATGTATTCAGAACATGCGAAGCCTCATATGGAGTGATTGATTGTAGTTCTTTATGAAGTATTTCGATAATTATGCACCACAGTGTGTTCTCCTTCTTGAGAGCTCCACGATGATATCCTTGGAGTAGAAAATTGAGCTCCTAGGGCTGCACATAGTACTCTACACAGAGGCTACAGAATACATAGAAAAAACATAGTACAGGGAGCACGAACACAGACTTCTTAGGTGTTACAAAATGCGATCGAACTTACAGTTTGTAGTTGACCACACCACTATATGTTTTATTAAAGAACATATACAAAGAAGTGTCCGGTGACCGTTTGGCCTTTCACATGGACACTAATAGTAACAATCTCCCACTAAAGGCCAATATTGCCAAAGAAACTATGGGAGGAAAATAAAGAATGATAAAGAATACCTGAGTGTAAGTATACAAACTATACCTCCCACCTGATGGGCATGTTATACAATATACAAGTGATTGTGTAAGATCATGAATCAAGTAACACCTATCAAGTGAAAGCAGTGTCAAAAGATCTTGTGGTAGAGCTTTAGTCAAAGCATCTATAGCATTATCTTGAGTGTGAACCTTCTCAAGAATAATGTGTTCAGTGTCTAAGCAATCTCTAATGAAGTGATACCTCACCTCAATGTGCTTGGTCTTTGCATGATAAACCAGATTCTTAGCCAAAGCAATGGCACTCTGACTATCATTGAGCAAACGAGGTACATGCTCAGGTAAACCCATATCACAAGCAAGACGAGAAAGTCACAATGCTTCCTTACATGCCTCACTTGTTGCAACATACTCCACTTCTATGGTGGAAATAGTTGTACATTCTTGAAGACGAGATCTCCAAGAGATAGCACCTCCAGCAAAATGAAAAATGTACCCTGATGTAGACTTATGATTGTCTCCACAACCAGCATAGTCAGAATCTATGTAACCAAATAATGGATGCTTTCCCTCTACCTAAGCATAGACACTTATCCTTAGTGCCACTCAGATATCTCAAAATCATCTTGATTGCTTTCCAATATTTCTTGCCAGGGTTAGACATACATCTGCTCACAACTCCCATTGCAAATGCAATGTCTAGGCTCGTAGCTACCATAGCACACATGAGACTACCAATAGCAGATTGATAGGGAAAATAGGTCATGAATTCCTTTTCCTCATCTGATTTGGGGCAATCATCCTTCCTCAATTTCACATATGTGGGTAAAGGTGTACTCAATGCCTTTCCACCCTGCATATTGAACCTGTGAAGTACTTTGGATATGTACTCACTTTCAGATAAGTATATGCATTATTTACTCCTATCACGAGTAATGCACATGCCAAGAATATGTTTAGCATCCCCCAAATCCTTCACAGTAAATGTCTTACTCAACTTCCTTTTGAGAATTGACAAGTCATAAGAGGACTTCCTAGCAATCAACATATCATCAACATAAAGTATCAAGCATATCAAGCTGCCATCTGAGCATCTCTTTGTGTAGAGATAATGATCCTCATTGCTTCGAGAATAGCCTTCAAACTTCATAAAAGAGTCAAACTTTTGGTACCATTGTGTACGAAACCGTTTAAGTCCATACAAGCTCTTCTTGAGCTTGCAAACTAGACTTTTCTTGCCAGGAACTACATAACCCTCTAGTTGTTCCATATAGATCTCATCTATAAGATCTCCATGCAAGAAAGTAGTTTTCACATCCATTTGGACTAGCTCTGAGTCCTCCATTGCAACGAATCCAAGCAACATGCACAAGGTAGTCATCTTGACCATTGGAGAGAAGATTTCCTCAAAATCAACACCATGTTGTTGCTTAAAACCCTTTGCAACAAGTCGTGCTTTATACTTTGGAGAAGCACTATGTGATGTGAATTTCAGCTTATATACCCATTTACATGGTAAAGCTTTTCTACCCTTTGGCAAAGGTACTAAATCCAAGTGCCATTCTTGTGAATAGAATCCAACTCACTCTTCATGGCACACTCCCACTTGACATGATCCTCTGTCTGCATAGCCTCTTTGTAGTAAGAAGGCTCACTGGCATCTATTAGCATAGCAAAATCTAAATGTGGAACATATCTATCAGGTGGATGTGAGACACATGCAGAGTGTCTCAATGGTTGTTGAACAAGAACATCTACAGACTAATCTGATCGGACATTCTCTTGAACACCCCTATGTGCAGCATTTTTATGCATGCTAATTGGAGAACTAGTATCCTCAAACAACACACTTCTCACTTCAACCTCCTTAATGGGTTTTTTATGCATTATAGACTCTTGAAAATGACATCACTACTTCTGATCATTGACCGTGTTTCAGGATCCCATAAGCGATATCCAAATTGTCCTTCTCGACCATATGCAAGAAAAATGCATTTCTTTGACTTATGGTCCAACTTTTGTCTAAGATTCTTGGGTATATGAACATATGATTCATGCCTCAAACCTTGAAGATTATCATAATCTGGTGGCTTCCATGTTCATAACTCTTGTGCCACTTTTAGACATTCGCAGTACAAGGTGAAAGGTTAATCACATAAACTACACTCAATACTGCTTCTACCCAAAAACCTTGTGAGAGGTTTGCATGATTCAACATAGAAACTACTCTATGTTGAATAGTTCTATTCATCCTTGCATCTAGACCATTTTGTACTAGGGTGTAAGGAGCTCTAAACTCTCTACGAATCCCTCTAGATTGACAAAAAAGGTTGAATTCATGTGAGGTATACTCACCCCCATTATCTGAATGTAAAGCCTTAAGCTTAGTTCCTTTTTCACTCTCAACTGAAGCAATCCATTTTCTAAAAGTATGGAATACCTCATCCTTTGATTTGATAGGATATACCCAAACTTTTCTAGTAGCATCATCTATGAAAGTGACAAAGTAAAGAGAACCACCTAAGGACCTAGTGGGCATAAGACCACACACATCTGTATGAACGAGATCTAAAGGCTGAATTGAAGAGTCAATGTGCATTCTATGCACATTTTTGGTTTGCTTTCCATATTGACAATGCTCACAAAATGAAAAATCAAAGAAAGATAACACAAGTAAGTAGCGAGAATGAGAAAGATCTTCCATTCCACTACAAGATATGTGGCCCAAAGGACCATGCCAAATACAATCCATAGGTTGTTCAATAACAGCTAACAAGTGTTCTTTCTGTGATACAAATAAAGGATAAAGTGATCCAACTTTGGTTCCTTTTGCAATAACCATATTGCCCTTTGATATACAAAAGGACTGAACATAGAAGACCAACTTGTAACCAAGGTCATCAAGTTGACCAACTGACATCAAACAGTGTGATAATTGAGGTACATGGCATAAATTATGCATAGTAAATTTTGAACCATCAATGAAATGCACAACTACATCTCTAATCCCCACAATGTCGCACTGTTGAGAGTCACCATGTCTCATGGTACCAAGAGACTTTGCTCCATAATTAGAGAACCATTCTCTATGTGGTGTCACATGGAAAGAGGCACTAGAATCTAGCATCCATGTATGCGAAAGAGAATCAGCCATAAGAACCTCACTTGGCACAGTACTATCAAGTGTCAACACTTCAGCATCATCACAAATAGCATTAATTTCTTCAGTCTTCACAGTCAAAGTAGATGGTGCAGGTAAGTGTTTAAAATGCCCATCAACATTTTGTCCTTTACCTTTAGAATTATTTAATGCATAATAGTCTTTCTTCATGTGTCCTTTCTTATGACAATAATGGCATTCAATATCCCTCTTCCTTGATTTACTTCTACCCTTATTCCATTGACCATTCTTTTCCTTGTTCTTGCTCTTGCCACATTGTTGATTCTTTCCTTGGTAAGAATCATGAACATTATATGCATCTCCACTATGAGTGCCAACCATAGATTTTCTACGAATCTCCTCACTAAAGAGTGCTCCACATATGTCATCATAGATGAGTTTACCACCAGGTGCACTATTGTTAATAGCTGTGCAAAATGTATCCCATGATGATGGCAAGGTGCATAACAGCAATAGTGGTTTCATTTCATTATCCATATCCATTTTCTGAGCCTGTAACTGGGAGAATATAGTATCAAACTCATTTAGATGAGCAGCAACACTATTTGTGTCCTTCATGTGAAGGTCATATAATTTTCTCATCAGATACACTTTATTTGATGTTGTCTCTTTTTCATATGTATTGCATAACTTCTTCCAAAGCTCCTCTACACTTTCATAGTCTAATACTGTAAAGTAAACATTATCTGCCAGGTGCAAGTGAATGGTAGACCTGGCCATTTCATCTAACTCCTCCCAATCATCTTCATCCATGTCAACAGGCTTCTTTGAAATCCCATTTACTAGCTTCCATTGCCTCCTTTGAAGTAGCACATCTTTAATCTGATTCTTCCATAGAGCAAAGTTTGTGCCATCAAATTTTTGGATCTCAAAATGGTCTTTGCCCTGCAAGTTATAGCGGCTGAATGCACAACCCAAAAACTAGCCAACAACACCTGCAAGTATCTATCAACTCGGATGTTTTATGCTCGAAAACTTGCATAAATTTGCAGCGGCTGCTCCCACCAAAATTGAAAACCTTTTGAGAAACCTGTAGTTTTATGAGTGTGGCTGAAAATACAGCCCCAAAGGTTGATATTTATTGTTGAAGATATACAAAGAATAATTTTCTTGATTTTCTTGGACCCATGTGAAGAGAACTATGTGTGAAAGTACTCCAAAATGGCTCCAAAAGACACCCCAAAAATGCTTCAGAAATAGGCTTTGAAAGCAAAGAATGAAGCTTTGAGGGACCAAAAAATGTTCAAGGTAATGTTAACCTTAGTCTTTCCTCTTCTTCAGAAACCACAAGAGTGTAGCTTAGTGGCAAGATATTTCCACAGTTAAGCGAGCTCTGGGTGGCACAGTATTGGGATAGGTGACCTCCCGAGAAGTATCAGGAACCTCTATCTTCCTTGATCGTTGAGGTCCTCCCTTGCACACAGCCAACGATGCCAATGGTGACTTTGGTGACTCAGATGGCAAGGTATGCCAACGTCTATGCCTTGGTCACTGTCTTGGTCATAAGCCTTGGAGAAAGCCTTGGGTGGGTGGGCAAGTGCTCGCTTCACTCGTGCAAAAGAAACAAATCTTTTGCATCATAATGCTCTAATACCAGTGAAGTATTTTGATTTGTGATGCACCACGGTGCGCTCTCCTTCTCGAGAGCTCCACAATGATATCCTCGGAGTAGAAAACTAAGCTCCTAGGGCCATACACAGTACTCTACATAGAGGTTGCAGAATACACAGAAAAAACATAGTACAGGGAGCATGAGCACAGACTTCTTAGGTGTTACAAAATGTGATCGAACTTACAGTCTGTGGCTAACCAAGCCACTATATGTTTTATTAAAGAAAATATACAAAGAAGTGCTTGGTGGTCATTTGCCTTTTCACATGGAGAATAAAGGTAACACTTTGGTGGGACACTTGTTAAGTACATATGTTACATATGTTCCACACACAAGAGCCTCAAGCCATAACGTATGTAGTAAAACCTCACTTTTGACCATACGCATTGCCATATCCATGAGAGACCTATTCTTACTTTGCAAAAATCCATTTTTTTGAGGTGCGTACAAAACTGTACATTGATGTTTTATCCCACATTCAACCAAAAATGTAGTAAAATCATAAGACATATTCATGTTGATATATTCAAGTAGTGATGTGTGTGAACACTCTAGGACTGTTAGGGCACTTTTTTCCCTCTTTAGGAGGTTTTTTCCCCCAGCTTGTATATACATCTATTGCCCTAGTGGGCTACTTATCTTTGTACATTCTCGTGGTAACCCAAGCTTCTTCTTCTTCTTCCTTGTGTTTTTCACGTGCTTCGGCAGGCGTCTAACTCCAACAATTGGTATCGGAGCAGGTTGTCACTTCATCTAGGGCATCATTGACACCTCTCCGGCTGTAGTCTCAAAATTGCACAAATTTTGGTTAGCATACTCAGGGTGTTTTAGAGGTTAAAAGCACTTCAATTTGTGGTGTCGAAATCGTGATCTGAGCTCGTTTCGGCCTCCGAATGCACTATCATAGTGCTTGTGTAGGCTATTTCATCTTTTTGTGCCAAAGGTATATACCAATTTCGATTCGCCAATATAAGCATCTCAAAGTCTGCTACAGGTTTAGTAGAATTCATCTTGGCAATTCTGTTCAACTTTTTGAGATACAGTCAATTTTCTGCATCAAGGTACTTTAGTCACCGGCCATGGCTGAAAGAAGTGCTGTATTCTATATGTTGGTTGTTGAGGATAAGTTGGATGGTACCAACTACCTATTATGGGCTTATATGATGCGACATGTATTGGTTTCAAAAGGACTGTGGAAAATTTTGCAGGGTGTTGAAAAACGTCCTATCACACCTGCAGCTATTACAACTACAGGTATTGAAGCTGATGTAGAAGGTGTTGAAGATGGTGATATTTTGCAAATTCCTCTTCGTGCTGTTGTTTCTATTGCACCTATTGCACAGCAAATTCCTTGGGATGGCAAAGATGCTCAGGCACATGCATTGATAGCTTTGTCTATCAAACGTGCCATTATTCCCCTCATTCGCTCTTGTAGAATAGCTAAGGATGATTGGGATACACTTACCACATTGTACCAAGCTAGGAATGAGGCTCGTGTTGCTTACCTCTGAAAACAGTTGGAGAGTGAGCACATGAATGAAGGTGATTCTATGGACAGTTTCTTAAAAAGATCAAGGATTTGAAGGAACGGTTGATTTCTTCATATGAAGTCCTTCCTGACAGTTCACTTGTGCAGGCTATTCTAAATGGTCTTCTGGCTCATATCAGAGTTTTGCTTCTACTCTTCATTTGATCATGAAAGGCAATCCAAATGCCTTAACATTTGAAGAGTTAGTTTTTATTTTGTTGCAAGGAGACGAGTCTAGGCAGAACAGGTCTATTAT
The DNA here is from genome assembly GCA_020310875.1 of Ceratopteris richardii. Taxonomy (NCBI): domain Eukaryota; kingdom Viridiplantae; phylum Streptophyta; class Polypodiopsida; order Polypodiales; family Pteridaceae; genus Ceratopteris; species Ceratopteris richardii. The sequence continues at coordinate 79,678,260 of CM035415.1, forward strand.
GTGTGTTGTAGATCAAGCTTTCTTGGCTAGTCAAAAGGGCAAAGGAAAATGGAGCTCTTCTGCTAGTAAGCAGAAATCTACAAATGTTGCACGTTCGAAGAAGGAAGACAAAGATGAGAAGAAATCAAAAAAGAAAATTTTTTTTTGCAAATACTATAAAGAAAATGATCATGTCATAGATGAAGAATGGGTGTTTACTATTATTTGCAATTTTGACTCATCTTTTCATGAGCAATGCATGTCTGCAGTAGACTCAGATGGTTGGTACTTTGATAGTGGGGCAACCAAACATATTACCTTGCAGTGCAGTTTCTTCTCTTCACTCGAGCCTGCCCCTCCATCAGATCTAATCCTCTTCAACCTTCCTATTTGGTTCTCAACTAGTTCCAAGTACTTTTTAAAGCATGTAAATACTTCATCCTTATGCTTCATGAAATAAAGGATTTTCCATCTATTGTAATCATCTATAAATGAAACATAGTAACCTTGAACCTGAGAATGATGGATCTTTGCTAGGTCCCCATACATCAGTGTGTACAAGATCCAAGTAGTCTTCATACATGTACCCCTTTTTGTTGAATGGTTTCCTGTGAGCTTTGTCAAATTGACATGCTCCACATTTGTATATCATGTGTTGCTTGGTCACATTGGGAATACCAAGCACACTCTGATCCCTGCATATTTGTTTTAGTGTTCTTTCTCCTATGTGTCCTAGCCTTTTGTGTCATATCTCAAGCTCATATAGGGTTTTATCCTTTTAATTAAAGAGTGCTATGTTCTTGGTGTCTTCAATCACAAATGTAAATATCTACCAGATTTCTCACCCTTACCAATCCTTTTGAGGCCTTCTTGAGGGTCTTCCATATATGCTCCATGCTTAGTGATTCTGACCTATAAGCCTTTTTCAACAATCTATACAACACTAATTAGGTTTTTGGTTATAGTTGGCACATACAAGGCCTTACTTAAGAGCTTCATGTTACCATCAGATGTCTTGACATTTTCAATTTTCTTGATTGAGTGTTTAGTGTCGTCACCTATCTATACTTCATGCTTCCCTTTGGGCTCTTCAAGATCAAATAATAAGGCTACATTTCTAGCTACATGATTGGAACAACCTGAATCAATATAGAAAAGATTCTCATCATCTTTTTTTTTAATAAAGGAAGTTCGGCATTAGCCTACTCTCCAGGACTTGAATTAAATAAAGGAAAAATACAAAATTAGGGGACTAGTGCCCACGGGAACCCCCAAATCCCACAAAGCGGGGGAAGCTTTTGCAGAGTGTAGATGGCTTACAAGAAAAGGTTAATCGTCAATTCATCACCCTCATGCGGGGCCCACATGGGTAAAGTGTGTTCTTGATCAAAAGGAATACTTGACGACTCCTTAAAAAAAGGGGGGTCTCTTACAATTTGCGATCCTTTTGCCAAGGAGGAATAGTGAATATGCAATCGACCAGAGTCTCGAGCATTCTGCAGAGTCTCGGAGCGACCACTCGCTTCTCCCAGCAGAGCTGGCTTCCAACTGATATATTTCTGATGACTAATTTTCATTCCGATGATCTGCCATAGCCTTCGTGGTAGGCCTTGCAAGGCTTACATGGAGTTATAGAGGAGGTTGATAAACCTCGCATCCCCATCATGTGGAGCCCACTTGGTTTTAAGCTTATTATTGACATATTGTAGCCCTTTGTGATGTCTGAAAGGGGGGGGGGGTTTCTTACAGTTAGCAATTCTTTTGCCGAGAAGGAAAAGGGACTTCTCGATCTACCACTCCTTGGGGGTGTTGCCAAAGTTTTGAGCACATCTTTCTCGCCAAATCTTCCAAAGGATCTCTCCCCTTATCGCATTCCACAATGCCGTAGAGCAACCGATCGCTTCACCAATGAGGGCTTGCTTCCAATTGATTTGTTCTTGGAGTCCCAAAGAACGGCCAAGGACCCTCCATAACCGAAGGGATTTAGGGCAAACAAAGAACAAGTGACCAATATCCTCTTTGCTATGGCAACATCGCTTGCACCAGGGTGGGACCCCACAAATCTTGTTAGCTTTTGCATTGGTCCATATTCCACGGTGTAGGATTTGCCATAGGAGAACCGACTTTTTTTTTCAATGAGAGGGTGCCAGATAAATTTCATATCCCATCCAAGGCGCGTCCACTTGAGACACCATTTCTTGTTGAGACTGATGTGGATCTCATTGCACGCTTCGACATATGGAAGCTTGGAGAGGCGATTACCATTATACCATTTACGGCCCATAGGGTTCGGAGAGTCCTGTCCCATAAGGAGTCGGATTTTAGATTGGTCCCAAGCGTGGGGTCTGCTCACTAAAACATTCCATTCCTCATATGTGACCGAAGTAGTAGGGTCAAGGTCCTCAAAGTCCGCCCATCTGTTCGTGTCATGTTTCCAGAGGTGCTTCCATTGTTTGAATCCCTTATTCCACAGTCTCTTAGCACTCAAGACATTCCAAGGCTCCACGTTTCTCATGCCTTGGATTGGGAACCAAATAGAGTCATTTTGTCTTATACCTGCATCCCACTTCCAATCTTCATTGATTCTGATGTGAGGTTTGAATGTGTTCCAGCTCAACCACAAGGATCTAACCACGATCGACCCTTTGGGTGAGACCAGAATCGGAGAGAATAGGAGGGTGAGGATGTCGAGGTTTTTCCATCTAGGGTAGCCTACCAAAGTAATCGCGTTTGTGTTTCTGAAAATTAATTTTGCCCAAGAAGAATCTCTGTTGCACCATGCCTTAATCATCCACTTTGTCGCAAGTTTATTGGCCATGCTGCCAATGTCCATAATACCGAGACCTCCATTCTCCTTTTGGCTAGTGCATATGGACCATTTGGTTTTAGGCATGCCCCTCCTGTTATGGTCCCTAGTCCAGAGAAAGTTCCTACAGGTACTTTCTAATTTGGCTAATGAGTCCGGGCAAGCTGAGATCAAAATTTTGACATGAGTATGCTTACCAATTTTCATGCTATTCGAAGACTACCATATGCACACTTGTACATGTGTTGTGCTCATTTTTTCTACATACATTCACACACATATATATGTATGCACATGGTGTGTATAGGTGGGTGTGCAAGTGTGCATGTGTGTGTGTGTGTGTTGGTATGTGCATGCACAACTAAACATATATGCATGTGTGTTTACACCTGTGCATGCACATAGCAGCACACATACATGCACACTTGCACACAAACAGTTACACACACTTACACACATGCTCAAACACATATATGTGTATGCACATGGTGTGTATGTGTGTGTATGCAAATGTGCATGTGTATGTGCTACTATGCACATGCGCATGTGTGTACACCTCTAGATGCACATAGTAGCACAAGCACACATGCACACTTGCATACACACATATACACACCATGTGCATACACATATATGTGTGTGAGCATGTGTGTAAGTGTGTGTGTGTGTGTGTGCAAGGTGCATGTGTGTGTGTTGCTATGTGCATGCATAGGTGTATACACACTTGTGCATGTGCATACCAGCACACATACACATGAAAATTTTCACACACACACACATACATACCATGTGCATACACATATATGTGTGTGAGCATGTGTTATGTGTGTCTGCTAGTATGTGCATGTATATACGAGTGCACACACACACATGCACACTTGAACAAACATGCATGCACACCATGTGCATACATATATATGTATGTGATCATGTGTGTGTGTGCTCATATGTGCATCCAAGGGTGTATACACACCTGCATATGTGTCTAGTTGGACACATGCGTAGGTGTGTATACACTTGTGCATGCACATACAAGCACATGTACATGCATGATTGCATGCACATACATGCTCACACACATATATGTGTATTAAAATGGTGTGTATGTGTGTGTGTGTGTGTGTGAAAGTGTGTGCATGTGCTACTATGTGCATGCATAGCTGTGTATGCAATTGAGCATGCACATACAAGCACACATACATACACTCTAGCACATACACACATATATGGGTTTGCACATGGTGTGTATATGTGTATGCCCAAGTGTGCATTTGTGTGTGCTACTACCATGTGCATGCAAAGGTGTATACACACCTACACATGTACATGCATGTGTGTGTTGGTGTGTGCATGCATGTGTGTGCGGATATGTGCATGCATGTGCTCGCATGTGTGTGTTGGTATGTGCATGCATCTTTGTGTTGGTATGTGCATGCACATCTGTATATACACCTTTGCATGCACATAGCAACACACACACATACACACTTGTTCACACACATACACACATGCTCACATGCTCACACACACACACACATATATATATATATATATATATATATATATATATATATATATATATATATATATATATATATATATATATGTGTGTGTGTGTATATATATATATATATATTTATTTATTTATTTATTTATTTATTTATTTATTTATTTGTTTATTTATTTATATATATATATATATATATATATATATATATATATATATATATATATATATATATATATATATATATATATATATATATACATACATATATACATATATATATATAGTGTGTGTGTGTGTGTATGCACATGGTGTGCATTTGTGTGTGTACAAGTGTGCATGTGTGTGTGCTGGAATGTGCATGCATAATTGTGTGTACACCTATGGATGCATATACCAACACACACAAATACACACTTGTCGACACACACATATACACATGCTCACATACATAAATATTGATTCACATGGTGTGTATGTGTGTGGCTACAAGTGTGCATGTTTGTATACTGGAACATGCATGCACATGTGTATACGCATCTGCGCATATCTCCACAGGTACGCATTGTTGGTGCATTTTGCCCAAGCCTACATGCTTGATATGCTTGATATTATCCTCATTTGTAAGTCACATGAGTAGTCATGTGAACACCTCTTGTAAAAGAGTACATTTTATCTCTTGTAAATGGAAAAAGAAAAAAGGAAAAGGATGGCTTACCTCATCCATGATGTAAAAGCAAATTCGTGGCTCCAACTACCAAAATCACGAATTTTTGAGCTGAGGGAATCTCTCCTAACTTTGGGGATCACTTTTAGGTGGAGCCATTCGAATTCGAATTCAAAACTCCCTCCAAAAATAGCTATAAAAGGAGCAAGAAGGAAGAGGCGATTAGCAAGCCTTGTACGTGACCACTTCATGTCATTTTGTAGAGATTGAAGAGCTTACTCCATAGCTCTATCATTCTACTCCCATTGTGCAAAGATTCATTGCCAATGTGGTTGTAATCATATGTGAATCTATACATTTATTATCATCTACCTCTCTGTTTTGTTCTCTGCTATACTCACTCAGAGAAGTAACTTCAGAAGGTCATATCTCGAGTTTTACTGAACCTTTTTCAGTGTTTTAAAGTGCGTTGGATAGCTCTTACTGTCTAATTTTGACATATAAATTTTCAAGGTCATTGGATTTATATTTTTGGAGATATCTGCATTTTACTGCTTACTGGTCTATCTCTGCAGAGCCCCGAGAATTGTGGGAATGTTCCAGAACTTGATGAAACTTGTTCTCAGTGCTCAGTCCATCATTTGAAGTGATTTAACTTGGAATAGGAAGCTTGCTAAGTCTATTTGCTATGCCCAAAAGGAATTTTTCTAATTCCTTCCAGGTTGAGAGCACTGTTCATTTTATCCAGCAGGTGTATGTCCAAAAATAGCAAGTTTTGGGAGCTAGTCATTTCGCAACTAGTCTGTCTTGACTTAAACTTTTGGAATACATGTTCCAAAGTACTTGGCTGATATTTTGGTGGATTTAGGAAGCTCAAAGGGTCTACTAATCAACTCTGAAGTCTCAGTTGGCTGGTGTGAAGCTGGTTGTAGCGGCACCTACTCATCTTTGGATTGCATCCACCATCTCTCTTCACAGTGGTATCAGAGCATAGTCAAGCAACATGGGAGATGGATTTCCATCAACAATTGACAAATTGGATCGAAACAACTACCCGGCATGGTCTCTAAGGATGGAGGCTTACCTTCAAGGAAGGAATCTATATGGATTCATATCTGGAGATGAAGCAATGCCAACCATGAGGAACAAAGGGCAACCATCACATGAAGAAGTGGAAGGACTTTCGAATTGGTGTTCGAAGGATGCACTTGCAAGGTCCTATATTCTAAACTCAATCTCTGATTTTCTTTTACCTCATGTCAAGGGATGCAAGACATCAAGAGAAACCTGGAATGCACTTGCTTCTTTCTTCTCTTCCAACACTCGAGCAAGGAAGAACCAATTGTGGATGGAGTTCACAACAATGAAGAAAAGCCCGAAGCAAAATGTGACTGATTATGTCACAAAGATGAAGGAGATTTCCGACCAACTTGGAAGCATTGGAGAGGTAATTGAAGAGGAGCAAATCATAAGACAAATCATGAATGGAATCAAAGCAGACGACAAGTGGGAGTCATTCACAACAGCCATGGATTTATACATGGATATGCATGTACCCGACCTCAACACACTCATGGGCCAACTCTTCACTCATGAAGCAAAGATTAGCAAAGGTGGTGAGTCCTCAAGAGGTAATCAAACTTCTGCCTTATATTCTGATAAAGCTAAGGTCAAGGACAAGTCAAAGAATAGGAAGAATGAAGATGAAGGAAGCTCTTTCCAAGCAAACTTTGCAGGTAGAGGAAGAGCTAGAGGAAGAGGCAGAGGTGGAAAGCAAGGCAAGGGGAGATTCCAATCATCTCAACCTTGCAACATATGTGGCTTATCTAACCATACTACTGAAGAATGTTTCAGGAATCCAAGGAACTCAAGAGGAAGAGGATTCAATAGAGGTGGCTATGGATCAAATAGAGGTAGGTACAATGGAGGCTACAACAACAACAACTACTACAACAACAATTACAACAACAACAACAACTATCAAAGTGGCCATAGAGGAAGAAGAGATTACAATAACTATGCAGAGGACCAAAGTCAAGAAGATTCATTATTGATTATGAATCTATCAACAAAGAAGGGTAAGGATGATGATCACATATTTTACATTGATTCGGGATGCTCGAACCATGTAGCAGGAAATGTGGCTTTACTTTCTGATTTGGAAGATCCTCATAACAAGCATGAAGTGCAGACAGGAGATGACACAAAGCACTCAGTGGAGAAGATAGGTAATGTGAAGACATCAGATGGGAATATGAACCTCTTAAGCAAAGTCTTGTATGTCCCTACAATTACCAAAAATTTAATAAGTGTTGGACAGATTGTTGAAAAAGGATTGCAGGTTAGATTCAATCGATTTGGAGCATATGTTGAAGACCCAAGGCAAGGCTTTCGAAGGATTGCCAAAGGAGAAAAGACAGGAAGGCTTTTCACTTTTGAAGTGGAAGATACAAAGAACATAGCTTTGTTTAGCTATGGATCTCAAACTCTAACAGAGTTGGAGATATGGCACAAAAGGCTTGCTCACATTGGTGAGAGGACACTCAAACAGATTTGCAGGGACCAAAGTGTACTTGGTTTGCCTAATATCACAAGGCAACACATGATTTATAAGTGTGAAGCTTGTCAACTCGGCAAGGCTCATAGACAACCTTTCAATAAGAAAGGATATATGTATCAAAATCCTTTGGATCTAGTGCACACAGATGTGTGGGGTCCAAGTAAGGAGCCATCTATATCAGGCTCAAGATATTATGTGTCTTTCATAGATGATTGTAGCAGGTGGACCTGTTTTTCATGAAGCACAAGGATGAAGTGTTTAATTGCTTTAAGAAGTATATTGCTCTTGTTGAAAACCAAACAGGTAGGACTTTGAAACGACTCAGATCAGATGGTGGAGGAGAATACTTCTCTTTTGAATTTGATGCCTTCTTGCATGAAAGAGGCATTAAAAGGGAAGTCACTACAAGGTATACACCCGAACTCAATGGTGTAGCAGAGAGGAGGAATAGAGCTATTGTCGAAGCTGCAAGGTCCATGCTCAATGAAAAGGGATTGCCGAACTACCTATGGGCAGAGGCTGTGTCGACAGCCACATATCTCATAAATAGACTTCCATCTAAGTCACTAGATGGAACCACTCCATATGAAGTGTGGAATGGAAGAAGACCTAGTCTAGAGCATTGTAAAATCTTTGGATGCTTAGCCTATGCTCACATTCCTTCTCAAGTAAGAGGGAAATTGGATCCCAAGGCAGAGAAGTGTGTATTCATTGGTTATGATCAAAACCAAAAAGGATATAGATTGTACAATCCAACCAATAAAGGATTTTCTGTGAGTAGAGATGTAATTTTTGATGAAAACAAATCATGGTTTGATGATGACAGGAAAGTGAAGCTGCCATATGACTTGGATGAAGATTTTCCATCACTTCAACCAAAGGAGCCAAAGCAGATTGAAGAAAGTGATTCGGAGATTGACCTAGAAGACTTGGAAAGACTAAAGCTATGGAAGAACAAAGGTAAAGCAAAGATGCAGGATGCTACATATGGACCTGAGAGCTCACATCAACCACTTAGAAGGTCTTCGAGGGAGAAGAAGAAACCAGAGAGGTTTGGTTATGATACTTCTTTGGTCACCAAGCACTCAATCTACATTGCAAAGGATTCAACCAATGAAGAACCTACCACATTCGAAGAAGCACAAAGCAAGAAAGCTTGGAGAGATGCAATGGATGAAGAAATGGAAGCCTTGAAGGAGAATGACACTTGGGAGCTTGTACCTAACAAGCCATCTATGAAGATAATCGGATCTCGATGGATATACAAAATCAAGAAGAATCCAGATGGAAGTATAAATAGACACAAAGCAAGGTTAGTTGCTAAAGGGTTTGCTCAAACCCATGGTATTGATTATGAGGAGACTTTCTCTCCTGTTGCAAAAATGCCTACAATCAGGGTTCTCATAAGTCTTGCTGCATCTAGAAATTGGAATCTTTATCAACTTGATGTAAAGAATGCTTTCTTGAATGGATGGATTTCTGAGGAAGTGTATATGGCACAACCTCCTGGATATGAGGATTCACATCATCCTAACTATGTATGCAAACTAAAGAAAGCTTTGTATGGATTGAAGCAAGCTCCAAGAGCTTGGAATTTCAGATTGGTTACTTATTTGCAGGACCAAGGATTCAAAGCTAGCAAGGCGGATACCTCTTTGTTCATAAAGAGGAATGGATCTGAAGTGATCTATTTATGTGTGTATGTTGATGATATTATTATCACAGGCAATGATCTTGAAGGAATCAAACAGGTAAAGAGTCAAATGAAGGAGGAGTTCAAAATAAGTGACCTCGGACCACTCACTTATTTTCTTGGATTGGAGTTGATCTACACAGATTCAGGTATATACATCACACAAAGAAAGTATGTCCATGACATGCTCGTCAAGTTCAAGATGGAAAATACCAAGTGTGCAGGTACACCTATGGAGCAAAATCATAAGCTTAGTGCTTATGAAGGAGAGCCAATTGAAGACATCACAAGCTATCAAAGCTTGGTTGGAAGTTTGAACTATGCAACACTCACAAGGGTGGATATATGCTATAGTGTTAGCATATTGAGTCAGTTTATGCATAAGCCGAGAAGACCACATATGGAAGCGGCCAAGCGAGTCCTCAAGTACCTAAAGGGGACCATGAATGAAGGTTTGTTTTATTCATATACTTCAGATATTGAGCTAAAGGTCTACTCAGATGCAGATTGGGCCGGATCTAAAGATGATAGAAGAAGCACATCAGGGTATATATCATTTGCAGGTTCAAAAATCATTTCTTGGTCATCGAAGAAGCAACCAATCGTGGCATTATCTTCTACTGAAGCAGAATATAGAGGTTTGGCTAATGCAACTCAAGAAATCATGTGGTTAAAATCTTTGTACACAGATCTTGGACTTCATTCTTCAACACCTCACATTTTTGGTGACAACACAAGCTCACTACATCTAGCAGCTAATCCGGTATACCATGCTAGAACCAAGCATATTGAAGTCCACTACCATTATGTAAGGGAGAAGCTATTGAGCAAGGATATTCAACTATCCTATGTCTCTACAGATATGCAATGTGCAGACATGTTGACGAAAGCTCTTGATGGTACGAAGTTAAGTAGATTCAAGTTGATGATTGGCTTGCAGGAAATCAAGGACAATTGAAGACTTATTTGGAGGCCAAGCATGTTAGGCTTGAGGGGGAGCTGTTGGTGCATTTTGCCCAAGCCTACATGCTTGATATGCTTGATATTATCCTCATTTGTAAGTCACATGAGTAGTCATGTGAACACCTCTTGTAAAAGAGTACATTTTATCTCTTGTAAATGGAAAAAGAAAAAAGGAAAAGGATGGCTTACCTCATCCATGATGTAAAAGCAAATTCGTGGCTCCAACTACCAAAATCACGAATTTTTGAGCTGAGGGAATCTCTCCTAACTTTGGGGATCACTTTTAGGTGGAGCCATTCGAATTCGAATTCAAAACTCCCTCCAAAAATAGCTATAAAAGGAGCAAGAAGGAAGAGGCGATTAGCAAGCCTTGTACGTGACCACTTCATGTCATTTTGTAGAGATTGAAGAGCTTACTCCATAGCTCTATCATTCTACTCCCATTGTGCAAAGATTCATTGCCAATGTGGTTGTAATCATATGTGAATCTATACATTTATTATCATCTACCTCTCTGTTTTGTTCTCTGCTATACTCACTCAGAGAAGTAACTTCAGAAGGTCATATCTCGAGTTTTACTGAACCTTTTTCAGTGTTTTAAAGTGCGTTGGATAGCTCTCACTGTCTAATTTTGACATATAAATTTTCAAGGTCATTGGATTTATATTTTTGGAGATATCTGCATTTTACTGCTTACTGGTCTATCTCTGCAGAGCCCCGAGAATTGTGGGAATGTTCCAGAACTTGATGAAACTTGTTCTCAGTGCTCAGTCCATCATTTGAAGTGATTTAACTTGGAATAGGAAGCTTGATAAGTCTATTTGCTATGCCCAAAAGGAATTTTTCTAATTCCTTCCAGGTTGAGAGCACTGTTCATTTTATCCAGCAGGTGTATGTCCAAAAATAGCAAGTTTTGGGAGCTAGTCATTTCGCAACTAGTCTGTCTTGACTTAAACTTTTGGAATACATGTTCCAAAGTACTTGGCTGATATTTTGGTGGATTTAGGAAGCTCAAAGGGTCTACTAATCAACTCTGAAGTCTCAGTTGGCTAGTGTGAAGCTGGTTGTAGCGGCACCTACTCATCTTTGGATTGCATCCACCATCTCTCTTCACACGCATCCAGTCGGATAGCAATAATTCAAACAACTAAGGCAATCAAAGAACTTTTGATGGCCTTAGTCGCTAGAATGAGTCATGTCTTTTATCTCCTCCTACCTTTTCTTTTCTTCTACCCCTTCATTTCCTTTAAGCAAAGAAGTCTCCTTTGTATCCTTGTTTAAAATAGATCATGGCTAGGACAAAGCAGCCCTGCTACAAAGATTTACACAAATGATGAGCACAATCAAGTGGCAACCTTTGTAGGGAACAAAAAGAAAAAGAGGATAAGAACACAAATACCCGAAACCGCAGTGGCTCTCAAAAAGTCCAAACCAAAAAAATGTCCAACTATCATGTCAAATCATTGAGGAAAATAAGAAGAGTAGAGAAGTTGGTGGGACCTCCCATCTCTAGGTTTCCATTCGTGGGAGTGGTAAAAGGCATCTCCTTCAAGCTTTGCTATTTGATGTGCAACAACCTCATTTGTGAATGTGAGATGGAAAACCAAAGCTCTTCTATGCGCGCAACACTATCTTGATCCTAAAATTAGTATATATGTAATGTTTGTTTCTAACTTGAAATCCCTCTTTCTACATGTGTATCTTGGTGGCTACTGTCCTTATAGTTTTCTCAAGTTAAGAAGGATTAAAATGGTGTCTAACATTTATGAGATATATTTATCTCTAAAGTGCCCATTGAAAACAATCGTTAGGTGTGTGCTATATTTTCTTATCTATTATAAATATCTTCTTATTGATTTATGTCTCTAATTGTTCATTGTACACTTGTTTGAAGGAGAACCAAGACACGACCAATTCAAGTGATTAGGGAAATCAATGAACCTCGGATGGCCCTAATCTCTTGAATTGTTCACGTCTCCTATTTCCTAAAACCTTTGCCATTATGATTATTTATTCTCTAAAATGCTATAATTAGATCTATTTATTTCTCAAGTGAAGTGTGTGGCCTCCATTAGATCTATTTTTCTTCTTATGTATCTATCCATTTTCTTACGTTGTAGCCATCATTATTGTTTGAGAGAAACTTATGTGATCTATATAATCTAACCTAAATGAATGATGTAAAGTACTTAAAAAAAAGGCACAATGAACTTAAACTAATGGCATCCAAAAAGAAAAGATAAGTTTTTAAAAAAAAAGATTAAGCGCACTCAAGATCTTCTACTTGTTTTGATTCAAGATGAATGTAATTATTTTATGTGGACACGAAAAATTACAAGGGTGATTGTTACATTCTCAAAGATTAGAACTTGCTCACTTTACGTGCCACTCAAATTATATAAGACAATGTTAAATATTCATTGTAAAAGCGACTTATACTATGATGAAAAATGTAGATGGTTGTTAAGCACTAGATCCTTGGTATTGTAAACATGTTGAACTATTGCAAACCAATGATGTCCTCTTAATTTGAAACCTAAAGGGAAATCCTCTTTTTTGTTGTAAACATGGCATGAAGTGACACACTTGGAAGGATGACGTGAAAAAGACACCATTCGAACACTCGTAGAATGTATGCAAAATAAAGAATGTTCAAAGTGGAAAAGATGCCAACAATTAGGGATTTGGTAATTATTGCTGCTTCTAAAAATTGGAATTTATATCGGTTAAATGTCAAGAATGCATTCTTAAATGGATGGATATCATAACAAGTTTATATGGCACAACCACCACCAGGGTTTGAAGATGAAGATAAAACAAGTTATGTATGAAATCTTAGGAAGGCACTCTATGGTCTCAAGCAAACTCCTAGAGCTTGGAACCATAGGCTTGTTAGTTACTTGCAGGACCAAGGCTTTGTATATTCTTCTCTATTTGTGGCAAGCAATGTATATTCTTCTCTATTTGTTAAGAAGAACAAATCAGAAGTTATCTACTTCTGTGTCTATGTAGATGACATCATTATTATAGGGAATGATGCTAATGGCATCAAGTAGGTCAAGACTCAATTAATGAAGGAATTTAAAATCAGTGATCTTGGTTTATTAACCTAGTTTCTTGGCCTAGAGCTTGTGTATACAGATTCAAGTATATTTATCACTCAAAGGAAGTACATACAAGATATGTTGGTAAAGTTTAAGATGGAGAATACTAAAATTGTAGGTATTCCTATGGAGCTCAATCATAAGCTAAGTTCACATGAAGATGAACTACTTGATTATGTTACAGGTTATCAACAACTTGTGGAGGTTCTTAATTATGCTACTTTAACAAGAGTAGACATTGCCTATGTAGTAAGTACATTGAGTCAATTTATGCATGCACCAAGGAAGCCTCATATGGAAGCTGCAAAGAGGGTGCTTAAGTATCTAAAGGGTACAATGAATGAAGGGTTGTTCTATCCCTTCACTTTTGACATAGATATAAAGATGTATTCTGATGCAGATTGGGCTGGCTCCAAGGATGATAGGAGGAGTAACTAGCCTTTGTAGGTTCAAAGCTCATTTCTTGGTCATCCAAGAAGCAACCAATTGTGGCCTTATCTTCCACAGAAGCAGAATATAGAGGTTTGGAAATTCCAACTCATGAAGCTATGTGGCTTAAGCAACTATATGCAGATTTGGAGATACATTCCTATACTCAGATAATCTTTGGAGATAACAATAGTTCACTTCATTTGGCTGCTAATCATGTATACCATGCAAGGACTAAGCACGTTGAAGTGCACTATCATTATGTAAGGGAAAAATTGCTGAGCAAGGATATTCAACTATCCTATGTATCAACTCATTTACAATGTACACATATATTCACAAAGGCATTGGATGGAACAAAGATGAAGATGTTCAAATTGATGATTGGTTTGCAGGAAATTAAGGAGCAATGAGGACCAAGCATGTTAGGATTGAGGGGGGGTTGTTGGGTCAATTAAAACCAAGCCCACATACTTGGTTGAGTAGCTCATGCTTCTTTGATTGGCATAGCCTATGCAAGGCTTTATATGTTTAACCTCTTGTAAAATTACTTCACATTTCCCTTTGTAAAAGTGGATTGTTTCCACGTGGAGTTAGGAAGCTCAAAATCACAAATCATTTTGGTTGTTGAGTGATTAGGGAATCTGTCCTAAACTTTAGCATTCACTTTTAGGTAGATGTTTGAATTTGAATTCAAACTTTGGCTCCAAGTACAATTATAAAAAGAGGATCTAAAAGACCCGTGGGTGTTTTCAAAATAGGTGCCATGCTAAGTCGCTTTTTTAGCTCATTAAATGCTTTCTCGCATTCGTCCGTCCATGTGAATTGAGTCAACAATCCATACAATGGCTTGGAAATTATAGCGTACATGTGGATAGTGATAGTATCCACAGTGACCCATAAATGCTTGCACTTCCTTTGCATTTTTTGGTCTTGGAAGTTCTAGAATTACTTTGATCTTGTCTTCATTCATAGATATTCCATTCCTAGATACGATGTGCCCTAGGATTTTTCCTTGTCATACCATAAAAATGCACTTTTCAGGATTTAGACATACTCTATATTGTCGACATTTTTCAAATACTCTTCTCAATTCCGAAATATGTTCCTCCCTCTGATCTGAGTAAGTACATAGGTTGTCTATGTATACTTCCATACTCTTCCTTAGGAATTCTTTGAAAACATGACACATCAACCTTTGGAAAGTAGCAAGGGCATTCGTGAGTCCGAAAGGCATCACTCTGAAAGCGTAGACTCCCCATTCGGTCATGAATGCAGTCTTATCTTGGTCCTCAGTAGCGATAGCAACTTGGTTGTATCTAGAGAATCCATCCAAGAATCTGTAGACTTCTTTGCCTACAACTCTTTCCAATAGGTGATAGTGATAGGTAATGGGTAGCTATCACGGATTGTGGCTGTGTTGACTTTCTCTATATTAATGCACACTCTTAGTTTTCAGTTCTTTTTGGGCACAACTACTAATGGTGACACCCATTCAGTATGTTCTATCTCGTAAATGAATCCGGTTGCTAGTAATTTGTCTATTTCCTCTTTAATTTTTGCTGCATAGACATCATTATAAGTGTAAGGTCGTTGCTTTGATGGTTTTGCATCAGGTGTCATTGGTATTCAA
Organism: Ceratopteris richardii; assembly: GCA_020310875.1. Lineage (NCBI taxonomy): Eukaryota > Viridiplantae > Streptophyta > Polypodiopsida > Polypodiales > Pteridaceae > Ceratopteris > Ceratopteris richardii. Next base: position 79,693,601 of record CM035415.1, read on the forward strand.
TGAGAACAAATGGAGGGTTCCACACCTTTGAGATCCTTGTAGGTCCATGCAAACACATCTAGATAGTCTCGAATACGTCTTATCAATTCTTCTTCCTCCTCAGGTGACACATCATTTCCTATGTACATGCATCTCTCTTCTCCATTTTCTACAGTCACTATGATTTTTTTCATTTGTTCCTTGTTGTCATAAGCTTCTCCTTCTCTAGGCTCTCTCTTAGGCATCTGAATGGCTATTTTCCTTTCCTCTACTTCATATCTTTTGAAGTGTTCCAAAACTTCAAATAGATCCGAGATTGGTTCGGTCTTACTCGTGGTTTCCTCATGGTTCGGTACTATGTGGGCTACTTCTATTGCTAACACTTTGGGTGTTCCACTCTTGTCCTTGGCTCAAATGGCCTCTAAGTATCGATCCTCTGAGTCAAACTTCGGTTCCATCTCTATGCTCTCGTATTCTTCCTTCCATTCTTTTTCTAATACTTCTCCTGCTTCTACCTCCTGAAGGACTATCATGTAAAAGCTTACGTCATAGCCTTCTTCATCTACGCATTCATTCATGGTCAATACTTCTTCATTTATACAGACATCCAAGGTGGCTAGGATCTCCATCCAATCGTGTGGTTCGAATGCTTCATCAGGAAAAACTTGAGGCATGTACATTGGGTCCTCTACGGGTCGATAATTTTGATGTCCTAAGGGCCATAGCTACAGTTTTTTATCCTCTCTCTTTGCTTCCTTACACATCCATAATTGGGCATTCTCGTGCATCCATGATTGATCACTTGATCTGGCACTATGGATAGACAAATCATCTTCTTCCTTGTGTACAGGATTCCATTGTAATGGGGGTACATCCCTGTATGCAAAGGTATGAAAATTTATCTTGATAGGGTTTCCTTGATGTTGAAGGTATAATGAGTCTCGTCCCCATTCTTGCACTACCTTGAGTTGTCTCATGAAAGGTTGCCCTAATATCATTTCAGAATTATTTGCCTTTCCAAATTGACATATAGCTAATGTATACTCAAACTTGACTCCACAGGTGGTTAATCTAATTTTTTCCAATATTCCCAGGGGTTTCTCGACATGGCCATCTGCTAATTGAAGCTTCATATGAGTTGGTCGTAGGGTTCGCTTTCCCCATTTCTCCCAAATCTCTTTGGTGGCAATACCTACTCCTGCTCCTGTGTCTAGTATAGCCTTGGTCATGTATCCATTGTACGTGATGGGTAAGCATCTGTTGCCCTCATCTCCTTCGCTAAATTCTCCAACCTTATCCACCGGGATTTGTAAAGTAGAAGGGTTTTCAGTTTCCTTGCTTTCCTTTTTGTTCTTCTCTTGCTCTAACTTCAATTGTCCCGCCAATTGTTTCCATAATTGTGGTTTGACAAAAAGTAATTCTTCCAGAGTCAACTGACATTGTATTTTGGTCTTTTTGAGTTCTGCTAGATTGTGTGAGGTCTTGTCTGAAGTCTCCTTTTCTTTTCCTTGTACTGTGGGAGCACGAAAGATCATGGATTCCTTCTCATATTCTCCCATGTAGTTTGGTAGGGTGGAATGCTCTGTGCTTCCTCCTTATTTTGGTCTAACCTAGAAACTTCTTCATATATTTCCTCCATGTTTGGCGTTGGTTGATAGTCTTCCACATCTAATTCCTCAAAAGGCTGTTTTGCAACTCCATTCTTTTTCCATTGATCTTCTTGAATCCTAGTCCACAACTCTATTGTCCAATCAGCTTCTAAATCAAGGACTGTGGACATGGATTTGTCTTGGGTATTCACTAGTTCTTCCTTATCATCCCTCTCTTTTGGTTTCTAGTTCTTGGTTTTAAGACAATCATTGTATTGATTCTCAGATATTCTCGTCTCAGGGAGGATTGGGATATTCTTCTCTAGAATGGCCTGAGCTACCTCTATGAGTTTTCTACATATCGCAAGTCTCTCCTTTTCTAGCTCCCCTTGTGGGTAAGATTTCTCATGCTGCTCTATGTTTGGTTCATTCACGATTCTAGCTTGGTAATCTTTCAACCACATGTCTAAATCGTCTAGTCTTGGGTCTGCTAGAATTGATCCTAGCTTGTCTGGCTCTAGTGTTTGCGGTGTAATGGGAATCTCTTCCTGAATTTCAGGTTTTTTAGGTTTCTTATTGCCTCTTGTGTCCTTCTTGTCTTCCTTATTTTTATTTTTCATCCATTTTTCCTTGAGTTTTTCCCTCCTATCCTTCCACTTTTGGCTCTTCATTGTTTGGATATTCTCGAGTGGGTCTACTAAGTCTTCCACAGCTTGTACTCTAGGTTCTAGGGTTTTACTCCTTTCCTGTTTCGAGTCTACTCGTTTTCTTTCCTATCCTTTTGCTTGTGCTCGTGTGATGGCTTTCAATAGTACTGTGTATTCCTTGTCACTTCTTGTCGATTCAATTACTTCGATCTCATTAATAGGTGCAGTGTCACGATTCTTATTGGGATTTTTTGGATAGTCTCTAAAGAGATGTTCCTTCCCACAATCAGTGCAATACCCTTCCCACGTCCTAGGGGGTGGTGGGTTGTATGGCCGAGTGCATTCTCTTATAAAGTGATCACATCTATAGCATGGTCCTTTTGGCATGGCCGGTCTGACGGGTGGTCTCATGGGTGTTGGTGCTTTGGGTGCGGTGTACATTAGTGTTGTCAATTCTAGTCCTTAGACATTGTCATATCCCTCATAACCATAGTATTGCAGGTCATAAGCTTGCTCGTACTCCATCATACTGGTGTCATAGGGAAAGTAATCTCCTTGGGTTTGCTCATATCTTGGGTTCATTGATTCTGTACTGGCTAATGGTGATGCAGGTACTATGGCTCTCTCTAAGTTTTCCTCTGGTTGAGCATATTTAATTAGTACTACGTTATGTGGATTGCCCTTGCTCATATGGCCTAGGTGCCACTTGTGGTCCTGGGTAGGGATTATATCTTGGAATCTCCCTTCTCGTCTCTCTAGGTGGGTATCCATACGGCCTATACTGAGGTTGATTTGAGGGTCGTGTCTGCCTGTTGAATGGGCAAATCTCAGTGGTATGATTAGTGTATTTCTATTCTCTATGGCAATGCAGAGCGGTTCCTTGATGTGGCTGCCTATTATAAGGGTAAGCTTGAGGCAAGCCTGTTCCTCCTCTTACACACATATGAGTAGGATGGTCTCCTCCGCATAAGCTACTCGTAACATGGGTATTCTCATTGGTGGATGCTAGTAGTTCCGTTGTTCGTGCACTCCTAACTTCTTGGCTACCAGCTCCGCAAACTCCTCTACATTACTAGAGTTGGATGTCATTGTACTTCTAGTGTCTTTTGATTTCGTAGGGCTTGGTGAACTTCTGAGATCATCAGCTAGGTTGTCCTCTAGGTCAATACACTCTTGAAGGCATTCTCTCAACATCTGTAACTGTTTTACATAGACCAGAGTTCTCAAAGTCCCATTCATCCCAGTTTTGTTTGGGTTGAGTTGTGTTAAATTCCTCTCTTAGTGAATTCCCCAATGAACTCCTGAAAGAATTGCTCAATATCTCCAAATTGATTGGGATCCAATGGCTAGAACCAGGTCAAAGCCATTCCTATGAGAGTAATTCCAAAGGACTCATACTGCACAAAGAAATCATCCACTTGTTCAGCCCGTAGAACTTGTTCAAATTCAGTTATGTGATCGTAAGGTTCTCCCATCCCGTCATAATGATTTCTCATACACTTATCCACTTGGATTGGTCTTAGTCTTCTTATGGGTTCTGGTTGTCTAGGCATTACAGGAATTGCTAGTCTAATTGGAGGCATTCCAGGTTTCACTCCTAGTGGTGGTCTTGGCCTTACTCGTGGCCGAGGGTGGTTGCCTAGTCCAGGGTGAGTTTGATTGTGTGATTGCAGCCTGGCATTTTGAATTGCACATGGGTTCGGTTGGGAAGTCTTCGATGGCTTGTCTGTCCCAACATTGTATTTTCTGACTCCTGTTGTGTCCCAAAGGGATTAGTCTCTACTAATTTGCCTATGAGTGTGGTTACTAACTCTTTAGGGTCCGGTCTTCCCAAGTTTGCTTGTCCTTCCAGCCCTCCTCTCTCGTTGATCCAATCTGGGTGTTCTGTTACCACATAGATGTGACCTAACTTGTCCATGTACACTCCTCCTTCATATTTGATTGTAGGTCTAGGCACTATTGCTGAATCAATGGAATTCACCATCCTGGCTACAGATCTATTTAAGCCATCCAGGTAGATGGGGATCTCCTAGGAATTAGTGGACACATATTGCAGAGAGATACGGTATTCCCCCTCTACTGTGGACATGAAGTTTCCCCTAGGGAAAGAACCTTGCATGTCTTCTGAATCCATTGGTATCTCTTCTTCTGAGTCACTAGAGGTGTCGGAATAGATAGAGTGATGACTTGCCTGAGTTGCACTTCCTACAGATGAAATAACACCCCTCCGGCTACTTAGCACCTATCCTGATCTCAAGCTCATTTACCCTCCTGGGGCTATTTTCGCTTCTCACTATCCCACAATTGGCTCTTTAATAACCTCCAACTTTGCCCTCAATTGGCTTGAAATGTTATGGGCGATACCACTCTGGTGATACCACTATAGTGATACGATACCACAGAGGTCTGACGATACGATACCAGATTCCTCGCGACACGATACCTGCTTTGCACGATACGATACTAGTGCTCTGCACGATACGATACTAGTGCTCTGCATGCTATGATACCAAAATTTCCCGTGATACGATCAGGCGATACGATACCACCTGTGTACATGATACAATACTGGTGCTCTACACGATACGATACCAAAAATTCTCACGATACGATACTAAAGTTCTCACGATATGATATTAGTGCAAGTGACGATACGATACCAAACTTTGCACGATACGATACTGAATTTGTGTGCGATACGATATTGGTATTTTGGACGATACGATACTAGAATTTCTCACGATATGATACTACGAAGTTCAAACGATACGATACCAGTAATGTGCGCGATACGATACCGCTCGGTCGATGATACGATACCGTGACTGGGACGATATGATACCAAGTGGACCGTGATACGATGCCACTGGCTGATCACAATCACGATACCGACTTGATGATACGATACCAAAAATGGTATCGCGATACCTCAAGTGGTATGCAATGATATGATACTAGGCAAGTATCACGATACTAGGGAATTTTGGTATCGCAATACCAAAACTCAACCGACCGCGATACTACAACCAAAATCGCTCTAAACTCAAAATTTTTTGCACAAAATGGTTTATTTCTCAGCCCTCCTCACTCTTGACCCTCTGTCTCTCTCAAAGAATCTTCCAAAACTCTGTGTCCCACCCCGCGATACCGAAAACGTCTCTAATCATGTGCAAATGTGTTTCTAAAATGGTTTTAATATGGAAATCTTGTTGTAGCTTACCTTCAAGGATGTCTTGCTTAAGATTTGAGCTCACAAGATAGCTTTTTGGCTTGCAGGGCGTGATACTGCTCAGACAATACCGGTCGCTGTCTGCACACGATACAATTCCCAGTAGTAGTGTCAAATGAACTAAATTTTTTGGTTTCTATAGTTTGTGATGCATGAAGCGTACTCTACACTAATTTTGGCAATTTTTTGAGATTTTTCTTGGTGATTCCAACTTTCTCCTACTCCACTTCTCTCCTTGACCTAACCCTAACTCTTCCTTCTCTTCCTCGCTCCTAACCCTAAACCTAAAAACTCATTACACACACCTCAGGGATGTGAAGTAACAAGTGCTGAAGTGTCTGACTACTTGCCACTGAACGAATTCACTTATACAAGTATGATTCCTTCACTCCAGAGCTATAACCATCACGAAGGCACCTTGGTTAAGTTTGTTCCCCGGCAACAATGCCAAAAACATGTGTACACACTTGTGTCAAAGAGACTAAATCTCATTTACCCCACAAGTGTGTATAGTGGTGGATTGACACATGCTTAATTATCAATCCGAAGAACCACATGAACCAAGTGTATGAGGACGTGCGCACACATGATGGAAAGTGAAGTGGCTCAGCTATAATGCATATGAAAAGACTAAACTACCTCTCCAACTCACTCAAACTCTGGAAGTGCCTACTGCGATACCACTTATAGTAGTAAACACAAATTCGAATGTTTCTCTCAGCTCCGAACTCTGAATATGGCGAATACTATGTTCATTTTGAAGCTCTTGATGAGGCGCATCTATTGGTAGTATTTTCACTTGAATCTGACAACCATTCTTCAAGTTATGGCCAAAATAGTGAATGGCAAGAAACACCTACACTCACTCCACAAGTCGTTTTGGTTCACACATACACTATAGTAGTTCAAAAGTGATGGGGAGGGATAGATAACAGTCCTACACACACATTGCAAGCTTCACACACACACCAAAGATCATAGAGAAGATGAAAATCAACATAGAAGAAGCAAATTTGAAATTTCAATTCTCCTTCTTCACAATGGCAAAAAGTTCTTACAAAGAGTAACTAAGTGACTTATATACATGTGTCCTAAAACTGGTCCTTTCACACATGAGACCGGCACTTTATTGACTAATCTCTAACTTCCTACTATTTTACAAGAAGTATATTACAATGATTTGGGCTTATGCATCTAGAGGACTCTTTACATAGCTTCGAGGGAATTTTCTAGGATTTTGAAGAGGAAATTTATGCCCATTAATTTGGAAATTTTGGGGCTCCTCTTTTGTGCCTCTTTTCTCTGCAACAGCATCTATCTCTTCTTCCATTGCTTCTCTCCATTATGCTTTCTTCTTAGCTTCTTCAAATGTTGATGGTTCTTCTGATTTGGTATCCTGAGCAATATAAAATGAATGCTTAGTGTCCATAAAAGTGTCAAATCCATACCTTTCTGGTTTCCTTTTTCTCTAGTTGATCTTCTTATTGTTTGTTGAGAAGATTCTGCAACATCTCTCAACTCTTGCATCTTTGCTTTACCTTTGTTGTTCCAAGCATCAAAATCACTTGAGTCTTCATGTATGTGCTCATTCCCCTTTTGCAATGTTGGGAAGTCCTCCTCTAGGTCATAAGGAAGTTTCACTTTCCTGCAATCATCTTCAAACCAAGAGTTGTTCTCATCAAAGACAACATCTCTACTAACAATAAAACCTTTATTGCTTGGACTAGATAGCTTATACCCTTTTTTATTTAAGTCATATCTAATCAACACACATTTCTCTGCTTTGGGATTACCTCTCATTTGAGATGGAATATGTGCATAAGCTATGCACCCGAATATCCTACAATGATCAAGGTTAGGTCTTCTTCCATTCCATTCTTCATAGGGTGTCATCCCATCAAATGCTTTTGATGGGAGTCTATTGATGGGATAGGTGGTTGTAGATACAGCCTCTACCCTCAAATAATTTGCTAGTTATTTTCATTAAGCATAGACCTTGCAACTTCAACTATGGTCCTATTTCTTCTCTGTGTCAGTCCATTTTGCTCTAGAGTGTACCTAGTTGTGATCGCTCTCTTTATACCCCTCTCTTGGAGATAAGTATCAAATTCATGGGAGAAATATTCTCCCCCTCCATTTGATCTTAGACTCTTTAGTGTTTTACCTGTTTGATTTTCAACAAGGGCAAGATACTTCCTGAAACATGAGAAGACTTCATCCTTATGCTTCATGAAGTATAGGATGGTCCATCTTCTACAATCATCAATAAAAGATACATAGTAACTAGATCTTGATATTCATGGCTCCTTGCTAGGTCCCCAAACATCTATGTGGACTAGCTCCAACAAGTCACCATGAATGTATCCTTTCTTCATGAAAGGTTGTCTATGTGATTTCCCAAGTTGACAAGCACTACACTTATATATCATGTGTTTCTTGGAAATATTTGGTAGGTCAAGCACACTTTGATCCCTGTACATTTGCTTCAAGTTCCTTTCACCTATATGAGCCAATATTTTGTGCTACATCTCTAATTCTGATAATGTATGACTGCCATATTTGAATAGAGCTATATTTCTAGTGTCTTGGAGCTCAAATGTAAGAGTCTACCTAGCTTTTCTCCTTTTTCAATTCTCTTGAATCCTCGTTTTGGATCTTCAACAAAGGATCCACTCCTTGTGAACCTTACCTGCAATCCTTTCTCTATAATTTTCCTAACACTTATGAGATTTTTTTTTTTATGGTAGGTACATACAATACCTTACTCAGTAAATTAATGTTTCCATTAGGAGTCTTCACATTTCCAATCTTTTCCATTGATTGCCTAGTGTCATCTCCTATTTGAACCTCATGTCTATTTCTTGGATCCTCCGAGTAGAGCCACATTCCCTGCTACATGATTTGAACAACCTAAATGTATATAAAATACATGCTCATCTCCTTTACCTTGCTTCATGGTCATGTTCATCAATAGAAGTGATTCCCCTTGAGTTTTCTCTTCAATGTAATTGTTGTAATTTCTTCTTCCTCTATATCATCCTTGTTGATTTGTTATTTTTGTAGCCATTGAAGTTATTTGATCTACCTCTTGAACTTCCATAGGCTCCTTTATTGAAGCCTCTTCCTCTTTGGTTTCTAAGGTTCTTGAAACAATTCTCAGTTACATGATTAGTTAGGCCATATATGGCACATGGAGAGCAGCTTTGAAATCTCCCCTTGCCTTGTCTACCTCCTCTACCTCTTCCTCTTGAACCTTTACCTCTACCTGCAAAGTTTGTTTGAGAGGTATTCCTTCATCATTAGATCTTTTAACCTTTCCTTTGCTATCTTTGGTGGTGAATACAAATCACATGAGTTTAATCTTTTCTTTGTGAAAGAGATATCTCACACCAATGTATGATGCCATACACACCTCAACAAAATGGTGTTGATGAGCGTAAAAATAGAACTCTACTTGAAATGGCATGATGTATGGTTAAAGGAAATCATCTTCTTGATAAGTTTTGGATGGAAGTGATCATGTGTGCAAACTATGTGTTGAATCACTACCCTACAAAAGCATTAAGATTCATCACTCCTTGTGAGGCTTGGAATGGTCATAAGCCTATGGTTAGTCATTGTAGCGGGAATGTGGTATACTTCTTTTCTCTGATACCACTCCTTGACGACGCGACGAAGGCTGAGCCTTGCGGAAACCGCCACGCCCAAGAAGAGCTAAGCTAGAGTGATTTAGAACACCTCTGTAATCGATCAATAGCTTAGCAAAGTCTAGCGCTCAACATATAAGACTGCGCTCTAAATTCACTGAAGAATTTCACCGAAACTTCTCCAGACTGTCACTGGACTGACACCGTAATCGTACTGGAATTGTACCGGAGTGAACTTCAACTCCTTTATAATTACTTCAAGTAAACATTCATGAAGTAAGGAAGTGACGCAAAAGCTTCCTTAACTTACTGAACACTTTCTGAAGTTTAAGGAAAAACTCCACTAGTTCAGACAGCCTCTTTCCGATCACACTTTGTACTGTGTATAGATATCTTTTTCACCGAAAACCTTGATCAACTGAAAGTAGAGATGTCTAGCTACAGAATGAGCTATCTCTCACACAAAACTTCGCATTACTCTGCGAGATCTACGTCATTCTTCTACCGGAAATTACTCGTTTACTGTAAGAACTGTAACTGACCGAAAATGCGTTTACTGAGAAAACGTTAACTGTTAACTAACTTTAACTGTAACATAAACATACTCTGTTTCTTTCGCATACAAAACAGTACGCACAAACATCCACATGAACATGTGTTTTCTATTAGAGAAGATGTGTACAAGTGAGCTTGGCCTCTTCTTGCTCAAGCTACAGAAACTCTCCTATACTGAGTAGTTTCTTATTACCATATTTCTCTCAGATGAATACCCGATATCTCAGGTTTCTGTTATTCATCTATACATACGCGATCTCTGGCGTCTTCTTCTACATACACGATCTATGGCGTCTTCTGTCTATAACTCTGCGTCTCTGCGCATCTGCTATATCTCTATTCTCTATATCTCTCTTCACACACTCGCTCACCTTTCTCTTCTATATGTGCTCTTATTTATACTGCACGCTCTTCTTAAGCACGTTCTTGTTCGCACTTCCCTTCTGTTATTCCTTTGCACGTTCTCTCTATGTACAGTTTGATTCGGCGTACCGTATTCTGATCCTGGGAGATTCTGTACTGTACATCACGGTCGTGGATTTGTCCTTCCACTAAGGCTTTTGATTTTCTCTGATTCTGCTTCCTTCTTTTTCTCCTTTTTGTGTCTGTTTGTCAAATTCGTGAGTGTTTCTTCAACAGCTCCCCCTCAATCACTAATTTGACTTCTTCCGGTCTTTCATATATCTTTCTTTCTTTTATACCTGCCATTTCTTTGAATCTGTTTATCTTCGTTCCATCCAAACTCTTTGTCAGCATATCTGCAATCTGATCCTTTGTCGGAGTGTATACAATTTCTAGCTCCTTCTCCATTACCTTTTCCCTCAGGAAATGATATTGAATTTCTATGTGCTTTGTTCTTGCATGAAATATTGGGTTTGCTGCAAGATATAATGAACTCATATTATCTCCATGTATGATAGGTATACCTTGATCAATTCCCATGCTTTTGAACAAGGTCTGCATCCATATTACTTCTTTTGTTGTTTCTACAAGTCCTTTGTATTCGGCTTCTGTTGACGATAAAGCCACTGTGTGTTGCTTCTTCGAACACCAGCTTACCAGCTTATCTCCTAGGTATATCATATACCCGTGTGTTGACCTTCTGTCATCTTGACTTCCAGCCCAGTCTGAGTCACTGTATGCTCTGAGTTTTATGTCGGACGTAAAAGGATAATATAATCCTTTTTTTATAGTTCTTTTAATATATCTAAGAACTCTCTGTCCTGCAACCCAATGTTGATCTGTCGGACAATGCATAAACTGTGAGAGAACTCCCACTGCATAACTAAGATCCGGTCTTGTTAGCGTAGCATAAATCAAACTTCCTACTAATGACTGATATTTCTTCATATCTTTAAACTCTGCTCCACTGTATTTGCTAAGCTTATGGTTTACTTCAAGCGGTGTTGAAGCCTCTCTGCAATTCTCCATATTAAACTTCTTCAGTAAGTTTAGGAGATACCCTTCTTGTGTCACATATACACCATGATCTGTGTATGTGATTTCCATTCCTAGAAAGTATGACAACTTTCCTAGGTCACTGATCTTGAACTCTCTTTCGAGTAGTTTCTTTACTTCTGTAATCCCTTCATCTGATGTTCCTGTGATTATTAAGTCGTCTACATAAATACAAATGTAGATCATACCTTCTTCTGTTCTCTTTATGAGTAGACTTGCGTCTGCCTTCGAACTTTGGTATCCAAGTTCGTTTAGATATTTCACAAGTCTGTAATTCCAAGCTCTTGGAGCTTGCTTCAGTCCATAAAGTGCTTTCTTTAATCTGCAAACAAAGTTTGGGTATCTGGAACTTTCGAACCCTTCAGGTTGTTCCATGTACACTTCATCAGAAATGTATCCATTCAGAAATGCGTTCTTTATATCTAGCTGACTTAGCTTCCATCCTTTTGATGCAGCTACAGCGATTACTGTTCTTATGGTTGACATCCTTGCCACCGGACTAAACGTCTCGTCATAATCTATGCCATGCATCCGGGCATAGCCTTTGACCACCAGCCTTGCTTTGTGTCTGGCTATCCTTCCATCTGCAAATTTCTTTATTTTGAACACCCATTTATTTCCGATTACTTTCTTACCATTTGGTTTCGGAACAAGTTCCCATGTCTTGTTCTCCTCCAGTGCGCTGATTTCTTCTTCCATTGCTTCTTCCCATTGTTTCTTGCCTTTTGCTTTATCATAGCTCTGTGGTTCTTCATCATCTTTGACCATATATGCATAGTCTTTTTGAGTTATGTATGACGTATCATACGAGTACCTTTCTGGTTGTCTTCTATTCCTGTTTGACCTTCTTGGTTCAAACTCTTCATGTGTATCTGAATACACGTCTTCATCTTCGTTTCTCATACCTGATCCGTTCCTGGACGTACTTGCCTGCATATGATTTTCATCTCTGTTTACCTGAACAATTGATTTCCCTTTCTCTCTTCTTTTTATTTCTTCTTCGAATTCTTCATCGTATGACTTTGATCTGCATACCAGCTTTTCTGTTCATCAAACGTAACATCTCTGGACACAGTAAATTGTTTGGTTAGAGGATTCCATAACATGTATCCCATCTGCTTTTCATCATATCCGACGAACACATATTTCTCTGCTTTTGGTTCAAGCTTATGTCTGAGTTGAGACGGTACATGAGCATACGCTACTGATCCAAACACTTTGCAGTGATCAAGTGTTGGCTTCTTTCCCCACCAAGCTTCATAAGGGGTCATTCCTTCCAATGCTGTACATGGTAATCTCTTTACCAAGTATGTAGCTGTGTTTACAGCTTCAGCCCAAAGATAATTTGGACAATCCTTTTCGTTTAGCATAGCTCGTGCGAACTCGACTAGAACTCGGTTCCTTCTTTCTGCTACTCCATTTTTTTGTGGTGTATATCTGCAGGTTATTTCTCTCTTAATACCTGCATTCCAAAGATAGTCATTGAATTCTTGGGAGAAGTATTCTCCCCCTCCATCAGACCTCAGTCTTTTAAGTTTTCGTCCGGTAAGTCTTTCAGCATATGCATGAAAATGCCTGAAAGCTCCAAATACTTCTGATTTTTCTTTCAAAATATAAAGAGTTATCCACCTTGTTGCATCATCAATGAATAAAACATAGTACCTTGATCCGCTGATTGATCCTTCTTTCGTTGGCCCCCATACATCTGTATGAATAAGCTCGAGTACTTCATCATGTTTGAATCCTTTCTTCTGGAAAGGTAACCTGTGGGCTTTTCCCAACTGACATGCTTCACACTTGTGAATCATATGTTGATTCTGTATATTTGGTAATCCCAATACTGACTGATTCGTTATCATAGCTTTAATTCCTTTTTCATTGAAATGACCCAATCTCTTATGCCATAAATCAAGTTCTGTAATTACCTTTTCTCCATGTGTGAGCAACGCTTGGCCAATGTTCCCTTGTACTCTTAAAGTAAAGAGTCTTCCTTCTTTCTTTCCAGAAACGATCTGGTTATATCCGTTCTTGGGATCTTCTACAAATACTCCTTTGTTTGTAAATCTGACCTGAAAACCTTTCTCAACTATCTGTCCCACGGTAATCAAATTTTTTGGTATTGTTGGAACATACAAAACATTGGTTAGCAAATCTGCTCCACTCTTGCATTTCACTTTTCCAATTGAGTGTACGTTATGTCTCGTATTGTCACCCGTTTGAACAGTGTGACAAGAACTACCTTTTTCTAGTTCTGACATTAGTTCTATATTTCCTGACAAATGATTAGAGCATCCAGAATCAATGTAAAATACCTTTAGGTCTTCATTTTCTGATGTACTGATAGAGTTCATCATCAACGATGTATGACTTTCATTCTGTGTGTCATTTGCATAGTTGTTGTAGGTGGTGTTGTAGGATTGATTCTGTCCCCAACTTCTTACTCCACCTCTACCATAGCCTCCTCTTTGATTTGGTCTTCCTCTTTGATATCTTCAGCTTCTGCCTCTGCTATTACTGTTTTGATTTTGATTTGATCCTTGTTGATTGTGCCAACAGTCATGAGCCAGATGATTACTTAGTCCACAAATCTAGCAAGCTTTCTTGTTGGTATTCTGGCTATTTCTTCCTCTTCCAAAACCTCTTGCTCTTCCTCTGCCAGTGCCTTTACCTCTTGCGTAATAGGCCCGAGAACTCGACTCTTCTTCTTCTTTTGACTTACCTTTGTCTTTCTTTTTGTTCTTCATGTACATTGCAGAGCTTTGTCCTTTATCTGCATCTCCTTTCAGGTCTTGCTCATATGTGAGCATCAAACCAAGCAACTGATTTAAATCTGGCACAAAATGATTTAAAGAAAGTTCAGTTGTTAGTACGAAAGGTTTCCACCTTTCATCTCCTCTCAACCCTGTGAGTACTTGCGCTATCAATCTATGATCTTCGACTTCTTCATTTATGGATCCAAGACTATCTGCTAGATCCTTCATTTTAGTGACGTAGTCACTTATGCTTTGACTCGACTTCTTTTTGAATGTCGTAAATTCGGACCATAAGCTAGCCTTCCTGGCTTTCGTAGTATTTTGGAAATGATCTTCCAATGCACTCCATATGTCCTCTGCTTTCTCCAGACCTCTAATATGCGGTAGTAGATGATCTGTTACGGTATTATAGATGTAGGCTCTTGCCGTTGCATCTTTCTTCTGCCACAGCTTCAAGGCTTCTAATTCTTCTTTTTCAGGTTGACTATCATCTTCAAAAGTCGGCTTCTTTTCTTCTCCGGTCACGTACATCATTAAGTCCTTACTCATAAGTAAGGCTTCCATGCGCATTACCCATGCGGGATAATTATCTCTGTCCAACTTATCAATAGTAACGTGGTCTGCCATGATCTTCTTGTTTCTGTTACTTCCGGTGAGCTTTTGAGAAACTCTCTGCTCTTCCAAATCTTTCTCCTTTTGGTTCCACTCGTTGTGGTTAGCCGGCTCTTGTTTCCAATAATGGTGAATACTCTAGGCTCTGATTAGATATGCCTAGTTCTGGTTCTGACTAGATACGCCTAGCTCTGGCTCTGACTCTAGCTCTAACTCTGGCTCTGATACCACTGTAGCGGGAATGTGGTATACTTCTTTTCTCTGATACCACTCCTTGACGACGCGACGAAGGCTGAGCCTTGCGGAAACCGCCACGCCCAAGAAGAGCTAAGCTAGAGTGATTTAGAACACCTCTGTAATCGATCAATAGCTTAGCAAAGTCTAGCGCTCAACATATAAGACTGCGCTCTAAATTCACTGAAGAATTTCACCGAAACTTCTCCAGACTGTCACTGGACTGACACCGTAATCGTACCGGAATTGTACCGGAGTGAACTTCAACTCCTTTATAATTACTTCAAGTAAACATTCATGAAGTAAGGAAGTGACGCAAAAGCTTCCTTAACTTACTGAACACTTTCTGAAGTTTAAGGAAAAACTCCACTAGTTCAGACAGCCTCTTTCCGGTCACACTTTGTACTGTGTATAGATATCTTTTTCACCGAAAATCTTGATCAACTAAAAGTAGAGATGTCTAGCTACAGAATGAGCTATCTCTCACACAAAACTTCGCATTACTCTGCGAGATCTACGTCGTTCTTCTACCGGAAATTACTCGTTTACTGTAAGAACTGTAACTGACCGAAAATGTGTTTACTGAGAAAACGTTAACTGTTAACTAACTTTAACTGTAACATAAACATACTCTGTTTCTTTCGCATACAAAACAGTACGCACAAACATCCACATGAACATGTGTTTTCTATTAGAGAAGATGTGTACAAGTGAGCTTGGCCTCTTCTTGCTCAAGCTACAGAAACTCTCCTATACTGAGTAGTTTCTTATTACCATCTTTCTCTCAGATGAATACCCGATATCTCAGGTTTCTGTTATTCATCTATACATACGCGATCTCTGGCATCTTCTTCTACATACGCGATCTATGGCGTCTTCTGTCTATAACTCTGCGTCTCTGCGCATCTGCTATATCTCTATTCTCTATATCTCTCTTCACACACTCGCTCACCTTTCTCTTCTATATGTGCTCTTATTTATACTGCACGCTCTTCTTAAGCACGTTCTTGTTCGCACTTCCCTTCTGTTATTCCTTTGCACGTTCTCTCTATGTACAGTTTGATTCGGCGTACCGTATTCTGATCTTGGGAGATTCTGTACTGTACATAACGGTCGTGGATTTGTCCTTCCACTAAGGCTTTTGATTTTCTCTGATTCTGCTTCCTTCTTTTTCTCCTTTTTGTGTCTGTTTGTCAAATTCGTGAGTGTTTCTTCAACAGTCATATGTGTATGTTTGGTTGTCTGGCATATGCTCTTGTGCCATAATAACAATGTCACAAACTTGATGACAAGGTAAAGAAATGTATATTTTTTTATTATAATGTCGAAATTAAGGGATATCATTTGTATTATCCATTGACGAGCACAATTATTGTGAATCAAGATGTGGTATTTGCTGAAAATTCAGTTTTCCCTCTACTTGAATGCAAAAAAGAGCCAACAGTTAGCTCACAAGATGTGTTGGATATACTCATGCCTTTGTTCCAAAATGGTGCACTTGACTATGGCTATGTAGACCAGCCAACTGAGGCTCAAAGAACTCAAAAAATCCAGTAAAATAGAGTTGAAAATGTAGAGAATTTCCAGTCAAACGTGGCTAAAATGTTTAAGCCAAAAATTGTCAAAACTGTTGGAAATTTTGAGCCACATATGGCTGAACATGTGCATCAAAATATGGCTAAAAATGAGCATGAAATTCAGCCCACGTATGATATGCATGTTGATGATGTATTAGATAATGAATGCATGTCTATCAAGAGTGCACAAAGTATGCCAGAGTGGCTGAAACAAACTTTGTAGGACAACAAATCGAGTGCACATGTACTTGGTAGAACAAGATCAAGCTCTCACCACGCATCAAGTAATTTTGAGGATTATTCTCTTATTGCAATAGCATGTAATGAAGAGCCACTTACTTTTGAAGATGCATGTGATGATCCACAATGGATGAGTGCTATGCAATTAGAACTGGATTCCATACATAGGAATGGTACTTGGAAGTTATGTGAATTGCCAAAAGAAAAAAACACCATTGGTACAAAGTGGGTTTACAAGATTAAGAGAAAGTTTGATGATAGTGTTGATCGCTACAAAGCTAGAATGGTTGCCAAAGGATATGCACAACAATATGGCATTGACTATGAGGAGACTTTTGCACCTACTTCATGCATGACTACCATTCGTACCATGGTTGCATTGGTTGCCTGATGAGGTTGGAAAGTAAATCAATTGGACTTAAAGACAGCTTTCTTGAATGGTGATTTGCAAGAAGAGGTTTATGTGAAGCAACCTCTTGGATTTGCCATGAAAGGGCAAGATCATATGGTTTGTCGCTCGCATAAAGCCTTGTATGGTCTCAAGCAAGCTCCACGTGCATGGTATGAAAAAATACATAAGCACTTGATCGCTCTTGGCTTCACATGTAGTCCAATTGAAAGCACACTTGATGTACACAAAGATGAGGTTGATCTTACAGTGCTTGTTCTTTATGTCAATGACATACTCTTGACTGGGTCATGTGATGCAAAAGTTGACATTCTTATGGCTGATTTGCAGCATATTTTTCATGTCACTTATCTTTGTCTTTTGAGCTAATATCTTGGCATCCAATTTGTATCCATTGAGGGGGGAATTGTTATGCATCAAGCAAAGTATGTTGAAGAACTACTTCAGCTTTTTAACTTTGAGGATTGCAAGCCAGTTTCCATAGTAGTTGAGACAAGATTTGGGTTCTCAGTTGAGGGTTTCAATGATGCATTTGACACTTCTCTTTATCAGAAAGTTGTGGGATGTCTTATATATGCATGCAACACAAGGCCAGATATATAGTATGCAGTTTCTCAATTGAGTCGATTCATGGATAGCCCTAGCACTCAGCATTGGCAAGTGGTGAAACCTGTGTTTAGATATCTCAAAGGCACTTTGAACTTAGGCCTCTTTTATGGAAGATATATTCAGCCATGCTTGCATGCTTTTACAGATAGTGATTGGGCTGGTTGTTATGATACTCGCATGTCCACTAGTGGTAATTGCTTTTTCCTTGGAGACTCATGCATATCTTGTTTGAGTAAGAAGCAACCTACAGTGGCAATATCGAGTTGTAAAGCTGAGTATAGGGCTGTTTTCATAGCTACAATGGAGTGTATATGGCTGAGACGCCTATTGATGGATCTTTGCATGGAGATTGATGCTACTATGCATATTCTCATTGATAGTCAGAGTGCATTGGCTATTGCACAAAACCCAGTGTTTCATGCACAGACCAAACATATTGAGGTGCATTATCACTATGTGAGAGAGCATCTTCATGTAGGAGATATTGATTCGGTATATGTGCCTACACAAGATAATGTGGTAGACATATTCACAAAAGCTCTTCCATGGGAAAAGTTTGAAGCTTTTCGCAAAGCTTTAGGCTTATTACCTTGTGGGGGCTGATCTGTCACTCCCTGTATGTGTTCACATCATTCGCTCCAAGGGGGTTTGTTACACCTATGTGTTCCTCGAGTAGCTTTGATGTGAACTTTTTCCCTATACTAATGGAGAGTGTTAATCTCCAAAAGAACAACCTATTCTTGAAATTAGAGCACCTCTATATCAAGAATAAGTCTAGACTCCTCTTAATTTAGAGAACAATCACTAACTTATCAAGAAATTGACTATTCTGGAAAAAATCAAATTCTCAGAAAAGTCTGCTGCAGATTAATCTTTGATTGACTAACCATTTGTGTAAAGTTTTTTATAAAACTTTGTAGAATGTGTCACCTTAAGGTTGCGCACCTTCTCCAACTTAAATCTCCTCAAATGATTGAGTATACTTTGAGAAATGACTCAAACACTTTACCTATGTGTAAAACTGCTTCTCTGCAGTAGCGACTTTGACACCTGTAACTTCTTAGCTATGGTTCTCCCAATGTCGAACCCATTTGATCAAATGCTTTTAGATGTAGATAGCTTATCTCTCAACTTAGATTTTGAGCTATCATTTGTGTAAAACTTTACACTGTGCACTGAGCACTATCCATTTCTCTGAACTCGAAATCTGCGCCTGTTTCAGAAGGTACTCAAACCTTTACACATACGAATGTTCCTATTCAGAATTCTCTCAGCCTGATCACAATTGGAAGCTAAAATTTTGTACAGTAGTCGATCAACTCTAGACTTAGACTTGTACAAAAGCATTCCACAAAAGATCTACCACAGAAGGAGAAAACACAGAAACTTCGGGCGCAAAAATTCTATCATTTCTGAAGAAGACTACAACTTAATAAGAGAGAGACTTCAACTAACTTTTCATGTGTTTAATGACACTTACAACTCCTCATTTCTCTATTCCTATGCTCTCACATAGTCTCTCCTCGTCTCCTCTCTCTATGCCCCGACATTTTTCCATAGTATTTATAGGCAAATA
Organism: Ceratopteris richardii; assembly: GCA_020310875.1. Classification (NCBI taxonomy): domain Eukaryota; kingdom Viridiplantae; phylum Streptophyta; class Polypodiopsida; order Polypodiales; family Pteridaceae; genus Ceratopteris; species Ceratopteris richardii. The sequence continues at coordinate 79,712,715 of CM035415.1, forward strand.
TGTACAAACTTATGACTAATCAAAAGTATAAGTGACCTATGTCTTAGCTAATGTACATATGTGTACATTTCTTTCCACCTATGAATGTAACCATCTTCTAAGCTTCAAGACTTGATCTTATCTCCATCCTTTGTCTTTCAAAACTTCAATTGGTGATTGGTCTGCACCAACATATACATGGGCACTTTTTACTCTAGTGCTGGCTAGAGGTTTTCCCCCCATGTTACCACATACATGATTCACTCATATGTGGTGGTACTTTGTACTTAGGGATATTATTTAGCTCTTACTTCAATTCATTTCATCATTAATAGAGAGAGCTATTCTAGTCATCCGTCTTCTCCATGTGTCTTGCTATATTTGTGCTCTTCTCATGTGTGTCTCGCACTTCTACACACACCCAACAAGCATATCCTACAAAATACCAATGTCAGATAATAAACAGAAAATCCATATGGCCTTAGAAATTGTTTTGTAAATACTATAAAATGATCGTGTTATTAATAGCTATCCAAAACTGGCTGCTAAAGAGGCAAAAGAAGAAGGAGGTTGGAATGGTTGTTGTAGAAGCCTCCACATCGAAAACAAAGTCTGCTAATCTAGTGCAGAATGAAGAATGGGTATTTACTACTGTTTGCAGTTTTGACCCATCTTCTCATGAGTAGTGTATGTCTGTAGTAGAATCAGATGTTTGGTACTTTGATAGTGGAGTAACCAAACATATTACCTCACAACACAGTTTCTTCTCTTCACTCGAGCTTGCCCCTACAAGGAATATTGTTACATGTGTCAACAACTCCTTTTATCCTATTATGGGAGTTGGTAAGATAATTCTGACTACCGCTGATGGTAGTTCTTTCACTTTGTCATATGCTTTATTTGTGTCAGGGATCAAGAAGAATGTGTTATCAGTTTCAGCCTTAGCCAAGGTTGTTTTGGTTGTGAAATTTGTTGATGGCAGATGTATAGTTCATGATCTATCAAATAATGACATGATTATTACTTCTAGCATTTTATGTCGTGGGTTGTATAAGCTCATAGACTATGAAAGATCTATGAATGATTCTGCATGTGCAGTACATGATTCTCATGCTATGTCATATCCAAAGCTTTGGCATGCACACCTTGTTGATTTGAATTTTGCTAGTTTGCTACACTTGCAGAAATCTGAAATGGTGTCCTCTTTGCCCAAACTTGATGCACCCAAAAAACATGTTTTTGAAGGCTGTATTTTGGGCAAAATGCAGCATTTCTCCTTTCCAAAAGATGGTTCGATTCAGGCTACTCAGAATTTGCAGCATGTACATAGTGATGTCTATGGTCCTATGCAAACACCTTCTTTTGAAAACTATCTACTTCGTGACTTTCATTGATGATTTTTCTAGGCATGCATAGATGTATCCACTCAAAGCAAAGCCCAAAGTGTTTATGTGCTTCAAATAGTTTCTAGTTTTGGCTGAAAATCAATTAGCATGTAAAATGGGCACTCTCCATTCTAATGGAGGGGGGGAATATATGTCTTCTGACTTTAATGTCTTTTTGGCTAAACGTGGGATAAAACATCAGTGTATAGTGCCGTATACATCTCAACAGAATGGAGTTGCTGAATGAAAGAACAAGTCACTCATGGAGATGGAAAGGTGTATGGTCAAGAGTCAGGCTTTACCACATAGTTTCTGGCTTGAGGTTGTCATGTGTGCAGCATATGTACTTAACAGGTGTCCCATAAAGCATTCCAGTGCATCACTCCATATGAGGCTTCGCATGGTCGCAAGCCATCTGTTGCTTATGTGCGTGTTTTTGGTTGTTTGGCATATGCATTAGTGCCCGAACAACATCGCAAGAAATTGGATGATAAGCAGAAAAATGTATTTTTGTTGGGTACAATTTTGAAAGCAAAGGCTATAATCTATATCATCCACAGTCTAAATGCATTCTGGTTAGCCATGATGTCATTTTTGTGGAAGATGCTATTCAGTCCTACTTTCATGTACTAAGGAGACATATGTCAGCTCCAAAGACATGTATGATACTTTGCTGCCTCTTTTTACGGGTGGACAATCTAGTACTGGTCCTAATGAGGTAACTTCTCAACCTTTGCAGGTTTCATGTGATGATGCAGATCATTCCACTTTTTATGCAAATTTACATGATGCACTTATTGATGAGAGAGTTGATATTGAGCAGGCAAAAACCATGCCAAAATGGCTAGTGTAGACTTTGCATGACAACAAATTAGATGCACCTCTATCATATCGTACTCGTTCAAGCTCTCATAGTGCCTCTTTTGCATCAGATTGCTATGTTATGGCTACCTCCAATCTCTGTGGTGAGATTAAACCTGTTTTGTTTGATGAAGCACAAAATTCTAAACATTGGATGATTGCAATGCAATCTGAATATGATGCTATCATGAAAAATGGTACTTGGTCTTTATGTGACTTGCCTCCTGGCATGAAGGCCATTGGCACTAAGTGGGTATACAAGCTGAAACGTAAACCTGATGGAACAGTTGACAGGTATAAGGTTACACTTATTGCAAAGGGTTATGCATAGGAAAGAGGCATTGATTTTGATGAAACCTTTGCTCCTACTTGCCGAATTGTTACTCTTCATAGCTATGCACTTGCAGCTCATCATGGTTGGAATGTACATCAACTGGACATTAAAACAGCATTTTTGAATGGTGACTTGCATGAAGAAGTGTATTTTTTTTAGCCCTGTGGCTTTGTGCAGAAAGGGCATGAAACCAGGTGCGTAGGTTAAAGAAGGCATTATATGGTTTAAAGCAAGCACCACGTGCTTGGTATGAAAAGATAGATGCCTATCTCATTGCACATGGTTTTGAGAATAGTCCAACTAAAAGCACCTTATATGTTAAGCGTGCTAATGATGTGCTTCTGATCATTGTGGTATATGTTGATGACATGATGTTCACTGGTCCTCATGACACGCATATTGCTGATTTTAAGGCTTATTTGCATGCCTCATTTGAGATGTCTGATTTGGGGCATTTGCATCACTATTTGGGCATTTAGTTTATGCAAGTTGATGGCGAAATGGCTTTGTGTCACACAAAATATATTGACACATTATTGCAGTGTTTTGGCCTTGAAGACTATAAGACTATTTCCATTCCTATGGAGACAGATTTATGATTGAGTCTTCATGATGCTGGAGATGCATTTGATGTTGTTCTCTATCAGAAGGGTGTTGGATGCTTGATTTATTTATGCATTACTCGGCCAAATATTTAGTTTGCTATCTCACAAATGAGCAAGTTTATGCATTTCCTAGGTGTCAAGAATTGGTAGGCGGTTAAGTGCATCTTTCTCTACTTCAGTGGTACCCAGCTACTTGGATTGTTTTATCCCAAGGGGGGATCACTATCACCAGATTTGCATGGTTTTTTTAGACAATGATTGGGCTGGTTGTTATGACACTCATGTGACCACTAGTGGTTTTTGCTTCATGCTTGGTAGCTCATGCATATATTGGTTGAGCAAGAAGCAGCCTACTGTGGCCACTTCTAGTTGTGAGGTTGAGTATAGGGTAGCATTCATAGCGACTCTTGAGTGTGTGTGGCTCAGATGCCTTATGGCTGATTTGGGTGTTGGTCAGGCTTCTGCCACCAACATCTTCACTGACAATCAGAGCGCATCGACGGTTGCGAGGAACCCCGTGTTCCATGCTCGCACTAAGAACATTGAGGTGCATTATCATTATGTCAGGGAGAGGTTCTCTACTAGGGAGATCAGCTTGGCATATGTGCCCATGCAAGAGAACATTGCATACCTTTTTACGAAGGCTTTGCCTAGGGAGAAGTGTGAAGCAAAGCTTTGGGCTTACTTCCTTTCGTGGATAAATTCCACATAGCTGGGTAGTTCCTTATACATGAGTGCCAGCTCCTTGTTCACCACATCACTCCCAGGGCAGATTTGTTGATATATTTAGGTAGTGATGTGTGTGAACACTCTAAGACCACCGGGGCACTTTTTTCCCTCTTTAGGAGGTTTTTTTCCCCCGGCTTGTATATATGCCTATTGCCCTAACAGGCTACTTATCTTTGTACATTCTAGTGGTAATACATTCAGTATTGTGTGTTGTGCTCCAAGCTTCTCGTCTTTTTCCTTGTGTTGTTCGCGTGCTTCTACAGACGTTTAACTTCAACATTCTTCAGTCGGACATACATAATTTTATATAGAAGAGAGGAGACAAAGGGTTAGAGAATTATCCGTAGGGAGCTATTTGTAAGATTCAATGAATAGGAAGGAGCTGTATATGTTTCCAAAAGTAGCTTGGAATAAACTCAAAACACTTTCAAACAGGAATTCCCTTGATTTTTGCATGTCTCTCCAATGAGATTATGACATACCAAACATGTATAAGACATCTTGTTCAATCTTATCAAACGTGCAAAAGTGATCACATGCCAAATTGATTCCCTGATTTATGAAAAAATATTCTCATAAGATAGTGATTGTTCATAGCTACATAGAGGCCTGAATGCTTCATTATATCCATAATTTTTACATACATGTGAAACTGTCCTCTTCAAAATAAGCCTTTATTTTTATGATTTGGGTTCTAGGTGGAGTAAGCGTCTCTCACATGAGTATCACATGGCCGTTATGTGACTACCCATCTAGGAGAATGGAAAAGACAACATTCACACCTCCCCATTCATATATATGAGAAAATCTTATGTTTTATATCATCCATTTCTTTCATGAACAATGGAGAAATAAGGTTCAATATTGAAGTTAAATCAAGATCACATGATCGTGAAATTAAATATTTTTCCTAATTTGTTAGCATGTATAATGATTTTCCTAATGTTGTAAGAAATCAAGAAATGAGACTCAACCAATGAACGTGTGACTCAAGGAACCCACATTTGAAATTTATAAAAGTGTGTATTGTTTGTTTTCATGATGCGCTTATATCATGTAAAAATATACATTTTCATAAGAACTCAAATCCCATGTCTTGGGCATAAAGATAGATGTTGATGTTGTAGACATATTGAGATTGGTAGTGAAGCCAAAAAGAATTCTTTTTGGGCTTATATAAATAAGTGTTAGATATATTGGCTTGTTACTTTTATATGTTTATCAAAAGAGAAGATCTCCTAATTAATTAAAGAGATGATACTTTGACACAAACTGCTATGCATCATAGTTCAAGGAACCCACATTATGGCCAATCAATTAAAAAACCTTTTGAATGACAACAACATTCTCAGCTGTTATTAGAAATTTTATTTATTAGTGGGTGTCACTAACAGATATTATGGTTTAGGACACTAGTTAAAAATAGAACTTTATAACTTCAAAATAGTTTCTCTTCAACTTGTTTGCAAACGAGAGAAAGTGATTGAATTAAATCATGCTTAAGAATCATAAATGCAAGAGCATTGTTCATAAATGCAAAAAACATGACAATGTTTTAAAGATGTTTATGTAGATGAACAGTGTCATTGATTGATGAACTCATTACCTTATTTAGAGATTGAGTGGATTTTAAAATACTTTCATATTACTTTGATGGCATATCTTCATCCCAAGTTGACCATCTCTAAAGGTTAGAGCTCATCAAAGTTTCCATTCAAACATGGGTTTAAGGAAGATTTCTTCTACATACAACATAATCAAAGATGTGGTTCCTTGATTGAGAGATGGAAAGAGAGGGGAAGGCTAAGAGAGAGAGTGAGTGAGAGCGAGAGAGAGAGAGAGAGAGAGAGAGAGAGAGAGGAGAGAGAGTGAGAAAGAGAGAGAGAGAGAGAGACAAAGAGAGAGCTAAAGGAGTTACAACCTTGCAATCCTCTTTATGTGCATAGTTTGTTACAATTCGAATATATCATGTATGAGAGAGGCAAGGGAGTTACAACCTTGCATATCCTCTTTATGTGCATAGTGAGAGAGAAAGCTAGGGGAGTTACAGCCTTGCATATCCTCTTTATGTGCATAGTTTGTTACAATTCAAATATATCATGTAAAGATCCTCTACGTGAAAGAGTACAAACATTGAAGCATGCAATACGAATGGACACATCTAGAACCTATGTTTATATATGCACACATTTTATACAATGTTATAGTTTATTGTTTTTAATTTGAATGCAGATGGATAGAATTTGGGGACTTGCCTTTATTATGGAAAATGAATAAGTTGCGAACTTACCAGAAAAAATATTAAATGTTCTAAACCCAACACAAATTATCTTCTTGTTGCTTCCCTTGTAACGTGTGAAAATTAAATACTGCCTGAAAAGATTGAAAGCCTTTATTTTATTGTAATTGATAAAATGGAAAATGATTCAGTTGCTAACTTAGCGGAATAAATCTTAAATGTTCTAAAACCCAACATAAATTATCTTCTTGTTGCTTCCCTTATAACGTGAGAAAATTATATACTGCCTGAAAAGATTGAAAGCCTTGATTTTATTGTAATTGATAAAATGGTAACCTATGAATGATATCGTAGGCGGCCTTAAGATTAAGTGGACATTTGAAAGTGTTTTAACACATTTAAGATCCTTTTCATGTAGATGCAATAAGCATTGCAACATTACGAGGGCATATTCCCATTACCCAAAGTGTGATAACTGAAAAATACCATACAACCTGAGAATATTAACCTCTTTCTTTTGCAAATAAAGAGAAAAAAAGCAACATGAAAGACTGGTGTACAAACTACGTCACACAAATGTAGCTACCGTAGAAGACATCCTCAATACTTGAGCTTTGAATTTCAAAATGTCTCAATGCAAACAGGCATACGCTGGAAAACTACTGCCATCAAACATAGATAAGTAATCAATTCAAGCCCAAAACTAAATAACAACTATTTCTCCGACTGAAAACTGAAGCAAAAAAATCATGATTTCTTTTCCTCCGAGCAAGATGCGAAATCCAATTCTCTCTCTACTCATGTGAAATCCAATTTTCTCTCCACTCATGTGCAAAAGGAAAATTTCCCTTTTGTTCAATATATATGAATACAACTTATTAATGAGACCTTTATAAATGCCTGTACTTTAAGTTCTGCTTTAAATGAATATACATATGTACTTTAAAAATGCTTGGAATAGACGTGGTTGTAAAGTGAGGACACATCGTTTGATTCCTTTTTTATTTCTGTGGCCATCAAATAGAGATTCAACGATGTCGATTGAGGGTTTCAAAAGCGGGCAGAGATCTATAGCAAACAGCTTGAAACAGCAAGTTACTTCAGGACAATTCTCTGAAGTGAGGCTACAGACTCTTCACCAAATTTGCAGTTTTTAGGTTACAACATGAAATCTCTCCAATATTATGCATCTCAGCCAATTGATTAGAATCTCTTAACTTCTAGGCAGCTCTGAAGTTGTACACATTTGCCAGAGAAGTGTCAACAATTTGGATAGTTGACAATTACACATAATTTTAACTTGTGCTCTCATGAGCAGAAAACAGCAATCTTGATGCAACTGAGATATGCTGCATCATATTCTGCTGATATTCTGTGTTGCTTAACCTTTGAAACTTTGAACCAGGGTACCCTTTCTTAAAATTACACGGCATTGTTTAGTTCATTCTCCTGAATATACCATCGGCCATTCAACTCAATACTATCCTTTATTCATAAGAAGGGAACTCCCAACTCCATTTCAAGATGTGCAAAAAAATAAGACTTGTAGATAAATGAAAGGAATTCAACTTTATATGCACTAGTCTGATACAGTACACAGCAGATAATGTTCTTGGCATGTATAATCCAACCTTAGAAGCAGCTCCAGAAGGCATGGCTCTTTCAGATATCAGCTGGCTTTGACTAAAGATGACTTAACAAACAGGACACTAAATCAAAAGTGGCAAAATATGCCAGTTGACATCCAAGGAGAACGATCTGTGGAAAGCCAAGAAGCTGGAGACAGTGTTCGTTATTTAAAAAAACATACAGCAGCAAGGACTCTAAAGAAATACCTCCAGGTAGGAAATAATTATGCGATCGAGGAATAAAATGGTTACAAATGTCTGACATTTTTTAACCTAAACAGTTCACTGACAGCCGGTCTGAAATAAACATAGGACTCTAAAGAAATACCTCCTGGTAGGCAATAATTATGCAATCAAGGAATAAGATGGTTACAAACATCTGACATCAAATATTTTTAACCTAGACAGTTCACTGACAGCCTGTCTAAAATAAACATAGGTATAGCATACAACTAAAAGTGTTCTTTACATATAAAGAATATACATACATCATTCTGATATCCATATTTTCCATCCATGCTTTCTTCAAAGATATCAAAACGCAAGACTCTCAAAAGATATTAATGCAGATTATGGTTCTGCAAAACCAACTTCTCAACTCAATTTTTGGACTTCCAATGGAACAGATCTGAAGAATCAACTAAAATGCAAAGTAAAACCCCTCTATTTGCACACCGACTCAACTGCACTCTAGTACCCATGATATTTAACTGCCTCCCATGAAGCAAACAACCACAAGAAGGATAGCACTGAATGTAATATACTGCAGCTCTTTCTGAAGGTTGAGTATGTATTTTTTGTTGGATGATTTTAATCTGTTGTGATCTGCCAAGCGCATGAAAACATCAGATACTCGCTTCATGGCCCAAGACAGTGACACAAAGCCAAATCCCATTGCCAATGTGGTAATGTCATGCTTGTTGAGGGGTATATCAAGCCAAAGAATTCTTGATAAGGCAAAGAGCAACCAAGTCACACTAACACCTGCCAATCCAGCGGCAGTTTGGCTTAGGACATTCGCAAGATCCTTCAAGCTCCTTCGAGAAGGAATTTCAATCTTCAAATCCACTGAATTGGACGTTAAAAAGGGATAATGGAATAGAAGTTCAAAAAAGTGAAATGAACTTCTTTCAAAAAGATTTCTTGCTGAAATAACTGTTTTTCCAACCTTCTTCTGTTGGGTCTGTCCATACCTGAAATGGCCCACTTGGTTTAGGATGCTAATGGAATTTGTTGTGAACTCATTAACTCCGATTCATCTTCTAGAAATTGTATTCAGATGAACTTGCTTACCTCTTAGTTGTGACAGGATTGCTTTTAATCAAAGACACGTCCTGATTCTCGATTGTTGAATACCTGCCACTCCTGGATGTCCAGGCAAGAAATAACTTCAGAGCAGTAAACAAAAAACCCTTATTTTGACCCTCTGTCAAAAAGCAGCCACCGAAGCTTTAGCTCAAATCCTACAAGACTCTTTGTAAAAGAATCCCTTCTTTTATTTTTTGAAATGAAGCTCTTACTGCTTGGAAATTACTGAAAACTGACTCCTTTATTCCAGCCATTGTAATATAATTTTTTTCTCATTGTAAATGCCAAACTTCTTTTTCTTCCCTTCCTCTACCTTTTTCTCTCTTTTTTTTTGCAGGGAAGGGGAGGGAAAATCCACCATTGAGATTAGAAAACCTTGTGCTGCCAAATCTTAGCAAAAATCATATACTCATATACATGCCCTTGCACAAAAGGTCCAGTACTTTCATTAGTTACAACCCAGAGTTCAAAAAAGGATTTGTTCCTAATAGGATAGGAAACTTCAAATATGATGATTGTTAAAATAAATAAATTTTAACATTCCTTTTTTCAGGTTTATTGACCTAAAGCTCATTTGACAATCATATCAACTGAACTATGAAAGTGGAATTTCGTAAAACCTAGCTATGTTTCAAAAGGCATTGTTGATTACCTTATGCATAGTTCAGAATTATGTTGCCACAGCTCACCAAACCCAAAAATAAAATAAAAAATGAAAATATAATTTTTTACATGTACAACATGTCTTCTAGTGCATGTGAGTGTAATAAGACTGCATCCATCATTTTTCGCGATAAAAATGCTACATTTGAAGGATTACTTCAGCCCATTGCAGAGTTGAAGCAAGATTTGAGTTTATTTGGAGAGTTTCATCGCAAAGAACCTCTTCCATTGTGCTTCGTTTTATTCGCACAAATCATTTCCAGCACATACACTGTTGGATTTTCATTTACAAGGCCTTTATTGCAGAGATTTGCTCTCATTTCAAGTTAGAGCTTATGTATTAAGTTTGTAGTTAATATATATATATATATATATATATATATATATATATATATATATATATATATATATATATATATATATATATATATATATATATATATATATATATATGTATATATATATATATATATCATGGTACAAAGAGAGTTTTACAAACGAGTTTTCAAAACGGGTTTTAAAACATTTAGTACGTAGAGTACCAAAGAAATGGAAATAGAAAAACGAGTATTATATTTTGTCGCAACGTTTTAATTTTTTTCCTCCAATAATCCATGAATAATGTATACCTAACACTCATCTAGATATCTAGTGCTAAAAACACAGAAAACTTAATCTACTACCACTACAATGATCTGCCGTTGGAAAGCCCAAAATGAATTGGGCTAAATTAAACAAAAAATGGAAATGGAGTTTTAAACAAAGGATTGATGAGCTTAAACAATGTGAACAATTTAATGATGTCCTGACTCCTTGCTAAATGAAATATTTTTTGAAATCAAAACAGAAACTTTTTTCTGAATGAGATAGGAGGGACTTTTGGTTCAGAATTCGGTAGAGATGGAAAGAAAACCATACATTGTCATAATTGTGTTCATGAAACAAAAATAAAAGTTGAAGATTATCCTTTATTTTTTTTTTTTTAATCCAAAAAAACGTATTAGGACATTCGGAACGTCCAAACATCCTAAACGTTTTTTATTTTTCGTAAAAACCACGTTTTTTGTACTATGATATATCTATATGTATGTATGTATGTATGTATGTATGTATGTATGTATGTATGTATGTATGTATGTATGTATGTATGTATGTATGTATGTATGTATGTATGTATGTATGTATGTATGTATGTATGTATGTATGTATGTATGTATGTATGTATGTATGTATGTATGTATATATATATATATATATATATATATATATATATATATATATATATAGTACAAGAAGAGGTTTAAAAACGAGATTTAAATCGAGGTTTAAATCGTCTAAATCGTAGAGGTTTATAAAATCCAAAATAAAAATCGGGGTTTTTATTCACTGTGAGAGATTTTTATTTTTCGAAACATAAAGCTATGTACCAATGCATGTTTAACACCTTTTTGATATACCTGACATGAATAACATATAAAATCACCTAATAGTCTATAGTCCCTAGTGACCGCACTAATTTCTACCCATCTAGACTCTTAAGGTATGTGGCACGGGGCAAATAGTGTCAAAGTGAAGCTTGACAAAAGGGGCAAATAGGGAAGGTTGAAGCAAACGGAAAATAGAGAAGGCTGAATTCCAAAGCAACTTGCAAGGGGCTGATCGTGCTCTATTGCTGAATGCTCTAATGCTCACCTTATGTTCTAACTTCTTCCTAATGCAAGCTCTCAAGATGAGTGTGTAAGAGAAGACAAAAAACTATTAGTGAAGCTGGAAGGGAATTTTAAAATAGATGACCCTAGGTGTTTGGCTGAAAATGATTTTTTTTTTTTTTTAACCTTCATAAAAATCGTAAAAAATCGTTTGAATCATTCCAACGATTTAAAAAACGATTTTTATTTAACAATCGTCGATTTTTTTGTACTATATATATATATATATATATATATATATATATATATATATATATATATATATATATATATATATATATGTGTGTGTGTGTATGCGTGCGTCTCTGTGTGTGAGTATACATGTATCTACATATGTATGTACGTGTGTGTATATATGTGTGTGTACGTGTATCTATATATGTATGTCTATACTTGTATGTGTATCATAATACAAAAAAACGAGTTTTTTTCCTAAAAATAAAAAAGGTTTAGGACGTTCGGACGTTCCAAACTTCCTAAATCTTTTTTTTGGATTTTTTTTTTTAGGATAATCTTCATCTTTTATTTTTGTTTCATGAACACAATTATGACAATGTATGGTTTTCTTTCCTTCTCTACCAAATTCTGAACCAAAAGTCCCTCCTATCTCATTTAGAAAAAAGTTCCTATTTTGATTTCAAAAAATATTTCATTTAGCAAGGAGTCAGGACATCATTAAATTGTTCACATTGTTTTTATCCATCCTGGAGTCTATCACTCTAAATGCATTGTCTTTAGAGTTTTGATGTGCTTTATGTGGGACTTTAAGCTCATCAATCTTTTGTTTAAGACTTCATTCCCATTTTTTGATTTCGAAAAATATATACCAGAATGAATCCAGGTAAACCCCAAATTCACCCTCAAAGGAAAGTGCAACTACAAGCTCATGGTAGTCAACCACAAGACTACATAGCATATCAGCTCCACTATGCACAATATCGACTCAATACTATGATATCCCCACTAACGTCCTCAGTGCCCAATAGTGGGTATAGAGCTCAGAATGAATACATGCTCACACACACCCCACAACGCACACACACCACGAGCATGAACTCACAAGAAGCTCTGCGAACTGAGTTTCTATCACTTCCGAAAGTGATGGGCAAACTCAGCCATAATGAAGCCTAGCACCAAATGCAAACAAAACATAGGAAAAATTACAGAAAAAGCATAGTTGATAGGGTATACACACCTAACAACTGGTCGCAACTCGGACGAAGAATCCACAAGTGAAAACTGCATGTCCGCTAATACGACAATCATATATACCAGAATGAATCCAGGTAAACCCCAAATTCACCCTCAAAGGAAAGTGCAACTACAAGCTCATGGTAGTCAACCACAAGACTACATAGCATATCAGCTCCACTATGCACAATATCGACTCAATACTATGACATCCCCACTAACGTCCTCAGTGCCCAATAGTGGGTATAGAGCTCAGAATGAATACATGCTCACACACACACCCCACAACGCACACACACCACGAGCATGAACTCACAAGAAGCTCTGCGAACTGAGTTTCACTTCCGAAAGTGATGGGCAAACTCAGCCATAATGAAGCCTAGCACCAAATGCAAACAAAACATAGGAAAAATTACAGAAAAAGCATAGTTGATAGGGTATACACACCTAACAACTGGAGTCTATCACTTAGCAAGAAGTCGGGACATCATTAAATTGTTCACATTGTTTTTATCCATCCTGAAGTCTATCACTCTAAATGCATTGTCTTTTGAGTTTTGATGTGCTTTATGTGGGACTTTAAGCTCGTCAATCCTTTGTTTAAGACTTCATTCCCATTTTTTGTTTAATTTAACCCAATTCATTTTGGGCCTTCCTAACTCCAGATCATTGTAGTGGTAGGAGATTAAGTTTCTTATGTGTTTTTAGCACTGGATATGTAAATGCGTGTTTTCAACTGAGGGTAAAGCAATGATTTTCTTTTATTGTATATACTAGAGACCTAAAGCCAGATCCTGTTTGTAAACTGTTTCCCCAGACTAGTAATGCTTTTTGTGTAATGAATTGAATAGAGTTGGTTTATAATATGATGGCCTAGTTACCTGTTTACAGCGAAAGAGCATGAAGAAGTTACTATAATTGCACAGAAGGAAAAAAGAGAAATGTAACTTACATTGCACAGCAGGATGAGTCAGTGTGAGGAGGTGCATAGAGTACCTTCCCACAGCTTGCATGCTCCCGGAAGTTCGACATCTCAGAAGGTAAACTTTGATGATGGAAGCACCTTGCATCAGCTCCGACTCTCATTATCAATGCGTTACCACATAATCCAAGTGACAATGGTCCAAGCATCGTTGGTGACTTTGGCGGCATTGTATTAAAATCCCCATGTTCATTACGCTCTGGATTTGACTGGTCCAAAGCTAGAGAAAGTCCAGAGTTTGCGACGATGCCAACATTGGCGGCTGCATAAGTTTGCACAGTATTATCAATTACGTTGAAGATAGACAGAGATTGCCGTCAGCTACAACTTGCGAACTACAGCTATGTTTCCATGGATGATTTTGATAGATGGTATTGGCCACGTCGTTTCACAAAATAAAAATCCTTGAAAGACGTTTAAATTTCTAGATATGCACCATCGCCAAATGGAAACAAAGAAACGCCCTGAAAGTAATGTAAATAAATACCTCTCGGTCTGATAGAAAATTTTCCATCGTTAAGAGAAGGTAGATTGCCTTTTGCACGACGACTCCATTGCCCGCATCCTAAGTCGTCGAACCTCTGAAATCAAACATCAGTACCATAAAATTTACTCCGATTAATATTATCTAAAATTTATAAGTTAGCGGATAAATTTCCTGCCAAAAGCATATTCACCTTCAGAAATAAGGACGCTTGCAAATCTGAGCGAACAGAAGGATGAACAGCAAATTCCATCGCTTGCATACGTCTTCCACGGTGATGAGTGGCTAATCAGAAATCCTTCGACGCACACAACGAAGCGCTGTCTTTACGGGCGATGCAGAGGTTCATGAGAGGTAGGCGCACAAGCATCCCCAATCGCGATTCGCCAGCCTTAACGATGGGTCTGCGATATTAGCAGAAAATACAAGAGTAATTTACATTCTCGAAGCATTTGCGTTTTTCAAATGTGCGCTGATCCTCTCCGAGGAAATTGAACAATTCCAGTCTTTTCTGAGAAAAGAAAATTGAAGGATTCCGGAATCCGGGCTATAAGGGTCCGTTCACGATGGGTGGCGCTACACTCTCGCCCACTCGCGGCTTGCGGAACATCTGTCAAATAGTTTCCTCAATACATCACGGCATAAGTGAATTCTTTTTTCACGTCGGAACACAAAAAAGAAATTTGTTCGGGTCTCGACTCTCCACGCCTTGAGCCTTCTTGGTACTATTGCTCGCTTGAGACTAGGTTTTTTTTTAATGGAGGTTCAGTAGAAGTCTACTCGTCGAGCTTTAACTTTGAAATTATAATTGTACATGATGAATAACCAAGGTAATAGTGGGATTTCCCTTATCTTATCTCACAAGACTTGTTTGACACGATGCATTGATAATTGCCCGAAGGCGATAGGGAAATTTGATTTATAACTGACCTAAGGCCCAACATGTGTCAACCATGGCTAGTAGGGGTTGAACGCTTGCCCCGCCTCAAGAGGCAAGGGCCCAGCATTGAAGGTCCATAGTCCAAGTACTCAAAAATGTGAAGCATATCCAAGTCAACCGACATGACAACATTGAAGTGGTGAAGAAGAAAAAGAGCACATTAAGCATTATATATGGTATTGTGATTCTTGTTAATTTTCTTCAGTATTTGTTTTCTATATCCCTTTGAGGAAAGTCCTATGCTTTGGAGGAGATCAAGTGAAAGATCATAACTATATGGCTTCATGGTGCAAGGTGTGTATATGGTTTTGATAAGTTTTGTGAAGGAAATATGAAATATTGCATAAGAAAAACTTAATTGAAACTAAGCTACTAGTTTCCGTACTTTGCCATCAAAAGAACATTAACTAAGTCCGAGTGATCCATATTATATGGAATAGACATATAACCAAATTACCACATTCACTTGAAAAAAATCATTAAGTGGCGTGTAGTCTCCGTTTTAGGATAAACATGAGATCCTTTTCAATGTTCTTAATCAAGAAGTTGCACCTCAAAACCACATTTTCTAGTCGTTGAATGGTAGACTTTGTAGACTTTCAATGGTAAACCATTGATATTGACTCCTTTAGTAGAACGCAAGATTGGTAGCATGCTACGGAGAGTGGTTGGCCATCAAGCTCTGTGTAGAGTTTGAGTACCCCTAGCATTAAGCTCTCTACCTAGTTTGATACCCCTAGTTTGAAGAAGTACTCATTAATAGAAAGCAACATAAGACTTCGTGTTCATAGTTCAAAGACTCTCTTCTTGTAATTAGTAAACGAAATAAAGTCAATAAATTTGACTTATGAATCCCTGAATCTTCAAAATTATGCAAGATTCCGTGGGTGCTACTTTTCAACCGTGCTTTTCTTTGAAATCAATATGAAATTGTGGAATATGTATATTGAGTATACTTTACTTTTCATAGTATTATACTGAACATGTAGAATACTATAAGAAAGAAAACTTATGAGCTCTTCTACTAGACTCTATGAATCCATTCATGGAAATTAAATAAAATTAGAAATAAATGTGACATGGAAATAAAATATGTGTTGGAGATCAAGGACTCCGGAAGCACACGAATAGCTCAAGGATGAAGGAGAAGCTCGGAGAACAACACGTTACTGATTTTATTATCAAGTGAAAAGCTCAAAGATAACTAACCGATTAGGGATATAGGTAAATATAAAAGCAAGGGGGGGGGGGACCTTTTAAAGAGGAAAAAAAAGTTCCCAAATAGTCAAGTGAAAAGCACAAAGATAACTAACCGATTAGGGATATAGGTAAATATAAAAGCAAGGGGGGGACCTTTTAAAGAGGAAAAAAAGTTCACACACATCACTACCAAAATATATTAATGAATCCCCTTGAGAGTAGCAAACAAAGAGTTTGCACTTATATGTGAAGAAGTTCTAAGAAAATAAGCCTAAATCTTTGTGAAGAGCTTCAAACTTCTCCCTAGTCAAAGCCTTTGTGAAAAGGTCTATAACATTATCATGTGTGAGCACATAACCCAAACTAATCTCTCTAGTAGAGAGTCTCTCCCTAACATAATAATGGTGCATCTCAATGTGCTTTATGTGAGCATGGAATGCAAGGCTACTCGCAACTGCCAATATGCTCTAATTATCAATAAAGATGGTGGTGGAAGAGACTAGCCAACATCTAAATCAACCAAAAGATGTATGAGCCACACACACTCAATAGTCACTATGAAAGTTGCCCTATATTTTTTAGCCTTACAACTTGAAGTGACCATAATAGTTTGCTTCTTGCTCAAACAATATACGCTGAGCTACCAAGCATGAAGAAAAAACTACTGGTGGACACACGAGTGTCATAGAAACTAGCCCAATCTAAGTCAAAAAAACCATGTAAACCTCAGAATAATGATCCCACCTTGGGATAAAACAATCCAAGTCATCGAGTACCACTCAAGTGGTGAAAGATGTGCTTAACTACCTACCAATGCTTGACACCTGGGCGATGCTACTCATATAAGAGACAACAAATTGAATGTCAAGCTAAGTTATGAGTAAGTAAATCAAGAATCCAATAGTTTGTTGATAGAGAAAAACATCAAATGCATCTGCAACATCGTGAAGACTCAACCATAAACTTATTCCATGGGAGTGGCAATAGATATGAAATCTTCAAGGCCAAAACGATGCAATAATGTGTCAATATATTTTGTTTGACACAAAGTTGTTCCCCTATCAACATGCATAAATTTAATGCCCAACTAATGATGCAAATGCCCCAAATTTGACATCTCAAAAGAGGCATGCAAATCAGTCTTAATTCTGAAATATGCTTCTCATTAGGACTAGTGAGCAACATATCATCAACATATGCAACAATAATCAGATGTACATCATCTGCATGCTTAACATAAAAGGCACTCTCAGTTGGACTATTGTCAAATCCATGTGCTAGGAAGTAGGCATGTATCTTTTCATACCAAGCACATGGTGCTTGCGTCAATCCATACAATGCCTTTTTCAACTTGCACACTTTGTTTTCATGCCCTTTCTCCACAAAACCATGAGGCTAAAACACATACATTTCTTCATGTAAATCACCATTTAGAAACATAGTTTGAATATCCACATGATGTATATTCCAACCATGAGGTTGAATTATAGAAATGCAATGAACGGTGGTGATTCGGCATGTGGGAGCAAAGGTCTCATCCAAATCAATGCCCTTCTCTTAAGCATAACCTTTGGCAACAAGCCTAGCCATATACCTATCATCCATTCCATCATGCATACATTTCAGCTTATATACCAATTTAATGTCAATGGCCTTTTTGCCAAGAGGAAGGTCACATAAAGTTCAAGTACCATTCTTCAAAATATCATCATATTCTGATTGCATAGTAGCCATCCAATTTTTTGAATTATATGTTTCATCAAAAGAAAGAAGTTCATTCTCATCAGAAAGAATAGGGACAACCATTGCATAACAATGTGTTGCAAAAGAAGCATTATAGCCTAAACAAGTATGGTATGACAAAGGTGCATCTAACTTGCTATCTCTCAAAGTCTCTCAAGAGAAATAAACATCATTGACTTATCATCCAAATCCAAGAAAAAAACATTCCATTGTCTTATCATCCAAGTTTATTGTTTGTTGTTCAAGCACTAGCATATGCAAGACAACCAAAAACATGAGATGAGCAACATATGTCTTTCAATTATGCCAAGCCTCATATGAAGTGATAGACTACAATGCTTTGGTGGGACACATATTAAGTATTATGCACATAATGGCCTGAAGCTAGAAGCTATGTGGTAAAGCTTGACTTTTGACCATACACCTTGGCATTTCCATGAGAGACATGTTCTTTCTCTTAGTAAATCCATTTTATTAAAGTGCATACAACATTGTACTTTGATGTTTTACCCCATGCTTAGCGAGAAATGCATTAAACTTAGAAGACATATACCCTCCCCTCGATCAACACAAAGGGTACCCATTTTACATGATGATAGATTTTCGACCATAACCAAGAACTATTTAAAGCACATAATCATTTTGAACTTTTCTTTCAATGGATAAACCCATGCATGCTTGGAAAATTCATCAATGAAAGTCACAGAGTATAGGTAATTCCCAAGTGAAGGTGTTTGCATAGGATCATAGACATCATTATGAGCAAGCTGCAATTTATGTATAGCTCTAACTGAACCATTTTTGGGGATGAAAAAATGCTGCATTTTACCCCAAATACAACTCTCACAAACATGCTTAGAAGGTGCCTCAAGTTTTAGTAGAGAGGATGTCATTTCAGATTGTTGTCTGTAAAACAAACTAGCAAAATTCAGATCGCCAAAGTGTGCATGCCAAAGTTTTGCATATGAAATAGCCTAAGAATATGAACTTCATTTGTTGAACCATTCTTAGATTTTGCATAATCTATGAGCTTATACAACCCATGATATCAAACACCAAAAGCAATGATAACATCACCATAAGAGAGATCATAAAGTGTTCATCTATCATCAACAAATTTAATGATCAATACAATCTTGGTTAATGTTCAAAGATTTTTCTTGATCCCTAGCATGTATAAGGCATCTTACAATGTGAAAGAACTACCACCAAAAGTAGTGATAATGATTTGTCTAACTCCCATGATAGGATAAGAGGAGTTGCTAGCACACATGACAATATTCTCTATACGAGCAGTCTCAAGTGAAGTGAAGAAACTATGTTGCTGTTGACGACATGAGTTGATCTACTTCATTTGCATTTGTATGTTTATCAATGCATCTCCATTTTGTATATAGGATACACTCCATTTCTCATCATTTTAGTTGTATCTCGTTGTATTTGGGTAGCTTTCTATTTATTTTCTACCATTATATCCATTATCCTTCAAGGGGAATTATCACATATGTGATGTACTTTGGACAGCTCCTTCAACCCTATATATGGAGGGACTTTCCCCCACTTTGTACTTGGTAAGAAGCTTGGAGAGCCTACTTCATGCTCTTGGCAAGCTCATTTCTAATCCATGTGAGTTTACCCATTTCTTGGTCTGTTCACTTTCAGTCTCTCACACTCTTTCATTTTGCGAGTACACTCTTCCTTTCATTTTTCTTTTGCATGTGTACTCTCTACATAGTATCAGAGCATTAGATGAAGGTCTTGGTAGTGATTTTGAAAGTCTTGGTGGTCGTTGAGTTTGGTGGTGTGGCTTTCTCCTCATTGATAAAAGCCTCTTTTTGCCATCATTTTGTGTCTCTTTGGGTTATACAATGTGCATTTTCCTACTCTTCGAACCTTTCTTTCATCTAATGCACACTCTTTTACCAATTTTCCCACCCTCTCACCCTTGCTTTTGATAGTCTTTGGTGATTGTGATCATTTCAGTGGTTATTTTTGAAGCATTGCTAGTGCATCTCAGATCTTTGAAGTGTTTATAAACATTGCGGTGGCATGTTGATAAGGTTTTGGTTGAGAATTTGTGCATGACTGGGATAGTTTTGTCTCACTCCCTCTTCTCTAAGTAGTTTCTCCCATTAATCTTCCAATGACTCTTGATGTGTGTGCATTAAACTTC
This sequence comes from Ceratopteris richardii, assembly GCA_020310875.1. Lineage (NCBI taxonomy): Eukaryota > Viridiplantae > Streptophyta > Polypodiopsida > Polypodiales > Pteridaceae > Ceratopteris > Ceratopteris richardii. The sequence continues at coordinate 79,732,868 of CM035415.1, forward strand.
ACTCCCTCTCCTCTAAGTAGCTTCTCCCATTAATCTTCCAATGATTCTTGATGTCAATTATGCTACATAATGTGCTTGAAGTGAGTGCATGCAGTCACTAACCTTGAATAGTGGTGCTTATCTTACATGGCTTGCATCTTGAGGAGCAATTGTCTTGTGAACCTAAGCCAAGATGTCTTAGGGACTTGTGATAATTGAGACTATACCTCAATTACAAACAAGTGTGTATAGTGGTGGATCAATACATATTTTAATTTATCAATCCGTGAAAGTATATGTATCAAGTGTATGAGGACATGTGCATATGTAATGGTAAATGAAGTGGATGTGCAAACATTGCATGCAAATTAGGTAGAAGAACCTCTCAAGTCACCTGTTTTCTTGAAAGTGTACTTCACAATACTTGTGATAGTAGTAACCACAAATTAGAACTTTTCTCTCATATCAATATCCAAATATAGTCAATAGTAGGTTCATTTTAAAGCCCTTGACGAGATGCATTCAATGGCCATATTTCAGCCTAATCTGACAAACGTGTCGCGAGTTATGAAAAAAATACTAAGTGATGAGAAACACCAACTCCACTCCACAAATCACCAAGCTTCACATACACTACAATGATGAAATCAGATGGGGAAGGGTAGGCAACACCTCTAGGCACAGATTTTAGGCATCAAATACATATGCAAGCTCTTGGGAAAGAAGATATACAGGAGGGAAGAAGTAAATTTGAAACTTTGAACTTGATTACTCACAATGAGAAAAAGTTTCTACAAAGAGTCACAAAGTGACTTATATACATGTGCCTTAAAAATTGTCCTTTCACACAAGAGACCAAAACTTTTATTGAAAATCACTAAATTCCTACTAGTGTACAAGGATAATGTTACAATGTTCAGGAATCATGCTTGTAGAGGACTCCTCTAAAGCATCTTCATGGCTCTTTGATGTATTAGAAAGAATTTTGAAAGAAGATAGGCTTTAAAAATATGAAAAATTTAGGCTTTTTTTCTTCACTTCTTTCTTCTACAACACTCTCCCCCTCTTAGTCTCTCTCATCCCTTGACAGGCTTCTATAGGTTTCTCTAGTGTGCAACAGAGGGATGAATTTGGGATACATATGACAAATGAGGCTTTTTGTCCTTCTGTTCCTCTTTCTAACTTATTCCTGTTTAACCCGATGCTGTATTTTTAACTGACCATTATTAGCCATTGAGGAGGCCTTAAAGATTCAGAGGCACTTTGTTACCTTATTGGAGCCTTAGTCCAATGCTTCCGCCTTTTCCTGTGATCATTCACTTTGCATCAAGAGATGTGCTATCTTGCATGAATTTGTGTTTGGATTTCCTTCTTCTTCTTCTCTTACTAGGTTCTCCCTCCACACGTCCCTCCTCCTGAACTCTATCATCCACGATAGGATTTTGTAGGCGGCATGAGTAGGTTTGTGCAAGAGAACAAAGATTACGACCACAACTATGTGCTAGAGAGATGACTCTCCTCCCAACCATATGCCTCTATATATAGTTCCCTCTAAGGGACTTCCTTCTTGGGCAGGTGGATACTAACCATCCATGTGTCGACCATGTAACTGCATGTGTGCCAACTGTCACAATTAACTCGAGTTAACTCAAGTGGATGCTTCTAGAAGGCTCTAGATCTCTTTGGGAAAAATACTCTCCTTGTTTACCCCATTGGGATTGAACCCAAGACCTACTCCTTCACACTCTTGAGACTTAACCACTAAGCTAAGTGGGTCACTTGTTTACAAGAGCACATGACCTCCTAGTAAGTCTAGACTAAAGATCTTTGGTCATACATACGGGTGACCAAATGGTGTCCAATTTTAGATCCATCTAAACAGATCGGACCCTTAGATCATAAACTTACTTCATTACATTCTTCCCCCCTTGGAAAAGATATTTTCGTCCTCATAAATAATGTAGGCAACCCACGAGCCTCATGTTCTAAACACGGAAGAACATGTTTCATCTATGTGGTGGGATCCGTGCCCAAATGATTCAAAACACCATCTTGCTTTGCACTTTGATAAACTACTCAAAGTACAAAGTAGTGAATGAATAATAAGGGTGAATCTGAAAACATCCTATGCCCAATTCACTTGTGTCTCCATGGGCAATCTAGGCACAAAACAAGTGAAATGGGTGGATTCCAATTATTATTCCATTTTTATGCATAACTAGTGCATAGACTTATTAACTAAAGCAAGATTCTTATCCCTATCAAGATTTTGAAAACTCTTGATTCACTTGAATTTGATTTGGAAAACTTGAATTTTGGTTGAACCAAACATCTGACTTGGATGTTTGTACAATGATTTACTCCCAACTAATAGTTACTTGATTTTTACACCCGACTGGTGAACTATTTTGTTCTAGTGGGATTGAAAAATCCTATGTAAAATGTATGAGAAAGTGTGCCATTTACATTTGGTCAACCGTACTTGAACTTGACCAAGTCAAATTCAAAATGAAAAATTGTCCAACTTAGGATGCATTTCTCAAAAACTTTATCTAAAAGTTCTTGGGAATTGTCAATCTTATGAGCAATTCCCAACTTCTCTTTTCTAAACTGGACTAAACCCTAGAAAATTATTTATGCTATAACTTTAAGAAAATTCAAATAAATAAGTCAACTTAGACTTATCGTCTTTTGAAGATTGAAAAGGTTCTTGTATAAAACATCTATCTGGGATGTTTAATTTAGTTACCTAGTTCTAATCAGCTAGCCCTTGACTATTATGAAAAGAATCAGATACCATATCTAAGCAAAATCCAAAAGATTTGAAAAGCGGAAAGAAAGAACTAAAAATCTGTACAACTAGTTCAAACTTCAAACATACGTAAACTTGTGAGGAGTCAATTTCTAGATGACTTAAGACTTTAACTTCTCAAAGATCTATTTCAGCAAGGTATTGAAGCATTTTTTCTATCTTTAAGAGAAATAAGCTGGATTGTCAAAAAGACTCAGAGAAAATCTAAAACATCATCCAACCACACAATACTAATGTGGTATCCAACATCAGTGTGTTGGCCCATTGAGGTATATATACAAGTAGGGGGAAAAAACCTCCTAAAGAGGGAGACAAGTGCCCCGACGATCCTCATGTGTTCACACACATCACTACCTAAATATATCAACAAATCCCCCCTGGGAGTGATGCGATGAACAAGGAGTTGGCACTCATGTATAAGGAACTGCCAAGCTACATGAAATCAATCCACAAAAGGAAGTAAGCCCAAAGCTTTGCGGAAAGTTTCAAACTTCTCCCTAGGCAAAGCCTTTGTGAAAAGGTATGCAATGTTCTCCTGCATGGGCACATATGCCAAGCTGATCTCTCCAATAGAGAACCTCTCCCTGACATAATGATAATGCACCTCAATGTGGTTGGTGCGAGCATGGAACACAAGGTTCCTCAAAACTTCCAATGCACTCTGACTCTATGTGAAGATGGTGGTGGCAGAAGACTGACCAACACCCAAATCAGCCATAAGGCATCTAAGCCACGCACACTCAATAGTTAGTGTGAAAACTACCCTATACTCAGCCTCACAACTGGAAGTGGCCATAGTAGGTTGCTTCTTACTCAACCAAGATATACATGAGCTACCAAGCATGAAGCAAAATCTAGCAGTGGACACACGAGTGTCATAGCAACCATCCGAGCCAGAGTTAGAAAAAACATGTAAATCTGGCGGTAGTGATCCCCCCTTGACAATCTGAATAGCTGGATACCACTCAAGTAGCGAAAGATGTGCTTAACCACCTACCAATGGCCCACTACACCAAAAGGAAATAGAAAACCAAGTAAAAGACCTACTACAGAAAGGACTTATAAGGCCTAGTTCTTCCCCATTTGGAGCACCAGTTCTCTTAGTAGAGAAGAAGAATAAAACTTATCGAATGTGCATTGATTATAGAGCCCTTAACAAGATCAAAATAAAGAATAGATACCCTATTCATCGAATAGATGATCTTTTAGATAAATTACGAGGAGCTTGTGTCTTTAGTAAAATTGATCTAAAATCGGGATACCATCAGATTCGTATGACACAAAGTGATATTTTTAAGACTGTATTTAGAACTCAAACATGCCATTATGAATTTATGGTAATGCCCTTTGGACTTACTAATGCCCCTGTTACATTTGCACGAATGATGAACAACATTTTTCTTGATTACCAAGCTTTTGTTCTTGTATTTTTCGACGATATACTTGTTTACAGTAAGAATGATAGTGAGCAGGGAAGCATCTTAAAACAGTTTTTCATTTACTATGAGAGAACACACTTTATGCTAATCCTGAAAAGAGTTACTTCTTTCAACATAAGCTAGAATATCTAGGACATATGATTTCAAGTGAAGGTGTGCATGTGGATCCAAAAAAGATTAAAGTTATATTAGAATGGCCTACACCACAATCAATCAATGATGTTCGTTCTTTTCTTGGGTTGGCTAGTTTCTATAGGAAGTTTGTTTGAAATTTTTCTTATTTAGCATTGCCTCTTACCTTGTTATTGAAAAAGAAAATAAAATTCGCATGGGACTTACCCAACAAAAATCATTTGAAAAACTCAAACATGCACATGTTTTACAACTACCTAATTTTTCACAGCCTTTTCATTTTTTTATTGATGCTAGTGGTTCAGGGATAGGTGCAGTTTTAATGCAAAATGACCATCCCATTGCATTTGAGACTAGGAAGCTTAAGCCCTCAGAAAAGAATTATAGTACATATGATAAAGAATTGTTAGCAGTTGTGCATGCTTTGCAAATTTGGAAACACTATCTTATGGGTTTTGAGGTCTTAATCAAAACCGATCAACAAGCTATTAAGCATTTATTAAATCAGCCCATAATCTCTCATCGCCATCTTAAATGGGCATCATTCATTCAAAATTTCCAACCCATGATCCAATATCAGCTTGGTAAATCTAATGTTGTAGTTGATGCTCTTAGCCGATTTCCTTCACATTCTGTTGTTTTGCATAATATTTCTGCCATCCAAATACATTCTTTTCAAGAAATGGTTTCCACTTATGCATCTCATTTGTATTTCTCACGTGCATGGCATGACTTCAACAATGGTGCATCTTTATAAGATGAACATTATACATTTCATAATGGTTTTCTTTATTTTCAACATAGATTATGCATAACCCAAGATTTTAAAGATTTTGTCATCAAAGAAATGCATGAACCATCTTACATGGGTCATAGAGGCATACAAAGCACAATTTCTACCTACAAAGATTTCTTCTTTTGGCCACACATGGAAAAAGATATTGCACATTATGTTTCTCAATGCATTGTATATCAGCGTGTAAAACGTCGATACACACGTAATATCAATACAAAACGATTAGCTAAGGAATTCAAGGAAAATGATCTTGTGTGGTTGCGTATCATTAAAAGACGTCTCAAAGATATTTTACAGCATCCTAAAATTAAACTTGCACCACGCTATGATGGACCGTTTTGCATTATACAAAAAATTAATGATAATTCATTCAGATTAGATATACCATCTCATTGCAATATACATAAATCTTTTCATATTAGTTTACTTAAACCATTTAAAGGAACTTTACCACTCACTCCACTTCTTGATGACCCTCCTTTGATTGAAGAACAATATGAAATCTTGGTTCCTGAGAAAATAATTGATCATGATATCACTACTACATGCACAGGTACTCAATACCATTGATATTTAGTTAAGTACAAAAATTACTCTATTGAAGAATGTCAATGGATACATAAAACACAATTAACACCTCATTATGACCACTTAATTTCTGCATATCATACACAAACACATTAATGTAATTCCTCCATGAACATTTTCATGCATGTTTTTTACTAACATGGAACATGCTTATTTTCATTCAGTGATGGAACATGTGACTGGCCATCCATGTTTATTTTTTTATCAACTAAGGTCAATTGTGTTGATATATTTAGGTAATGATGTGTGTGAACACTCTAGGACCGCTGGAGCACTTTTTTCCCTCTTTAGGAGGTTCCCCCCCCCTTGTATATATGCTTATTGCCCTAATGGGCTACTTATCTTTGTACATTCTCTAGTAATATATTCAGTATTGTGTGTTGTGCTCCAAGCTTCTTCTTCTTCCTTGTGATGTTCGCGTGCTTCCGCAAATGTCTAACTCCAACAATTGGTATCATAGCAGATCGTTGCTTCATCTAGGGCATCATCGACACCTCTCTGGTTGCAGTCTCAGATTTGCACGAAATTTGGTGAGCATACTTAGGGTGTTTCAGAGATCAAAACAGCTTCGCTATGTGGTGCCGAAATCGTGATCTAAGCTCGTTTCGGCCTCTGAATGCACTATCACAACGCTTGTGCAGGCTATTTTGTTTTTTTGTGCCAAAGGTACATACCAGTTCTACAGGTTTAGCAGAACTCATCTGGGTAGTTCCGTTCAACTTTTTGAGATACAATCAATTTTTTGCATCAAGGTATTTTCGTCACCGGCCATGGCTGAAAGCAGTGATGAATTTCATATGTTGGCTATTGAGGATAAGTTGGATGGTATCAACTACCCATTGTGGGCTTATATGATGCGACATGTATTGGTTGCAAAAGGACTGTGGAACATTGTGCAGGGTGTCGAAAAACGTCCTATCACACCCCCAATTGTTACAACTACAGGTACTGAAGCTGATGCAAAAGGTGTCGAAGATGATGATATTCTACATATTCTTGTTTGTGCTTCGGTTTCTATTGCACCTACTATAGATCAGATTTTTTGGGATGGTAGAGATGCTCAGGCATATGCATTGATAGCTTTTTCTATCAAATATGCCATTATTCCTCACATTCGCTCTTGTAGAAGAGCTAAGGATGCTTAGGATACACTTACCACATTGTACCAAGCTAGGAATGAAGCTCATGTTGCTTACCTCCGAAAACAGTTGGAGAGTGAGCACATGAATGAAGGTGATTTTATGGAGAGTTTCCTAACAAAGATCAAAGACTTGAAGGAATAGTTGATTTCTACTGATGAGGTTATACTAGATAGCTCACTTGTGCAAACCGTTTTAAATGGTCTTCCTGGTTCATATCAAATTTTTGCTTCTACTCTTTGGTTGATGATGAAAAGCAATCCAAATGCCTTGTCATTTGAGGAGTTAGTCTTTGTTCTATTGCAGGAAGATCAGTCCAGGCAGAGCAGGTCCATTATGCAAGTTGCAGATCAAGCTTTCCTAGCTAGTCAGAAGGGCAAAGGAAAACGGAGCTCTTCAACTAATAAGCAGAAATCAGATAATTCTGCACAATCGAAGAGGAAAGACAAAGATGAAAAGAAATCAGAAAAGCAGAAATTATTTTGCAAGTACTGTAAAGGAAATGATCATATCATAAAGAACTGTCCTAAACTGGCTGCAAAAGAGGCAGGAATGGTTGTTGCAGAGGCCTCTACTCCAAAAACAAAGTCTGCTAATCTTGTGAAGGAAGAAGAATGGGCGTTTACTACTGTTTGCAGTTTTGACCCATCTTCTCATGAGTAGTGCATGTCTGCAGTAGACTCAGATGTTTGATACTTTGACAGTTGGGCGACCAAACATATTACCTCGCAGTGCAATTTTTTCTCTTCACTCGAGCCTTCCCCTATAGGGAATACTGTTACATGCGCCAACAACTCCTCTTATCCTGTTATGGGAGTTGGTAAGATCATTTTGACTACTGCTGATGGTAGCTCTTTCACTTTGTCAGATGCTTTGTTTGTGCTAAGGATCAAGAAAAATTTGTTATCAGTTTCTGCATTAGCCAAGATTGGCTTGGTTGTGAAATTTGTTGATGACAGGTGTACAATTCATGATCTATCAAATGGCGACATGATTATTGCTTCTTGCATTTTATGTCATGGGTTGTATAAGCTCATGGACTATGAAAGATGTGTAAATGATTCGGCATGTGCAATTCATGATTCTCAGGCTATGTCAGATGCAAAGCTTTGGCGTGCACACTTTGGTCATCTGAATTTTGGTAGTTTGCTACGCCTACAGAAATCTGAAATGGTGTCCTCTTTGCCCAAACTTGAGGCACTTGGAAAACATGTTTGTGAAGGCTGTATTTTGGGCAAAATGCGCCGTTCATCCTTTCCAAAAGATGCTTTAGTTCGGGCTACTTAGAAATTGTAGCTTGTACATAGTGATGTATGTGGTCCTATGTAGACACTTTCTTTTGGAAATTATCTTTACTTTGTGACTTTCATCGATGATTTTTCCATGCATGCATGGGTATATCCATTGAAGGCAAAGTCCAAAGTGTTCATGTGCTTCAAACAATTTTTGGTTTTGGCTAAAAATCTGTCAACATGTAAAATGGGCACCCTCCGTTCTGATCGAGGGGGGGAATATATGGCTTCTCATTTTAATGCATTTCTGGCTGAACGTGGGATAAAACACCAGTGTACAGTGCCATATACTCCTCGACAGAATGGAGTTGTTGAACGATAGAACAGGTCACTCATGGAGATGGCGAGGTGTATGGTCAGAGTTAGGCTTTACCACATAGTTTCTGGCTTGAGGCTATCATGTGTGCATCATACGTACTTAATAGGTGTCCCACTAAAGCGTTGTAGTCTATCACTCCATATGAGGCTTGGCATGATCGCAAGCCATCTGTTGCTCATCTGCGTGTTTTTGGTTGTTTGACATATGCACTAGTGCCTGAACAACATCGCAAAAAATTGGATGATAAAGCAATAAAATCTATTATTGTTGGGTACAGTTCTAAAAGTAAAGGCTATCGTCTGTATCATCCACAGACTAAATGCATTTTGGTTAGCCATGATGTTGTTTTTGTGGAAGAAGCTATTCAACCATTGCTTTCATGTACTAAGGAGATATTCATTAGCTCCAAAGACATGTATGACACTTTGCTGCCTCTTTTTACAGGTGGACAGTCTAGTGCTGGTTTTAATGAGGCAACTTCTTAGCCTTTGCAGGTTTCATGTGATGATACGGATCATCCCATTTCTGATGCAGATTTACATGATGCACTTGTTGATGAGAGAGCCGACATTGAGGAGGCAAAAACTATGCCAAAATGGCTGGTGCAGACCTTGCATGATAACAAATTAGATGCACCTCTGTCATATCGCACTCGATCAGGCTCTCATAGTGCCTCTTTTGCATCATATTGCTATGCTATGGCTGCATCTAGTCTCTATGATGAGAGTCTGTTTCATTTGATGAAGCACAAAACTCAAAAAATTGGATGGCTGTTATGCAATCTGAATATGATGCTATAATGAAGAATAGTACTTGGTCTTTATGTGACTTGCCTCCTGGCAAGAAAGCCATTGGAACTAAGTGGGTCTACAAGCTAAAGCGTAAGCCTGATGGAACGCTTGTGTCACTCTAACACAATGGTGAGTACCAACATGAGGAGATACACCTCATAAATGTCAATCCATGGAGGCGAGAGGACCGGTATGAAGACCGTGAGTAGGCGGTGGCACAAGTGTGTGAGTGAAAGCACACAAGCATGCACACACATACACACACACGTGCACAAAGTAAGAGCAAAGAGTGGAACGATGGAAGGACTTCGATTACACAAGAGCTCTCTTACAAAGCTGAAATCTACAACAAGCTGCCCCCAAAAATGAGCTCTCCAGCCCTTTTTATAGTTTTTTGAGTGGTTTTGGCCCTGTCCAGACCTAGTGTCCGGCCTAGTTAAAAAATAGGTTCCAGGGCTTATTTAGGGGCTCAAACGGAGTCTAAAGATTATGAAAATTGGTATGAGGATAGTTCTAATACTCCTCAAGCTTGAGGACTCCTCGACTTGAACAAAATGGAGTTGCAAAAATGAAAAATGGTATTTACAATGGTTTTAGTGATAAAAATCACTAGCTTTATAGGGATTTCTTCTGAAATTTTGACAAGTGCTTCTTGGAGCTCCCTACTTGCTCCTTCTTCTTGTGACTCCACTTCCTTGATGCGCTTTTATGCCTGTGATTGACCTTGATTGTCAACACTCCCCCCCTCTAGAGTCTGTCGTCCCTGACAGACCCTTGTTGTAGTGGTTGTTCCATGTAGTACGTTGAGAGGTAGTGTCCATGTATCAATAGGAGCGGTCCATCTTTCCAATGTAGCCTGGTCGTTTGTCTAGTTCTTCACTTTGGCACTGCTAGCTCTTGTAGATTGTAGTCCCTTTGTATGTACTTCTTCCTTGTATTCCATCTTGATGGTGCATTGGTGAGCTTTGCAAAACTGCTAACTGCTCAAAGGAGGTGGTCAATGTTGATTATGAGCAACTCTTGGTGGTGGGCGGCTTCCTTGCTCTTGTTGTGGTCACCTTGATGTCCTCTGATTCTTCCAAAGATGGCTTTCATAGTTTTTATGCCAAGTACTTGTAACCCATAATGTATGATGGCTAAGTGCATTAGTGCATGGGTTGAACAAAATATGTGCCTTGTGTATGGCCTTGTAATGTGGCCCTATGTATGCGTACTTGGGAAATGCATTGGAAGAAGTATGGTGCAACAAATGGGGTCTTGAGCAAAGTGCTCAAGGGTATGCTGACGAAGAGGTTTCCTAGTCTATCATGGTTATATTGTTGGAGCATGCAATTCTTACCATGGTGAAAGGTGTGTCAATAGTCGTCTCTTCGTGTTGTACCCCCATCATGGTGATTGACCATGGACTTCTCCTTCGTTGTGGATGGATGTCCTTGTTGATGATCCCACTAGTGAGATTCTTGGATCGCTTGGTCCTGTTTCTTCTCCTCGGATTTCTTTTTTTTTTGGAACAATGTCACAAGCAAGAAGACAGTGGTTAGTAGCAATAACATATTTTACACATGTCAAGTGTGTCTCATGTGCCTGGGATTTCTCAATTGTGTTTATGCATGGCCGTGTAATGTGGCCCTATATTAATGCACACTTTGGAAATGCATGACCTAAATGGTGCAAAGACAAGGTTATGCCAAAGGCACATGGTTGTTGCTCGTCGAGGCTTCTGGTATTACTTGCAGACTTGATTCACTCTTCTTTTGGAGGTGGCCAGTGGACCTTGAACTGATGTGATCAATTGATCATGTGATGACAAATGACCACTCCTCCCTTTAGGGATCTATTTTAGAATAGTAGTTGGCCTCATGGAGATCCCCTCTGGTCTCTTCCCCTTCGGATGGTTGCTAAAACTTGGTGTCCGGTGTGGGTGGCTCTTCGGATCTGTGGAAGTTACTGGTATTTTGGGCTTCCAAACCCATATCCTTGATGATTGTCTTCTCACTTTTGCCGAAGGGTTGAGTTTATCTTCTTTGGGTCTTTGTGCTCTGTTCTTACCCTTTTCTCTCTTTGGCTACTTTGTTGAGACCTTTTGCATGGTGGGAAGCATAGGCCATTGTGTATGTAAGAGCTTCTTGGGTACCCACATCTGTAATCGCCCTTGTTGAGCTGCAGCTAATATCTTAGGCACCCAGATTTTTTGGAGATCTTTTGGTGGAGGTGGTCCTGGTTGCTTGTTTCTTGTCTTCGCATGGTTGGCTTGCCTGAGTGGAAATCGTGTTGGCAAGGCTAGTGGTTGCTCTCTTTTTTGTACCCAAATCTGATTCATGCCTAGAACTTCTTTCTTCTTGAAGGCTCTTTGTCTATTTGATAGACCGGTTGTCTTGCACTGTTTTGCTTGCTTTTGGGGTTGAACTATTGTGGATGCTTTACTCTTTGAACTAGAAGAAGGTTCTGCTTGCTTTTGCGACTGTCCTTCCATGATTGTGTCCTTCTCAATCATAGAGCTTTTGACACATACAACATCTTGTTTGAGAAGATTAGTCTTAGAGGAACTAAGAGAGTGTGTGGTGCCATGGTCTGTGAGCATGCAATTCTCCAATTCTAATGTAATGCATTGTTCATGTACCCAAACTTGAAGAAGTTGACTTCTTAGGTTCAAGTTGACTGCATGGTCATAAATCCAATCTTGACCCAATACAAGTGGTTCTGTAAGGTCTTCATTGTGACACACTAGCACTTTGACTTTCATTGGAACATCTTGAAGGTAGACGAAAAGTTCCACCTCGCCCAAACAAGGGGTTTCCACACCTCCCAATTCTATGAGATATGCTTCTATGGGCTTAATGTCCAAGCGCAGGTCTTGGTAGTATGAAAGTCTAACTGCACTAATTGCTGCACCTGAGTCAACCAATGCTCTCATAGTCCTTACACTCTTTCCTTGTCCTACCTCTATGGTCACAAAGGGGCGCCGATCGATTATGCGAGAAGTAATTATGCCAGATTTTTGGCACATGTCCATTTGATATTTTGGGGCTTTTGGGTTGACATCTAGGCCTAGTCTTCTTAACTTATTTCGCCTTATGCGCTCTCTAGCCTCTGCCTGTGCTTCTTCTTTGACTCTCAACTCTTCTTCTTTTCGCTTCTTAGCAGTGTTGAGTCTCACTAGCATATCCTCTGTAAGAGCTTCTTGGTATAACTTGACTTGACAACCACTGATATAGTTTGGCAAGACGTCACCTTCTAGAGTGGCCAATTGAACCGCACCACTAGTGGAGGTTCTACTAATGATCATGGGTCCATATCCTTGTTTCTCCAGTTTTCGTGCATGTTGTTTTAGCGTATAAACCAGCACTAGATCTCCTTCTTTCAATCCTTTATCCTTTATATCGGCATCAAAGTATGCCTTTTGCCATTTCTTTGCAGGATAAATCCCTGCTGCTGCTCGTAGCCTCGTCTCACCTAAACGTTCGAGATCAAAGATCCTGGAGGATAATTCATGTCCATTCCACTCATGCTCTTGTGCTACTCTCAAGGCTTGGATTAGGAAGTCCAATGGTACCACAACATTCTGTCCAAAGACCATCTGAAATGGGGTGGCATTGAGTACCGTTTTGTACGCCACTCGATACGCCCAAACAACATGATGAAGCTGTTTGTCCCAATCGGAGCGTTTATTATTTACGAGTTTAGTCAATACATTACATAGGATCTTATTCGTGCTTTCAGCTTGTCCGTTGGCTTGTGGATGATAAGGGGCAGACTTCTTATGTATCACCATGAATTCTTGAAGGAGATTTTCAATGACCTCGTTCAAGAAGTTTGTACCTCTATCACTAACCAACTCTATTGGTAACCCATATTTGGTGAACACGTTCTCGAATAAAAACTTAGCCGTCGTTTGAGCATCATTCTTTGTTGTGGCTTTTACTTCCATCCACTTGGTAAGGTAATATATGGCTACAATAATGTACTCTACATGGGAGTTTCTAGCTGGGGGGTTAATAGGACCAACAAAGTCTTTACCCCACTTCGAGAATGCACGTCCTCCCATCATTGGCCTCAAGGGCATCTCACACTTTCTGACTGGGTATTGGGCACGTTGGCATGTGTCGCATTTCTTCACATAGGTATGTGCATCCATATGAAGAGTGGGCCACCAGAGGCCTGAGAATAGAATGGTCTTAATTACTCGGTCAGGACCAAAGTGTCCACCTGCACCACCACTATGTGCAGTTTCTAAGACTTTCAAATAATCTGATTCATGAACGCATAGTCTTAAATAACCATCTTTGCCTCTTCGATATAAGTTATCACCTACTAAGGCATAGTCTTTCGCCTCTTGCTCCATACTTCGTCTTCTTGCTAGACTAGCCTCACTAGGTAGTGTCCCCGATCTCATAAAGTCCACCAATGGAGCACCCCAGTCTGGAATTAATGACATGTGATAAAGGGTGGCATGCTCCACTAGGGGTCTCTCCTGACACACTAGACAATTCTTGATCCATTCTTGTATTTCTCTGTCCATGCTAGGCCAATACACTCCTAAACATTTTAGATTTTGCAATGTTTGTTGTTTAGAATAGTGACTTCCTAGAAATCCTTCATGGGCTTGTTGCAACCAACTGCTATGTTCATCGTCCTCAACACAACAAGCTAATACGCCCTCTGTATCTTGTTTGTACATGCTGCCTGCCAATATTTGATATTTTTGTGATCTTACAATTTCTTCTTTGTTCGTTTTCACATTCTTGTTTGCAGGTCCGAAGGTTAGGACAGGTACCAACTTATTTGCCCATTTAGGAACAACTTCTAAATTGAACAGATAAGCGTCAGGTAGTTCATCAAACACTCCTTGTGGTGGCTCTCCTGAAGTGATGCGAGATAGATGGTCCGCCTAAGGTGGGTCCTACCTTTCCTGACAACAACTTCAAAGTCGTATTCCATTAGTAAGAGGAACCATCTTACTAAGCAGCCTGTATTGCAAGGTTTATTGACCAAATATAGTAAGGCTTGATGATCAGTGAAAAACTTGAACTTATTGGCCAATAGATAGTGTCTAAACTTCTTCACGGCATGTACCATGACTAGGCCTTCTCTTTCTGTTGTGGTATAATTTCGTTCAGTTGCGTTTAGCTGTCTGCTAGCATATGCGATGGGTAAATCAAGATTCCCTTCTCCTGTGGGTTGTGCTAGCACACATCCTATTGCATGATTGGAAGCATCTACATGGACATGGAAGGGTTTACTCCAATCAGGAGTGGTCAATATTGGTGCTGAGCACAAGCATCTCTTTAGCTCATTGAAGGAATTCTCACATTTGTCATTCCACTCAAAATTTGTTAGCAAGGCATAAAGAGGTTTAGCTATGATCGCATACATGTGGATAAACCTACGGTAATATCCATAATGGCCCATAAAGGCTTGTACCTCTTTAACGTTCCTTGGCCTGGGCAGCTCCGCTATGGCTCTTACTTTGTCCTCATCTGTAGATATCCCATTCTTAGAAACAATCTGACCTAAGATCTTACCTTGTCGCACCATGAACACACACTTTTCTGGGTTCAAACAAACTCGATATTCTCTACACTTGTTGAAAATTTTTCTGAGCTCAAGAATGTGGTATCTTCTTTGTTGGGAATGCGCACATAAATCATCCACATATACTTCTAAGCTCTTTCGCAAGAACTCTTTGAAGACATGACACATGAGCCTTTGGAATGTTGCAGGTGCATTGGTGAGGCCAAATGGCATCACACGAAATGCAAAAATTCCCCATTCGGTGGCAAAAGCCATCTTGTGTTGATCTTCTGGGGCAATGGCTACCTTATCTGCAACACGCTCCAATAAATGTTCAGTGATTGGAAGTGGATAACTATCTCTGATTGTAGCAGCATTCACTTTTTTAAGGTTAATACACACTCGTAATTTTCCATTCTTCTTGGGTACCACAACAATGGGGGACACCCATTCAGTATGCTCAATTTTATAGATGAATCCATCTTCAATCAACCTGTCAATTTCTTCTTTTATTTCAGCGGCATATGTGTCATTATATGTGTAGGGTTTTTGTTTCGTGGGCTTGGCATCAGTGGTCATGGGGATCGTATGAGAGCAAATTTTTGGATCTACTCCCTTCAAGTCTCTATAGTGCCATGCAAACACGTCCCTATATTCCCTTAATAGAGCTACAAGCTCCGCTTCTTCTTTTGCACTTAGGTCATCTCTTATGTACGTACATCGCTCTTCGTTCCCTTCAATGGTCACTACAATGTTTTTGGTCTTTTCTTTATTTTCATATGCTTCTCCTATAATGACCTCTCTCTTAGGCATTCGTACCAAAATTTTCCGATCTTCAACTTCATATTTCTTGAAATTTTCTGGTACTTCAAACAATGATTCCTCCTCTTCTTGTTCCACTGCTTTTCTTTTCTTTTTCTTTTTACTACCTTCACTCCCATGCTTTGAATTGACAGTTTTAATGCTGGTGAGAGGTTCTTCTTCTTTTTGAGTCAATATTCCCACATCTTCTAGATAGTGCTCCTCTCAGATGAAGCAACTATCCATCACAATGGACTCTAGATCATCGTCATTCTCTTCTTCTTCTATGACATCACTAGGGTCACATTCTTCCAACAAGGGCTGACACATGAACACTGAAATATCATAACCCTCCTCATCACAATGAGGTGTCCATTGTTCTTCATTGAATGCAATGTCCATGGTAGCTAAGATTTATGGCCAACCGTGAGGTTCAAATTCACCATCTAGAAATATCATCGGTGTATAAGGTGGGTCTTTAACTGGTCTATCTCCTGGGGAAGTTCCTTCTTCTCTTGCTTTTAGGCGCTTTTCCTCTTCCTCTGCGACCTTGCACATCCACAAGTGAGTATCTTCATGCAGCCAGGATGGATGAGGTGAACTTCCAGAATGCACAGATATAGAATCTTCTTTCGCTTTGTGGATAGGATTCCACTGTAGGGGTGGTACATCTCTGAAGGTGTAATCCTTCAAATTGACCTTGGTGGTGACCCCTAAGTGCTATAAGTACAAGGAGTTCGTTCCCCAATCTTGCACTATTTGCAATTGTCATAGGAAGGGTCTTCCTAGGATCATCTCGTAGAAATTATTTTTTTCAAAGTCACATATAGCAAATTTGTGTTCAAACTCTACACCACAAGTGGTTAGAGTTATCCCTTCAAGCAATCCTAGAGGTTTTTCAAAATGACCATCTGCCATTTGAAGCTTCATTCTATTTGGTCTTAATGTGGGTTTGCCCCATCGCTTCCACAAGGAGGTGGTCGCAATAGCAACACCAGCACCTGAATCTACGATTGCTTTGGTTGTCTAACCTTGATAGGTGATAGGAAGATAAGTATTACCTTCTTCACCTTCGCTCATGTCTCCTATTTTATCGAGAGGTATCTCTGGAACTTTTTGCCCAGAGCCTGCTTTTGGCATATTGGAATCAAGTTCTGGAACCTGATCCTTTACATGACTCCATAGCTCAGGTTTTGCTTTGAGCAGCTCTTCTACAGTGAGATGACACTGAACCTTAGTGTTCTTCACGACGTCAGTGTTTCTTGGAACCACTGAGTCTTCATTTCTTACCAGTATTGTGGGAGCTCTGATCTGAAGAGATTCAGATTCCCATGGGCCTGTGAATTGTGGCAACTCTTGTAAAGAATTAGATTCAAAATCTAATCTTTCATCTTCATGTTGCTCTATTTGGTCTCCATAGATAGACGGAATGACTTGGGGAAATTGATCATGAAGATCATCAATCTTAGGAATAGGAGGGGGATTACCCTTCTCCTTGGCCCATTTTTCTTCTTGTATTTCCCGCAAGAACTCTTGAGAGCACTATTGTATTGAAAGAGATGCTCCCTCATCCATGGAATCAGGAACATAGGTTTTCATTTGTGATGAAATCTCTCTTTCAACAATCGGTTGAGCCTATGGAGGTAAAGAAACCTGTGGCTTGTTTACCAACTGCTCTAATCTTTCTAGTAAGCCCTAGAAATGCAAATCTGATTTGATAGAGTTGGTCTGATTGAACGATTGATTGGTCTCAAGCATAGCCTGAGCTAGCTCTACCATTTTCATGCACATTTTTGTCCGTTCAATCTCTAAATATGCTCTAGGGTAACTCTTGTCTAGGTTTGCAACTGTTAGCCCTTCTTGAAGTCGAGCCTGGTAGGCCTTGAACATCATGTCCAAGCCTTCTGGGGTTGGATCTGCAAGAATAGCCCCTGGTTGTGGTTTATTTACAGTGAGTGGTGGGGTGGAATGAGGTGGTGTGGATGGAGCTTCGATATGCGAGGGGCTTTGAGATGCAATGTCTTCTATTTTTGTTTTGGTGTCTTTCAGGCTTTCTTCTAGTTCAGATAACTTTTTATTCCACTTACGATTGGTTCTCTTCTTTCCATGTTCTTGTTTTCCTTTTACTGGGCTCTCTTGACTCACTTGACTCTGATTGATCAGCTGTTTTATCTTGTTTTAATGCTTGTGCCCTAGTAACAGCCTGTATAGGAGCCACATTACTGCTACTTGAACTTGAATCTGCCACTAAGCCTACCACATTGATGGGTGTAACCTTGGGCACACTAGAGGGATTCCTGGGACACTCTCTAAGAAGATGTTCTTTGCCGCACTCCAGACAAAAGCCTTGTATTGTGATGTTTTGTCCTTGTCCTAGAGCTGATTGGTGGGGACATTCACGAATGAAATGGTCACCCTGACATCTAAAACATGGTCCTCTAGGGGCTTGTGGTCCTTCTTGTCTCAATTAGGGCTTGGGGTTGGGATTTGTGTACATGACATTGGAGTATTCTGGCTCCCAATTTTGTTCCATAGGTGGTGCCTCATATTGATATGGAGAAGTCTCACTTTGCTTAGGTGAATCTATATAATAAGCTTGTGAACTATCTTCATGGAAGTAGTCTGAACCATGAGTGTGAGAGTCATTTTCTGAGACCAATGGGGTTAGTGGCACCAATGCTCTATTAGGGTTCTCCTCCGCCATCGTATACTTAACTGGGATCACATTGGCAGGAGCTGGTGGTTGGTTTCCTAGGACTGGTTGTGGCCTATGTGGTGCTTGATATTGCTGTTGCGGCTTATAATATGGCTGTTGGTATTGATTCTGATACCTGCCCTATTGGTAAGGTTGTTGATAATTTTGTCTGACAGCTTGCCTATTATATGGACAGTCTTGAGCCGTGTGGTTTGTATATTTCCTCTCAATGGTGCAATATAGAGCATTAGGGTTTCCTTGGGGTTGACCTATCATTGGGCAAGCATTAGCCATGTGGTCTCCTCCACAGTTGTAACATCGCTTCAATAAGGTGACCCTTGGCATTTGTCTATTTTGAACTCCTAGCTTCTTGGCAACCTGATCAGCTATCTCATCTATCTCAGTGGAGGTTTTGGAGGTATGACTAGTAGAACTATCAGAATCCTTGTAGAGTTTGGACAGTCCTAACTCCTCACCCGAGTTGTCTTCTATGTCAATACACATGTGCACACACTCTTCTATGGATCTAGGCTCTTTCAAGTATACATATGATCTCAGCTTTGTGCTTAACAAGCCATCTAAAAACAAGGCCACTTGTTTGGCTGTTGTGGGTGATTCTGGCACAAGGCATCTTTCTAAGTACTGTCTAAACCTTCTTCCTGCAAGTCGCACTGTCTCTTGGGGTGTCTGTTTGAAGCTATGGATCAAGGATGATGTATTATGCTTGATGCCACTCTTGGAAAATTCTACAATGAATTCCTCTAGCAACTGACCTATCTCTCTATAGTTGCAACTGTTTAGAGGTTGAAACCAAGCTAAGGCAATACCCTTAAGAGTTAAACCAAATGCCTCAAACTGAGTGAATAAGTCCTCAACTTGTTCAACTCTTATCACTTGTTTGAACTCGGCCACATGATCATAAGGATCTCCAAATCCATCAAAGTAGTTCTTCATTGCCTTAACCACTTGAGATGGTCTAAGATTTCTTGAGTGCTCTCGGGGTCTAGGCAATGGAAAATCATGTTCATCTCTTTGATGCCTATGTGCTCTATGTCTCTCCCTTTCAGGTCTTTCATCCTCATGTCCTGATTTGTCTCTGCCCACAGTGTTTGCAAAGCTTACCTCTGGTCTCTCTCTAGTTCTTTCCCTTTGGGTTTCATGAGCCTTGGATGATCTTGCTCCTTGCAAACCATGGGAAACACTGGATCTTAGTGGAGGGAGAATTTATTCACCCTGCCAAGTGTATGCATGCCTATCCTGCTCTGTTACCAAGAACATTTTCTCTGAGGTGTGATCTAGATAAACAACTTTGCCCGGTGTCTCCGGATCCTTGAACTCGTAGATGGTGACTATTGGGCTCGGTTGATCTGGCTTGAATCTCCAAAAGGCTTCCTCCGTTTCTATATTCAAGAATAGCTCTATGCTTTTGTTCTCTTGGGAAATCCATTCTGGAGTGATCACTCTAGTCAAGACTTACTTATCTCTAGGTATCTTGGGTTCTCGTCCTAGGTCTTCTTGCTCTAGGTCTCCCATCTCGTTCTTAGGAATGATGTTTCCAAACTCATCTGTCCTGTCTGGTAGGCTCGTAACCACATACATGGTTCCTTCCTTATCAATGTATGCACCCTCTTCAAACTTGACCACTGGGTGTTCAAGTCCAAAGGGTTGATCGAGATTTTTGAGTTGGACTACTGATCATCTCAGACCATCCTCATAGATGCATGCTCCTAATTGGTTGGTCCTTATATACACCAATTGGGTCTTATAGGGACCTTCTGGTGTCTGTAAATAGGTAGTGCCTGAGCTACGTGTGGGTCTTTCCATGCTAAAAGACATTTCTGAATCACTTGTATCGGAACTTAGTGTGTAGGGATACCCACTTAGTTGTTGTGCCCAAGACTTGGCTGTATGGTTGACACTAGCCTCAGATGATCTAATGCTTTGTCTATCCTTGCCTAAGTGTCTGCCAGATCTTAGGTTCATAAGCCTTGTCTACTAGTCCAAAATTTCCCTTTGTATTGCTCATAATCCTTTGGAGCTCCTTGGTTTCCTAGTCCACCTGAGGGTCAACTTCAAAATTCTCTATCTAATAATCCTCGTATTATTTTTACCATAACCAGTGGAATTTTTGGTAGTACTCCCAACAGGCTTTCCAACAAACCCAAAATCACTCCAAACGGATTTCGTATGGGAAAGTTATGCCAGTTCAGGGTTCTAGGGTTAAAAATAGGGAATCCGGATCTCTCTAGGAGCTCAAAACAGGTGATATGATACCAGATTTTCATGATACGATACCTTTGTCTTACACGATACCACTTCAAACGATACCACCTTAGATGATACAATACCACAAAGGCGATACCAAGTCCACGATACGATACTGCTATCTACGCGATACGATATTGAAATGGTCACGAAACGATACTTTGGATTGACACGATACGATACTAACTCCACGATACGATACCGGTCTGTAGTCGATACGATACCAGAAATCAGACGATATGATACTGAAGTAAGTCACGATACGATACTGGCCCTTTGAGCGATACGATACCAAGGGATTGGACGATACGATACCAAAAAATTTACACGATACGATACTAGTAAAGCCCACGATACGATATTGGTTCTATGGATGATACGATACCACTTGTTGCATGATACGATACCAAAACTGGAGGTGATACGATACCAACTTGGCTGACGATACGATACCACTCCAGCCGCGATACGATACTGCTTGTGCTACGCGATACGACACTTATGCAAGTGGCGATACGATACCACTGTCACGTGCGATACGATACCGCTCGATCGACGATACGATACCACAAGGTGCATGATACGATACCACCAAGGCGACCGCGATCGCGATACCAGCACTTAACGATACGATACCAGCACTTAACGATACGATACCAGAATGGTATCACGATACCTCAAGTGGGCATGCACGATACGATACCTCAACAAGTATCACGATACTCGGGAATTTTGGTATCACGATACCAAAACTCAACCGGATACGATACTTGGAGATTTTCAAGCCCAAATTCAAAATTTTTTTGCAAATATGAGTACCTTGTGTTCTCCTTGTCACTCCTATGTGCTTGTAGATGCAAAATCTACCTCCAAATCGACGATACTACCTGCACGATACCAAACACAATCCTTGTCACTCCACGATACTATCGCTTAGATTTTGGTGTTTTTGAGAGTTTTTCAAGTGTTTTTCTTCAGCGTTTTTGGTTATCAGCTCCTCCTACGCTTCTTTCTCACAGCCACGAGTAAAAAATGAGTGAATGTAGTGTCGAAAATGGAAAAAGTCAGAGAATATGAAGAGGGGAGAAGATGGTGATGATGATGAAGATGAAGAAGAAGAAAAACTCAGAAACTGAACTGAAAATGGTGATTTTTTTCCTTGCAACATCGCTACTTTACGTTTTACCATCACACGCTCGTCCTCCAAGCTCTCTCCCCAGCAACGGCGCCAAATTTGGTGTCACTCTAGCACAACGGTGAGTACCAACGTGAGGAGATACACCTCAAAAATGTCAATCTGTGGAGACGAGAGGACCGGTATGAAGACCGTGAGCAGGTGGTGGCACAAGTGTGTGAGTGAAAGCACACAAGCATGCACACACATACACACACATGCGCACAAAGTAAGAGCAAAGAGTGGAACAATGGAAGGACTTCGATTACACAAGAGCTCTCTTATAAAGCTGAAATCTATAACAAGCTGCCCCCAAAAATGAGCTCTCCAACCCTTTTTATAGTTTTTTGAGTGGTTTTGGCCCTGTCCAGACCTAGTGTCTGGCCTAGTTAAAAAATAGGTTCCAGGGCTTATTTGGGGGCTCAAACGGAGTCTAAAAATTATGAAAATTGGTATGATGATAGTTCTAATACTCCTCAAGCTCGAGGACTCCTCGACTTGAACAAAATGGAGTTGCAAAAATGAAAAATGGTATTTACAATGGTTTTTAGTGATAAAAATCACTAGCTTTATAGGGATTTCTTCTGAAAATTTGACAACTGCTTCTTGGAGCTCCCTACTTGCTCCTTCTTCTTATGTCTCCACTTCCTTGATGTGCTTTTATGCGTGTGATTGACCTTGGTTGTTAACAGCTTGACAAGTATAAGGTTAGTCTTGTTGCAAAGGGTTATGCACAGGAAAGAGGCATTGATTTTGATGAGACCTTTGCACCTACATGCCGTATGACTACTGTTCGGAGCATCTGTGCACTTGCAGCCCATCATGGTTGGAATGTACATCAATTGGACATTAAAATTACATTTTTGAATGGTGACTTGCATGAAGAAGTGTATGTTTTTCAGCCCCGTGGCTTTGTGCTAAAAGGGCATGAAAACCATGTGTGTAGATTAAAAAAGGCATTATATGGTCTAAAGCAAGCAGCACGTGCTTCGTATGAGAGGATACATGCCTATCTGATTGCACATGGTTTTGAGAACAATCCAACTGAAAGCACCTTATATGTTAAGCGTGCTAATGATGTACTTCTGATCATTGTGGTTTATGTTGATGACATGTTGCTCACTGGTCCTCATGAGAGGCATATTGCTGATTTTAAGGCTGATTTGCATGGCTCATTTGAGATGTCTGATTTGGGGCATTTGCATCACTATTTGGGCATTCAGTTTATGCACGTTGATGGTGAAATGGCTTTGTGTCAAATGAAATATATTGACACCTTATTGTAGTGTTTTGGCCTTGAAGACTGTCAACATATTGCCACTCCTATGGAAACAGGTTTACGACTTAGTCTTCATGATGATGGAGATGCAGCTGTTCTCTATCAGCAGGCTATTGGATGCTTGATTTACTTATGCATTACTCGGCAGATATTCAGTTTGTTGTCTCACAGATGAGCTGGTTTATGCATTGCCCATGAGTCAAGCATTGGCAGGCGGTTAAGCGCATCTTTCGCTACTTGAGTGGTACCTGGCTACTTGGTTTGTTTTATCCCAAGGGGGGATCACTACCACCAAATTTGCATGCTTTTTTTTACTCTGATTGGGCTGGTTGTTATGACACTCAATGTATCCACTAGTGGCTTTTGCTTCATGCTTGGTAGCTCATGTATATCTTGGTTGAGCAAGAAGCAGCACTGTGGCCACTTCCAGTTGTGAGGCTGAGTACATGACAACTTTCATAGCGACTATTGAGTGTGTGTGGCTCAGGCGCCTTATGGCTAATTTGGGTGTTAGTCAGTCTTCTCCCACCACCATCTTCACTGACATCCAGAGTGCATTGGCAGTTGCAAGGAACGCTGTGTTCCATGCTCGCACTAAGCACATTGAGGTGCATTATCATTATGTCAGGGAGAGGTTCTTTGCTGGAGAGATCAGCTTGGCATATGTGCCCATGCAGGAGAACATTGCAGACCTTTTCACGAAGGCTCTACCTAGGGAGGTTTGAAGCTTTTTGCAAAGCTTTGGGCTTACTTCCTTTTGTGGAGTGATCTCCACATAGCTTGGCACTTCCTTATACATGAGTGCCAGCTACTTGTTCACCGCATCACTCCCAGGGGGAATTTGTTGATATATTTAGGTAGTGATGTGTGTGAATACTCTAGGAGCACCGAGACACTTTTTTCCCTCTTTAGCAGGTTTTTTCCCCGGCTTTTATATACACCTATTGCCCTAATGGGCTACTTATCTTTGTACATTCTCTAGTAATATATTCAGTATTGTGTGTTGTGCCCCAAGCTTCTTCTTCTTCCTTGTGTTGTTCGTGTGCTTCCGCAAACATCTAACTCCAACAAGTTGCTTTTTCAACTGAGGGGCATGTTATAAATTATGGAATATGTTGAACAATGCATTGTTGGAGTGTTAATTTATTAATGTATGAATGTGTTTTGGTGTTTTTGATTTAGCAACTGAAGGTTCGTGAGGGCGTAAAAGCGTGAAAGGGTGAACATCAATAATCCGACTTTAGGGCAGACATCAATAAATCCAATTTATAATTTAGTTTGTAAATAAACCCACGTAGAAGGTTCTATTGTTAGAAATAGTTAGAAAAGTAATGGTTAGAATAAGGGTCATTGTAGACCGCAATTTCTGATATTAAAAGCAAAGGCTTTGTACAAAAGTCACCAACTTTTACTTTCATGCATGCTTTTCGAAGCCGCTCTCATGTAACCACTCTTTTTGACATAATAAAAAATTCCTATAAATACATGCACTCTGTGGACCGTCAAAATAGAGTGCATGGGGGGCGATTGCACCCAATACTGCCTTCGGTCTCGTCTCTTGGAATCTCTCTTTTTCTATGTGTTTTCTGCATTCGTAACCTCTGTGTGCATGTGAGCAAGATCCTGATAACATTCTTCTTCAAGTACAATGGTTAATCATTCTCCACCTACACAAAAGCAACTAAGATGGTATGGAAAAGATTCTCAAGCTCATGCATTGATTGGACTTTTTGTGAAGCATCATATAATTCCACAGATTCGATCATGTTCTACATCAAGAAAAGCATGGGACACTCTTGCTTCTTTGTATGTTGTGCGTAATGAAGCACGTGTTTCATACTTGAGGAAGCAACTTGAGGATGTACATATGGCTGAAAATGAGTCTATGGATATGCACATGACACACATCAAGGACTTGGAAGAGCGATTGGCAAACATGAGATTATTTCAGATGCATCACTCATCTCTAGACTGTTGAAAGGATTGCCAGAATCTATTCAAAGCTTTCCCACTACAATCCATTTGGTTGCAAGAGGAAATCCAAGTATGTATGCATTTGATGAGGTTCTCTCTCTTATTTTGCAAGAAGAGCAATCTACAGTGACTAGGAGTAGTTTGATTGAGGTAACACAAGCACCTTCTATCACAAAAAAAGGGAAATGCAAGTATGGTTCAGCTTTGGGTTCATCAAAACCAAAGCCTCAAGCTTCCTCTTCCACTCATTCATCTAATGATGTTGATCTATAGAAGAAGAAGATATGCAAATACTGTTAGAAGGTTGGTCATACTATTGATGAGTGTAGAAAGCTTGTTAATCACAATGAAAAGAAAAAGGAATCCGGCATGTCTATTCCTGAAAATTCTTCAAATGCAAAGAGTGATGAAACACACATGGCTCAATATTTTTGGACATGTATTGTAACACGTCATTATGATGCATCATTGCAGTCTAAATGTATGGTTGTGAGTGAGGCTAATTTGGATAGGTTCTTTGAAAGTGGTGCTTCAAAGCACACAACTTCATGCAAAAGGTTTTTTGGATCTTTGAAAGATGCACCCAAAGGAGGACATGTGGTGTGTGCAAACAATGCCTCTTATTCTATCATTGAAGTAGGAGAAATTGAACTTAGGGCTTCAAATGGAGGTGTGATTCTTTTGAAAAAATGCATTGTATGTACTCGATATCAAGAAGAACTTAATATCAGTATTGTTGATTGCCAAAGCTGGATTTCATGTACACATTCTTGACGATAAGTGTATGGTTCATGATTTCAAAAATGGTGATATCATCATGATGTTCTGTACATTATGCAATGGTTTTTATCACTTGGATACATACAAGAGGGCTGCCTCAAATGACTTGGTTGCTCATACTTCTTCCATGGTTGAAATAAAGATTTGCCATGCTCATTTTGTTCACTTCAACTTCAATCGTTTGCTTAAACTGCAAAATAAGGAAGTAGTTATTGGTTTTCCAACACTTGAGTCCATTGAAAAGCATGCATGTGAAGGTTGCATTCTTGGAAAAATGCATTGTGCTTCTTTTTCAAAATACACTCATACACACTACAAGAATATTGCAGCTTGTTCATAGTGAGGTATATGGCCCAGTCAAGACTCCATCTTTTGGGAAGCATGTATATTTTGTTACCTTCATTGATGATGCTACTTTCCATACATGGGTGTATCCTATGAAAGCAAAGAATAAGGTATTTTTAGCTATGGCTGAGATTTTTTCTAGAAACAAGGATTTAACTCTATGCATAGATAATGGCAGTGAATACATGTCACATGAGTTTCATGCTTTTCTTTGTGAAAGAGAAATTTCACACCAATGTATGGTGCCATATACACCTCAGCAAAATGGTGTTTTCGAGTGTCAAAATAGATCACTTGCTGAAATGGCATGATGTATGGTTAAAGGAAAGCACCTTCCTAACAAGTTTCAGATGGAAGTGGTGATGTGTGAAAACTATGTTTTAAATCATTAACCTACAAAAGCATCAAGATTCATCACTCCTTTCAAGGCTTGGAATGGACATAAACCTATGGTTTCTCATATGCACCGTGTTTGGTTTTTTGGCATATGCTCTTGTGCCATCACAAAAACATCACAAACTTGATGAAAAGGTAAGGCAATGTATATTTGGTTGTTATAGTGATGAAATTAAGGGATATCATTTGTACCATCCATTGATGGACACAATGATTGTGACTCAAGATATGGTATTTGCTGAAAATTCACTTTTTCCTCTACTTGAATGCAAAAAATAGCCAACAGTTAGCTCACAAGATTGTTTGATACACTCATGCCTTTGTTCCAAAGTGGTGCACTTGACTATGGCCATGTAGATCAGCCATGTGAGGTTCGAAGGGCTAAAAAATTCTAGAAAAATAGAGCTGAAAATATAGAGAATTTGAAGCCAAATATGGTTGAAAGTTTCCATCCAAACATGGTTGGAACTACTATAAATTTACATCCACATATGGATGATTTTTTGCATCAAAATATGGCTGAAAATGAGCATGAAATTCAGCCCACACATGATATAAATGTTGATGATGTATTACATAATGAACACATGTCTATCAAGCATGCATAAAGTATGCAAAAGTGGATTAAACAAAAACTTTGTAGCATAGCAAATTGAGTGCATCTTTACTTGGTAGAACAAGTTCAAGCTCTCACCATGCATCAAGTGATTTTGTGGATTATTCTCTTATTGCAACAACATGTAATGAAGAGCCACTTACTTTTGAAGATGCATGTGACGATCCACAATGGATGAGTGAAATACAATCATAAATGGATTCCATACATAGGAATGGTACTTGGGAGTTATGTGAATTGTCAAAAGGAAAAAATTTCATTGATACAAAGTGGGTTTCAAGATTAACAGAAAGTCATATGGTAGCATTGATCGCTATAAAGCTAGAATGTTTGTGAAAGGATATGAATAACAATATGGCATTGAATATGATGAAATTTTTCACACCCACTCCACACATGAATACCATTCATACTATGGTTGCATTGGCTGCCCAACGAGGTTGGAAAGTACATCAGTTGCACATAAAATGACTTTCTTGAATGGTGATCTGCAATAAGAGGTTTATGTGAAGTGACCTCCTAGATTTTCCATGAAAGTGCAAGAGCATATGGTTTACCGCTTGCATAAAGCCTTTATGTAAATAAAAGCAAAGGCTCTTTGTAAAAGAGAGCAACTTTTTACTTTCATGCTTGCTTTTTGAAGCTGCCCTCATTGTAATCTCTATTTTTGATGTGATGGAAAATCCTATAAATAGATGCACTCTATAGAACCATCAAACAAAGTGCTTAGAGGGAGATTGCACCCACTCTTGTGTACTATCTTGTCTATTTGCAACTCTATTTTCTATGTGTTTTCAAGATCTGTATCCTCTCTGTGAGCATGTATTCAAGATCCTTGCAACACCTATTGATGGAGCTTTGCATGGAGATTGATGATGCTATGCATTTCTCATTGATAGTCAGAGTGCATTGGCTATTGCACAAAATCTAGTGTTTCATGCATGGACCAAGCATATTGAGGTGCATTATCACCATGTGAGAGAGTGACTTCATGCAAGAGATATTGATTTGGTATATGTGCCTATACAAGATAATATGGTAGAGATATATACCAAAGATATTCCAAGGCAGAATTGAAGCTTTTCACAAAGCTTTAGGAGTATTGTCCAGTGGGAGCTGATCTTTCACTCTTTGTATGTGTTCACATCATTCACTCCAAGGTAATTTGTTATACTTATGTTTTCCTTGAGTAGTTTTGATGTGAAACTTTTCCCAATACATGGGCATGTTTTACTCTAGTATTGACTAGAGGTTTTTTCCCCATGTTACTACATACTTTATACACTCAGATGTGGTGGTACTTTGTACTTAGGGATATCATTCAACTCTTTCTTCAATTCTGTTCATCATCAGTTGAGAGAGCTATTCCAACCATGTGTCTTCTCCATGTGTCTTGCTACATTTGTGCTCCTTACGTGTGCTTCTTATGTGTGTCTCACACTTCTACACACACCTTACAGGGTGCATAGGGAAATACTCTACATATCATAGTTGTACACATTTTTTAGGATGAAAATATTAAATGGAGGAAGAATATTTATAATTAGGATTAATTGCATGGGTTCCAATCATTAAGACCCTTGAATTTCCTAGAGAAACCCTTGGGAAAACTTTGGATTACCCTTGGGTTTTATTTATGAACCCTTTGGAATTCAATGGTTTGAAGCTTATGATTTTTATCCTAAATGTAGTTTGGTTAGCCATGATGTTGTTTTTGTGGAAGATGTAATTTAGCCATTACTTTCACATACAAAGGAGACTTCAGTTAGGTGTAGAGATGTGTATGACACTTTGCTACCTCTTTTTACATATGGAAACTCAAGTGCTAGTCATATGAGGCAATTTTCTCAATCTTTATAAGTTTACATGATGATTTAGATAATTCCATTTCTGATCCAAATTTACATGATGCACTTATTGATGAGAGGGCTGATATAGAGGAGGAAAAAACTATGGCTAAGTGGTTGGTGTAGACTTTGAGAGGTAGGCAATTAGATGCAACTCTATCATAGTGTACTTGTTAAGGCTCTCATAGTGCTTCATTTGCATCAAATTGCTATGCTATGTCTTCCTCTAGTTTTTATGATGAGAATGAGCCTCTTTCTTTTGGTGAAGCACAAAATTAAGAAAATTGGATGGAAACTATGCAATTAGAATATGTTGCTATTATAAAGAATGGTACATGGCTTTTATGTGATTTTCCTCTAGGGAAAAAGGCCATTGGAACTAAATGGTTATGCTCAAGAGAGAGGCATTGATTTTGATGAGACCTTTGCTCCCACAAGCTGAATGACTACCGTTCATAGCATTTGTGCACCTGCAGCTCATCATTGTTGGAATGTACATCAGTTGGACATTAAATTAACATTTTTGAATAATGACTTACATGAAGAAGTGTATGTATTTGAGCCCTATGTTTTTTTTGGAGAATGAGTTCTCCTATGCATAATAAGAAGCATGTAGTGAGCCCTTATTGGTCCAACACTTGGACATATACCTACACCTTGGATTGCTTGTTGTTATCAACTCAAAACTCAGATTTTTAGTGAATCAAATTAGAAAAGGATAGCTTTCCAACAAGCTATAAATCACTTAAGTTGAATATGTTTGATCTAAAAAATCAATTGACAAAAATAGACTACCCATCCACACAAGTATGTTAAAGAACTAGATTTCACTCTCCGATTGATAACTCAAAGAATATAGAGCCTTTCAACGAGTTTTTAAATGCAAGAAATGATTACATATGCACTATTGGAACATCAATCTTGCACTATGCTTGAGGTGGATTTGATCTACATCAAAAAAGCTATGGTTTGGATTATGCCAAAATATCCATTGAAGCATTCTTTTACTTATGCTCATTTGTTGTAATTTTTTTTAAAGATTTTTTATGGATCTTTTACCATTGTAAAAGCCTAGAGATTCATACATGTAAAATTAGAAAAAGAGAGCTAATCCTTGATGAATATGAGGTGGTTGAGTTGCAATCAATGAATCAATCAATCACCTAAAAGTAGATCAAACTAGATCTTCACTTTTCCTAGATTGTAGGAAAGTGATTTGATTCCCTCCAACAGCAAATCCCCCTTCATTTGAACTCAAAATCCACTTGTAGAAGTTGTGGAGAACTTCAAGAGTCTATATAAAGACTTCAAATCACTTGTACATTACATGGAAGCAATATACATACACTTGTGACCATCATTGTCTTGCTCCTTCATTTTTTTGCATCATCTTCTTCAATAATAGTAAGATTGCAAAGGTTGTTGCTCTTTCTAAAGAGCTCAAAATTTGATGAATGGGCACTCATTGGAAATGCATTAGTGTCTAGTTTATTTTTATAAATCTTCAAAGCATTTGGTTTAGTAGATTGGGAGAAATCTCAGTTTTTCTATCTCGGGGTCTATCTCTATGCATTCTAGAAAAATAGGAGGTACCACTATTGAGTGTCTCATTTATTCCAAAAGAATATTTTGTTATTTCTTGTACTCTTGTGCATTATATACACTCAACACTATGTGTGTCACTCCTCCAAAAGAAGTTTTTCTAATTGTAATCATGCTGGTTGCTATGAGCATTTTAAGTTGATTGTCTCATCCAAAGATAGTAAGTTTTTTGAGCTAGTCATAGTCAATGTGCAAACCTATCTGTTTTGTGTTGAATCTTTCTCCTTGATGCTCCAAAGTACATAGTGCATTTTATTCTATTTGAGTCTCCATAAGCTCAAGGGCTATTCTTGTGCCAGTTGGCAGGACCAGACTTCATCGCTTCCCAACTCACTTTTCTTCCCCCTACAAGCTTCTCCAAGTTCGTTCAGTGGTATTAGAGCTAGATCAAGATGGGTGATGGCTTTCCCTCAATGATTGAGAAGCTTGATCGACACAACTATGCGGTTTGGCAAGTCAGAATGGAGGCCTATTTGCAATATAGAAATCTTTATCGAATTGTAGTAGGTGATGAAGCTATGCCTATTCCAAGATCCAAAGGAGGACCTACACAAGAGTAGACAGATAAGCTCACACTTTGGTGCACAAGGGATGTTCAAGAAAGGTTGTACATACTAAACTCTATCTCTAATTTTCTATTACCACATATTAGAGGATACAAGATATCTCAAGAGACTTGGGATGCCATAGAGACTTTGTTTTCTGCTAGTACCAAATCAAGAAGGATCATATTTGGAATGAGTTCAACCAAATGAAGAAGAAACCTAAACAAACCATCATAGAGTTTGTTACCAAGTTCAAGGAGGTTGCAGATCAGTTAGCATCCATTCGAGAGCTGATTGAAGAAGACGCTATCATGAGGCAAATTCTCAATGGGATTCGAAGTGATAAGCAATGGCAATCCTTCACCATGGCTTATGATGTCATCATGGATGTGCAAACTCCAAACTTCAACATCTTTCTTGGACAACTCTTCAATCAAAAGGCCAACAATATCATAAAGGAAGGTAACTCCTATCATGGTAATTCAACTAGTGCTCTATCTGCAAATACGAAGGACAAGAAGTTGAAAGGCAAGAAGAAGGAAGAAGATGAAGAGAACCCAAGACAACTTTGCAAGCAAGAGCAAGTGGAAAGGGAAGAAGAAAGGACCAAAGCATGAAAAAGCCAAAGGTCAGAATGTTTAGCCTTCTGACATCTGTGATAAGACCAACCACACCACTCAAAATTATTGGTTCAATGGGAAGACCCAAAAAGGCAATGGACGAGGTGGATATGGCAGCAATATGCAATGTCCAAAGCACAGACATGAAGTTCAAACAGGGGATGACACAAAGCATAAGGTGGAGAAGATTGGTAATGTCAAAGCTTCCAATGGAAGGAAAACATTCTGAGTAAGGTTCTCTATGTACCCACTATCACTAAAAACCTAATAAGTGTAGGCCAAATAGTTGAAAAAGGCTTGCAAGTTAGGTTCACCTAACATGGGTCTTTTGTGGAAGATCCATGCCAAGGATTTAAGAAGATAGCTATACATGAGAAGCACGGTACGCTCTTTACTTTTGAAGGAGGAGAAACCAAGAACATAGCTCTATTCACATTTGGGTCTCAAACCCTAAGTGAGCTTGAAGTGTGGCATAAGAGACTTGCTCATGTGATTGAAACAACCTTGAAGGATATATAAAGGGATCAAAGTGTTCTTGGATTGCCAAACATATCAAATCAACAAATTATCAGCAGGTGTGATGCATGTCAGATTGGAAAGGCACAAAGACAACCATTCAACCACAAAGTCTACATCCACAACAACTTATTGGACTAAGTACATACAGATGTATGGGGACCAAGTCAAGAACCTTCATTGGCAGGATCAAGGTATTATGTGTCTTTTATTAATGACCATAGTAGATGGACTATTCTATACTTTATCAAGAGTAAGAATGAAGTGTTTGATTGCTTCAAAAAGTATCTAGCACATGTGGAGAACCATACAGATAGATCACTCAAGAAGCTCAAATCTAATGGAGGGGGAGAATACTTCTCCAAAGAGTTTGATTAGTTCTTCTAGGATAAAGGTATTAAAAGGGAAGTGACTACCAGGTACTCTCCTCAACTGAATGGAATTGCAGAGAGGAGAAACAAGAAATTGGTTGGATCAGCTAGAACAATGCTTGAAGAGAAGAGGTTGCCACATTATCTATGGGTAGAGGCTATTTCAACTGTTGTGTACCTTGTCAATAGACTACCATCAAAATCACTTCAAGGTATGACTCCTCATAAAGCATGGCATGGAAGAAAACCTATTCTTGGACATTGCAAGGTATTTGGTTGTTTAGCTTATGTTCATGTACCATCACAAATAAGAGTTAAGCTAGATGAAAGGAAAAAAAAGGTAGTTTTTATTGGCTATGACTCAACTCAGATGGGTTACAGGTTCTATAATCCTTCAACCAAGCAATTCACTACAAGTAGAGATGTTGTGTTTGAAGAACACAGATCTTGGTATGATGAAGACAAACAAAAGGTAACTCTACCATATGATCTTGAATCTGATTCTCATCAATTAGGAAGCAAGCATGATACACAGGTCCAAGAACCAAGAAGTGATACAGATGATTACCAAGATGAAAGGGAAATAGATTACAACTATGGAAGTCAAGAGGCAAAGCAAAGATGTAGGAGCGTGGAGAATGCTCTAAGCAAGCTCGTAGAAGATCAACAAGAGAGAAGAAACAACAAAAAAGGTATGAATATGATTCCACATTTGTTACAAAGCATTCAATCTACTTGGCAAAAGACTCAATTTAGAGGAACCCTCAACCTATGAAGAGGCAAAGGGAAACCCTAATTGGGAAAAGGCCATGAAAGAAGCAATAGATGCATTGAAGGAGATAGACACTTGGGATTTGGTTCCAATGTCATCCAATCGAAAGGTAACTGGTTGCAGATGGGTGTATAAAGTTAAAAGAAACTCAGATGGATCACCTTGCAGGTACAAGGCAAGATTAGTTGCCAAAGGATGCTCACAAACACATGGTATAGACTATGAGAAAACATTCTCACCAGTTGCAAAGATGACGACAATCAAAACATTGATAAGTGTAGTTGTTGCAAGAAATTGGAGACTCCTCCAACTTGATGTAAAAAATGCATTTCTAAATGGTTGGATAAGTGAAGAGGTATACATGTCACAATGTCTAGGTTTTGAAAACCCTGATCATGCATCTTATGTTTGCATATTTAAGAAAGCATTGTATGGATTGAAACAAGCTCCTAGAGCTTAAAATTATAGGTTGCATACATACCATCAAGATCAAGGGTTCAGACCTAGCAACTCAGATCCTTCTCTATTCATCAAAAGGGATCACAATGAGGTTATTTATCTATGTGTATATGTAGATGATATTATTGTGATAAGTGATGATCTGAATGGCATTCAAAGGATCAAGAGACACATGCAAGAGGAGGTCACAATCAATGACTTAGGTGAGCTCACATATTTCCTAGGTATGCAGGTGATATACACAGATGAAGGAATGTATTTGACTCAGAGGAGATACATTCAAGATCTACTTCTTAAGTTCAAAATGAACTACACTAAATCTGTAGGTACACCTTTGGAGATGAATCATAAACTTAGTGTTTATGAAGGTGAGATAATTGAAGACATTAAGGAATATCAAAGCTTGATAGGTAGCTTGATATATGCTACTCATACAAGAGCAGACATCTCATATAGCATAGGAGTGCTAAGCCAATTTATGCACTCTCCAAGAAGACCACACATGGATGCAGCTAAGAGAGTACTGAAGTATCTTAAAGGTACAATTAATGAAGGTATATTCTATCCATACTCTTCGGATTTGGATATCAAAATCTATTCAGATGCAGATCAGGTAGGAGCTAAGGATGATAGAAGAAGTACCTCTGGTTACTAGGCATTTACCAAGTTCAAAGCTAGTATCGTGGAGTTCCAAGAAGCAACCAATAGTTGATTTATCCTCAATTGAAGTAGAGTATAGAGGTTTGACCATAGCAACTCAAGAGGCAATATGGTTAAAACCCTTGTATACAGATTTGGGACTTGTGAGGATGATCGAAGAAGTACCTCTGGTTACTAGGCATTTGTAAGTTCAAAGCTAGTGTCATGGGGTTCCAAGAAGAAACCAACAATTGCTTTATCCTCAATTGAAGTAGACTACAGAGGTTTGACCATAGCAACTCAAGAGGCAATACGGTTAAAACCATTGTATATAGATTTGGGACTTGTGAGTTCCAAACCTCACATATTTGGAGATAACATAAGTTCCATGCATCTAGCAGCAAAACCTATTTTCCATGCAAGAGCCAAACACATCAAGGTTAGTTACCACTTTATCAAGGAGAATCTCATGGCAAAGGAGATTGAAATTTCTTTTGTTCCATCTGAAAAGCAAGTAGTAGATATGATGATGAAGGCACTTGATGGAATAAAGCTTTGTAGATTCAAAGCTATGGTAGGTATTCAACCTATTAGAGAATGAAGACTCAATCATAATTTAGTTTGAGGGGGAGATATTGGAACATCAAGCTCACACTATGCTTGAGGTGGATTCGATCTACATAAAAAACCTATCTATTTTGTATCAACTCTTTCTCCTTGATGCTCCAAAGTACATAGTGCATTTTATTGCACTTATTGCATGATTATAAGGTCTATTTGAGTCTTCATAAGCTCAAGGGCTAGTCTTGTGCCAGTTGGCTAGACCAAACTTAGTCATTTTGCAACTCACTTTTCTACCTCCTACAAGCTTCTTCAAGTTCTTTGACGTACTGAGATATGAACCTCACACCATGACTATGTAACAAGTGATGTGCGGCTAGAAACATTCTATGAGAAGACAAAAATGAAAAAATGGCTTCTAAGATCGAATCTGAGCACTAAGAGCTCTTACCCATTTCTCTCCTTGTTGAGAACCTACTACCACTCCACTTCTATAGCCAATGAGCATGTGAATAATTTTGTTCCTTCTTATTAACTCACCACGTTCATTTGTTTGCCCACTACATGCTACTCACTACATCATGAATTTTGAATAGATTTTTTTCATCCTTAAACTTACATTCAGCTTTACCTTTACATTTGGTAAATTTATCAAAGCATAGCTCATGTGAAAATGAGCTTGCACATTTATCTTCAACGCTCCTCCTCAAGCTCATTTGGAATTCATGTTCAGTCGTGGCCTGCAAATTTATAACATCCTTGAAACCTTTGAGTTTAGAAGCATCTAAGAACTTTTAAACATGTCAGTAACCTTTTCTTTGCTTCTCAAGAACTTTATCTCCACATATTTGCTCAATAACTTCTCCCTTACATAATGGTAGTGGACCTCTATGTCCTTTCTCCTCACATGGAACATGGGATTCCTTGCCAAGTAAATACATGGCATGTTAACACCATATATAGGAGCGGTTCCAACTTGCACTTCAAGTTTAGACAAAAGCTTTTTAATCCACATTGCTTCACATTTGAGAAAGGCTAAGCCTCTATATTCAGCCTCCATGGAAGAAAGTACAAGAGTAGGTTGTTTCTTTGGGCTCCATGTGATAGGTTTGCTTCCTATCATGAACACATAACCTGAGGTTGATCTCCTATCTTCTCTCAAATCTGCCTAGTTAGCATCACTAAAGCCTTTGACCTGCAATTCTTCACAAAACTTGTAAAACAAAGCATGATTAACTATATGCTTTATGTCACCTGATTGAATTTAATGCTTGTTTGTTGGAGCTTGCATAAACCGAGAAAGTACACCAACAACATAAGATACATCAATTCTTGTAATGTTTGCATAGATTAATAATCCTAATATGCTTTTGAATGTTATTACATCTTCCAATAGTTCTCCATCATTTGACCAAATCTTTGTATTTGTGTCCATTGGTTGAGTGAGTGGTTCACAAATCTGAAAAGAACATCCAACAAGTACTTCCTTTGCATCAAGTAGTTGCCACCTTTCCCATAAAAAACTTCAATTCCAAAAAAACTATTTTAGCTTTGCAAGATCTTATTTTTTAAACTCCTTACCCAGCTTTTTTTTGACATCTTTAATCCATGTAACATCATTCGTTGTTATGATGAGATCATCAGCATACAGACAAATATATACCTCTCTATTTTCTTCCTCCTTCATGTACAATGAAGGATTGTCACTACTTGGGTTGTATCGACACTTAGTTAGATACTCTATCAATCTTTGATTTCATGCTTTTGATGCTTGCTTTAAGCTATAAAGTGCCTTCCTCAACCTCCAAACAAAGTTTGGATGTTTTTCATCTCCAAATCCAACCGGTTGACTCGTGTATACCCCTTCTTGTACTTCTCCATTGAGAAACACATTTTTGATGTCAAGTTGGTATAATGGCCACCTCCTTGAAGCATTGATTGTATTAAAGTTCTAATTGCTCCCATCTTTGCAAACATGCCAAAAATTTCATCATAATCTACACCTTGTGTTTGTTTAAATACTTTGTAAACATATCTAGCTTTATGTCTAGCTTGTGAACCATCATCATTCCTCTTTAATTTAAACACCCATTTGTTTGGAAAAATATTCATACCTTCTTTCTTTGGCACTAGCTCCCATGTGTGATTATCTTTGATAGCTTTGATCTCCTCTTTCATAGCTTACTTCCATTCCTTTTGTGTGAAAGTTTCTTCAAATGTCTCAAGCTCTTTGTCATTGATGACCTACATCATGTATGCAAAATGTTTTTCCATGCAACTGTCATAACTCATTCTTTGAGTCGGATACCTTGTTCTTGAAGATGCTCTTTCATTGCCTTTACAAAGATTCTTCTTCAACCTATTCAGCTTTACCTTTGGAGTGATCACCTCTTCATTTTCTTCTTCACTTGAATCTATCTTAGTGTTTTGAGAATCACCTGCTTCTTTAGCTCTACTATAAACCAAATTTGGAGGCAAAGAATGACTTCCAAGTCTCCCACTCCATGTTGCACATTCTTTATTTGATGTAGATGCCTCTGGACTTGAGAATTTTATGCTGGATTGTTGAACTTCTCTTTGATTAGTTCCTTCATAATCATCACAATCTTGTTTAAGAACCGTTTCCTTTCCTTTTCCATACCATGGTCTTAATTCATCAAAGAGCACATGTCACAAGACTCTTAGTTCCTTTGTTGTAGGGTTGTAACACTTAAACCCTTTTTGCTCCATCGAGTAGCCGATGAAAATGCATTTTTCTGACCTTGATTCCATCTTTGTTCTAACTTCTTGTGGAATGTGGACAAAACAAACACATCCAAAAGCTTTGAGGTGTTTAAGATCAGGTTTCTTACCAAAATACACCTCCTCTGGTGTCAAGTTATGTATTCCTAATGTTTTGCACCTATTCATCAATTAAGTGGTGGTTGTGGTAGCTTTAGCCCAATAGTATAATGGTACCTTCATCTCGTAAGCATGCATCTTGCAACTTCTATGATTTGCCTATTTTTTCTCTCAACTATTCCATTCTTTTGAGGTGTATACCTACAAGTAAACTGCCTTTTGATCCCATTCTCTTGTAGCAAATCTAAAATTTATTTGGAGAAGTATTCTCCTCCATTGTCAAACGTTAAGTTTTAATAGACCTTCTTGTTGCTTTTCCAACTTGAGTTTTGATATCTCTTGAATATAGAGAGCACATCTACTTTTTTCTTCATACAAGCCAACCATATCTTTCTTGGGTGATCATCAATGAAGGTTAAAAAAAAAATCTATGACTAACCATTGAAGACTTTTGGGTAGGTCCCCATACATCCGTGTGTATAAAGTCCAAGACATTTGGGGCCACATAATTGTTCCCCTTGAATGGTCGTCTCGTTTGCTTTCCTAGTTGGCAAGCTTCATATAAGTCATGTAGTCCAACGCTATTAAATTTTGAAAGACCTCTTACCACTTTATGTTTGCTCATTTAACTTTGGAACATTGATGTGTCCTATTATTTTGTGCGATAAGTCCAACTATGAAATCCTCTTGTTACCAAATTGAATTTACATGACCTTTCCATGTGGATGTTCAAATTCCAAAGTGAAAATCCTTCCTTCTACCTTGAGCAATGACCTTGAAACCTTCTTTTGGATTCTTTATGAAGCACCCATTCTCATTGAATATGACATGATAACCCTTCTCTACCATTGTTCCTACTAAAATCAAGTTCTTTGAAATCATAGAAACATGAAGAACTTAGATAGTAATCACCCTTGCTCTACTTCTATCTTTGAGCCTTATATCCCCAATATGTTTAATCGTGTGTTGAGTATCATCAATTGTTTCAACACATCCTTTTCCACTTGGTACCTCTAGATTAGTGAACAAAATTCCTTGGCATGACATATCTTTACTACAACTTGAATCAATGTACCATTTTTTTTCCATCTTCATAAGAGCTTGTATAATCATGTGTCATTGCAAGTAATGTGTCCTTGCTTGCTTAACTTGAGGTGCTTGCATAGTTTCT
Organism: Ceratopteris richardii; assembly: GCA_020310875.1. Classification (NCBI taxonomy): domain Eukaryota; kingdom Viridiplantae; phylum Streptophyta; class Polypodiopsida; order Polypodiales; family Pteridaceae; genus Ceratopteris; species Ceratopteris richardii. Next base: position 79,771,935 of record CM035415.1, read on the forward strand.
TTGACTCCTTTGACTGCTTCCATTTGGCCTTCCATTTTGTAGACAACAATCACTAGAATAGTGTCCTACTTTACCACAATGATCTCATTTTATACCTTCATGAGAATTGTAGGAGCCTCGGCCTCTTTCTCTACTTCTAGCTCAACCTCTTCCTTGTGTGTTGTCATTCAATCCATCCGTGTTGTCTTCCAAATTTTTTTAAATGTAGTTGGAGTTGTTGTGGCCTCTTCCTTTTCCTCTTGAGCCTCCTTTTGAGTTTCTTCCTTTTTCTCAATCTGTATACAAAATTTGTTTATGTCTCTCCTTTCCTTTGGAGCCACCAAAGGTTAAGCTCTTTTGTAACAAGAGGAGGGATTAGTTATTCAAAAATTGAATATGCATCTTTCAAGTCAATGGAAGTTATAAAAGGCTTTCATCTTTCATCTTCTCTCGATACATTGAGAGTACAACACACAAGATCTTTGTCTTCAACTATTGCTAAAGCATCACTTATCTTCTTAATCTTCAAATTATGTTCAACTATGGATTGATTTGAACTTTTTGTGATTGTGTTCAACTCATACTTGAGTTTAAGTTTCCTACCTTTTGTATTTGCCAAATACATACTTTCAAAAGGTCCCCAAGCATCCTTAGTCATTTCTAAATGTTGAATATGCGTACCATGGCACTACTAATGACTTGTGAAATGAGGAACATGACTCTCCTATTCCTCTCTTCCCATTCTTTTGCTTGGCCCCTTTGGACGACAGTGGTTGTAGCTTGATTGATTCGAGTTTGGGCATCATCTCCACTCAGAATACCCCACAAGGCATTTACCATTAGGTAGTTGGTCACTCTAAACTTCTACATGGGATAGTTATCCTTACATAACTTCTCTACTTGTTGACTCAACTCAGCCATTGAAGACTATCAAAAACTTTAGTAGTTACCTCGAATAGTAATATAGTACTTTGCTCTTGAGTTTATGAAGGTCCCCCTTGCTTTGTAGCTCCTCATTTTCTTTGCTTCAGGTCTAGCCTTGTTGATGAAGATTTTGCACCATTTTTTTTATACCAATGAATAAGTGTATCAAGGAGTAAATCGACCACTCTATAGTTGACAAAACGAAAAATCTGGAAAGATTTTGCCAGAGTATCCTCTGAAAAATGAGCATATGACCAGTGTCAAATTATCATAAAATGGCAAGTACTCACATGTTTACCTGCATAGTGAATCACTGACTCCACTGCATATAATCAGTTACCCAATAGAAGCCAATTAGGCTTATTGAGCACCTATGAAAAAATATCATACATCTCCTATGGCAAGGTTGGGTAAGCCTTCCACATGCATCATCAAAGAGACCCCAACATCTGGGTGTCTTCCAGTTAAGAAAACCTCACCACAAGCCTCCTTATCAAACATAAAAGGCTTTATGCAAAAAATGTAACCACTATATCAATGACCACATGGACATACATAAGTGATATCCGCAGAAGCATACATGGTGTGTATGTGCTCAATATATGCAGTAAAATGACACTAAAAGGCTGAATGTACAGCCCAAAAACTAGCCAACAACACCTCCAAGTGTCTGTCAACTCTAATGTTTTATGCTAAAAAACGTGCATACATTTGCAGCGGCTACTCCCACCAAAATTGAAAACTTTTCAAGAAACCTGTAGTTTTATGAGTGTGGCTGAAAATACAGCCCCAAAGGTTGATATTTATTATCGAAGAAGTACAAAGCATGATTTTCTTGATTTTCTTGGACCTATGTGAAGAGAACTGTGTGAAAGTACTCCAAAATGGCTCCAAAAGACACCCCAAAGATGCTTCAGAAATAGGCTTTGAAAGCAAAGAATTGTGGAGAATGAGTTCTGCTATGCACAATAAGAAGTGTGTAGAGGGTCCTTGTAGGTCGAGCACTTGGATATACACCTACACGTTGGACTGCTCTCTATTCTCAACTCGAAACTCAAATGGACCTCTAGAGTTTAGTCAATCACACTAGACAAAGAGAGGTTTCCAAAAAGCTATAAATCACTTATTTTGGATACATTTTGGCCTAGAAATATAGCTAACAAAAATAGACTACTAGTCCACATAGGTATGCTAAAGAACTTGACTTCACTCTCAGACTGATACTTCATTGAATATCGAACCTTTGAAGGATATATTTGAGAAGCAAAAATTATAGACAATAAGCTTCCCAATGAGTATTTAAACACAAGAAACATATGCATTGAGATATGAACCTCACAACATGATTGTGTACAAAGTGATGTGTAGTTGGAAACCGTCTATGAAAAGAAAAAATTACAAAATCTCTTCTGAGTTCAAATCCTACTACCCCGGGCTCCTAACTCTTTCTCTCCTTTTTGAGAGCATCTTCCACTCCACTTTTATAGCCAATGAGAATCTGAATAAGTTTATGCTTCTTGTTAACTCACCACTTTCATTTGTGTTCCCACTACATGCCACTCACTACAAGGTAGATACTATATCTTTTATTCATCATGACTTTTGACTATATTTTTTCATCCTTAGACTTATATTCACCTTTACATTTACATTTGGTAAATTTATCCAAGCATAGCTCATGTGAAAATGAGTTTGCGCATTTATGTTTAGCACTCCCCTTCAAGCACATTTCTTCAACCATGTCTTTCATATATATCACATCCTTGAAACCTTTGAGTTTAGAAGCATCCAAGAACTTTGTATACATGTCTCACACCTGATATTTTGTGATGATGAAATTTATCTCCACATATTTGGTCAATACATTCTCCCTTACATAATGGTAGTGGACCTCTATGTGCTTACTCCTCAAATGAAACATGGGATTGCTTTCCAAGTAAATAATTGACATGTTATCAATGTATATAGGAATGGTTCCAACTTGCACTTCAATATCAACCAAAAGCTTTATAATACCCATTGCTTCACATGTGGAAAACACAAATCCTCTATAATCAGCCTCCATGGATGAAACTCCAATAGTAGGTTGTTTCTTTGAGCCCAATGTGAAAGGTTTGCTTCTGTTGCAGAGCTAAGAAGAGCAAAGAGGTAGAGAAAAAGAAGGGCCCCAAATTTTTTTCGATTTGGACACTTAATTTTTGTATTATAGTCATTTTATAATATTTTTCCGATGTAAATGCACTAGAGGAGTCCTCTAGATGCATATCCCTAGACATTTGTATCTTTACCCTTGTAAATTAGTAGGAGTTTAGTCTCTTAGTTAATAAAGTGCCGGTCTCTTGTGTGAAAGGATCATTTTTAGGGCACATGTATATAAGTCATTTTGTGACTCTTTGTAGGGACTTTTTGGCATTGTGAGAATCAAGAGCATAGAAATTCGAATTTGTGTCTTCTCCTCTCCGTATCTTCTTCCTTGTAAGCTTGCATGCATGTGTGATGCTTGGAAAGAGTACTTAGAAGTATTGTCTATCCATGGAAGTGCTTATTTGCTGTTGGTAAGGTGTGTGAAGTGTAGGAAGTGCTGAAGTGTAGGAAGATCAATCCCATGACTCAGTATTTTGCTCATAATTTGAAGTAGAAGTGTCAAAATCAAGCAACCATTGGATGCGTTTTCTCGAGAGCTTCGAAATGAACCTACTATTTGCTATATTCAGAGTTCGGAGCTGAGAGAAAAGCTTGATTTACTATTGACTATTGTTCCAAGTGTCGCGACACCATAGCTAACCTTGAAAACTTGAATGTGATGGATTTATACTTATTTGTACTTTGTGAAACTTCATTTGCATTGACCATTATTTGAATGCATGTCTTCATACACTCAGCTAGGTCTTGATACTCCTTGGATTGATAATTAAAGCATGAGTCCCCACTATATGCACTTGAGGGGGATTGAGGTATAGTCTCTTTCTCCACAAGTCCCTAAGTCGGTACTTAGATACACACGTTTTTGGTGCCGTTGCTGGGGAGAGTCGAATCAAACCGAGGCATTCGTGTGATGGTGAAAAGCTCTTAGCATTGAAGTGAGTAGAGGAGTTGTGAAATTCTCTTCTTTGGTAAGTCACTCTCATTTGCACTTACTACTTCTCACTCTTGAAGTGTATGTAGTGAGTTGATAGTCTAGAGAAGTGAGTAGAGAGAGACCTTAGAGTAGGTAAGAGTAGGTAAGTGAGTAGGTTAGGGAGATAGGTGTAATTTTGACACCCCTTCACTTCAATCTTTTCTTTTCAAGTACCTTTTCAGAAGTATAAAAACCAAAAAATATCAAAGCACTTCACTTCAGTTGTGCAAATGCAAGTATCGTGAGCGCTGGACATCAGAGATCGCGAATAGAGACCGGAGAGTTTGGGGCAATGCATAGCACGTGAGGGTGTAGAAGAGTTTGAGGATAGTTTGCAAGGTGAGCATATTAAATCCTTGATTTCAACATCCACTTAAGTCAAAGGAAAATAGTAAAGCGATCTCCGACAGGTGTCGTGAGGGGTATCCAAGGGCTGAGGAAACTTTTTTCTTTGATTCAGGCACTTAAGAGAGGGGAGACAAGCCCTAGGATCACTCTCCTTAAAGTGAATCTCAAATTTACCTGCTTAAAATTGAAAAAAAATTGCAAGTGTCGTGATCTCCCACGGTTGAGTGTCGCTACATTTAGGTGTCGTGATTTCCCATGGTTGAGTGTCGCGATATTTACCCTTGTCGAAGATTGTGTGGGCTTCATGACATTTGACAAGTGTTGAGTATCGCGTTTGTCTCGCGACATTTGACAAGTGTCGAGTATCGTGTGGGCTTCACAACATTTGACAAGTGTTGAGTATCGTGTTGGCTTCATGACATTTGACAAGTGTTGAGTATCATGTTTGTCTCGCGACATTTGACAAGTGTTGAGTATCGTATTGGCTTCACGACATTTGACAAGTGTCGAGTATCGCGTTTGTCTCGCGACATCTAGGAAGTATTTTATGTCGTGATTCCGCAAGTGTCAACTATCGTACACTCAGTTATCCTGACATTTGTCAGGTGTCGAGTGTCGTGTATAGAGCCAGTGCCAGGTGTTGTGCAAGGAGATTTTTAGATACTTCAGTGGGAAATTCCAACTTAATAAAAAATTTCATGCACCTCTGTGATTCTAAAAAAAAGAGCATTGGGAGCTAGGGGTGACCTCAACTCAATTGGAGCTCTTAAGTGAATGAACCTAAGATCGGGAAGAACCCTAGGAAGCCGAAGCAGTGTAGTCTCATCAGTGGGAAGTGTAGCTGAATCGAGTATTCATTCGCATTACTCTAAAACCTCGAGTGAGTCTGAGGAAATCCTTATGGCCTCAGAAGACATGCATAATTCTGTGCCAATAGTTGGTGTAATGTCAATTATTGAGGGAGAGTATCGAACGTCTTTAGAATATGTGAGAACCAATCAACATGGATTACCCATCTATCTAGATGGACTCAACAGATCAGTGGCTAGGCTGAAGAAAGCTACAGATGCTTACATAGTACCTAGGCCAGCTGTTAAGTATGTGGGAGGATTCTACATGGATAAAAGAGAGATTCTGTATGTAGTTACAGAGCATCCTGAAAACATCAACGAACAAAGGGAAGAAGGCAATATCCACAACCTTAATGGAAGGCCTATTCAAGAAAAATGGGAATTATATAGGATTTTGAGACAATTCTTTGTGTCACAATGTTTCACTTTTGACTCATTCACATACTAGAACATGTTATTATCTCTTGATTGGAGTATATTAAACTCATAATTTATTATTAAGGATAATTGTATTATAAATGGGGTATCAAGGTTGGGCTCAAACTTAACAAGTTAAAATAGTAAGTAATATAAATGGGACTTGAATAATTCCCAAGTTTCCTGAATAGGCCTTATGGAGAAGGACATGAAGAACAGGTGTCTACCCCTAGAGGGAAGTCCATGGTAATTAGGGTTTGGAGAGGAGACCTAGTTCCCCAAGATGATTCCCTGATGGATGTTTATTTAGTCAACGGAATGGAGCATTTACTTAGAGCCAACTCTTCATTGTGGGAAGAAGCCACCAATCCATCCACCATCTATGAGTTGCAAGATCGTGAAAACCCCACTCATATTACGTACTTGGACAAGAATCAGAGAAGGTGCTGGCCCTTAACGGAATCAGAAAGAGCGAGGTTGAAATATCAGAACATTCCAGTATTCCCACCTAGGGATCAAGCCACGACTTCCCAAAACCCCCAAGGAACTTATCAGGATACTTCTTATCAGCATTCAAGACAGACACAATAACTGAACATCCCAGTTAGACCCCATGTGCAGTTTGCCACACCTAGCAATAACCCTAAGTATCGACCTCCTACACGTGTAGAACCGAGAAATAGAATTCCTGTCCATGAGAGACCACCTATAGGAAGAGAAGCAGACATACCAATAGGACGACTAGTCTTCCTTGTAATGCCTAGACCACATGAACCGGGAAGAAGATTGAGACCCATTCAGGTAGCCAAGGGCATGAGAAGTCACTATGATGGATTTAGTGAACCATACAACCATATAGCTAAATTCAAGCAAGTAATAAGAGTTGAACAAGTGGAAGACTTCTTGATCCAATATGAATCTTTTGGCTTAGCCCTTACAGACACAGCCTTAGCTTGGTTCCAACCCTTGGATCCTAATAATTTCCAAAGCGTGGAACAAGTCTATCAAGAATTAATTGAAGAATTCACTAAGACTGGAATAAAAAACAATTCCTCATCATTAATCCATAATTTTAAACAGGCTCCTACGGAATTGGTAAGATTGGCAGCAAGACGATTCAAGCAATACGTGGATAGATGTCGTGTTGAGGAGAGACCCACTCAAAACAAAATGGTTTCATTGTTTTTGGAAGGACTAGTGAATGGATAATTGAGATCATTAGTATATGTGAAGAGGGTCCAAAATTTGCAAGAGTGTATGAAAGAGTGTATCGACCTAGAGGACAATCTGGCTGAAGACTTGAAGATATTTCAAGGTAGTGTGAAAAGTGAGGAGAGTGTCAGCAGCACGTCAAACCCCAGGAACAATGTAGAAGAGATAGCCCATTTAGCGGCTAAGAAGCTGAATGTTCAAGGACAGAGGAATTACCCAAGCAACCCTATGAGAGTGCCCATGCTTAGAAGATGCGTGCATTGTGGAGATGATCATCCTTCTCACATATGCAATAGGGGTGTAGTTCCACCACCTGCTTATGCTTACAATAGACCACCCGCCCAAGGCCCTATGCATTATTGTAGCATAGAACAAAGGTACATAAATCACAACACAAATAACTGTCCTTACAATCGGCAATGGAGATCGGTACAACCACCCTTCATGCCTTATGGATACCCTCAGAGAGATCAAGGAGGAGAAGCCTATAGATACCCCCCATACTAGCACCAAGCACCTGCACCGCGACCTTATACTTACCAAGGGTACACTCAACCACAACCCGTGTTAGGGCAACAACCACCACACCCCTAGAATGTTGTCCCAGTGAAAATGGCTCAACTTGAAGAGAACCTAGAAAGAGAGAGGAAGGGACAATCATCTACGAATGTGCATTCATGAAGACGATTACATTTCTGTCTTAGAGATGGCTCATACTAGAGCTGCGGGAGGACAATTTTCTGCAGATAAAACTGCCAAAATGATTCTCTTCACTGGAATGTGATGGACAACTCTACATCAAGATGCAGCCACTTACGTCCAAAGATGTGATACATGTCAACGAATGAAGTATTCAATTAGAAGAGATGAAATGCCGCTAAAGCCTATGATGAGTACCAGAGTGTTTACCAAATGGGGAATATATTTTGTAGGAACTATTAGCCCACTGGCTAAAGGTTCCCATGTCGAGTACATAATTGTAGCAACGGATTATTTGACCAAATGGGTAGAAGCTAAAGAAACCAAGAAGAATGATGCAAGGACCAAAGCTAAGTTTCTCTTTGAGAACATATTCACTAGGTTTGGATTGCCAATCGAAATTGTAAGTGATAGAGGCACACACTTTGTCAATGAAGTAATAGAATCGTTAATGAATGAATTCTTAGTGATTCATAAGAAATCAGCCCCTTATCACCCACAAGCCAACGGACAGGCTGAAAGTTCGAACAAAATCTTATGTATTGTTCTCACTAAGATTGTTAACAATGGCAGATCCGATTGAGACAAGCAATTACATCACGCTTTATGGGCATTCCGATTAGCATACAAAACAGCCATAGGAACTACACCATTTAACCTGGTGTATGGACAGAATGCCATCTTACCAATTGATTTCCTAGAGCCTACTCTCAGAGTGGCCTCAAATTATGAATGGACTGGACATGAGTTATCGACTCAATTGGACCTAATCAAAAAGTTACATGAAACAAGATTACAAGCAGTGGCAGGTATTTACGCTGCAAAAAGGCGATAGAAGGCATATTTTGATGCTCATATTAAGGATAAAAACTTGAAGGAAGGAGATTTGGTCCTGGTTTATACTTTGAAGCAACATGCAACAAAACTACAAAAAAGAGGATATGGCCCCTTGGTAATCAATCGTATATCTACCAGCGGAGCCATCAGCTTAGCAACCCTAGATGGAGAAGTATTGCGAAACTATATAAATGGTTATCGAGTAAAAAGTATTTACAGCCATTGACAGAGGAAATAATGTCACGACTTCTAACAACAAAAAATAGACGAGAAGAGGACGAAAAAATACGAGAAGAAGCAAGACAAAAAGCTCTGGAACGAATAAGGAAACGGAAGGAACGGATAAGAGCGAGAGATGAAAGATATCGGCAAGGAGAGGAACTCATCCCAATGGTGAATTTTAGAGCCTCTAGAAACCTAGGACATCAAACAAAGCAACCATATTTAAACTTGGATGCTGAAACAGAAGAGTACCACTTGGTGGATGCTCTCATTGACACAGGAGCAGCTGCCAGCTGCATCAAATCTTCTTTGACTCATAAGCTCAAAGAACAACTACGTCCATCCAAAGCACATCTAATTGGAATAGGGGGAAAGATTACTAAATGCATAGGCGAGATTACATTGTCAGTGCACCTAGGAAAAAACACCATCAACAAAAACTCTTTGTGTGTCAGGATCACACTTTAATGGAAGAACTTGTGTTAGGCCGAGATTGGATATATGAATATGAAGTGAATATCCAATTAGCCTTGGGCTACATATCAGCCAAGATAGGGCACCGTGAGGTATTCAGTGTGTTAGAAGAACAACCCGTCAAAGCCAAGTGTATAGGCCCAAGAGATCAACTACTCATGCATGATGATGATTGTACATTCACCTCCACTATGGAACCCCCACCACCAAGTACTTCATATAAGAGTATACCAATTCTTAATCTTCTGCACCCTCGTAGGTCCAGTGGGCCCCACTACTAACATTGTTTCCAAGCAAAACCCCTGTGAGGAATTGAACACAAGAGCGACTAGTCAGCATGCTCATAACGAACTTTCCCACATTAGAGTCTATCCCATTCCACACACCAGACAGGCTTGGATCAAAAAAGATCAGGTGACAACATATCATCAACAACGGAGCTGTTATCTACATAGGAAACAACAACAGTACAGGGACACGAGTCAAGCTGGACTCCGAGGTCCACAAAGAATTGCTACGTTATGGATACCAGAAAAAGAGATTTCCGCCCAACCTTCTAGAACGCAAATATGGGTCCCCAAATCATATGCACCAATGACGATCATCAAAGGGAAAACATCAATACACAAGAAGGATCACTACGACATGAAGATGAGGAATTAAGAAAGAGGCAACTACATGCAATTGCAGAAACGAAAATACACAACAAGAGCAACTCAAGGATTTGAAGGGCTAGCAAAGTGGAAGTACAACTTGAGAGTTACACCAAGCACAAGAAACGATGGAGATATAGTCAACCGCAAAAAAATAAAACCAATCTGGATGCCTAAATGCAGATCAATCTGCATACATTGACTAGATACTTCAACTTGCACACATTTTGAGTTCCAAAAAATCTCGAGCATGCATAATAGGGCCACATTACAAGGCCATGCATTCGGCACCTAGTTCTTCTTCTACTTGATAGTGAAGCGCATTTCCCTCTCAAGGAATAGGAGAGCACTTGTACAATAATCCTAGGGAAATAATTAAAGATACAATAAAAGCTTCAGCTAGGTACTAACGCTTTTGTTTTCTTTCAGAAAGAAATAGGAAAATATATGTGTAAAGAACAATCCCACGTACTACCTTTCTCACACCCACGGGAAAGGGAGGACACTAGTCACTCGGAGAGTGCCAAATTCATGAAAGCAAAGTGGAGGATAACTTTACTACCAGCTTTACACTGATTATGGTATGTCTTGAGTGCAGATGGTATCTTCAAGTTATGAGGTTACGCAAGAGGAAGAGGTCTTGCTTCTTCATTTGGAATCGATCACTAAGGCGAGAGGTCATTGGTTCCTTGAAGACCAACCTGTGTCGGATCTCCTCTTTATGGCCACCATCAAGATCACGGATAGGGATCACTACTTCCCAATAATGTCACAAGATTTCCAAACCATAATCTAGGGATTACCATGCATCACATATGTTTGGACAAGGGTAGGAATTGACACTTTTCTGCGACTCCCAATATATTTACCAGATTTTCAAAGATGCACTCAAGTTATGAACACAGTCCAGTCCGTAGCAGATAAGCCCTCAATCCTGGAAGCTAAAGTGCTGAACAAAACAAGTGCATGGAAAACCATTCGATTCACACATGAAGTCATCAAGAAAGCTTTTGGATGGAGTCAGGACGGTCTCACCAACCTCAAAGATGAATGTCATGATGCGAAAAAGAAAACCTTTCTGGAAATCAACAAAACAGATATTGAAGAATCAGTTCGATTGGTGCATCAACACTTTTGTTTCCCCTGCATGAACAGATATACGCCTCAGAAAATTGTGGTTCAATTGCTCTCCCATGCTATGAGGAAAATCGGGAATCAAGTCAACTTCACTCCATACATACAGGAATGACTATTTGAAGCAAAAAAGAAATGGAGTCAGAAGAAGTTCCTAAATGGAAGCTCTGCATTAACTTTGCTGATTTATGAAGCACTGGAAATGAAAGAATGTCTACGTTTGATGCCAACCTCCACCGAAATGGCAAAATATGTGAAGTCGGCTACTATTCCTAAGAAAAAGAAAAAAGTCATGTCCATAGAAGAAGTGGGAACAAGTTTCAAGAAACCAATGAGAGGGGCTAAGCATGCCAGAGACGAAGAAACGCAAGGAACTCCACTGAAATGGCAAAATATGTGAAATCGGCTACTATTCCTAAGAAAAAGAAAACAGTCATGTCCATAGAAGAAGTGGGAACAAGTTCCAAGAAACGAATGAGAGGGGCTAAGCGCGCCAGAGACAAAGAAACGCAAGGAACTCCACAATCCAAGCGGGCACGTGTTCTACCAAGGATTCCTTTGACACAAATGCCTATCACAAAAAGAGATCTCCCAGTGGCACTAGAAGAAACACATATGTACATGCGAGGTCAAGTTAACCTCAACGTCCAAGGACATCAATATAGGCAGGCAAGACGAGTGCAACAACAGGAGGACAAGGAACGTACTCCACCACTAGCTGCTAGATACAAAGAATTGGGACTGGATGATTCGAGTTCTAATGAAGAATCTAGTCGTGAGAAGGACAAATTGGACACAGATATAAGAACCGAAACGAAGAATGAGGAATGGACGGAAATTCACCAAGTTGAAACCACCCTCGATAATCAACAATCACAAGCATAGAACCAAGAAGCATCATTTGAACAAATACACTTTATTCAATTGAACGAACAATCCCGGATCAATATTTAGGAAGCTTCAATCACACATAAAGATGTGATGCCACCAATAAAGGAAGAAGTACGCCTAAACTCAAAAGAAGAAAGGCCTTCACAACCAAAGATGGACAAAATCGTGATCGATATCCCTGATGATACGCCACAAGGTAAGACAGTAATTAAAGAGGCTGAGCCAAAGATACAACTTCATATTAGGCAGCCCCACGACACAACACTGCACATGGCACAAGGGAAAGATGTTACCACAGGGGAAGAACCTAGCATACCAACAACATGGTTAAATGTAGATGTTACTCAAGTTAAAACCAATAGTAAAACAAATGATACAAACATCAATGGAGACACAGTAACAAATGATGGAAACAGATGCAGATTATGACAAGGCCATGAGGGAAACGAATCAATTTCAAGTAATGAGTGAACAATTATCTGTGCAACTAATCCAAGCTCAACATGTAATTTCAAACAAAGACATGGAAGTCAAGGAAATTTGAGGACTACACTAATAGAGCAGAATCAAAAACTCCAAGAGCAACTTATGGAGCTACAAAGACAGTATGAAGTCACTGAAGCGGACAAAGAAAGAATGAAGGCCAGAAGCAACCTGCTGGAGTTGCAGATCAAAGTATATATGGATGAAACTGATAATTTACGCAACAAGAATAAGGAACTGATGAATGCCTTACTATATGGCCAACCTGTAGAAAAACGAGAGACAACAACAATCGACCAGAAGGATTTGAAAGATCAACTTGCAAAATATGAAAATCTGCTGAAACAAGAGCAAAACCTAAAGGAAGAATGGGAACAAAGGTATATCCATGACACGAATGAGCTCAAGAAACAATGGAAAGCTACTGAAGAAAAACTCTTGGTCATTTATAATGAAGATGCTGATCAAATAGCAGCCATCGGCAATGAGATTTTAGCGGCCAAAGATGCGCTAAACATGGCCCTTCTTGAAGTTAAAGAAAAGAATGAACGTATTGTGCAATTGGAAGCTCAAATAGCACAACAAGCAAACATCGGGACACTAGTAGAGCCACAACCAGGAAATCCTACTAACGAGGTAGAGGTACATCCTCTATCTCCCTCGATCTATCATTCTCCAATAAAAGAGCAGATGGTTGAACCTTGTGATGATCATCCCATGCCATATACTGCAGAAATAGGTCAGAAGGAACGGGCACTACTGGTGTCCTAGTTGACAAAAAATTTTGAAAATGAAGTCGTCAAAGTCATGAAGGAAGCCAAAATTAAAGGAAGAGACTTGGATAAAATCATAAAGCCCTTCAATATTCCTTATGGGTTATTGAAAGAGCAAACACGGTAGTATGTAAAGCAGATCACCCACAAAGATCCCGATGAGCAATTGCACTTCAAAGGCAACACTTTCAATTACACACAAGAAGAATTTGAAGTTGTACAACCTTTATGGAGAAGAAAATTTTTGGAGAAAAATCCTACTTTGCGGGTGCACTGGCAAGTAGCACCATATTTACTACAGGTAAATCCCTCTTTTTGCCCCACGCCGCGTCACCGTGAAGCACGAGAATTTTTGGATATGCAAAAGAATGGTGTGCTCAGTAAACAATGGTTGAATTATCCACTACTTCCGAGTCCACCTCACAATTATTTGCCGATCGAAGAATATATGGTGAAATCCATTGAATTTTGGCTATCTCGGTATGCAACAGTACCAGACCTAACTATCAAGATGACTAATAAAATCCTCCACAAGATACTTACAATATTGAAAGTTTTCAAAACATGCAGAATACACATTTTTGAATTTCATTGGCATTAACCAAAGCACGGATATCCTTATTTTTGATCTATCCATTATGCCTAATCATCCTACAATCATGGCGTATTATTCCAGACTAATGTTCTTACCGAGTCAATACATGCAGACTTTCGAGGAAGCATTTTTATGGGATTTTTTGAAATTGAATCCGAAATCTTCCTAAAGATGTCAACAAATCTGAATGCCAGACTGGTGGCATATGAATTGAATTTCTTTGCAGACCACAGACAGCCACCACATGATGGTGTAAAAGTTGAACAATGGAAGAAACTCATGATACGTGAAGCCAACCTGCTTAATGAAACAGAGCAAAAGGTTTACAGGACGTACTCCCGTCACATTCCAAAGCCTGTCGGGGACGACAGAGTTCAGGAGGGGGTAGTGTTGAAGGAGAGTCCTGCAAAAAGAAAAGAAGAAGAAAACCAAGAAAGAAGCTTCACTAAAGATGACATATCTGAAGACATATCTTTGTAGAAAGCCCCGCAGGGGCATGCAACACCCATCTCTGCACAGAGCCCCGCAGGGGCATACAACAGGGGGAGGGATGCAAGCGGCAAGGACGGATCAAGGCCAACAAGTATCCATGAAGAAGTGCAAGAAGATATCTGGCAGATCCTGAGCCCCAGGAAGGTGCTTCAACCTCTTGATCTTCGGAAGTCCAAATCGAAGGTTGAAGATTCATAACTTCATACCTTCCATTGGTTGCATGCATGGCAACCCGACTTAACATAGCAACCCAGATTTAAATGGGTGATTGGAAAATCAGACTACAAATTAATTATAGTTCATCTCCATGGGTTGCGAGCGGTGAAAAGAAAAGAACAGACAAAAAAGAATGCATCAGGCCCCAGAGGATATGAAAGAAGATTCAAGAACAGGGCCTTTAAAACGTAATGCCAGGCGAACAAGGAGGCAAGGCCAACCAAGTGATGCATGCGGTAAACGAGTTCCAGACAAGAAGTGAAGCCTGTCAAGGGATGATAGAGACAAAGAGGGGGAGAGTGTTGCAGAGCTAAGAAGAGCAAGGAGGCAGAGACAAAGAAGGGCCCCAAAATATTTCCGATTTGGACACTTAATTTTTGTATTATAGTCATTTTGTAATATTTTTCCGATGTAAATGCACTAGAGGAGTCCTCTAGATGCATACCCCTAGAGATTTGTATCTTTACCCTTGTAAATTAGTAGGATTTTAGTCTTTTATTTAATAAAGTGCCGGTCTCTTGTGTGAAAGGACCATTTTTAGGGCACATGTATATAAGTCATTTTGTGACTCTTTGTAGGGACTTTTTGCCATTGTGAGAATCAAGAGCATAGAAATTCGAATTTGTGTCTTCTCCTCTCCGTATCTTCTTCCTTGTGAGCTCGCATGCATGTGGATGCTTGGAAAGAGTACTTAGAAGTATTGTCTATCCATGGAAGTGCTTGTTTGTTGTTGATAAGGTGTGTGTGAAGTGTAGGAAGTGCTGAAGTGTAGGAAGATCAATCCCACGACTCAGTATTTTGCTCATAGCTTGAAGCAAAAGTGTCAAAATCGAGTGAGAAGACCATTGGATGCGTCTTCTTGAGAGCTTCAAAATGAACCTGCTATTTGCTATATTCGGAGTTCAGAGTTGAGAGAAAAGCTTGATTTACTGTTGACTACTGTTCCAAGTGTCACGACACCATAGTTGACCTTGAAAACTTGAATGTGATGGATTTATACTTATTTGTACTTTGTGAAACTTCATTTGCATTGACCATTATTTGAATGCATGTCTTCATACACTCGGCTAGGTCTTGATACTCCTTGGATTGATAATTAAAGCGTGAGTCCCCACTATATGCACTTGAGGGGGATTGAGGTATAGTCTCGTTCTCCACAAGTCCCTAAGTCGGTACTTAGGTACACAGCTTCCTATCATGAAAACATAATCTGATGTTGATTTCCTATCTTCCTTTGAACTTATCCAATTAGCATCACTAAATCCTTTGACGTGAAATTCTTCACCAAACTTGTAAAACAAAGTATGATTAGTTGTATGCTTTATGTATCTCAACACTCTCCTCGCCAAGTTTAAATGTTCGTCTGTTGGAGCTTGCATAATTTAAGAAAGTACACCAACAACATAAGATAGATCAAGGCTTGTAATGTTTGTGTAGATTAATAATCCTAGGATGCTTCTAAATGTTGTTACATCTTCCAATAGCTCTCCATCATTTGACAAAATCTTTCTATTTGTGTGCATGGGTTGAGTGAGTGGTTTGCATTCACTCATTCCAAATCTGAAAAGAACATCTAGAAAGTACTTCCTTTGCATCAAGAAGATGCCACCTTTCCCATAAACAAATTCAATTCCTAAAAAATACTTCAACTCTACAAGATTTGAAAAATTAAACTCCTTACTGAGCTTTCTTTTGATATCTTTAATCCCTGTAACATCATTCACTGTTATGATGAGATCATCAACATATGGCGATATATATACATCTCTATTTTTTTCCTTCTTGTACAATGAAGGATCTTCAATACTTGAGTTGTATCCATAGTTAGTTAGATACTCTACCAATCTCTTACTCCATGTTGGCAATGCTTGCTTCAATTTATAAAGTGCCTTCTTCAACCTGCAAAAAAAGTTTGGATGGGTTCCAACCATTTGAATCATGTATACCTCCTCTTGTACTTCTCCATTGAGAAAAAGTTTTTTGATATCAAGTTGGTATAATGGCCACCTCCTTGAAGCATTGATTGCTACCAAAGTTCTAATTGTTCCCATCTATGAAATCGGGTTGAAAATTTAATCATAATCTATGCCTTTTCTTTGTTTAAATCCTTTGGCAACCAATCTAGCTTTATGTATCGCTATTAAACCATGAGTAGTCCTCTTTACTTTAAACACCCATTTGTTTGGAATAATCTTCATACCTTCTTTCTTTGGAACTAGCTCCCATGTGTGATTGTCTTTGAGACTTTTGATCTCCTGTTTCATAGCTTGCTTCTATTCCTTTTGTGTGTGAGCTTCTTCATATGTCTCAAGATCTTTGTCTTTGATGACGTGCATCATGTATGCAAATTTTTTTCCATGGAACTATTACAACTCAGCCTTTGATCTGGATACCTTGTCCTTGAATATCTTCTTTCATTCCCTTTAGCAATTTTCTTCTTCAACCTACTCAGCTTTACCTGTTGAGTGATCATTTCTTCATATTCTTATTCACTTGCATCTATCTCACAATTTTGAGCACCACTTGCTGCTTCAGCTCTACTCTAAGCTGAATTTGGAGACAAAGAATGATTTCCAAGTCTCCCCCTCCATGTTGAACATTCTTCATTTGACGTAGATGCCTCTGGACTTGAATTTTTTTTGCTCGATTACTGAACTTCTCTTTGATTAGTTCTTGCATAATCCTCACAATCTTCTTCAAGAACCATTTCCTTTCCTTTATCTTCATACCATGGTCTTGGTTCATCAAACTACATATCTCTTGAGAGTCTTACTTCCTTTGTTGTAGGGTTGCAACACTTATATCCTTTTTGCTCCATCAAGTAGCTGATGAAAATGCATTTTTCTTACCTTAGTTCCATCTTTTTTCTAACTTCTTGTGGAATGTGAACAAAGCAAAAACATCCTAAGACTTTGAGGTGTGTAAGATCAAGTTTATTGTCGGAATATACCTGGTTTGGTGTCAAGTTATGTTTTCTCAATATTGTGCACCTATTCATAAAGTAAATGGCAGCTGTGGTAGCTTCAACCCAATAATATAATGGTACCTTCATCTCTTTAAGCATGAATCTTGCAACTTCAATGATTTGCCAATTTTTCCTCTCAGCTACTCCATTTTGTTGAGGTCTATACCTACAAGTAAATTGTATTTCGATCCCATTCTCTTATACAAAATTCAAGAATTCTTTGGAGAAGTATGCCCCTCCAATTGAACTCTAAGGTTTTCATAGACCTTCCTATTTCTTTTGAACTTGAGTTTTGAATCTCTTTAATATAGAGAAAACATTTGATTTTTGGTTCGTATGAAACACCCATAACTTTCTTTAGTGATCATCAATGAAGGTGATAAAAAATCTATTACCAGCCATTGATTGACTCTTGGGTAGGTCCCCATACATGTGTGTGCATCAAGTCCAAGACATTTGGTCAACATAATTGCTTCTCTTGAATGATTTCCTTGTTTGATTTCCTAATTGACAAGCTTCACACAACTTGTGTCAAATTTAGGAAGACCTCTTACCACTTCATGTTTGTTCATGTCCTTTAGCTTTGAATGTTGATGTGTCCTATCCTTTTGTGCCAAAAGTCCAACCTTGAAATCTTCTTGTTCACAAATTGAATGTACATGACCTTTCCATGTGGATGTTGGACGTGCAAAGTGAATATCCTTCCTTCTCTTCTACCTTGAGCAATGACCTTGAAACCTTCTTTTTTATTCTTTATGAAGCATCCATTCTCAATAGATATGACATGATAACCCTTCTCTACCATTTGTCCTATCGAAATCAAGTTCTTTGAAATTGTAGGAACATGAAAAACATTAGATAATACCTCTGCTCTACTTGTATCTCTGAGCCATATATCTCCAATATGTTCAATTGTGTGTTGAGTATCATCACCTATTTCAGCACACCCTTTTCCACTTGGTACATCTAGATTAGTGAACAAACTTTCTTGCCATGACATATGGTTACTACAACCTGAAACAATGTGCCATTTCTTGTCATCTTCATAAGAGCTTTTATACTCACATCTCATTACAGGTAATGTGTCCTTAATATCTTCAGTTGACGTGCTTGCATAGCTGTTTTGAATCCTTTGATTACCTCCATTTTGTCTTCCATTTTTCATCCAACAATCAATCAAATAGTGTCCCAATTTACCTAAATGATAGCATGTTATACCTTTATGAGAATATTAGAGACTTCAGCCTCTTCCCCTACTTCTACCTCGATCTCTTCCTTATGTGTTGTCATTTGATCCATCCTTCTTGTCTTTTGAACCATTTTTGCTATATTTGGATTTTTTTGTGACCTCTTTCGTTTCCTCATGAGCCTCCTCTTGAGTTCCTTCCTTTACCTCAACCTGCATACAACATTTGGTTGTGGCTATCCTTTCCTTTGGAGCCACCAAAGCTAAGATCTTTTGTGATAAGATGAGGTATTAGTTGTTCAAAAATTGGATATGCATCTTTCAAGTTCATGAAAGTTATAAAAGCTTCCATCCTTCATCTTCTCTCAATCGATTGAAAGTACAACACACAAGATATTTGTCTTCAACTATTGTGCCAATAGAAGCTAAAGCATCACTTAGCTCCTTAATCTTCAAAGTATATTTAGCCATGGATTGACTTAAACTTTTCTTGATTGTGTTCAACTCATTCAAGAGTTGAATTTTCCTAGCTTTCAAATCTGTTGAATACATCCTTTCAAGAGATTCCCAAGCACCCATAGATAGTTCTAGATGCTGAATATGCCTATCGTGGCATTAGTAATGAATTATGAAATGAGGAACATGACTTTTCTTATCTTCTCTTCCCATTTCTTTGCTTGCCTCCTTTGGACTTCCATGGTTGTAGCTTCATTGATTCGAGGATGAGCATCATCTCCACTCATGATACCCCACAAGCCTTTCACCTTAGGTAATTTGGCATTCTAAGCTTCCACATGGGATAGTTATCCTTATCCAACTTCTCTACTTGTTGACCCAACTTGGCCATTGAAGACTATCAAAAACTTTGAGTGTTACCTTGAGTAGTTATATAGACCTTTGCTCTTGAGTTTGTGAAGCTCCCCCTTGCTTTGTAGCTCCTTCTTTACCTTGCTTCAGATCTAGCCTTTTTGATGAAGCTTTTGCACGAAATTTGCTCTGATACCAATTGTGTTGACTGCGTTCCACTATGCACAACAAGAAGCATGTAGTGAGCCCTTGTAGGCCTAACACTTGGACATACACCTACATCTTGGATTGCTTGATGCTCTCAAATCAAAAATCAAATAGACTTATGGATTTATTCAATCATACAAGACAAAGGGATATCTCAAAAAAGTTAAAAATCACTTAATGTGGATAAGGTTTGGTCTAGAAACTCAACAAACAAAAGCAGACTACCCGTCCACATAGGTATGCTAAAGAACTGGGCTTGACTCTTGGACTCATAAGTCACATAATATAAAACCTTTGAAATCGATATTTAATGTAGATAAAGAACACAAGATGAGATTTTGAATGAGTTTTTAGCTCAAGAAATGGTTAAATATGCATTGATATATGGATCTCACAACATGACTATGTACAAAGTGACGTACGACTGGAAACAGTCTATGAAAAGAGAAAACAAAAAAATGGCTTCTAAGGTCAAATCTGGCTACTCAAGCTCTTACCTCTTTCTCTTCTTCTTGGGAACATGCTCCCACTCTGCTTTTATAGCCAATCAACATGTGAATAAGTTTGTGCCTTCTTCTTAACTCACCACTTTCATTTGTTTGCCCACTACATGCCACTCACTACAAGGGAGATATTGTATCTATCACCTTTATCTTTACATTTGGTGAACTTATTCAAGCATAGATCATGTGAAAATGAGCTTGCACATTTATCTTCAACAATTTTGTGCAGAAAGGGCATGAAAACAAAGTGTGCAAGTTGAAAAAGGCATTATATGGTTTGAAGCAAGCACCATGTGCTTTACATGCCTACTCGATTGCACATGGTTTTGAGAACACTCCAACTGAGAGAACCTTATATGTTAAATGTGTAGATGATGTACTTCTGATTATTGTTGTGTATCTAGATGTCATGTTGCTCATTGGTCCTAATGCGATACATATTGCTGAATTTAAGGCTGACTTGCGTGCTCTTTTGAGATGTCAAATTTGGGGAATTTGCATCATTATTTGAGAATTCAATTCATGCAAGTTGATGAGGAAATAAATTTTTATAAAAAAAATGTTTGACACATTATTGAAGCATTTTGGCCTTGATTGCAAACCTATTGACATTCCTATGGAAACAGGTTCATGAGTGAGCCTTCTTGATGTTGGGGATGCATTTGATGTTTTTATCTATCAGCAACCTATTGGATGCTTGACCTACTTATGCATAACTTGACCTAATATTCAGTTTCTTGTCACTCGAGTGAGCAAGTTTAAGCATTGCCCAGGTGTCAAGTATTAGCAGGCGGTTAACTGCATCTTTTACTACTTGGGTGGTACCCGACTACTTGGATTGTTTTATTCGAAGGGGGAGCCATTACTGCAAGATTTACATGCTTTTTGTAACTCGGACTGGGCTAGTTGCTATGCTACTTGTGTGTCCACTAGTGGTTTTTGCTTCATGCTTGGTAGCTCATGCATATCTTGGTTGAGCAAGAAGCAACCTACTGTGGCCACTTCTAGTTGTGAGGCTGAGTAAAAGGAAGCTTTCACAATGACAGTTGAGTGTGTGGCCCAGATGCCTTTTGGTTGATTTTCTGCCACCACCATCTTCATTAAAAATCATAGTGCATCGAAAATTGTGAGGAACATTGTGTTCCATGCTTGCAAAAAACACATTGAGGTGCACTATCATTGTCTTAGAGAGAGGTTCTCTGCTGGAGAAATCAATTTGGCATATATGCCCACATAGGATAATGTTGCAGACCTTTTCACAAAGGCTCTACATAGCGAGAACTTTGAAGCTTTCCGCAAAGGTTTGGGCTTACTTCTTTTTGTGGATTGATCCCGTTCCACATAGTTTGGTGCTTCCTTTTACATGAGTGCCAGCTCCTTGTTCACCACATCACTCCTAAGGGGGATTTGTTGATATATTTTAGTAGTGATGTGTATGAACACACTTAGGACTATTGGGGGACTTTTTTCCCTCTTTAGGATGTTCTTTTCCCCAAGTTCTATATATGCCTTACCTCTAATGGGTTACTTATTTTTGTACATTCACTTGTTAATTCATTCAGTGTTGTGTTGTGCTCCAAGATTCTTCTTCTTCTTCCTTGTGATGTTCGCGTGCCTGCATAGACTTCAAACTCCAATGACAATATCTTTAATTTGGATGTCTTCATTTGCATACATATCATTATCCTTTTATTGTAGCATTGTGTTTATACATATCATATCAACATCCAACTCTTTATCTTGTTATATGTATTTATCCGCATGTTCAAATCATCCAATTGCATTTTGTCATTATCGTGCATGGAATCATATGCTTGCATATCAACATTCACGTGTATACCCTCTTTCACTTGCATGTCATTATCTATTTGCATTCCACATGTGCATGCATAACAACATCTATAGTTAACTCTCTCGCTTTTTGAATATCATCTTTCACTTGCTTATCATCGTCCATTAGGTTTTTGTAATTCCCATAAATGGAATCATGTATTTGGATATTAATGTTCTCATACACATTGTCATGTTCATGTATATTTTCATCCAATTTCATGTGTTCATTAACATACATGACCTCATTTATTTGAATGTCTTCATTCACTCACACCACATCATACTCAAGCTCACCATCATCCATGTACATGTCACTATTCATGAAGCCGGTCATTAATGCATCCTAGTTTGTAAGAAATTTCGATCTAGTGGTCAATATTGCACACATGTGACAAATAAAAGATCCATGAAGAGCTTTTCTAATTGCATGCATGGAGCTTTTGGAAAAACTATCATGGATTAATAATATTTTTCATAATATTTTTAAATAGGATTTATAATCTATATTTATAAACCAATTCATAAACTTATATATATTCATAAAATTACACATTACTTAGAGTTCTCTCAAGCTTGGAGGAGTTTTGACAATAGCTTAAGAGTTTTCTAAAGACCTAGGAGTAATCTTCTATGGTATGTATGCTGATCTTTCTTATCACACTTGGAGTTGAAGAAGTTTTGGAGTTGTGGGTACCGCCTTATTCCTTATTCTCATCATCAACAACCTTGGGTGGCTCTCTTTGGCTAGTATGAGTTTTATGAGTTAGATTTTTTCTTCTTTACATACTCTATATATATATATATATATATATATATATATATATATATATATATATATATATATATATATATATATATATATATATATATATATATATATATATATATATATGTATGTATGTATGTATATTCTTTTGTAGCATTCTTAGTTAGTGCAGAGACATTAACATGTTTTACCTTTATCTCTCTTTTACTTTGTGCACTTTGTGTGTCCTCTTGGTGTGTATGCTTTTATCTATTCTCATGATATTGCTAACATTTATATCTTCATCTTCAAATATCAGATTGAGGGTTTATCAAGTATTTTTGAGAGATCTTATCTAAAAATATAAGAATCTATACAAATCTCAAGTATATTCTTCATCAAATTCTAAAATATATGCATACAATATCAATAGATTTTTAATTGAGCATGACACCAAAGGATTTAAATCTCAATACGACTCTTGATTTGAGGAGCTTGAAAATAGGAAATGAGATAGTGAGGTGTAAGGAATTGAACTCACAACCTCTTGGTTAGGAATGTGATGGGCTAACCACTTGCCCCAAAAGCCATGGTTGAGGATTACTTCCTAATCCTCCCTCTTAGCGTGCAGTTCAACCATCTCCTACCTATCAAGGGTGTGGTTCAACGATCTCCAACCTATCACTTTATTACATTCTTCCCCCCTTGGTCAATCATTGTCCTCAATGATCTACTCTTGTATCCCTCTAAATCGGTGATCAGGCCCTTGAACTCCCTAGGTACCCTTGAATTGATGTCCTCAACCTCGCACAGATTCTTAAACCTTGGTCTCTTGAACCCTTGTGCTCAACCTTGGTGTCTTGAACCTTCTTGTTCGCAACCTTGGTGTCTTGGGCCCTTGTTCTCAATCTCAGTTTTGAACAATGTTCTCACCCATGTTTTGGTATCTTGAACCCTCAATCAAGTGTCACCCATGGTTTCTCAAGTGCTTCACACTTCCTAAATATCTCAGTAGATTTGCAAAGCTCGTTTCGAGAGCTTTCCAATGGTATCTTACATATGGTATCTTACATGCCTCCGTTCGACCTACAGATTGAGAGCTACACCTCAATCTTTGTTGGGCTAACTTGTGAAAGCGATGTGTGCTTCTTTGTACCCTTTCATATAGAGGATGTCCAAGCACTTTTTTAGAGGACGTTAGGTCAATCCACCTTTCTCAAGCCTACTTACTAGGCTCTGATACCAATGTAAGGAATTGAACTCAGAACCTCTTGGTTAGGAATGTGATGGGCTAACCACTTGCCCCAAAAGCCATGGCTGAGGATTATTTCCTAATCCTCCCTCTTAGGGTGCAGTTCAACCATCTCCTACCTATCAAGGGTGGGGTTCAACCATCTCCCACCTATCACTTTAATACATGAGGAAACATGTATGTTTTTTCAGGTGACTAGTTTACACTTTTTGGGTGATTGAACGGAGCATTCGGGGCACATCTGCAAGAGATCTAGTGAGCTCTTGTCACGATAATTACAAGCACATGCATATGATCACTGAACTTTTGATGACCTAGAATTAGGGGCACATGAATATTATCAAACATTTAATTATCAAAATTGAAATCACACAATCCATGCATGCAATTCTTATATGTTCAATACAAATGTTGTCCATTTCAGTGCTTGAAATTGGATGCATTAGAAAATCAAGTATCTTCATGCTATAAGGTGATGATCACACAACTAAATTCAACAAAAGCTAAATTCAATAAAACGACATGGCTTAACATTCTCCTTCTAGCATTCTACATCTTGTTGCATACATGCTATTCTTATATGCTCAATACAAAAATTGTCCAATTCAGTGCTTGATATCGAATGCATTAAACAATCGAGTATTTACATGTTATAAGGTGATGATCACACAACTAAATTCAATAGATGAACATGGCTTACCATTCTCCTTCTACCATTCTGCATCATTCTCCTTCTACCATTCTGCATCTTGCTGCATATTTGTTCCATATTTTTATTCCTATATGCATTCCATCTTGTCATCCTACAAATGTTGGACACCAACACATCCCATTGTATTCTAGACGCCTTCATGAAAAAAAAAATCTATTGATGAAAACTCACCGTTCATCTTTGATATTTTCCATTGTGACTATAGATATTATTATTGCTTGCAAAAAATAATAGACACAATACGTATACTCACAACGTAAACGTATAACTACAGCAAATAAACATAACAACTATAGTCAAGTATTTGAAACATACTGCGTGAGATGAACATGAGATGAATTGAGTGTTTCTATTATCATATAGAAACAAAGATGAAGTGTATGGTACAAAGATAGCATAGCATAGTGGTTTAATGTTTTGAGTTTTTGGGAGGAAGTCCTGAGTTCAAGTTTTGGATGCACATATCTTGAGTTCCTCAAGAATGTAAAGTAGGGTCAAGTTTTGACGGTTTTGGTTGGACATATCTTGAGATTCTCAAGAATGTGAAGTAGGGTCAAGTTTTGGTTGGACATATCTTGAGTTCTTCAAGGATGAGTGCCTCTACCTTACGAGGTCGGGTTTGTGAGTGTGCTTCCAATTCATTGTACTCTTAAATTTAAAAAAATGAAGAGCGCGCATGAGATTTTTTAGCGCCACAGTGACCGAACGAAAAAAAGTCAGCTAGAGGACAGTTCCTTCGGCTCATCTAGGATCCTACTTTTTTAAAATGGAGGTTTAGCTGAGGTCTACTCCCCTGGGCATAGTACCCATGGGACCTCCCTTATCCCACAAGAACAAGGGTTTACATAGCTGAGTTAAACTACGGTCACAGCTACCATGGGATAGAACAAGTGGTGGCACAGCCACATGATACATCATTCCATGTTAAACATGTCCCTTACATGTTGCTGGTGGGGGTTGAACCCTCGCCCCCACCTCAAGAGGCGGGGACCCCCCTTATCCCACAAGAACAAGGGCTTTAACTTTGAAATTGCAACTATACAAAAACGGGTATAGTACCCATGGGACCCCCCTTATCCCACAAGAACAATGGTTTACATAGCTGAGTTAAACTGCGGTCACAACTACCATGGGACAGAACAAGCGGTGGAACAGCCACATGATACATCATTCTATGTTAAACATGTCCCTTACATGTTGCCGGCGGGGGTTGAACCCTCACCCCCCCCTCAAGAGGCAAGCGGTCCAACCACCCGAACAGTGGCCTGGGACATCGAGGATCCTACTTCTCAGTGGGCAGTGGGCACATCATCGACCCAAATTTCCATGCTGTCAAAAAACGACCTTTCTGACAGAAGTTCGGGTCTGGCGACCCTCATGTGCCCCGGTAAGAGACACAAAAAGGTAACCATTTTGGTCTTATAAAATGTCACAGATGTCATGACTAAGCAGCTCAAAAGTGCTTAAGCATATTAATCGAGAAGTCTCCAAAAATAACGGCAAGGAACTCGTTTTCAATTATCGAAAAAGACAAAACTCAAGATGCGCATTGTTTGTTGAGTAAAGGCAGAATGAAGTCATGACTCATGAGCCACGGAATTAGGGCGCTTTTGAGAGGAACTGCAGCATATGGATGGATGAATGTAGCTGGAGTGAGCAGTGCTAGTTCATGAAGTAAACTACAAATGACAAGATATGTATAATCCATTCATGCTCAAAGAAGATGGTAATTGCAATTTAAACTGTATTCCGCATTCTTTCCTTCATTGTAATATATCTATGCTGATGCAATTGATGCTCAAAGAAGATGGTAATTGCAATTTAAATTGTATTCTGCATTCTTTCCTTCAGTGTAGTATATCTATGCTGATGCAATTGATGCTGTATCAAGGTAACTAGATTCTACATCAATATTTTGATTCAGTTGTAATCTCCAGCACAACTTTGAGATGGGGTTTCCTCATTCATTATTCCAAATTTTAACCGTTTTACTTATTTGAAAAGGTATTCTAACATAAGTCATCTTTTCATGATATGCAGGATGGCTCAAAGATTTTGGAGAGTGCTGCATGCTGTGCCCCTATCACCACAAAGAGATACTCCAGAAAGCATTCTGTTTTAGTAATGGTTGGATGCACTTCGTATTCCCCTGTATCATCATCAACCTTGAGAAAATCGGTCTGGAAGGCCTTCCTTCATTCGATTCATTTCTTCTGTTCTCCCTGAGGGGGTCATTTTACTCATGTAATAAAAGAGCTCCCCCTATGTAAATGGAGAGAGCCTCTCCTGAGATTGTATTCTGCCCCGAGATTTGTTATGGCAAACTCTTTGTATGTCTTCACGTGCCTCGCATGTAAAAAACCTATAGTATTCTATAATAAATATGAAAGAATTTTTTATAGCAATCATTCACATCTGTAGGACCAATGAGAGTCGCAGCTTCGAGCGTTTACTTTAAGGGCTACTCACTCTTAAATAACAAGGGAAGCAATTGAGTTGGCTGTGTGAGGACCAAAAAGGTTTTATCAAAGGTAGATCTATACTTGAAGCAATTGTCGATATTTGGGAAGGCCTTGCGTTTGCTGAGGAGTCTGCTCAAGATCTGATCTTCATTAAGATCGACTTCGACAAAGCGTATGACAGATTGGAATGGGACTTTATTCTTCAATTACTGAAAGACCTTGGATGTAGCCAAAAGTTCACGAAGATGGTTTCCACTCTTCTTGGAAATGCTTCAACTAGAATAAATATCAACGGTAAGCTCTCTGAGCCCATTCATTTAAAAAGATCAATTAGGCAAGGCTGCCCTCTGGCTCCTTTACTATTCGCTATCGCCTCGAATGGACTCAGTTGCCTATTAAAGCATCACATGGATGCTTCTCAAGGGTCTTTTCTACCTCTAAATCACAGCCAAATGATTGCGAGACCTTTTGCTGATTACATGAATGCCTTTGTGCATAACGATAAAAAGAGCATTGAGGTGTTTTGGTGGTGCCTCAATACCTTTTGTGTGGTGTCAGGTTCAAAAATCAACCATGCTAAAACTGCTTTTAGAGCAATCAATGGACCTACTCCCCAATTGTCGGTGGATCAGGGGTGTCAAGTTATCCCTAGCGATCAAGTCTTTCGCCTCCTTGGCATTCCGATGGGATTCGATATCTCAATGGACCAATGCTGGAACTGGGTGCTATCCAAGCTAGATAGCAAGCTGAATCATTGGAAAGGTATGCAAGTCAACTTGGAAGGACGTGCTATGGTTGTTAACACATTTATGTTGTCTACAATTATTTACTTTATCTCGTGTTGGAGACCTAAGGAGAAAGACTTGGCCAAAGTGGAAAGAATCTGCAGAAACTTCCTTTGGACTGGGGACCCCAACACGAGGGGGATTCCCAAAATCAAATGGGAAACTTGCACTAGCCCCAAAGACTCAGAGGGCTTGGGAATTTTGGATATTATTGGGTTGGCTGACAAGCTGGTGGCAAAGTGGCTTATCAAGGCTTGGAGCAATAGGGAGTCCTCTTGGGCTAAATTGATCTTCAGAAACACAGAGGACCTTACCTTAGTTGGCCATCTTGGTTGGAAGGACATAGGGATTCTCACGCTTTTGTTCTCCCCCCACCCGATGTCCCCTAGAGGCTCTAGCCTCGTGTGTTCCTTATGGAAGAATTGGAACAAGGCCAAACAGTTCATCAAAATCATCACGAAGTGGGCAGCTGGGATAAGACAAAATGACTCTATTTGGTTCTCGATCAGCGGCATTAGGGGGGTGGAATCTTGGAACCTCCAAACTGCAAAGCGGTTACGGAACAAGGGGTTCAAACAGTGGAAACAACTCTGGAAACAAGAGACCAGACAGTGGATTAGGTTCGAAGAATTGGATCCGAGACTTAGAGTTACCTTTGAGGAATGGACTCTTCTTCAAAGTAGGTGTTTAGCATGAGACCACTCAACTACCCGCCTTCTCTGCGGTCAAGATCTTCCTTGCTTGGAGGACCTCAAATGGAGCAATGGTAAGAAGCTACCAGAACCCCCAA
Organism: Ceratopteris richardii; assembly: GCA_020310875.1. Classification (NCBI taxonomy): domain Eukaryota; kingdom Viridiplantae; phylum Streptophyta; class Polypodiopsida; order Polypodiales; family Pteridaceae; genus Ceratopteris; species Ceratopteris richardii. Next base: position 79,800,500 of record CM035415.1, read on the forward strand.
CTTCAAAGAGGATTTAGATGTTCATCACACTCTTAACAAGAGATGGTGCCTTTCTTGGACCAAACTTCGATGAGAACTAAAATTCATGTCTATTTGGCACCCCCTAATTGAGTCAAAAAGTCGGTTCTCATGTGGCAGATTTTGCATAAAGCTATGTGGACCAATGCCAAGGCTAACAAAATTTGTGGTGTGCCACCATGGTGCAAGCGTTGCCATCGATGAATCGAAGATTTAGCTCACCTGTTCTTCGACTACCCTAAGTCGCGTGTTATTTGGCGTCACGTGACCCGAGTATTGAGACTCACGAACCAAATCAACTGGCAACAGGTGATGTTGGATGAGGCGGTCGGCTGCTCATCGAGGCTATGGAATGCCATCAGAGGTGAGACTCTCTGGAAGATTTGGAGGGAGCGATGTGCTGTCAATTTTGGCCAAACTCCTAAGGAATGGTTGATCGAAAAATCCTTGTTTCTCCTAGGTAAAAGAATCTCCCAAGATAAGAGATCTCCACTGTTTAGACATCATTGTATTTATCTCCTCGAAAACAACAAGTTGAAACCCAAATGGGTCCCACATGAGGGTGATGAAAAATTCATCCGTCTCATTTGTAATGCCCTCTAGCTTGCCATACTCCTCCCCTGCATTGTGGGATTTGGGGGGTCCCATGGGCACTAGTCCCATTCACTTGTAACTTTTTTTCTTTATTTTAATTAAAGTCCGGGAGATTAGGCTAAGGCCGAACTTCCTTTTATTTAAAAAGAAAAAAGGGAAGCAATTGAGTCCCAGTTCGCTGGCCTAGTGGTTAGGCCTCTCACCTCTTGAGGCGGGGGCGAGGGTTCAACCCCTGGCAGCAACCTGTAAGGGACATGTGTATCTTGGAATGATGTTGCATGTGGCTGAGGTGCCACTGTTTGTCCATCCCCGCGATAGTTGTGACCGCCGTTTAACCCAATCTTGTAAACCCCTGTTCTTGTGGGATAAGGGGGGTCCCATGGGTACTATGTCCTTCCTTGTACAGTTGCAATTTCAAAGTTAAAGTCAGGGGGAGTAGGCCTCAGCCAAACCTCCATTATAAAAAAAAAGGGAAGCAATTGAAAAATAAGCTTATTCTGAGAGGCGCTTGTTATTACATGGCACATGGATGAACGGGGATCAAAAGTTCAGATATATATGTGCTTTTCTGCCAAGGGTGGAAACTGTCGTTGCTGACCTGTATGATGAAAGAAAGGGTGATCTGAACGGACTACCACCCCTTTGGTTTTTTCAGTTTGGTCACCCAATGACTAAACGAAGAATAGAATTGATCATTATTCTATAGAAAGCATGAGATAAAAATTTGAATTCGAATGTGTCCCTAAATCAGGTCATCAGAGCATTTGCCATACCCATCATGCATGTGCCCTCAAATCTCTCTTGGATCACCCTAAAAGTGTAATCAAAGGAAGTGATGAAAGATTTGTGTGATAAGATATCCAACATGTATGTGCACTCAAATCTCTGTTCGATCACCCTAAAAATCTAATGGAGTGAACGGGTGAAAGATGCATGTGCCCCGCTAAGAGTGGGAATTTTGTGGTAGGTGTCTTCTTTTACGGACATCCTCCTACTATCACTGTCACAGTGCCACTGTAGGAAATCTTGTTTTTCATAACGCACAAAGCGAAGAGTAAAGAATCAAATTTCCTGTGTGTTCACCTATTTTGTGTAGAACTGATTCTGATACAGCTCGCACACGCCTGAATTCCTGTGGAAGAAGCGGGGATAAATCGTCACTTCGGAAACCTGGAAATGCCCTTCAAAGCTCTGGGTAGAGACATTCGTTCTTAGGATAAGGCAGGTGACGCTCAACTCGGCGACATGGAAAAAGAAAAAGCCCTTCAGAGTCCCTCGAAGAGTCGAAGTGTGAGCCGATCTGCGTGAGAAGCCTCCAAGTTCCCAAGGTCGGCGAGTCGCGGCAAGTCCCAAGGCGTTCAACAACGGCAACTCCGTGATGTTTCTGCTTCTAGAAACTGAAATTGAACGAGTCGAACTTCAAAGAGGAAAAGGGATGAGATGGTATGATAGATCTGCAGAAGGTTATGGACGTGTTAAGCAGCTTCACGTGTAGCCGATGGGAAGACCATGAATGGTTATCGATTGTGTGCCCCTCACTACCAGCGTAACTACTATCTCGGGCTCGTTATCAATGCCGAGCCGCTGTAAATTGTCGCCAATTTCGAATATCGGGTTCGTGTGGAGCAGTTTACATGGAGCAGGAATGACGTTGAAGGTGCCCACGTATTCAGCACTGCTAATCGGGGAGCTGGAGTTGGCGTCGGGAAGATTAACGAACACGATTAGAGAAAGAAAGGTATTTCTGATCACCTGCAGCCCTTCCACTATGAGAATCTCTTTCTGTTTCTTACGAATGTCGGGCCTCTTGACAATGGTGCAGAGCGCAGAACTGAAGCCGATGGCGCCGTTTCGGAGAGCAAGGCCAACGTCCGAAACACCATTGGCGCGTGCTGCGAGGACGGCGCTGCCGGTAGTAAAGGGAAGGGGAGAGAAATTAGTCCATAACTCATCGGCGAGGACGTCAGGGTAGCTTACGCCCAGTCTGTTGTTGTCAAGTGCGTCGCGGAGGATGACCTTTACAAGTCTGGCTGTCTCGTCGTAGATGTAGAACTCGGCATCAAGGAAATCAGAGTCTGCATGAAAAGCGCGGCGACCACCAGGCATGTCGTAGAGCCATTTCTCCCAGAGGCGGTCGATATTGCCGTGGTGGGCGTAGAAGATGGGATCCCGGGAGGCGGTGAGGAATGTTCCCATGTCCTGGTACAGCATTCGAGTCGGATCTCCTGTCCAGAAGTGCACGGCATTGTGAATGCCATTCTCCATGCTTCCACCCAGGGGTGTGCTTACCGCCGTGGCGCTGGATATGTTCGTACCTTGCCTGCAAAGAAGAGAATCGTCCATGAACTCAGGCATCAGAAGCAATATATTTCAGGACTTTTGGAGGATCGAGATTGGATTAGTCATAACATGCAGTAGCTAATTTTGTTCCTTGCCTGGAGCGTAGAGAACCACCCACAAACTCAGACATCAGAAACAATGCAATTGCAGGATTTTGGAGGATGGAGATTGGTTAAGTCATCATGCGTAAAAGAAAGAACGTACTTTGTGACTTTTACGAAAGTTAAAACAAATTGAATGAGATCAGAGAAAAAAAAACTGGCTAATTAGCATGAGCTGATTGAGATTTGCTGAAATAGATTAGTGATAAAGGAATAAGAATCACTGAAGCAACTGGCTGGTTAACTTGAGTTGAATGAGATCGAGAGAGAGAGATACATAAGTACAAATTAAGAACAATCGATGAATATGGCTAACTAATTTGTGATGAATGAGATTTCGCGAGAGAGTATAATGAGAACGGCGTAAGATGCACCGAAAAAACTGGCAAATTAATTCAGAGAGAGAATGGTGAGTGTGGAGTACGAATTAATGGAAAAGCTCCCTACTTAGCTTGAGTTGAATAAGATCTAATTAGAGAGAGTAGTGAGTAGAGAGTAAGACCTGTTGAAAGAACTGTTGAATAAGATCTAATTAGAGAGTAAGAACTGTTGAAAGAACTGAAAGATAGAGCTCGTCCAACCTTGCATAGCCAAGTGGTTTGAGGTCTTGAATCTTTGGGAGGAAGTCCTGAGTTCAAATCGTGGTTGGACATGTATCTATGAGTGGTGCGTCCAACCTTGCATAGCTAAGTGGTTTGACGTCTTGAATCTTTGGGAGGAAGTCCTGAGTTCAAAGCGTGGTTGGACATGTATCTATGAGTGGTGCGTCTACTTTGCGAGGTTGGATGTGAGAGTCTATTTTCAATTCATTGTACTCCCCAAAAAGAACACAAAAAAGTGAGCTGAATGAGATTTGATGAGGGAGAATAGTGAGTAGGGAGTAACTAGAGTCATTGAACCGGATGATTAACTTAAGCTGGGTCAGATTTGGTGAGAGAAAATAGTGAACACGTACTAAGAAGTACTGACAAAACAGACGGATTAAATTAAGCTGAATGAGATTGGGTGAAACAGAATGGTGAGAAGGGAGGAAAAATCACTGACAAAACTGGCTACTTAACTTGAATTCCGAGATAAAACGACGATGTGTGTTTTCCATTAATCACTGGCTGTCGCATAAAATTTAGAAGGGAAGCTAAGAGCTTATTACCTGTATGCTCCGCCCATGAAGGTCTCCGCCGTGGTGGCGGTTACAATGTCTTGGTACATGGCGTTAAGGTTCTGCTTTATTATTTCAGAGCGACCGCCATTAATTCCAGGAACAAGTTTGACGATGGCGGGAGGCAGATTGGCTTGATTACGCTTCTCATCATAGAGCGAGGAGCCCTTCTCGAGGAACATGGCGGGCATCACATTTCCCCCAGTTCCAGAATACCAGAGAGAAGCTCGGATCCCCGAGCAGACTAGCAAGAATCCTCTCATGGAAATACAGACACCACCTATGCCATTCTCATCATAGAGCGAGGAGCCCTTCTCGAGGAACATGGCGGGCATCACATTTCCCCCAGTTCCAGAATACCAGAGAGAAGCTCGGATCCCCGAGCAGACTAGCAAGAATCCTCTCATGGAAATACAGACACCACCTATGCCATGGAAGGAAAAGCCAGTTAAAATGCACCTGCACAACAGCGCTGTCGCCGCCAAGCTGCCGATAGGCTCCATTGCAGAATGCACAGTGCAACCTAGACTGCGCAGACAAACTACGAGGGTCGTCCTCCGGCAGCGAACGCATAAGATCGTAAGCGCGCGTGTATTTGGCGATGTACTCGGCGCTCACCCGATGTGCAGGCATCCGCACGCGCTTCTTCCTCGGCCGGTATCTCTGGAAGGAGAAGTCGACGACACCTCCCATTGGGATGGGCAAGCAGCAGTTGACGTGAATGGTGGTGGAGCGACCCACTATCGACGTATCCGTAGCAAGCTTACAGTGTCTCATATCTGGGACGCGAATAGGTGACCCTAGTGCAGAGGGCGTTCGGATGAACATCACACCCACCAGCCTCATGACCACTAAAGCCATCGCCCGGAACAGTCCACCAGTACATTTGTTCATCACCACTGTTTAGTAAGCTTATTTGAGGGAGAACTTGATGTTTCCCTTCGCCGACAGTAGGAGCTGCTGGTGACGCAGAGGAGCTCAAAAGAGAACGCCTGCCCTGTACGAAGAGCAGCTGCAACGATAGCGCTAACGGAGGCTTCTTGTTGCTGTCCGCGACATTGTTGCTTTGGATGAACAGAAAGAAGAGAGCCGATGCGACACAAGAGAGGGATCCACCCTCCACGTCTACTCCATCCAAACGCTGAACGAGGAATCATACGTACTTAAGGCTGCGTAGCCGTTAGCGGCTATGGTGGATCTGAACCATATTGTGAACTATTTTTTTCTTTGAGAAAAGCAAGAAAATTATATTAAAGTGGGATGTACATAATGTGCTTTGGGCCAAAGACATATTGTGGACTATTGGGCACCCATTTCGTTGGATTCCGCACTGAAGCTAACGCACACATGAGAGTGGGCCATATGTGATTAATGTGATTATAGTCTTTTTTTTTTTGAAAAAAAAACCTAAATGGAGGTTCAGCCGAGGCCTACTCCTCCAGGCTTTAACTTTGAAATTGCAACTATACAAGGAAGGGCATAGTATCCATGGGACCCCCCTTATCCCACAAGAACAGGGGTTTACATAGCTGGGTTAGACTGTGGTCACAACTATCGCGAGGCACGACAAACGGTGGCACATCAGCCACAAGATACAAGTTTCCATGATAACATGTCCCTTACATGTTGTCGGCGGGGTTTGAACCCCCACCCCCGCCTCAAGAGGTGAAAGGTCCAACCACCCAACCAAGCGGCTTGGGACATGTGATTATAGTGGCACAGAGGCAATTCAAATGCCCTATCATTTGAAGAGTTAGTTTTTGTTATGTTGCAAGAAGATCAATCTAGACAGAACAGGTTCATTATGCCTGTTGCAGATCAAGCTCTCCTGACTAGTCGGAAGGGCAAAGGAAAATGGAGCTTTTCTACTAGTAAGCAGAAATCTGTAAATGCTGCACATTCGAAGAAGGAAGACAAAGATGAGAAGAAATCAGAAAAACAAAAATTATTTTGCAAATACTCTAAAGCAAATGATCATGTCATTAAGAGCTGTCCAAAACTGGCTGCTAAAGAGGAAAAGAAAAAAGAGGCTGGAATGGTTATTGCAAAGGCCTCTACACCAAAAACAGAGTCTACTAATCTTGTGTAGAATGAAGAATGGGTGTTTACTACTGTTTGCAGTTTTGACCCATCTTCTCATGAGCACTATATGTCTGCAGTAGACTCAGATGTTTGGTATTTTGATAGTGGGGCAACCAAACATATTACCTTGCAACGCAATTTCTTCACTTCACTTGAACCTGCCCCTAGAAGGAATATTGTCACATGCGCCAACGACTCATCTAATCTTGTCATGCGAGTTGGTAAGATCATCCTGACTACTGCTGATGGTAGTTCTTTCACTTTGACAGATGCTTTATTTGTGTCAGGGATCAAGAAAAATCTGTTATCAATTTTTGCATTAGCCAAGATTGGCTTGGTTGTGAAATTTGTTGATGATAGATATATAATTCATGATCTGTCAAATGGCGATATGATTATTGCTTCTAGCATTTTATGTCGTGGGCTGTATAAGCTCATAGACTATGAAAGATCTGTGAATGATTCAACATGTGCAGTACATGATTCTCAGGCTATGTCAGATGCAAAGCTTTGCCATGCATGCTTTAGTCATCTGAATTTTGCTAGTTTGCTACGCCTGCAAAAATTTGAAATGATGTCCTCTTTGCCCAAACTTAAGGCACTCGAAAAACATGTCTGTGAAGGCTGTATTTTGGGCAAAATGCAGCATTCCTCCTTTTCAAAAGATGGTTCAGTTTGGGCTACTCAAAAATCACAGCTTGTACATAGTGATGTCCGTGATCCTATGCAGATACCTTCTTTTGGAAACTATCTTTACTTTGTGACTTTCATTGATGATTTTTCCAGGCATGCATGGGTATATCCATTGAAAGCAAAGTCTGAAGCATTCATGTGCTTCAAACAGCTTTTGGTTTTGGTTGAAAATCTATCAGCATATAAAATGGGCACCTTCCATTTTGATCGAGGAGGGGAATATATGTCTTCTGACTTTAATGCATTTTTGGATGAACGTGGGATAAAACATCAATGTACAATATCATACACCTCAACGGAATGGATTTGTTGAACAAAAGAACATGTTACTCATGGAAATGGCAAGGTGTATGGTCAAGAGTTAGGCTCTATCACATAGTTTCTGGGTTGAGGCTATCATGTGTGCATCATATGTACTTAACAGGTGTTCCACTAAAGCGTTGCACTTTATGACTCCATATGAGGCTTGACATGGTCGTAAGCCATTTGTTGCTCACCTACGTGTTTTTGGTTGTCTGGCATATGCATTAGTGCTTGAACGACATCGTAGGAAATTGGATGATAAAGCAATAAAATGTATTTTTGTTGGGTACAGTTCTAAAGGCAAAGGCTATCATCTATATCATCCACAGACTAAATGCATTTTGGTTAGCTGTGATGTTGTTTTTGTGGAAGATGTTATTCAGCCTTTACTTTCATGTACAAAGGAGACATCTGTTAGCTCCAAAGACATGTATGATACTTTGCTTCCTCTTTTTATAGGTGGGCAGTCTAGTGTTGGTCCTAATGAGGCAACTTCTCAACCTTTACATGTTTCATATGATGATGCAAAACATTCCATTTCTGATGTAGATTTACATGATGTACTTGTTGATTAGAGAGTTGATATTTAGGAGGCAAAAATTATGCCAAAATGGCTAGTGCAGATTTTGCGTGGTAGCAAATTAGATGCTCCTTTGTCATATCATACTTGTTCTGGGTCTCATAGTGCCTCTTTTGCATCAGATTTCTATGCTATGGCTGCATCTAGTCTTTATGATGAGACTAAACCTGTTTCGTTTGATGAAGCATAAAATTTTGAACATTGGATGGCTGCAATGCAATATGAATATGATGCTATCATGAAAAATGGTACCTAGTCTTTATGTGGCTTGGCTCTTGGCAAGAAGGCCATTGGCACTAAGTGGGTATACAAGTTGAAGCATAAATGTAATAAAGTAAGTCTATGATCCAAGGGTCTGGCCGGTTCAGACAGATCTGAAATCAGACATGGTTTGGTCATCCATGTGTATGACCAAAGATCTCGAGTTTAGACTTACTAGAACGTCTTGTACTCTTGTGAACAAGTAATCCACTTAGCCTAGTGGTTAAGACTCAAGGGTGTGAAGGAAGAGGTCTTGGGTTCAATCCCCATGGCGTACATGGGGAGAGTGTTTTGCCCAAAGAACTCTAGAATCTTCTAGAAGAATCCACTGGAGTTAACTCTAGCTAACTAGGACACTTGGCACACATGTAGTTACATGGTTGACACTTGGATGGTTAGTATCCACCTGCCCATGCAGGCCGTCCCTTGGAGAGAGCTATATATAGAGGCATTTGGTTGGGAGGAGAGTCATCTCTCTAGCACGTGGTGGTCGTAACAGTCATTCTCTTGCATTGGTATCAGAGCCAAGCTCTCATGGTGACCTTGGGGAATATCATCACCTTCCTCATAAGTTTTGGTGAGATCTTGCGGATCCAACTTCTCCATATTGTTCTCTCTCTCTCTCTCATTATGTGCGTCTCCTCCTTATTGGTTCGAGCTCAAGCATATTTATTGTGGCAAAATAATGATGGAGTCGGATGTCATCCACGGATACTGAACCCGGGACTTCATCTTGAAGAAGCAAACTCTGTAACCAGGAGAGCAAGGTGGCTTTGTGATAGCAGACTTCCTCGGTTTTTTATTTGTCTGATGTATACGGTCTATATCTTTGAAGATCAAAAAGGAAAAGAAGACAAGCTAATCGCATGGAGTGACAACCGAGAGTGACAACCGAGATTTGAACCGACGATGCCATGTTGAAGGATGGTCTGCGCTATTCAATCCAGGCTCATTCCGTGAGTAATATTCTTTGCATACATATTTACTTCGTGCAAATGGTGCTCTTTAGTGCCCTTACAGAAGCGGACGTCATGTTGGTCTGCCTCGGCTGCTGTAGATGCTACAGAGAGCCATTTTATAGCAGACGTAGGATACAACAGCATAATTGTTTATGGATCAAGCCTGTGCGCCTCTTATGAGATATAGAAATAGTACATCCGAGCTTATGATCGATGATGCATAGATTTTCAATCTTTTAAAAGTTTATGTATACTTCTATAGAATCTCTGCGCATTAGATGCGGGAACATGAACATAAGGATTCGAACATGGGTCTATTTCTGTTATACTCTGCGCAGCAGAACTCTGTAGATGAGATTACCAAAAGGAAGTTCTGAACAGAGAAGATCGCATCCGGTCTTGAACCAACGACCTCAATGTACAAAGAGGTTTTTCTTAATGCTCATCGCTCATAAACAAACTGTAAGACGGTAGCGCACATTAAGGATTGAACCTGTCTCCCGGACGCTTGTCTTTGCATGGGAATCGGCCATGACCAGCGCCTATTAATAAAAAGAAGATGAACGGGATCAAACTCGCGACTGGCTCGTTGACAGGGCTTTGCTACAACACCGCAGCCGTCAAGGACTGCTTACGTAGCTATAGAGAACATTACATCCGGCATTGTTTCATACAAAGGAGCTCTTTGCATAGAGGATCGCTTCGTAAGGCAAGGGCACTCAAACTAAGATGCAGATCGAACATACTTTCAGGTGGACGCTAAGGGTGGGAATCGAGCCACTTTCCTATCATTCTGGAGCACTGCTCTATTTCAAGAGCTCAAAAATGTTGCCGACGGGGCTTGGACGATGATCAAGCGGACGAATTACTCTTCCAAAGGATCAAGGGAAGGACGAAGCTCTATGTGGAGCTAAGTATTTTCCAAATTATGTTTTCATTTTGATATTTTTTTGCTTGAATGCTTTCATTTCGGATGCATTAATTAGGACTAAAAGTCGGATGCATTAATTAGGACTAAAAGCATAGTCCAATTATGATTATCTCAACATGAAAGCTAATTAGAGAACTAAACGGTATTGAAATGACACAAAAGTATACAAAGTACTTTTCAGTTTTAAGCATGCAATTGAAATTTCTATTTCCATTCATGCACAAAAATGAAAAGATTATTTGTGCATAAAAGAATGTTTTATGCACATCAAATTCACACTTGCTTGGGAAAGGTAGTTAATTCTCCAGTTTATGTGCTTGAATAATTACCTTTTGCCAGAATAGCAAACATGTTGTTTTTGCATGGATGCTTGTTTGCATACCTAATAAGCTTGAGATTTGCTTAAGTTCATTACACGTGCATGTACTAACATGCATTTGCACCCAAGAATGGGCATTTGCATACATGAACATGCATTTGCATCCAAGTAGATGCATGTGCATATGCATGATCTTTTGGTAAGTAGTTGAACACATATACTTTCGTTCCTTTCTTTTTCTAACTTGACTTAGCTAGGTAGGAAAAATAGAAAATTGCCTAGTTGCAAGGATCTTGACTATCATGCAACTAAGTATCTAGTCTATTTTTTCCAAAAAAAGTGATACATAAGTATCAATTAGTAGGAGTCTTTTGGAGGAAAAGAAAGCATGTTGAAAGTAAGTATTTATTTTTTCTTGTCATTAAGATGCCAAGAACATAGAGCTACTTTCCAATGTGCATGCTCAGTCTAAGTTTGGGAAGAAACCTAGACATTCTTAGCAACTAACGTGGATTTAGTTGTTTTTGGATGTTCATGTTCATGCACCCAAGTAGGGAAGTTTCTGTTGAAACACAAACCAATTGAACTTGTAAGTTCAGCAAAATTTGGAAGGTTTTATACTTAAAATATTCATCAAACACTGATGAAAATAAGAAGTATTGAACTTCTAGAATCTCTAGAACTCTAGTGTTCATAGACGTTAGTTTCCAGAAATCTTTCAAGAAAAGTCTAATAGCAAGTAGTTCCTAGTAATTCCCCAAACCACTAGTTTTGGTACTTAAGTCCAAATAGTGATATAACTTAAAGTTATATCACTAGTAAGAAGGTAAGAATTGAAGTAAGAAGGTACTCTAGTAAGAGATGTTTAGACTTTAGGATAAAATTCACTCACACATCAATGAGTATAAAATAGGGTAGATTATTGTGGTTTTACTCGGCTCTGCCGATACCACTGCTTGTCGATGCGACGAAGGCTGAACCTTATTAAGCCTGCAGAATTCGCCACACCCAAGAAGAACTAAGCTAGTGTGACTTAGAACACCTCTGTAATCAATCAATAGCTTAGCAAAGTTTCTGACGCTTAGCGTATAAGACTGCACTCTAAATTCACTGAAAAAATTTCACCGAAACTTCACCAGACTGTCACTAGACTGACACCGTAATCGTACCGGAATGAACTTCAGTTCTGTTTATAATTACTTCAAATGAATGTTTATGAAGTAAGGGAGTGATGCGTGTACTTCCTTAACTTACTGAACTCTTTATGAAGTTTAAGGAAAAACTCCAGTAGGTCAGAAAACCTCTTTCCGGTCAGGCTTTGTACTGTGTGTAGATATCTTTTCCACCGGAAACCTTAATCAACTGAAAGTAGAGATGTCTAGCTATAGAATGAGCTATCTCTCATACAAAACTTTGCATTAATCTACGAGATCTACTTCATTCTTCTACCGAAAATTACTTGTTTACTGAGAAACTGTAACTGATCAAAAATATGTTTACTGTGAAAACTTTAACTGTTAACTATCTTTAACCGTAGTATGATGATACTTCGGTTTCTCACATACAAACAGTGCACGTGAATTTCCACATGAACATGTGTTTTCTATTAGAGAAGATGTGTACAAACAGGCTTGGCCTCTTCTTGCTCAAGCTACAGAAACTCTCCTACAGTGAGTAGTTCCTTCCTACCATCTCTCTCAGATGAATACCCGACATTTCAGGTTTCTGTTATTCATCTTTACATACGCGATCTCTGGTGTCTCCTTCTACATACGCGATCTCTGGCGTCTCCTTCTACATAACTAAAAACTCTCTGTCTCTCTCTCTCTCTCTTCTTCTATTTGTGCTCTTATTTATACTGCGCGCTCTTCTCACGCACGTTCTTATTCGCACTTCCCCTTCTATTATTCCTATGCACGTTCTCTCTATGTACAGTTTGATTCGGTGTAACGAACTCTGATCCTGGAAGATTCTGTACTGTACATAACGTTCGTGGATTTGTCCCTCCACTAAGGCTTTTGATTTTCTTTGATTCTGCTTCTCTTTTCTTTTTCCTTTTATGTATGTCTGTTTGTCAAATTCGTGAGTGTTTCTTCAACAGCTCCCCCTCAATCACTAATTTGACATCTTCCGGTCTTTCATATATCTTCCTTTCTTTTATACCTGCCATCTCTTTGAATCTGTTTATCTTTGTTCCATCCAAGCTCTTTGTCAAAATGTATGCAATCTGATCTTTTATCGGAGTGTATACTATTTCTATATCTTTCTCCATTACCTTTTCCCTCAGGAAATGATACTGAATCTCTATGTGCTTTGTTCTTGCATGAAATACTGGGTTTGCTGCAAGATACAACGAGCTCATATTATCTCCATGTATGATAGGTACACCTTGATCAATACCCATGCTTTTGAACAAGGTCTGCATCCATATTATTTCTTTAGCTGCTTCTACGAGTCCTTTGTATTCGGCTTCTGTTGATGCTAACGCTACTGTGTGTTGCTTCTTTGAACACCAGCTTACCAGCTTATCTCCTAGGTATATCATATACCCGTGTGTTGATCTTCTGTCATCTTGACTTCCAGCCTAGTTTGAGTCATTGTATGCTTTCAGCTTTATATCTGACGTAAAAGGATAATATAATCCTTCTTTTATAGTTCTTTTGATGTATCTAAGAACTCTTTGTCCTGCAACCCAATGTTGATCTGTCGGACAATGCATGAATTGTGAGAGAACTCCCACTACATAACTAAGATCTGGTCTCGTTAGCGTAGCATAAATTAAACTTCCTACTAATGAATGATATCTCTTCATATCTTTAAACTCTGCACCACTGTATCTGCTGAGTTTATGATTTACTTCAAGCGGTGTTGAAGCTTCTCTGCAATTCTCCATATTAAACTTCTTCAGTAAGTTTAAGAGATACCTTTCTTGTGAAACATATACACCATGATCTGTGTATGTGATTTCCATTCCTAAGAAATGTGATAACTTCCCTAGGTCACTGATCTTGAACTCTCTTTCGAGTAGTTTCTTTACTTCTGTAATCCCTTCATCTGAGGTTCCTGTGATTATTAAGTCGTCTACATAAATACAAATGTAGATCATACCTTCTTCTGTTCTCTTTATGAGTAGACTTGCGTCTGCCTTCGAACTTTGGTATCCAAGTTCATTTAGATATTTCACAAGTCTGTAATTCCAAGCTCTTGGAGCTTGCTTCAGTCCATAAAAACCTTTTCTTAATCTGCAGACAAAGTTTGGGTATCTGAAACTTTCAAACCCTTCAGGTTGTTCCATGTACACTTCATCAGAAATGTATCCATTCAAAAATGTGTTCTTTATATCTAGCTGACTTAGCTTCCATCCTTTCGATGCAGCTACAACAATTACTGTCCTTATGGTTGACATTCTTGCCACCGGACTAAACGTCTCATCATAATCTATGCCACGTGTCTGAGCATAGCCTTTGACCACTAGCCTTGCTTTGTGTCTGGCTATCCTTCCATCTGCAAATTTCTTTATTTTGAAAACCCATTTATTTCCGATTACTTTCTTACCATTTGGTTTCGGAACAAGTTCCCATGCTTGTTCTCCTCCAGTGCACTGATTTCTTCTTTCATTGCTTCTTCCCATTGCTTCTTGCCTTTAGCTTCATCATAGCTCTGTGGTTCTTCATCATCTTTGACCATATATGCGTAATCGTTCTGAGTTATGTATGAGGTATCATATGAATACCTTTCTGGTTGTCTTCTAGTCTTGCTTGACCTTCTTGGTTCTTCATAAGTGTCTGAATACACTTCTTCATCTTCATTTCTCATACCTGATCCGATCCTGGATGTACTTGCCTGCATATGATCTTCATCTCTGTTTACCTGCACAATTGATTTTCCTTTCTCTTTCCTTCTTACCTCTTCTTCAATTTCTTCAGTCGTATGACTTTGATCTGCATACCAGCTTTTCTGTTCATCAAAAGTAACATCTCTAGAAACAATAAATTGTTTCGTTAGAGGATTCCATAACCTATAACCCATCTGTTTTTCATCATATCCGTTGAACATATATTTCTCTGCTTTCGGTTCAAGCTTATGTCTCAGTTGTGATGGTACATAAGCATACACTACTGATCCAAACACTTTGCAATGATCAAGTGTTGGCTTCTTTCCCCACCAAGCTTCATAAGGGTTCATTCCTTCTAATGTTGTACATGGTAATCTGTTTACCAAGTATGTAGCTGTGTTTACAGCTTCAACCCAAAGATAATTTGGACAATCTTTTTTGTTTAGCATAGCTCGTGCAAATTCAACTAGAACTCGGTTCCTTCTTTCTGCTACTCCATTTTGTTGTGGCGTATATCTGCAGGTTATTTCTCTCTTAATACATGCATTCCAAAGATAGTCATTGAATTCTTGGGAGAAGTATTCTCCCCCTCCATCAGACCTCAGTCTTTTAAGTTTTCGTCCGGTAAGTCTTTCAGCATATGCATGAAAATGCCTGAAAGCTCCAAACACTTCTGATTTCTCTTTCAAAACATAAAGAGTTATCCACCTTGTTGCATCATCAATGAATAAGACATAGTACCTCGATCCGCTGATTGATCCTTCTTTCGTTGGCCCCCATACATCTGTATGAATAAGCTCGAGTACTCCATCATGTTTGAATCCTTTCTTCTGGAAAGGTAACCTGTGGGCTTTTCCCATCTGACATGCTTCACACTTATGAATCATATGTTGATTCTGTATGTTCGGTAATCCTAGTACATACTGATTTGTGATCATAGCTTTAATTCCTTTTTCATTGAAATGACCTAATCTCTTATGCCATAGATCAAGTTCTGTAATTATCTTTTCTCCATGTGTGAGCAACGCTTGGCCGATGTTCCCTTGTACTCTTAAAGTAAAGAGTCTTCCTTCTTTCTTTCCAGAAACGATCTGATTATATCCATTCTCGGGATCTTCTACAAATACTCCTTTGTTTGTAAATCTGGCCTGAATACCTTTTTCAGCTATTTGTCCCACACTGATCAAATTTTTTGGTATTGTTGGAACATACAAAACATTGGTTAGCAAATCTGCTCCACTCTTGCATTTCACTTTTCCAATTGAGTGTACACTATGCCTCGTATTGTCGCCTGTTTGAACAGTATGACTGGAACTTCCTTTTTCCAATTCTGACATCAGTTCTATATTTCCTGACAAGTGATTAGAACATCTAGAATCAATGTAAAATACCTTTAGGTCTTCATTTTTTGATGTGCTGATAGAGTTCATCATCAACAATGTATGACTTTCATTCTGCGTGTCATTTGCGTAGTTGTTGTAGGTGGTGTTGTAGGATTGATTCTGTCCCCAACTTCTCACTCCACCTCTACCATAACTGCCTCTTTGGCCTTGTCTGTCTCTTTGATATCTTCCGCTCCTAGTTCTCCTATTATTGTTCTGATTCTGATTTGATCCTTGTTGATTGTGCCAACAGTCATGAGCCAGATGATTACTTAATCCACAAATCTAGTAGGCCTTCTTGTTGGTATTCTGGCTACTTCTTCCTCTTCCAAAACCTCTTGCTCTTCCTCTGCCAGTGCCTTTACCTCTTGCGTAATAGGCCTGAGAGCTCGACTCTTCTTCGTCTTTTGGTTTACCTTTGTCTTTCTTCTTGTTCTTCATGTACATTGCAGAACTTTGTCCTTTATCTGCATCTCCTTTCAGGTCTTGCTCATATGTGAGCATCAAATCAAGCAACTGATTTAAATCTGGTACAAAATGATTTAAAGAAAGTTTAGTTGAGAGTATGAAAGGTTTCCACCTTTCATCTCCTCTCAAACCTGTGAGCACTTGCGCTATCAATCTTTGATCTTCGACATCTTCATTTATGGATCCAAGACTATCTGCTAGATCCTTCATCTTAGTAACATAGTCACTAATGCTTTGACTCGACTTCTTTTTGAATGTCGTAAATTCAGACCATAAGCTAGCCTTCCTAGCTTTCGTAGTATTTTGGAAATGATCTTCCAATGCACTCCATATGTCCTCTGCTTTCTCCAGACCTCTAATGTGCGGTAGTAGATGGTCTGTTACGGTATTATAGATGTAGGCTCTTGCCGTTGCATCTTTCTTCTGCCACAGCTTCAAGGCTTCTAATTCTTCTTTTTCCGGTTGACTATCATCTTCGAAAGTCGGCTTCTTTTCTTCTCCGGTCACATACATCATTAAGTCCTTACTCATAAGTAAGGCTTCCATGCGCATTACGCATGTGGGATAATTATCTCTGTCCAGTTTGTCAATTAACGTGGTCTGCCATAATTTTTCCAGTGAGTATGATGTTAAGGGTTTTACCACTTCTCTTGTATCTTCACTTCCGGTTGTTCCTTGAGAACCTTTTTGCTTTTCAGAATCTTTCGGTTCTTGGGTCTATCCTTGGCTCTGATGCCAATTGAGGGTGGATATTCTGGCTCTGATACCACTGTTGTGGTTTTACTCGGCTCTGCCGATACCACTGCTTGTCGACGCGACGAAGGCTGAACCTTATTAAGCCTGCGGTGTGGAGGTGATCGCAATCCGAGTGGATCGGGTCCGGTCGTGGCACACACAGGGTATATGAAGCTAATGAATGTTGGATGGTTTAAGGACATGAAAGTGAAATTAATGTTGAGTATGGAGAAGAGAGAGATGTTGAAATGATTATGGGAATGGGAAAGTAAGAGTGCAATTTAGATTTATGAACATGAATGATAAGAATGAAAGAGAACCATACACACGAATCAAATTTGGAAGGAAGAATGGTCCATTGAAGGAGCTTCTTAAACACTTCCTAATTCTAATTCATATGCATAGTCTTCTTTGGATGATATGTATGCATGACGTGAATAGATGGAATCCTTACACATAAACCAGTTTCGAAAGGAAGAATGGTCCAATATTGGAGCTTCTTATACACTTTCAGAAACTAATCAATATGTATGGGTATGTATGGTTTATATGCATGCAAGTGAATTATGATAATAGAGTTTACTCACAAGCTCAAAGAAACATCCTCACTAGTTCAACGCAATACTGCGGAGCCTTCTCACACATAGAAGAAATAGAAGACATGTAAAAATACTTAAGAGACTGAGAGAGGAGACAAGAGACAAGTGACAAGTGACATGAATTAAAAGGATTGGAATTAAGATACATGTATAAGATCGTCGTGGTACGTCAAGCTAGGCAGTCTACTGATCAAAGGTGGTTCCGACCCTCAAACCATGATAGTTCAACCGAATATCACACGTAAGAAGGTGAGTTCCACTCCAGTGACCCAATGTCTGTCTAGGCTCGTAACGTCTAACTAAAGAAGTCTAAGACTCATTAAAATCAGCTCTAACTCACTCACACGCTCCACCGAGGGTGAGCCAAGATAGAGATGCTGGTTTCAAGAGCCTATCCTAGATTGGAATTCTAACTTAAATTTGAAACTAGGTTCTATACTCATACTAGCTCACCTTGGATCCTCACTCGCTCAACCGAGGGTGATCGTCTCAAGGAAACCGTAAGCTAGCATGAGCCCTATGGATGCCTAACAATGATTATCTAGGAGTTTGGAGGGGGGTTTATATAGTTTTTTGAATGAATTTGGGCCCTTAGATCTAGAGAAATCAACTCTCAACTCTAGGATCACTACTTTTGATTACAATCATTTGATTAATCAAATCAATGGCTTGGAATTGTTCTTTCTATCAAATCTAGTGTAAAGGAGTGAAATTTAGGTGCCCTCATTCTCCACCATTGGATCTGGGGATGATCTGGACCGTCGGATCAGTGCTGACATCAACTCGGATAAGATAAGCCACTATTTTTGGAGAAAAGCTGCATTATTGATCTTTGATTGTCAAAAATTATCTTCTTTTATGGAAAAACTCGTGGATCCTCCTTGCTTTAAGCATAAGTGCATCCCCACCCTTGAATATGAGCTCATCTTGATCGTACAACATGGCTCAATCAACTTTCGCCATGTGGTGGCCCTTCAACCCTTCAATTTGCTTAAACTAGAAAACTGCGGTGATCCTGAAAACTGGACTTTGTGCTCTTTGACCCTCCAAATAGGCTTTGATGAAGATGAAACTTTGTAGGACTATGTTTCCAAAGATCTCCTTCAGGAATATGCAGAAATAACTCCCATCTGAATCTTCCTTCTACAAGTTTGACTACATTTGGAAGCTTGCAAGGTGGCATTAAGGTCTCTAGGAAGCTCTGATGGCCTTGAAAATTTGTACAAATATGTAGCCACATATGATCTTTATACATGCCAAACCATATGGCTAACATAAGTTTCTATACAAGAATTTGTAGGATCAAACTAAAAAAATTACATTTTTATAAAATGAACATAGCATATCAATGTGCTACAAAATCCCTTTTCTGCTGAAATTTGGGCTATAGATTGCCTTTGACAATCTTTACAAGTATATGGATTTTCATCTAATTTGGTGACAATGAAATTTTTGCCCTAATTTCCCAACTTTGACCAGCTTTGACCGCTACCATGGACTTTCTTGATTTCTTTGAAACTTTGTATGTGAGCTTCCTTTGACATCCTTGATGCATCCTGGACTTCTCGGGGAATTCCGGCTACCTTCACCAAATATGTTTTTTGTAGGCCTTCACAAGTGAGAGAGGAGAGAAAATCTCGACGACAGCGGAATTCGCCACGCCCAAGAAGAACTAAGCTAGTGTGATTTAGAACACCTCTGTAATCAATCAATAGCTTAGCAAAGTTTCTGACGCTTAGCGTATAAGACTGCACTCTAAATTCACTGAAAAAATTTCACCGAAACTTCACCAGACTGTCACTGGACTGACACCGTAATCGTATCAGAATTGTACCGGAATGAACTTCAGTTCTGTTTATAATTACTTCAAATGAATGTTTATGAAGTAAGGGAGTGATTGGTGTACTTCCTTAACTTACTGAACTCTTTCTGAAGTTTAAGGAAAAACTTCACTAGTTCAAAAAACCTCTTTTCGATCAGGCTTTGTACTGTGTGTAGATATCTTTTCCACCGGAAACCTTAATCAACTGAAAGTAGATATATCTAGCTACAGAATGAGCTATCTCTCATACAAAACTTTGCATTACTCTGCGAGATCTACTTCGTTCTTCTATCGGAAATTACTCGTTTACTGAGAAACTGTAACTGATCAAAAATACGTATACTGTGAAAACTTTAACTGTTAACTATCTTTAACCGTAGTATGACGATACTTCGGTTTCTTCACATACAAACAGTGCACGCGAATTTCCACATGAACATGTGTTTTCTATTAGAGAAGATGTGTACAAACAGGCTTGGCCTCTTCTTGCTCAAGCTACAGAAACTCTCCTACAGTGAGTAGTTCCTTCCTACCATCTCTCTCAGATGAATACCCGACATTTCAGGTTTCTGTTATTCATCTTTACATACGCGATCTCTGGCGTCTCCTTCTACATACGCGATCTCTGGCGTCTCCTTCTACATAACTAAAAACTCTCTGTCTCTCTCTCTCTCTTCTTCTATTTGTGCTCTTATTTATACTGCGCTCTCTTCTCACACACGTTCTTGTTCGCACTTCCCCTTCTATTATTCCTATGCACGTTCTCTCTATGTACAGTTTGATTTGGTGTAACAAACTCTGATCCTGGAAGATTCTATACTGTACATAACGGTCGTGGATTTGTCCCTCCACTAAGGCTTTTGATTTTCTTTGATTCTGCTTCTCTTTTCTTTTTCCTTTTATGTATGTGTGTTTGTCAAATTCGTGAGTGTTTCTTCAACAGGTATGGGACACCAGATTTTATACTCGGATTGATGTAGGAAAGATGGTATGGGACATCAGACCATGAGTTGATGATTATCTTTTAGTCCTGAAGTTAGGTTTGATCCTCATGGGAATTAAAACTTCAAAGCAGGAGTTTAATTTCAAGGAGGATAAAAGTAGTATCTCAAGATACTTCAAGGTAACTTTAAGATAAAAGAAATAGAAGATATGAAGTAAATAACTTCCAAGATCTTCTTGAAGCACTTCAAGATAAAGTGTTGTTAGCTTGAAAATATTTTAATTTATGAAAGAAGATTGGACTTTGATTTTGAGTTGATCTTTTCAACTAAGGATTTGATTGACTAAGTCAAGCGCCAAGTTCCTAGTGTAACTTGGTAAATTCACTCTTTTTAACTCAAAGAAATGCACTAGAATTGCATCCCCAGTAAGGAGTCAGAAAGACTGAATATGACCTGAACTTAGTCTCAAGTAAAGCATTATTTGACTACAAAATTCATCAACAGAACCTCAGTGGATCGACACACTAATGTTGGTTACTACATTAGTATCTTGTGGTTGGATAATGTTTTCGAGTTGCTTTGAATCTTTTTGAGAATCCAACTTATTTCTCTTAAAGATAAAGAAAATGCTTCAATACCCTTTGAAACAGATCTTTAAAGAAGTTAAAGTCCTGAGTCACCTAGACTTTGAATCATAGCAAGCTTTTGTGTCTTCGAAGTTTGAATTGGTTGTACTAAGTTTCATCTATTTCTTTTTGCTTTCCAAATCTTTTGGAATTGGCTTAGATATGGTATCTGATTCCTTTTTGCAAAAGATCAGGGTTAGCCGATTAGAATGAGATAACTGAATTGAACATCCTAGATAGATGTTACGTACAAGAACCTTTTCAATCTTCAAAAGATCATAAGTCTAAGTGGACTTATTTATTTGAGTTTGCTTCAAGTTAATAGCATAAATGATTTCCTAGAGTCCAGTATACTCTAGAATAGAGAAGTTAGGAATTACTCAATAGATTAACAATTCCTAAGAACTTTTAGCTAAAAACTAGTCTTTGAGAAAAGTGTCCTAAGTTGGACAATTTCATTTGCATTTGAATTGGTCAAAGTTATAGTATCGTTGACTCAAAGAAAATGGTAAACTTTCTCCTATAGTTTACATAGGATTTTTAAAACTCATTAGGATAAAGTAGTCCTCCAGTCGAGTGAAAAAATCAAGTAACTGTTGGATCCAAGTAAACCATTGTACAAACATCTAAGTTAGATGTTTGGGACAACCAAAATTCAAGTTCACCAAAACAAATTCAAGTGAATCAAGAGTTCTCAAAGTCTTGCAAGGGATAAGAATCCCACCTTTGTTACTAAATCCATGCACTAGTCATGCCTAGCAATGGACTAGTAAATTGAATCCACCCAATTCACATGTTTGTGCCTAGATCCCACATCTAGAAACTATGAATTGACTAGGGATGTGTTTAGATCCACCCTTATTATTCTTTCACTAGTTTGTACTTTGATGAGTTCATCAAAGTGCAAAATGAGATAGTGTTTTGAATCATTAGGAACGCTGCATTTTGCCCAAAATACAGCCTTCACAAACTTGTTTTCCAGGTGCCTCAAGTTTGGGCAAAGAGGACACCATTTCAGATTTCTGCAGGCGTAGCAAACTAGCAAAATTCAGATGACCAAAGCGTGCATGCCAAAGCTTTGCATCTGACATAGCCTGAGAATCATTTACTGCACATGCCAAATCATTTTCAGATCTTTCATAGTCTATGAGCTTATACAACCCACGACATAAAATGCCAGAAGCAATAATCACATCGCCATTTGACAGATCATGAACTGTACACCTATCATCAACAAATTTCACAACCAAGCCAATCTTGGCTAATGCAGAAACTGATAACAAGTTCTTTTTGATCCCTGGCACAAATAAAGCATCTGGCAAAGTTAAAGAACTACCATCAACAGTAGTCAAAATGATCTTACCAACTCCCATAATAGGATAAGAGGAGTTGTTGGCGCATGTAACAGTATTCCTTATAGGGGCAGGCTCGAGTGAACAGAAGAAATTGTGCTGCGAGGTAATATGTTTGGTAGCCCCACTGTCAAAATACCAAACATCTGAGTCTACTGCAGACATGCACTGCTCATGAGAAGATGGGTCAAAACTGCAGACAGTAGTAAACGCCCATTCTTCTTCCTGCACAAGATTTGTAGACTCCGTTTTTGGTGTAGAGGCCTCTGCAACAACCATTCCAGCCTCTTTCTTCTTTGCCTCTTTAGCAGCCAATTTTGGAATGTTCTTTATGATATGATCATTCCCTTTATAGTACTTACAAAACAATTTCTGCTTTTATGATTTCTTCTCATCTTTATCTTCCTTCTTTGAATATGCAGAATTAGCAGATTTCTGCTTACTAGTTGAAGAGCTCCATTTTCCTTTGCCCTTCTGACTAGCCAGGAAAGCTTGATCTGCAACTCGCATAATGGACCTGCTCTGCCTGGAGTGATCTTCTTGCAATAGAACAGAGACTAACTCCTCAAATGATAAGGCATTTGGATTGCCTTTCATCATCAACCGAAGAGTAGAAGCAAAACTCTGATATGAATCAGGAAGACCATTCAGAATGGTCTACGCAAGTGAGCTATCTGGTATAACCTCATCAGCAGAAATCAATTGTTCCTTCAAGTCTTTGATCTTCGTTAGGAAACTGTCCATAGAATCACCTTCATTCATGTGCTCACTCTCCAACTATTTTCGGAGGTAAGCAACACGAGCCTCATTCCTAGCTTGGTACAATGTGGTAAGTGTATCCCAAGCATCCTTAACTGTTCTACAAGCGCAAATATGAGGAATAATGGCTGAGGGAAAAAAACCTCCTAAAGAGGGAAAAAAGTGCCCCGACGCCTAGTGTGTTCACACACATCACTACCTAAATATATTAACATATATAGCTCTATTTTCAAGGATGAAAATATTTTCCAAGGGGGGAAGAATGTAATAAAGTAAGTCTATGATCCAAGGGTCTGGCCGGTTCAGACAGATCTGAAATCGGATATCGTTTGGTCATCCGTTTGTATGACCAAAGATCTCGAGTTTAGACTTACTAGAACGTCTTGTACTCTTGCGAACAAGTAATCCACTTAGCCTAGTGGTTAAGACTCAAGGGTGTGAAGGAAGAGGTCTTGGGTTCAATCCCCATGGCGTACATGGGGAGAGTCTTTTGCCCAAAGAACTCTAGAATATTCTAGAAGCATCCACTGGAGTTAACTCTAGCTAACTAGGACACTTGGCGCACATGTAGTTACATGGTTGACACTTGGATGGTTAGTATCCACCTGCCCATGCAGGCAGTCCCTTGGAGAGAGCTATATATAGAGGCATTTGGTTGGGAGGAGAGTCATCTCTCTAGCATGTGGTGGTTGTAACAGTCATTCTCTTGTAGTAAATGTGATGGAACGATTGACAATTATAAGGCTAGGCTTGTTGCAAAGGGTTATGCATAGGAAAGAGGCATTGATTTTGATGAGACCTTTGCACCTACTTGTCGAATGACTACTGTTCATAGCATCTGTGCACTTGCAACCCATCATGGTTGGAATATACATCAGTTGGACATTAAAATAGCATTTTTGAATGGCAATTTGCATAGAAGAAGTGTATGTTTTTCAGCCCCATGGCTTTGTGTTGAAAGGGCATGAAAACCAGGTGTTCAAGTTAAAAAAGTCTATATGGTTTGAAGCAACCACCACACGCTTGGTATGAAAAGATACATGCTTATCTAATTGCACATGGTTTTGAGAACAATCCAACTAAAAGCACCTTATATGTTAGATGTGCTAATTATGTGCTTCTGATCATTATTGTCTACGTTGATGACATACTGCTCACTGGTCCTATTGAGAAGCATATTGCTGATTTTAAGGCTGATTTGTATGCCTCATTTGAGATGTCTGATTTAGGGCATTTGCATCATTATTTGGTAATTCAGTTTATGCAAGTTGATGGTGGAATAGCTTTGTGTCAAACAAAATACATTGACACATTATTGCATCATTTTGGCCTTGAACACTGTAAGCCTATTGCCACTCTTATGGAGACGGGTTTACGATTGAGTCTTCATGATGCTGGAGATGCATTTGATGCTATTCTCTATCAGCAGTCTTTTGGATGCTTGATTTACTTATGCATTACTCGACAAGATATTCAGTTTCTTGTCTCATAGATGACCAGGTTTATGCATTGCTCAGGTATCAAGCATTGACAGGTAGTTAAGTGCATCTTTCGATACTTGAGTGGTACCCAACTACTTAGATTGTTTTATCCAAGTAGTTGGGTACCACTCAAGTAGTTGGATACCAGCCCAATCACTACCGCTAGATTTGCATGCTTTTTCTCATAGTGATTGGGCTGGTTGCTATGACACTTGTGTGTCCACTAGTGGCTTTTGCTTCACGCTTGGTAGCTCATGTATATCCTGGTTGAGCAAGAAGCAACCTACTATGGCCACTTCCAGTTGTGAGGCCAAGTATAGGGCAACTTTCACAACGATGGTTGAGTGTGTGTGGCTCAGATGCCTTATGGCTGATTTGCGTGTTGGTGAGTCTTCTACCACGACCATCTTCACTGACAGTCAGAGTGCATTGGCAGTTACGAGGAACCCTATGTTCCATGCTTGCACTAAGCACATTGGGGTGCATTATCATTATGTCAGGGAGAGGTTCTCTATTGGAGAGATCAACTTGGTATATGTGCCCACGCAGGAGAACATTGCAGACCTTTTCATGAGGGCTCTGCCTAGGGAGAAGTTTGGAGCTTTTCACAAAGCTTTAGGCTTACTTCCTTTTGTGGATTGATTCCACATAGCTTGGCACTTCCTTATACATGAGTGTGAGTTCCTTGTTCACTGCATCACTCCCACGGGGGATTTGTTGATATATTTCGGTAGTGATATGTGTGAACATACTAGGAATGCTGGGGCACTTTTTCCCTCTTTAGGAAGTTTTTTTCCCCCGGCTTGTATATACGCCTGTTGCCCTAATGGGTCACTTATCTTTGTACATTCTAGTGGTAATAACTTTTTCAGTATTGTGTGTTGTGCTCCAAGTTTCTTCTTCTTCCTTGTGTTGTTTGTGTGCTTCCGCAGGCATCTAACTCCAACAACACACACATATATATTCACATATACACACAAAATCATATACACACATAGACATATACACATACACATACACATATAGATACTTGCACATATACATACACACACATGCATACACATGTATATGCATACATACATAGACAAATGCATACACACACATGCACATACATACACACATGCATACACACACATATACACATATACATATATACATGAAGTATTTTGATGACAATGCACCACAGTGCGCTGATCTTCTTGAGAGCTCCATGAAAATATCCTCACAGTAGAAAATCGAGCTCCAAGCACCGCACACGGTACTCCGCACAAAGGTTGTAGAATACGCAAAAAAACACAGTACACGGGGAACATGAACACAAAATTCTTAGGTGTTACAAATGCGGTGGAACTTACAATCTTTGGCCGACCAGGACACTATATGTTTTTATTAAAGAACATATACAAAAGTGTCTGGTGGCCATTTGGCCTTTCACATGGACATGAACAGTAACAATCTTCCACTTAAGGCCATTATCGCCAAAGTAACTATGGGAGAAAAAATGAAGAATGATAAAGAATACGTGAGTGTAAGTATACAAACTATACCTGCCACCTGATGGGCATGTTACACATTATACAAGTGACTATGTAAGATCATGAATCAAGTAACTCCCATCAAGTGATAATAGTGTCGAAAGTTATCATGTGGTAGAGCTTTAGTCAAAGCATTTGTAGCATTATCTTGAGTATGAACCTTCTCAAGAATAATGTGCTCAGTGGCTAAGCAATCTCTCACGTAGTGATACCTCACCTCAATGTGCTTGGTTTTTTCATGATAGATCGGATTCTTAGCCAAAGCAATGGAACTATGACTATCACTGAGCAAATGAGGTACATGTTGAAGTAGACCCATATCACAAGCAAGACAAGAAATCCACAATGCTTCTTTGCATGCCTCACTTTCTGCAACATACTCTACTTTTGTGGTTGAAATAGTTGTACATTATTGAAGACAAGATCTCCAAAAGATAGCACCTCTAGAAAAATGAAAAATGTACCCTGATGTAAACTTATGATTGCCTATACAACCAACATAGTCGAAATCTATGTAACCAACAATGGATGCTTTCCCTCTACCTAATCATAGACACTTGTCCTTAGTGCCACTCAGATATTTCAAAATCATCTCTACTTCTTCCCAATGTTTCTTGCCAGGATTAGACATATATCTACTCACAACTCCCACTACGAATGCAATGTCTGGTCTCATAGCTACCATAACATACATGACACTATCAATAGAAGACTAATAAGGAATTTGGGTCATGAATTCCTTTTCCTCATCTGATTTGGGGCAATCATCCTCGCTTAATTTCACATACGTGGGTAAAGGCTTACTCAATGCCTTTCCACCTTGTATATTGAACTTGTGAAGTATTTCGGATATGTACTCAGTTTGAGACAAATATATGCATCTTTTACTCCTATCATGAGTAATGTGCATGCCAAGAATATGTTTGGCATCCCCCAATCAACATATCATCGACATAAAGTATCAAGCATATCAATCTGCCATCTGAATATCTCTTTGTGTAAAGACAATGATCCTCATTACTTTGTGAATAGCCTTGAGACTTCATAAAAGCATCAAACTTTTGTTACCATTGTCTAGGGGATTGTTTAAGTCCATATAAGCTCTTCTTGAGCTTACAAACTAGACTTTCTTTGCCAGGAACTAATTATCCTCTGGTTGTTCCATATAGATCTCATTTATAAGATCTCCATGCAAGAAAGCAGTCTTCACATCCATTTGGACTAGTTCTAAGTCCTCGATTGCAATGAATCCAAGCAACATTCATAGGGTAGTCATCTTGACCACTAGACAGAAGATTTCCTCAAAATCAACACCATGTTGTTGCTTAAAACCCTTTGCAACAAGTCATGCTTTATACTTTGGAGAAGCACTATCTAATGTGAATTTCAACTTATATACCCATTTACATGGTAAAAATTTCTTGCCCTTTGGCAAAGGTACTAAATCCCAAGTACCATTCTTATGAAATAGAATCCAACTCACTCTTCATGGCATGCTCCCACTTGACATGATCTGTTGTTTGCATAGCCTCTTTGTAGAAAGAAGGCTCACCAGCATATGTTAGCATAACAAAATCCAAACATGGAACATATCTATCAGGTGGATGTGAGACACGTGTAGAGCATCTCAATGATTGTTGAACAGGAACATTTGTAGACTGATTTGATCGGACATTCTCTTGAACATCCTTATGTGCAACATTTTTATGCATGCTAACTAGAGGACTAGTATCCTCAAAAACCACTCTTCTCACTTCAACCTCCTTAATGGGCTATTTATGCATTTTGGACTCATTGAAAATGACATCACTACTTTTGATTACTGATCGTGTTTTAGGTCCCATAAGCGATATTCAAATTTTCCTTCTCGACCATATCCAAGAAAAATGCATTTCTTTGATTATGGCTCAACTTTTGTCTAAGATTCTTGGGTATATGAACATATGCTTCACACCCAAAAACTCGAAAATGATCATAATATGATGGCTTCCCTGTCCATAACCCTTGTGCCACTTTCATACCTTTGGCAATACTAGGCGAAAGGTTAATCATGTGAAATGCAGTCAATACTGCTTTTGCCCAAAAGCCTTGTGAAAGATTAGCATGATGCAACATAAAAACTACTCTATCTTGAATAGTTCTATTCTTCCTTTTAGCTACACTATTCTATAATGGGGTATAATGAGTTGTAAACTCTCTACATATTCCTCTAAGGTTGAATTCATGTGAGGTATACTCACCCCCATTATCTAAACGTAAAGCCTTAAGCTTAGTTCCCTTTTCAGTCTCAACTAAAGCAAGCCATTTTCTAAAAGTAGGGGATACCTCATCCTTTGCTTTGGTAGGATATACCTAGGATTTTCTAGTTACACGTAATTGTTAAATGTGCTCATTAACATTCTGTCCTTTACCTTTAGCATTCTTTAATGCATAGCAATCTTTCTTCATGTGTCCTTTCTTATGACAATAATGGCATTTGATATCCCTCTTCCTTTATTTACTTCTACTCTTATTCCATTGATCATTATTTTCTTTGTTCTTTCCTAGGTAAGAATCACAAACATTATATGCATCTCCACTCTGAGTTCCAACCATAGATTTTCTACGAATCTTCTCACTCAAGAGTGCTCCACATATGTCATCATAGACTAGTATACCACCAAGTGCACTATTGTTAATAACTATGCAAAATGTATCCCATGATGATGGCAAGGTGCATAACAACAAGACTGCTTTCATTTCATTATCCATATCCATTTTTTGAGCCTATAATTGGGAGAATATAGCATCAAAATCACTTAGATGAGCAGGAACACTATCTGTGTCCTTCATGCGAAGGTCATATAGCTTTCTTATCAACTACACTTTATTTGATGTTGTCTCTTTTTCATATGTATTTCATAACTTCTTCCAAAGCTCCTCTACACTTTCACAGTCTAATACTTGAAGTACACATTATCTCCCAAGTGCAATCAAATGGTAGACTTAGCCATTTCATCTAACTCATCCCAACCATCTTCATCCATTTCAATAGACTTTTTTGAGATTCCATTTATTGGCTTCCATGGCCTCCTCTGAATCAACACATCTTTAATCTTATTCTTCCATAGAGCAAAGTTTGTGCCATCAAATTTTTGGATGTCAAAATTTTCTTTAAGTTGCAAGTTATAGTCCTCCTCATAACACTAGCACTAGACCCTGATCCACTAGACATGGATGAGACCTCTGATGTCATGATGGTAGAGAACTGAAAAAATGATAATGGAGTTAGAAGAGTCCAAACCCCACTAAGGCTCAAAGAAGGATGACCAAGTTTCATATTCTAGGAGAGAATTCAACAATCTTCCAAAAAAAAAATGAATTAATGAACAGTAATGAACAACCAAAAGGATTATGTGTGAATAAATGTGCTCACACCAATAAGTGTATCAAGGAGTAAATCGACCACTATATAGTTGAAAAAACCAAACACTGGAAAAATTTTGTCAGAGTATCCTCTGCAAAATGAGCATATGACTAGTGTCAAAATCTCATAAAACTGCAAGTAATGACATGTTTACTTGCATAGTGAATCACTGACTCCACTGCATATAATCAATTGCCTGAAAGAAGCCAACTAGGCTTATCGAGCACCTATGAACAACTATCATACATCTCCTATGGCGAGAATGGGTAAGTCTTCCACCTGCATCACCAAAGAGACCCCAACATCTAGGTTTCTCGTAGTTAAGAAAACCTCACCATGACCCTCTTTATCAAGCGTAAAAGGCTTTATGCAAGAGCATAACTACTATATCAATGACCACATGGACGTACATAAGCAATATCCAGAAAAGTGTAAATAGTGTGTATGTGCTCAATATATGCAGTAAAATAGCATTGAAAGACTGAATTCACTGCTCAAACACTAGCCAAAAACAATTGTAAGTGTCTATCAACTCTATTCTTTAGGCTCAAAAACCTACATAGGCTTGTGGTGGCTGCTCCCACCATAGCTAAAACCTTTCAAGAAACTTGTAGATTAAATAGTGTGACTAAAAATATAGCCCCAAAAAGTGAAGACTTACTGTTGAAGAAATACAAAGAACACTCTTCTTGATGTTCTTGCACCTCTATGAAGAGAACTGTCCATGAAACTACTCCAAAATGGCTCCAAAAACACCCCAAAAAGGCTTCAAAAACAGGCTTTGAAAACAAAGAATAAATCTTTGAGGACCCAAAACTTGTTGAAGATAATTTCAACCTTAGGCTTTCCCCTTCTTCAAGCACCACAAGAGTGTATCTTAGTGGCATGATATTGCCACGATTAAGCAAGCTCCGAGGGGAACAATACCGGGATCAGTGACCTCCCAGGAAGTACTGGGAACCTCTGTCTTCCTTGATTGTTGAGGCCCTTGCTCGTGCCAACGATGACTTTGGTGACTCAGATGACAAGGTATGCAAAGGTCTATGCCTTGGTCACCTCCTTAGCCATAAGACTTGGAGAAAGCCTTGGGTGCTCGCTTCGCTCGCACAAAAAAAACAAAGATTTTGCATCAAGATGCTCTAATAGCAGTGAAGTATTTTGATGATGATGCACCACAGTGCGCTCTCCTTCTCGAGAGCTCCATGATGATATCCTCGGAGTAGAAAACTGAGATCCAAGCACTGCACACAGTACTCCACAGAGAGGCTACAGAATATGCAGGGAGCACGAACATAGACTTCTTAGGTGTTACAAAATGCGGTCAAACTCACAGTCTGTGGCTGACCAAGCTACTAGTTTTATTAAAGAACATACACAAAAGTGTCCAGTGGCCATTTGGCCTTTCACATGGACACTAACAATAACAACACACACTGATACATACACACATACACAAATGCACACATATATGATATGCATACACACACATTTACAAATGCACACATATGCATACATAGACATACACATATAGATACTTGCACATATACACATATACACATACATATATACATATAGATAATTGCACATGTATATACACACATAGACACACACATACACTCACATGCATACATACACAAATATGCATACACATGCATATGCATACATACATAGACACGTGTATACACACAGATGCACATACACACACATATGCATACACACATTTGCATACATACACACATGTGCATACATACTCACATGCATTCGTACACACATGCATATGTATACATACTTGTTGGTCAAAAATTTGATCATTTCTCAGTGCACAGTGTAAAGTTTTGCAGAAGTAAGGAGTCAAAATTTAAGTTGGAAGGTAAGCCATCTATGGCTAAAAGCATAAGCATAAACGGGTTCTAGATTGAGAGAACCAAGTGTTAGAAGTTATAGGTGTCTGAATCGACTTCTCAGAAGAGCAGTTCTAGATATAGGTGACTTGTTGAGGTCACTTCTCAAGATCTACTGAGTCTTTTGGAATGATTTAACTTGGAGAAGATGTGCAATCTATAGTCAACACCTTGTGCAAAGTTTTATAAAAAACTTTACACATTTGATAAGTCAATGAGAGAGTTATGTGTAGCAGACGTTCTGTGTAGTCATTTTCTTCATAGTTTGATCAAAATCTTGGTAATTGATCATTGATTCTCTAAATTGGTAAAAGTTTTGAGTTACTCTTGATATAGAGGTGCTCTAACCTCAAGAGTAGCTTTTTATTTTGGAGATTAACACTCTCCATCATATCTTGGTTGAGAAAGAAGCAACCTACTATGGCCACTTCTAGTTGTGAGGCTGAGTATAGGGAAGCTTTCACAATGACTGTTGAGTGTGTGTGGCTCAGATGCATTATGGCTGATTTGGGTGTTGGTCCATCTTTTGCCACCACCATTGGAATAGCAGTCAGAGCGCATTGGAAGTTGCGAGGAACCCTGTGTTCCATGCTCACACTAAGCACACTAAGATGCATTATCATTATGTCAGGGAGAGGTTCTTTGCTGGGGAGATCAACTTGGCATATGTGCCCACCCAGGAGAACATTGCAGACCTTTTCACAAAGGCTCTACCTAAGGACAAGTTTGAAGCTTTCTGCAAAGCTTTGGGCTTTCTTCCTTTTGTGGAGTGATTTCCACATAGCTTGGCACTTCATTATACATGAGTGTCAGCTCCTTGTTCACCGCATCACTCCCAGGGGGATTTGTTGATATATTTAGGTAGCGATGTGTGTGAACACACTAGGACCATTAGGGCACTTTTTTCCCTCTTTAGGAGTTTTTTTCCTCCGGCTTGTATATATGCATATAGCCCTAATGAGTTACTTATCTTTGTATATTCTCTAGTAATACATTTCGTATTGTGTGTTGAGCTCCAAGCTTCTTCTTCTTCCTTGTGTTGTTCACGTGCTTTTGCAAACATCTAACTCCAACAGTCAAGCCTCATATGGAGTGATAGATGGCAGTGCTTTAGTGGGACACCTGTTAAGTACATATGTTGCACACATGACAACCTCAAGCCAGAAACTGTGTGGTAAATCCTCACTCTTGACCATGCACCTCACCATTTCCATGTGTGACTTGTTCTTTTGTTCAGCAACTCCATTCTCTTGAGGTGTATACGGCATTGTACACTGATGTTTTAGCCCATGTTCAGACAGAAATGCATTAAAGTCAGAAGACATATATTCCCCCCTCGATCAGAACGGAGGGTGCCCATTTTACAAGCTGTCAAATTTTCAGCCAAAACCAAAAACTGTTTGAAGCACATAAACACTTCGGACTTTGCTTTCAATGGATATACCCATGCATGCCTCAAAAAATCATCAAGAAAAGTCACAAAGTAAAGATACTTCCCAAAAGAGGATGTCTGCATAGGACCACATACATCACTGTGAACAAGCTACAATTTTTGAGTAGCTCGAGCTGAACCATCTTTTGGGAATAAGGAACACTACATTTTGCCTAAAATATAGCCTTCACATACATGTTTACCAGGTGCCTCAAGTTTAGGAAGAGAGGATACCATTTCAGATTTTTGCAACCATAGCAAACTAGCAAAATTCAGATGACCAAAGTGTGCATGCCAAAGCTTTGCATCTGACATAGCCTGAGAATCAAGTACTAAACATGCCAAATCATTCATAGATTTTTCATAGTCTATGAGCTTATACAACCCACGACATAAAATGCTAGAATCAGAAATCACGTCGCCATTTAACAGATCATGAACTCTACATCTGTCATCAACAAATTTCACAACCAAGCCAATCTTGGCTAAAGCTGAAATGGATAATAAATTTTTCTTGAACCGTGGCACAAATAAAGCATCCGACAAAGTGAAAGAACTACCATCAGTAATAGTCAAAATGATCTTACCAAATCCCATGACAAGATAAGAGGAGTTGGTGGCACATGTGATAGTATTCCTTGTAGGGGCATGCTCAAGTGAAGTGAAGAACTATGCTACGAGGTAATATATTTGATTGCTCCACTATCAAAATATGAAACATTTGAGTCTACTACAGACATACACTGCTCATGAGAAAATGGATCAAAACTGCAAACAGTAGTGAATGCCCATTCTTCATTTTGCACAAGATTTGCAGACTCCATTTTCAAAGTAGAGGCCTCTGCAAGAACCATTCGAGCCTCTTTTTTCTTTGCCTCTTTTGAAACCAATTTTGGACAATTCTTTATGATATGATGGTTTCCTTTACATTACTTACAAAAGAATTTCTGCTTTTCTAATTTCTTCTCATCTTTGTCTTCCTTCTTCAAATGTGTAGCATTTGTAGATTTCTACTTACCGGTAGATGAGCTCCATTTACCTTTGCCCTTCTGACTATCCAGGAAAGCTTGATCTGCAACACGCATAATGGACCTGTTCTGCCTAGACTGATCTTCTTGCAACAGAACAGAGACTAAGTCCTCAAATGTCAAGGCATTTGGATTGCCTTTCATCATCAAACGAAGAGTAGAAGCAAAACTCTGATATGAATTAGGAAGACCATTTAGAAGGGTCTGCACAAGTGAGCTATCTAGTATAACTTCATGAGAAAAAAGCAATTGTTCCTTTAAGTCTTTGATCTTTGTTAGAAAATTTTCCATAGAATCATCTTCATTCATATGCTCACTCTCCAACTATTTTTGGAGATAAGCAATACGAGCCTCATTCCTAGCCTAGTACAATGTGGTGAGTGTATCCCAAGCATCCTTAGCTGTTTTACAAGAGTGAATGTGAGGAATAATAACAATTTTGATAGACAAGTCTATCATTGCATGTGCCTGAGCATCTCTGCCATCCCAACGAATTTGCTCTACAGTAGGTATAGCAGAAATCATAGCACAAAGAGGAATCTGTACAATATCACCATGTTCGATGCCATCTGCATCAGCTTCAGTACGTGTATTTGCAGGTGAAATATGACATTTTTAAACACCTTGCACTATGTTCCACATTCCTTTTGCGACCAATACATGATGCATCATATAAGCCCATAATGGGTACCATTGAACTTATCCTCAATAGTCAACATATAGAATACATCATTGCTTTCAGCCATGGCCATTGATTAAAATACGCTGATGCAGAAAAATGAATGTATCTCAAAAAGTTGAACAAAGCTACTCTATCGGGTTTTGCTAAACATGTAGCAAACTTTGGGTTGCTTATACTGGCAAACAAAAACCTATACATATCTTTGGCACAAAAAGACAAAATTGCCAACACAAGCACTATGATAGTGCATTCAGAGGCCGAAACCACCTCATATTGCAATTTTGGCACGACACAGCAAAGCTATTTTGATCTCCTAATCACTCTAAGTATGCTGACCAAATTTCATGCAATTCTGAGACTGTGACTGGAGGGGTGTCGTGTTGATATATTTAGGTAGTGATGTGTGTGAACACACTAGGACCACCGGGGCACTTTTTTCCCTCTTTAGGAGGTTTTTTTCCCCCGGCTTGTATATACGCCTATTGCCCTAATGGGCTACTTATCTTTGTATAAGACAGCTTTCACAGTGACTGTTGAGTGTGTGTGGCTCAGACGCCTTATGGCGGATTTGGGTGTTGGCCAGTCTTCTACCACCACCATCTTCACTGACAGTCAGAGCGCATTGGCAGTTGCGAGGAACCCTGTGTTCCATGCTCGCACTAAGCACATTGAGGTGCATTATCACTATGTCAGGGAGAGGTTCTTTGCTGGGGAGATCAGCTTGGCATATGTGCCCATGGAGGAGAACATTGCAGACCTTTTCACGAAGGCTCTGCCTAGGGAGAAGTTTGAAGCTTTCCGCAAAGCTTTGGCCTTACTTCCTTTTGTGGAGTGATTTCCACATAGCTTGGCACTTCCTTATACATGAGTGCCAGATCCTTGTTCAACGCATCACTCCCAGGGGGGATTTGTTGATATATTTATGTAGTGATGTGTGTGAACACACTAGGACCGCCGGGGCACTTTTTTCCCTCTTTAGGAGGTTTTTTTCCCCCGGCTTGTATATATGCCTATTGCCCTAATGGGCTACTTATCTTTGTACATTCTCTAGTAATACATTCAGTCTTGTGTGTTGTGCTCCAAGCTTCTTCTTCTTCCTTGTGCTGTTCGCGTGCTTCCGCAGACATCTATCTCCAATATCGCAGACATCTATCTCCAACATGTCGCCGACGCCCTAGATGAAACAACGACCTACTCTGATACCAATTGTTGGAGTTAGACATCTACGGAAGGATGTGAACAACACAAGGAAGAAGAAAAGGCTTGGAGCACAACATGCAATACTGAGTGTATTACCACTAGAATGTACAAAGATAAGTAACCCATTAGGGCAATAGGCATATATACAAGCCGAGGGGAAAAAACCTCCTAAAGAGGGAAAAAAGTGCCCCAATGTTCCTAGTGTGTTCACACACATCACTACCTAAATATATCAACATATAATTCATTCATATTATATATGTGTTTGTGTATAAATATATATATATGTGCATGCAGTTGCAATGTGTGTATGTGCATGTGTATATGTGTGTTTATGTGTGTGTGTCTATATATATATATATATATATATATATATATATATATATATATATATATATATATATATATATATATATATATATATATATATATATATATATATATATATATATATATATATATATATATATATATATATATATGCATATATATGTTGTGTGTGTATGTGTATATGTAGGTATATGCATGTGTATATATATATGAGCATGCATGCACATGTGCATGCATCTTCATTTGCATCCATGTGTATGTGCATGCATGTGAATATGCATATGCATGTGTATAAGTATGTGTTAATATGTGTATGAGTATGTGTGTATGTGTAAGTGTATGTGTGTATGTGTATGTATGTGCATGTGTATGTGTATGTGTATGTATATGTATGTATGTCCATGATTATGTGTAAGCATATGTGTGTACATGTGTGTATGTGCATGTGTATGTGTGTGTATATGTATGTATGTGCATATATGTGTTTACATATGTGCATATTTATGTGTAAGTGTGTGTGTGTGTATGTATATGTATATATATATATATATATATATATATATATATATATATATATATATATATATATATATATATATATATATATATATATATATATATATATATATATATACATATATATATATATATATTGTTAAACTTTATTGTTTAATCTGTTATCAAATTCTGGGTTCTTGGGATGGTTAGGGGTCTGTAAAAACAGAGGCCCTGTTTGTATTTTCTCACTTCTACAAATTCAGGTATATACTACTTCACAAACTTAACACGATTATCTTGCAACTACTATCTGTTTGCGTATCACCACATTCTTCAATACATAATACTTAACTGTGTGTATGAGTATGTATGTATGTGTAAGTTTATGTGTGTATGTGTATGTATGTGCATGTGTATGTGTGTGTATATGTATGTATGTGCATATATGTGTTTACATATGTGCATATTTATGTGTAAGTGTGTGTGTATATATATATATATATATATATATATATATATATATATATATATATATATATATATATATATATATATATATATATATATATATATATATAGTTAAACTTTATTGTTTAATCTGTTATCAAATTCTGGGTTCTTGGGATGGTTAGGGGTCTGTAAAAAAAGAGGCCTTGTTTGTATTTTCCCACTTCTACAAATTCAGGTATATACTACTTCACAAACTTAACACGATTATCCCGCAACTACTATCTGTTTGCGTATCACCACATTCTTCAATACACAATACTTAACTGTGTAGTACAATGATCTTCATCGCAATACACCTATGCACGCTTCATCAATTCATCGCAATGTCGATCACTTAATACTTCATCAACAACTTAATTAATCACCGAACTTAATTAGCAGAAAGATAGATAACAATACTCAGAATATGAAGAATATACGTTCCGCTACACTTCAGGCATTCGCCCAGACTCATAGTCCGGCGACCTACCTTCTGTTTCACGTATGCTTCCTTTATTAATCAAAAGGTACAACTATTGCGCTACGCCCTTTCGGTATGCGTGCGACTTCTCAGGGTTTCATATTACATTCCATATTACAATCCGGCGGCTCACACTGGCACACACGGTGGACTCGAACCCGAAAAGGAAAATTACAAAATTCAGGGTTCATCTATTATACCCTGTACATACATGGAGCGAGCTAATTTGAATGTGCGGGCAATCTTTTGCTTCAAAGACTCTAGCATATTTTGCAAATATTAGGTTCAATAAGCTGCGCTTTAGTTCTAACTGAACTGGCAGCTATTACTTGACTTATTAAAGACTCCGTTTGGGTCTGCAAAAATGCTTCCTATAAATAAAAGTCATTTGCGAGAGCAGCATCTCTGCGCAACTTCATTTCAGCGATCTCTGCATCAATTCTTGACAACCTGTCAGCTTGAACACCGAGCTGCTTTTCTCTGTGCTCGAGTTCCTGAGATTGAAATTGCATTGTCTTATAGAAATCTTCTCGCTCCTTTTTAATGGCTTCCATCTCCTTCTTTAATTTGATATTTGGGCCAATCTCTTCTTTCAAAGCACGACTTTTGTGGAACAGCTCGTCTGTGGCCTGCTTGAGTTCTTTCTCACCATTTATTACATTCATAGCGAGCGTCTGAGAAGCCTCCTCTAATATACTGAACTTATTCTTTGTTGTATGCAGCTCGTTGCCTAACACAGTCATGGCATCCTGCTTATCTGCAACCTCTTGCTTTAATCCATCAGTTTCAGTGTCCTTGGTGGCAATAATCAAATCCTTCTCTATCAATTGT
Organism: Ceratopteris richardii; assembly: GCA_020310875.1. Classification (NCBI taxonomy): domain Eukaryota; kingdom Viridiplantae; phylum Streptophyta; class Polypodiopsida; order Polypodiales; family Pteridaceae; genus Ceratopteris; species Ceratopteris richardii. The sequence goes on from CM035415.1 coordinate 79,838,656, forward strand.
TCCTGTAATCTGCTAGATTAGGACTTGTAGGGAGTGAATATCAGTTTTAGCTTCGAGTAATTCTTCTTGGAGGGGTGCAATATCAGCTTCCAGAAGATCGACTTTGCTCTGCAGCTCCTGTCGAATTGTCTGTGTTGCCGTCTTCAATTGAAGAGGTAATTGCTGAGATAGTTGAATTAACATCTGGCCCATGGATGCCAATTTGGTGAACATAATTGGGGTGGGAAGAGAAGGTACAGACTGCGATGGTTGGGAAGACAGGAGATGTGGAGATGAGGGTGGAGAGTAGTCGGGTGAAGATAAAATTTTGGATGAAGACTTACGAATGGTAGTTGGAGGCGAGGATGGAGAAGCATCAATAGTAGCAATAAGTGTGGTTGGAGGAGGAAGGGGAAGAAGGGGTGTCGGCACTAGTAGGATACCTGTTTCATTTTGAGGCAAAGAAGAAACAGTGGCAACTTCGGTCACCGCCGCTTTGGCACAGGTCGGTTGCATTGCCATGTCAGATTGATCATCTGCTACGTGTGAAGAAGATGGATGACACACAATGACAGTGGTATCTTCCACTGTGTCCTTCACAGCCTCAGCATCCGGTTGTTGTGTTTCCTCCCGCTGGGAAATGTCAGCTACATCTTCCTGCGGCTTACTAGGATAAGAAGATGCAGACACTACCTATAAGGTCATGGCTGTGTCATGAAAAATTTCAACCTCTTGAACAACGGTTGATTCGAGAAATTGGCTTTGAGAGGGGTTGATGCGATGATGCTTGCGTTGGAAGAAATGGAGAAGATCTTCATTGTCATCATCCTCCAACATCTGTGTAGATTCCTCATGTAAGAGAAAAGTGTTTACTAGAGGTGGTTGCTCTGCTTGAATCATCGGAAGAAGAAAGGTGAGCAGGTGCGGTAATCTAGTTCGAGGGATTTCACTCTTGGCTAATTGTTTAGTAACGGCTTGGCATTCGCGGAATGCGCCGAAAAAAGAAAGAAGTGAAATTGACTCCCTCTCGTGATGCAGTATCAATCATTGAGTAGAAAGGACGGGAGATGTTGTACGTGCATTCTTGCAGGTTCAAGGCAGCGACTAAGAATTGAAGAGCTATGCGCTCCGATTCGGGATGACATAGAATGGAAAACTCGTTAGATGAGTGCCTGGGGAATAGTTCTTTCATGGTTGCCATAGGAAGGAGCGGGCCATCGACCAACCCCTCCTGAGGGAGACGAAATCCCTAAGGTACAGTGCTCAGCGTAACAACGACGCGGGGGTTCAGACAGGTCAGTGGCCAACATTGTTCGGTGGCAGGCATGGTAGCTATGGCAAAGATGATCTGCACACAAAAGGGGTGATACTCCACTGAATGCCAAGTCAATTCAATGAAGGCTAAGAGGCCACGAGCATGCAGGTACTCACTCACATCCAGAGTGAGACCAGCACGGAAGGTGACAATATTTGTCAGGGCTCCCATAGCTCAAACAGAAATGCACAATAGCACAGGGAATACAAAGGGCACAAACACACAAGGTCACAATAACGAATAACAGCATGAAGAATAAGATTAAGTAGAAACACTGGAAGAATCATACGAAAAGAAACCTAATCATCACACAGTGTTGGAAATATACAGGTATAATGGTGACATGCACGCATTAACAGAGTCGGCGACACTGAAGGCAGCTACTAATCATGGTTAGGTAAGAAAAATGGAAAGATTACGGTCAGTCAATTAGTCAATCGAAACACGCAGATAGGAAAAGAAAGTCGAGTCAACATAGGGGCGAAAGAAAACGAGTAAAAATACCGATCATGCATCATGACAATGAAGATGGTGGATGATAGGGATGAAGCTTCGATCCATTAATCGCTTTAGGAAGGAGGGTACCATTGAGGGTGGATAACCGAAAAGTTGTGGGTCCCACTTGTTCGGCAATGTGGTATGGACCGAACCAACGCAATTCAAACTTTTCGGCACCTCGGTTAGATTTAGCATTATAAAAGAGCACTAATTGGTCAATGGTAAACACGTGGTTTTTAAGAAAACGATCATTTCTTGCTTGTCTGAGCTGAACTTCCTGCAACACTAGAAAACTCTCGAGGCGTTGTTCATCCAGAGACCGTAAAGCCTCCAATCTGAAAGGAAATGATTCTTTCGGTAGTAATTTCTACTCTAATGCTACTCGTAGACTAGGAAACACCAGTTCTATAGGAGCAATTGCCTCCAAACCATAAGCCAACTTGAAAGGAGTTGATATGTTGTACGGTAAGCCCATAATACGGCATGTAAGAATTGGTCCCATCTCTCTGGACAATCTAATGCCAATTTCTTTGAGATGTTCAACAGAGATTTGTTGGTGCTCTCAGCGAGTCCATTCGCTTGTGGATAATAGGGAGAACTGAACTTATGCACAATCTGGAAGGTTTTAGTAAGCACTTGCATTAATTTATTTGCAAAGTGCGTACCTTGATCAGTTATTATCTCCAAGGGTAACCCATAGCATGGAAACATATCCTTCATCAAACATTTAACGACCGCAGCAACTGTAACTGACCATAGAGCCCAAGCTTTGGCCCATCTAGTTGCATAATATGTGCATATAAGAATATATCTGTTATTGGTGAATATCGCCAGAGGTGTAATTGGCCTGATAAAATCCAAGCCCCATTTTTGAAAGGGTACAAGAGGCAAAACTGGTTGGAGCGGAAAGTAATGGTGCTCTAAAGGTTGACCTAAACATTGACACTCATCGCACTGTTGCACATACTTGGTCACATCACGGTACATAGTAGGCCACCATAAGCCACTCTACAGAATCTTCCGATGGGTCAGGTCAACCGCAAAATGACCTCCAGCTGGTGTCGAATGAGCCATTGGGATTACTGAAGAAATTTTGTGTGGTGGAACACATCTGAGCAACACTCCTGAGTGATCCATGTAATATAACTGCCCTACAATTAACCAGAATCGTCGACTATACATCGCCAGTTTACGGCGAGCAACCGAAGAGGTCATGCCGAGAGGACATCTACTGTTCAAGAAAAGCATCAAAGTGTCATAATAGGAGGGTTTGATTGGCAACGCTTGTTGATCCTCCTGTACAGTCTCAATTGCATAGATAGCAGGTGTGGTATCATCAACGCCTTCCAGAAGTTCACCGAAATCCAACCGAGATAGAAAATCAGCAAGTGCGTGTGCGGACCCTGGTCGATGTATTACTGAATAATCAAAATCTTGGAGCAATAAGACCCATCTGGCTAGTCTTCCTCCCAAACGCTGTTGGTGAACAAGGTACACCAAGGCTGCATGATCGACATGAAAAGTGAAGCGTCATCCCAGTAAATAATGCCAAAATTTCTTCACCGAATACACTAATCCGAGACATTCACGTTCAGTGACTGAATAATTGCGCTTTGTCGAGGCCAATCTGCAGCTCGCATAATACACTGGATGGAACCATTTGTCCATTTGCTGCATCAACACGCTACCAATTATAATGTCAGATGCATCCACAAAGACATGAAATGGCAATTCCCAATTTGGCGCTTGTAAAATAGGAGCCTGCGTTAACAATGATTTCAACAGGTCGAAAGAGAGCTGACATGCCTTAGTCCATTCAAACTGATGAGGACTATTGGTTATCAGCCTATTGAGTGGTGTGGCCAGATGAGCAAGCCACCGTAAATGTCGTCCATTCCATCAAATTTGTCCCAAGAAGCGCATTACTTCTTTGGGTGTCTTAGGAGCAGGTGCCTCCAGTACGGCCTTCACCTTATCTGGATCAACTTGAATTCCTTGTTTTGAGATAATGTGCCCGAGCAACTTGCTGCAAGTTACCGAGAACACCGATTTATTTGGGTTCAAGCACAACCGGTAAATGTTACAGATGCACTGAAGTATCAACGGATAAGAAGAAGTCATCCAAGTAAACTCCCATGAATGTGGTTAAATAAGAAGAAGAAATTTCCTGCATACAGCGCTGAAACATACTTGGCGCATTTGCAGACCAAACCACATCATTGTACATGCATAAACACCCCAATTTATTATAAATGTTGTCTTTGGAATGTCTTGCTCTGCCATTCGTACTTGATCATAACCACTATATCCATCTAGAAAGGAGTACATCTCACGACCCGCCACATCATCTAACATGGTGTCCAAAAACGGTAGAGGGAATGGATCAAGTACGGTTGCTGCATTTAACTTCTGGTAGTCCACACATATCCGTAATTGCTTATTCTTCTTAGGGACTATGAAAATAGGGAAAATCCATTTCGCATGCTCGATTGGGACAATAAACCCAACCTTTAGCAATCGATCCAGTTCTGCTTTGACCTGGGTCGCATAGTTAGGATTCATCCTATAGCTTGGTTGTTTAATAGGCCGAGCATCTGGTTTCAGCATAACCCTATGTTGATAGATATGTGGGTCCAACCCCTTCATATCCCAGTAATCCCATGCAAACAACAAAGAATTCACGTACCAACTGCAACAAGTTATCCTCGAAGGTCTCTGATAGTCCCGCCTTAATTTTTACTGGTCATGAGTTGGCTTGATCACCTAAGTTGCAGGTAACCAATTGATCTTCCAGTACATAGAACTGTCGGGGCATGGCAAAGTCATCACCTGACTGAAGCAATTGTTGTAGCATCGTATCATCCAAGGTCTGTGCTACACTTTCTTCCGGTTCACCGGTCAATGGTACTACCGTACATGCTGCCGGACTCCAGTGATCAGCCATTGTTTGTAAGTCCACAGTTCGGAGTGCCAGCAGATCCTTGTTGGCTTTGACAAAAGCTTCCTCTTCATCATCCGAAAGACCATCCAACATGTGTATAGGTTCGGCTACATAAGGTCGTGAATGTACGTCGCAAGGCTTCATGTCATCCAGTGTGACAACATATTTATGGTGGTTATTCTTAAAAATCAATTCATGCACTGACCAATCCTCTACTATCTTAGCTTGCTTTAACCATGGTCGTCCAAAGAGTAGGTTATAGTCAAGACTGGATTCGGGTAATTCCAAAACAACAAAGGTCATCTTAAATACAGCTCCTTGAAGAGTAATAGGAATATTTTGCACCAATCCAACCGGATGAACTCGGGATTGATCAGCCATTCAGAAAAAAAATTGGACAGGTTCAATTTGCATCCATCCCATCCGTTGACAAAGTGCTAGTGTTGCAATGTTTACACCAGAACCTCCATCAATTAGTACTTGAGTGATTTTATGATTCTTATACCAGACCGTAATCAAGGGCACCCTATGATCCATCGTCGAATCAAGTTCAGGCTAAATTGTGGCTGTCGAAGGAGCACATGAAGGTCCTGGAATGACGTGTTGCTAGAATTGTTGTCATACGTCAGGAACCAAAGCCAATAGTTGTCCCAGTGGCAGTGTAATAGACGCCTTGGATAAGACGTCCCATACCGGATCAAATTTTGCTGTTTTTGGTAATGTGTCTGGTGGGGACTCCGATACTCTTTGGGTCAGGTTTCTGCCTTCTGCTACTATTTGCGGTATACTTTGCTGTGTCACCAGAACTGGATTAGGAAAAATAGTTTGCTCTTGGGTTGCCCACTTACTCGCTTTAGTAAACACCATCTATTGTTCATGAATTCTAGGTTCAAAAATCTCTGTAGCTGGTTGTAATTGCTTTCCTAAACGTGTTTGCACTGCTGCTGTTTGAGTGTCGACTGCTAAAATGTACACCATGTTCGCCATCGGGTGTTGTCGTTCCTTTTTCTTTTTATCGTACTCAGCTGCATCTTTACAGTACCTACGGATATGTCCTATTTCACCGCAAAAATGACATTTAGGTGATGGAAGAGATGCACCTTCACTTGCTGTACCCGCATTCCACCGAGTTTGTCCAAAGTTAGTTGACCATGCTCCTCTATAATTCTTGTATCCTTGGTAAGGAGTATTCCTCATTTGCGGTGGTATGTAGTGACTGGCCGGTTGCCCTTGTTCCTGGATGATAGCATTGACGACTACTCTGCTCTGGACCTTTGCACTATAGGGATAGGTTTCCATAGTGTGGTCCGTTGTATGGCAAATAGCACAATACATCTGATTCAGGGCGCATGCTGAGCTACTGTGTCCTGTGTTTTTACATTTAGTACAATAAATTTGTTTCAAAGGATCCTAGTTTGAATGCTTGGATGCCTTCAACCACTCTAAATCTTCAGTGAATCCACCCACTTTATTTTCTAACTGTAAAGCCATTGCAATTACGGCATTCCAGGGTCATTCCTCCCACGCAACGAATAATCATGATCTATTTCAATTGGGGATTTAATTCGTTTATGAACCACTGAGTAATAATGTTTTCTAGTAAATTGGCATGCACTGGTGGCAACTACCGTAAATGAGTCCGAAATAGAGTGGCATAGTCTTGGACATTCTGGTGTGGCTTCTGCCTGTTATTCTGTAGATAATCAAAAATTTTTGCTGGGTTTTTCTTTAACCGGAATCATTGCAGAAATGCATCCTTCACGTCATCATACTGCCAGGAATGATTCAAGTCATACTCAGTTAACCAGTGAGCAGCTTCATTGACCAAGGTTGACTGGAACATGATGGCTTTATAAGCAGGGTCTGCTGGGTAATTCAAAACTGCATAATTAATTTCAAATGTCCACACATGCGTGTCGGGATCATCTCCTAAAAAACCTCCAAATTTTGTGTATGTGACTCCGACCGGCACCGGATGCGATGGAATAATCTGTTGCTGTTGTTGTTGTTGCTGCTGCTTTCGCTGCTGCTATTGTTGATGGGACCTACTCATGTTGCCTAAACTTTGGGGACAGACTTCTTGATGTCCTTGGATCGTATGGTCACTTTGCCAATTTTCCGATCCAAAAATATCTCTATGCCAATTACTTAGCTCAACATCGAACAACCCTTTCTCAACCTTAGTATTGAAATTGGCTAGACTTGCACCTAAAAACGGTGAATGTAGTAAATTCATGCCGAACAATAGTGCACTATCATCGAAAATCACCGAATTGTCACCGGAGAGCACCGAATTATCACCGGACAATATTGAACTATCACTGAAAACCACCGAATTGTCTCCAGACACTGTTGACTTGTCACCAAACATCGCCGAAATACCAGCAGGAACTAACATACTATCTTCAAAATGTATCGGACTATCATCGGAACACACCAGATTATCACCGCATTCTACCGAACTGCTTCTGCACAGCACTGAACTGCCATCAAAATTGCCACTCGCTTGTTGAATTGAACCTTCTGCGACTAAACTTAATTGTTCTTCACTTCTACCACCAGAGGGTGACCCTAACAGATTCGGAACTGCCCAGGGATGTGGGTCACTTTGATATTTGGGATAAGATTCACCGGAACATGTTACCAACATATATCAAAGGATTCTTCTTCGAGCCTTAACCTTCTTCTTCAACTGGCTACTCCATTTCCCACAGACGGCACCAGTGTTAAACTTTATTGTTTAATCTATTATCAAATTCTCGGTTCTTGTGATGGTTAGGGGTATGTAAAAACAGAGGCCCTATTTGTATTTTCCCACTAGAATATGTGCATGTAAGTGTATGTGCATATGTGTGTATGTATGTGCATGTTTATGTGTAAGTTTGTGTGTGTGTATGTATATATATATATATATATGTGTGTGTGTATGTGTGTGTGTGTGTGTGTGTATTTAAGTATATGCATGTGTATGTATATGAGCATGCATCTTCATTTGCATTCATGTGTATGTGCATGCATGTGAATATGCATATGCATGTGTATAAGTATGTGTTAATGTGTGTATGAGTATGTGTATATGCAGTAATGCATGCATGCATGTCCTTTTATGTGTTTGTAGATATGTTTGTGCATATGCATGTGTATGTGTGTGTATGTTTATGTGTATGTATAAGTGTATGTGCATGTATATATGTATATGTGTGTATGTGTGTGTGTATGTGTATGTGTATGTGTATGTGTATGTGTATGTGTATGTGTATGTGTATGTGTATGTGTATGTGTATGTGTATGTGTGTGTATATGTGTGAGCGTGCATAGTCATGTATATGTGTATATGTGTGTATGAATGAGTAAGTGTGAGTATGTTAATTAATGAAAATAAAACAATTTAAATGATTTACAACCAATGAAAATTATACTTATAATAATTAGCCATATTTTATGCTTAGTGAACTTTTTGAATAACATGTAATAAAGAGAGAGAGAGAGAGAGAGATCAAAAGAGATGAACAAAAATGAGAAAGAGAGAGAGAGATAAAAGAGAACGAGGTTAAAGGAAGGAGAGAGAGAGAGAGAGAGAGACAATAAGAGAGAGATCTAGACCATAGCGCAGATCTGAACATTGAAGAGCTCTTCGATCAGATGCACGTAAATGACGATCGAAGAGAGGTCGAATGTTTTATTTTTTGATGAATGGTCACCGTCGCATAAGCGATAAAAAACCGCCATCTCCCGAGAATCATTTGCATTGTATAAACAACACATATGCATCACATAAGCGATGGCAAATAGTGTCACATAAGCGATGCTAGCCGATAAGTCGTATAAGTGATGCTTAGGACCAAGTTGTGTAAGCAATGCCAAATGATCGATGCTAATGCTTACGTCGCTAGGAGCGTCGATCGAAACGTCGAAAATAACATTGAGATTAATGTCGTTTAAATGGTGATGCACGTTTGATGCCTGCTCAGACGAAATGCTTGATCATGAAGTGGGGAAAATATGTCACGTTAACCATCGATATGCTACCATATTCCTTGTAGTGCCAGGCCAGACACTACAATGTGGATAGAACTCTTCAAAAATCGATAAAAGTGAAAGATCTCTTATTTGTTATGGTTGCCTTGTTTGAGGTTAGCATATTGAATCTAGAAATCTTATGAGCTTTGTATCCATTTCGTGAGAAATAGAGAGCTTCTTGTAGCACTTATGTCTTACCTACTTACGAGTGTGTTGGTTATATGCTTTATTTGATAGCAAAACTTTTCAAAGAAGATTTTTGTGTCTTAAGTTTATAAGATAGTTTTCCTTTTTATGAATGTGAATAAAACATAAAGATTATGAATGTGAATAAATCATAAAGATTAGAAACCAACAAGCTTAAAGAACCCTATTTGAGAAATGGAGCGAAAACAAGATTAACGTTGAGCATCATATGGATGTTAATCGGAAGACCAAAAATTTCACAGCAAATAGTATAGCTTAAGTAAATTTAATAACAACCACCAATCAATAAATTACTTTTGCTATGAAAATAGAAATATTATATGGGTTATATTAATTTATTAGTCGTTACTGCAATGCATCTTACACATTTTGTTATGTCAAAAGTTTCAAATTGTTATGTTTCCCAAACTAACTCATTACATGAATTTGATCACATGCTCCCGCAGATATGTCAAAAGCTTTATTTTACTTCATGTTATGCAAAATCCATTTGTGAAAAAAACTCTAAAAACACGATCTTTCCTTGGAGCCCCTAATCAAGATGTGAAAACAAGGTAAAAACACTGTAAGAAATCAACGATTACTTGATACTACAAATAGGTGTGGTGGATTTTTACAAAGTCACGGAAAAATATACAATAATTACCATTTTGACTATGCTTGGAAGAATGGCCGATCTTTATTATCAATCAAATAAATCTCATATAGTACAACATACAAACTCAACCATGGAAATAGTACTTTTAATACTTTCACTTGTCAAACAATATTGAGATTAGAAACATACATGCTTTAAGTCTTAACCAAAAAATATTTACACGATCAACCTTTCGTAGCAATTTCCCCTAGCCAATGAGTATTTTTATTGTAATCCTTTCCATGATCAAACATTTTGGCATGGACAACAAAACAAAACTTAACTTCTCAACCCTTTTTGTACCCAATCAATACAGGAACCTAGGAACCTAGTGGTGATATTCTAGGAGAATATAAGAACGACCTTGAAGGTTATGTCGCTAACATAATCATATATATATATATATATATATATATATATATATATATATATATATATATATATATATATATATATATATATATATATATATATATATATGTGTGTGTGTGTGTGTGTGTGTGTGTGTGTGTGTGTGAACCTCTATTTATCTAGTCCGGTGAAGGAACAATACAAGTTGATAGGGTTCTTGGGGTGGCAGAATCTAGTGATGATTGGATCCATGTATTTCTCCCAACTACTTCACTGAAATAACTTATGAAATTATCAAACACGGTGACGATCTTCTGCATGATCTTCACAGAATTACTTAACCAATCATTGTATCACCACACAGATAATGAACTTACTTCACTAAACAGTACAAAATAACTTCAGATACTTCAATACAGAGCAATATATGGAAGCAAACTTCTCGATGTAGCAGAACACAGATAGCCCAACATGTCTATTACTTGTCTTTCTAACTGCATCCTCTGCACACACAAGATACAATGGTGTTTATTCATATTGAAATGGGCATTTACTACTGTTCGCACTTTTGACCCATCTTCTCATGAATAGTGTATGTCTCCAGTAGACTCAGATCTTTGGTACTTTGATAATGGGGCAACCAAACATATTATCTTGCAGTGCAGTTTCTTCACTTCACTCGAGCATGTCCCTATAGGGAATACTATCACATGTGCCAACAACTCCTCTTGTCCTATCATGGGAGTTGGTAAGATTATTCTGGATACTGATGATGGTAATTCTTTTAAATTTTATGATGCTTTATTTGTGCCAGGGATCAAGAAGAATCTATTATCAATTTCAACTTCAGCCAAGATTGGGTTGGTTGTTAAATTTATTGATGAAAAATGTACAGTTCCTGATCTATCAAATGGTGATGTCATTATTGCTTCTGGCATTTTATGCTATGGGTTGTATAAGCTCGTAGATTATGAAAAATTTGTGAATGCTTTGTTGGAACAAGCCAATCACAAATTGGTGATTATAGAGATCTTGAAGAAGACTTATGGTCAGAATGAAGTGAAGGAAGATACTTATGAAAGTGAAGAAGATTTCAGGATGATGTCTTGTACACATATGTACATATAAGTGAAGAATCTTGTAAGCTGAGTATAGCTAAGTCTTTAGGATGATTAGTAGCAATGTCATAGACGCGGGATGAGTCAAAAGTCATGTATATATAAGTTAATGAGGACAAGAAATAAGTAAGAGAGTCATTTGTAGATGACAAACTTCAGAAAAATGTGTAGAGAGTTTTTTCCCAGAAAGAAGCAACGGGTTTTTCTCTGAGTGCTCTCTGTCTGATCACGTGGATCAGAAATCCTTTTGTACACATCTAATTGAGAAGCTAATGAAGCTATGTCTAGAGTTTCAGAATCTAATTCCTCTCCTACTGAGAGAATGATCATTAGGAACATTCATATGTGAACTTTGGGAACTGAAGCCTGAGAGTAGCGCACTTTTTCGTCTCAGTATTTTGATCAGATCTGAGTGTATACTGTAAAGTTTTTGATGAGTGAGCACTTAAAATTTAAGTTGGAAGATAAGGAAGCTATGGCTAAAAGCATTTAGCAAAACGGGTTTCAGATTGGGAGAAATCAACTTAAGAAGTTGACTATGTCGAAGGCGCAACTTCTGAGAGACATTTTCTGACATGTCTTTGATCTTAATGATCAAATTAAACTTTTGGTGATTAGTTTTGAGAACTAATGATTGACATGTTTGCGCAAAGGTATTGCAAATACTTGTGCATCATTTGCTTGAAGAAATTTGATCCTTTATGCAGGTAATGAAGTGGATTCATGAAGCAGACTTTCTGAAGTAGACACTTCTTCACTCAGAGAAGTGTTGCTTGAAGTTTTGGTAAAGAAGAACATTGTTTGTGTAAAGTTTGGTTTATAACTGACATAGAAGTGTTCTTAAGTCAGTATAGATCAAACCTTTGGAGATTAAGAGGTCTCCAACAGTGGTATCAGAGCTGAAGGTGAAATACAAGAGAAGAAAAGAGAATTGAAGTTTCGATTGGTGCAGATATTGAAGATATTCCAAATCAAAGGAGGACAAGGACAAATTATTGAAGATAACTTGCAGAAGTTCAGAGCACGAGTTCGAAAGAATCAAGAAGGACAAAGACTATATCAAAGGTACACTTTCTCCTCATAAACCATAGTAATTGCAGATACAGAAAGTCAAGGATGGGAGAAAGCTTGCAGATTGATAAGCTAGATAGGGAGAACTATCCAGCATGGTCCATGAGGATGGAAGTACACCTCATGAGCAAAGACCTTATAGCATTTATTACAGGAGATGAAGAAAAACCTGAATTTGCAGATCCTAGTATTCCTACTAGGGAAGAGCTTGCAATGTTGAAGACTTGGATGAGAAAGGATGCTCAAGCAAGGAGTATCATCTACATGGCTGTAAATGATTACCTTCTACCTCACATTAGAGGTTTGGAAAGTGCTACAGATGTTTGGAATGCCTTGGAAGAGCATTTCCAAAATACAACTAAGTCAAGGAAGTCCTCACTATGGGCTGAGTTCACAACCTTCAAGAAGAAGAGCTCACAATCAATTTCAGATTATGTGGCAAGGATGAAGGATATTGCAGATAGCTTGGGAGCAGTGGATGAAGACATTGAAGAGGAAAAGTTGGTAAGACAAATACTTACAGGTTTGAGAGGAGATGAGAAGTGGAAACCCTTCATATTGTCCATAGAGTTGTCACTTGACTTTACTCCTGATCTTAATCAATTGCTAGGTCACATGCTAACCTTTGAGCAGGATCTTAAAGGAGACAATGATAGAAGTACAAGCCAAGCTATGTACTCCAAGGACAAGAAAAAGAATGGCAAGGGAAAGCAATCGAATGATGATGAAGGGAATTCAAATCAAGCTAACTTCACAAAGGGAAAGATGAATTTCAGAGGTAAAGGAAGAGGAGGTAAGAACAAAGATAATGCTAAAGCTTGTTGGATTTGGGGCAGAACAAATCATTTGGCAAATGATTGTTGGTATAACAATCAAAATGGTGGAAGCAATAATCAGAATTATAATCAAAGAGGTAGAGGAGGCAGAAACCAAAGAGGCAACTTCAGAGGAAGAGGTGGTAGGACATCATATGGTAGAGGAGGTGGAAGAAACTTCCAATCTCAGTCCTACAACAATAATTATTATAATTATGCATCAGATCAGAAGGATGACATGACTCTTATCTTGAATGCAACTCATGAATCAATGGGAGAAGATCAAAGAGTGTTTTATATTGACTCAGGGTGTAGCAACCATCTGAGTGGGAATCTATCTTTGATGACTGATATGGAAGCAAGGGTGAATGGACATACAGTTCAAACAGGTGACAATACCAAACATAAAGTGGAGAGCATTGGATCAGTGAAGACAAAGAGTGGAAGTACACTTCTGAGCAAGGTACTTTATGTTCCTACTATTCCTAAAAATTTGATAAGTGTAGGGCAAACTGTGGAGAAAGGATATGAGGTAAGATTCACAAATGATGGTGTTTATGTACAAGATCCAAATCAGGGATATAGAAACATAATTGCAGGTAAAAAGGAAGGAAGATTGTTCACTCTCAAAGTCCAAGGTAATGTGGGACATGCATTATTTACCTATGGAAGTCAAAAGGTATCTGAATTAGACCTATGGCATAAAAGGCTAGGTCATTTCAATGAGAGAGCTATAAAGGAAATGTCGAAGAATCAGGTGGTGCTTGGATTGCCAAATATTGAAGGGCAACATATGGTGTACAAGTGTGAAGCTTGTCAATTAGGTAAAGCACATAAGAGTTCTTATAACAAATCAGGGTACAAGCATTCAAATATGCTTGAATTGGTTCATACAGATGTATGGGGTCCCTCAAGGGACTATAGCATAAATGGATCCAGATATTATGTGTTGTTTGTTGATGATGCAACCAGGTGGATTACTTTGTATGTAATCAAGGATAAATCAGAAGTTTTCAAGACATTCAAACATTTTCATGCCTATGCAGAAAGGATCACAGGGCAAAAGCTTAAGAGGTTAAGATCAGATGGAGGGGGAGAGTATTTCTCTAAAGAGTTTGATGATTATTTGTGGAATGCAGGTATCAAAAGAGAAGTAACTTGCAGGTACTCTCCTCAACAGAATGGAGTAGCAGAAAGGAGGAATAGGACTCTTGTAGAGTTTGCAAGAGCCATGATGAAGGAAAAGAATTGTCCAAATTACTTATGGGCAGAAGCCATTAACACTGCAACATACCTTGTGAATAGGTTGCCTTGCAAAGCTTTGGATGGAGGAACCCCTTATGAAGCATGGTGGGGTAAGAAACCTACCCTTGATCATTGTAAGGTATTTGGATGTATTGCATATGCTTATGTTCCTTCACAATTAAGACATAAGCTAGAACCAAAAGCAGAGAAGTATGTGTTTATTGGATATGATGATAGACAGATGGGTTACAGGTTGTGGAATCCATCCACAAAGCAATTTCTTGTTACCAAAGATGTGACATTTGATGAGCAAAATACATGGTATATAGGATCACCAAATGATTTTACAGGTGTTGAAGAAATACAAAGAAAAGGAAAGGCAAAAGTAAAAGTGTGTGAAGAAATTGTTGATGAAGTTGACTCTAGAAGTAGATTGCAGGATCATGTAGAAGAAGGGCCAAGATTTGATCCAGAATCAAATGAGGCTGAAACTTCGAGAAGTGCAGAAATCAGAAGATCTACAAGGGAAAGGAAAGAACCTATAAGGTATAGTTATGATACATCTTTCCTAACAACAAAAGATTATGCCTACATTGTGAAGACAGAAGAAGATCCAACCACTTATGAAGAAGCCAAAGGTAAACAGAATTGGGAGAAGGCAATGCAGGAAGAGTATGATGCTCTACTTGAAAATGAAACTTGGGAATTAGTACCAAAACCAAAGAATCAGAAGGTCATTGGATGTAAGTGGGTATATAAAACAAAGAGGTTTGCAGATGGTAAGGTGTCTAGATATAAGGCTAGACTTGTGGTCAAAGGTTATGCCCAAACTTATGGGGTAGATTATGATGAAACCTTTAGTCCTGTTGCTAAGATGTCTACAATTAGGACATTGATTGCTATTGCTGCTTGCAAGGGATGGAAATTATCACAATTGGATGTGAAAAATGCATTTTTAAATGGATACATTGTAGATGAAGTATATATGGAACAACCAGAAGGCTTCATGGAATCAATTGGATCAGACTATGTGTGTAAGCTCAAGAGAGCTTTATATGGGTTGAAGCAAGCCCCAAGAGCTTGGAATTACAGATTGGTGAAGTTCTTGAATGAATGTGGATTTCAAGCATCAAAGGCAGATAGTAGCTTGCTAGTGAAGGCAAGTGAAAATGGATACATTTACATGTGCATTTATGTTGATGATATTATTGTTACAGGAACAGATGCTCAAGGAATCAATGAACTCAAAAAGCAAATAGAGAAGGAGTTTAAGATAAGTGATTTGGGAAACTTATCTTATTTTCTAGGAATGCAGATTGTATATACTCAACATGGAGTATATGTTTCACAAGAGAGATATTTGAAGAATCTTCTAGTCAAGTTTAACATGGAAGATTGCAAGACCTCAACTACACCATTGGAGGTAAATCATAAATTAAGCAGGTATGGAGGTGAAGAATTCAATGACATGAAGAAATATCAGAGTTTGGTAGGTAGTTTAATCTATGCTACCTTGACAAGGCCAGATCTATCATATGCAGTAGGTGTGTTGTCACAATTCATGCATTGTCCAAAGAAGACTCATTGGATTGCAGCCCAAAGGGTACTCAGATATATCAAAGGAACCCTAAGTGAAGGTTTGTATTATGGTTTCACTTCTGACACAAGAATCAAAGTGTTTAGTGATGCAGATTGGGCAGGTGACTCAGATGATAGAAGGTCTACTCATGGGTATCTCTGTTATGTTGGAGATAAGCTAGTTTCTTGGTGTTCAAGGAAGCAACATATAGTTGCTTTATCATCCACAGAAGCTGAGTATAAGGGAATGGTAGAAGCTGCAAAGGAAGTAATATGGTTGAAGACCTTGATGAAAAGTTTTGAGACTGATCATAGTACTCCAATAATTTTTGGAGACAATATGAGTTCTTTGTATTTGGCAGCTAACCCTGTTTTTCATGCCAGGACTAAGCATATAGAGATTCAGTATCATTTCTTGAGGGAAAAGGTACTTGATAAAGAGATTGAAGTGATGTACACTCCAACAAAAGAACAAGTGGCAGATATGATGACAAAGAGCTTGGATGGACCTAAGCTACAGAGATTCAAGGAGATGGCAGGAGTGAAGAAGAATGGAATAATCACCATTAGTGATTGAGGGGGAGCTGTTGGAACAAGCCAATCACAAATTGGTGATTATAGAGATCTTGAAGAAGACTTATGGTCAGAATGAAGTGAAGGAAGATACTTATGAAAGTGAAGAAGATTTCAGGATGATGTCTTGTACACATATGTACATATAAGTGAAGAATCTTGTAAGCTGAGTATAGCTAAGTCTTTAGGATGATTAGTAGCAATGTCATAGACGCGGGATGAGTCAAAAGTCATGTATATATAAGTTAATGAGGACAAGAAATAAGTAAGAGAGTCATTTGTAGATGACAAACTTCAGAAAAATGTGTAGAGAGTTTTTTCCCAGAAAGAAGCAACGGGTTTTTCTCTGAGTGCTCTCTGTCTGATCACGTGGATCAGAAATCCTTTTGTACAAATCTAATTGAGAAGCTAATGAAGCTATGTCTAGAGTTTCAGAATCTAATTCCTCTCCTACTGAGAGAATGATCATTAGGAACATTCATATGTGAACTTTGGGAACTAAAGCCTGAGAGTAGCGCACTTTTTCGTCTCAGTATTTTGATCAGATCTGAGTGTATACTGTAAAGTTTTTGATGAGTGAGCACTTAAAATTTAAGTTGGAAGATAAGGAAGCTATGGCTAAAAGCATTTAGCAAAACGGGTTTCAGATTGGGAGAAATCAACTTAAGAAGTTGACTATGTCGAAGGCGCAACTTCTGAGAGACATTTTCTGACATGTCTTTGATCTTAATGATCAAATTAAACTTTTGGTGATTAGTTTTGAGAACTAATGATTGACATGTTTGCGCAAAGGTATTGCGAATACTTGTGCATCATTTGCTTGAAGAAATTTGAAACTTTATGCAGGTAATGAAGTGGATTCATGAAGCAGACTTTCTGAAGTAGACACTTCTTCACTCAGAGAAGTGTTGCTTGAAGTTTTGGTAAAGAAGAACATTGTTTGTGTAAAGTTTGGTTTATAACTGACATAGAAGTGTTCTTAAGTCAGTATAGATCAAACCTTTGGAGATTAAGAGGTCTCCAACATGCTTTAGCATGTGTACTACATGATTCTCAGGCTATGTCAGATGCAAAGCTTTGGCATGCATGATTTGGTCATCTAAATTTTGCTAATTTTCTATGCCTGCAAAAATTTGAACTAGTATGCTCTTTGCCCAAGCTTGAGGCACCTGGTAAACATGTATGTGAAGTTTGTATTTTAGGCAAAATGTAGCATTCCTCCTTCCCAAAAGATAGTTCAGTTTGAGCTACTAAGAAATTGCAGCTTGTTCAAAGTGATGTCTGTGGTCCTGTGCAGACACCTTCTTTTGGGAACTATCTTTACTTTGTGTCTTTCATCGATGATTTTTCCAAGCATGCATGGGTATATCCATTGAAAGCAAAGTCTAAAGTGTTTATGTGCTTCAAACAGTTTTTGTTTTTTGATGAAAATATGTCAGCATGTAAAATGGGCACCTGCCATTCTGATCGAGGGGCAGAATACAAGTCTTCTAATTTTAATGCATTTCTAGCATAATCTGGGATTAAACATCAATGTACATTGTTATATACACCTCAGCAAAATGGAGTTGCTGAAAGGAAGAACATGTCACTCCTGGAGATGGCGAGGTGTATGGTCAAGAGTGAGGCTTTACCACATACTTTCTAGCTTGAGGCTGTTATGTGTGCACCATATGTACTTAACAGGTGTCCCACTAAAGCATTGCAGTCCATCACTCCATATGAGGCACATGGTCATAAGCCATCTGTTGCTCACCTGTGTGTGTTTGGTTGTCTGGCACATGGATTAGTGCTTGAACAACAATGTAGGAAATTGGATGATAAAGCAATGAAATGTATTTTTGTTGGGTACAATTCTAAAAGCAAAGTCTATCATCTATATCATCCATAGACTAGATGCATTTTGGTTAGCCATGATGTTGTTTTTGTGGAAGATGTTATTCAGCCTACTTTCATGTACTAGACATTAGTTAGCTCCAAAGACATGTATGACACTTTGCTACCTCTTTTTATAGGTGGACAGTCTAGTGCTAGTCCTAATGAGTCAACTTCTCAACCTTTATAAGTTTCATGTGATGATGTAGATAATTGCATTTCTGATGGAGATTTACATGATGCACTTGTTGATGAGAGAGCTCCTATTGAGGAGACAAAAAGTATGCCAAAATGGTTGGTGCAGACTTTGCATAATAGCAAATTAGATGCACCTCTATCATATCGTACTCCTTCAGGCTCTCAAAGTGCTTCTTTGCATCAGATTGCTATGTTATGGCTACCTCTAATCTTTGTGACAAGAATGATCCTATTTCATTTGATGAAGCACAAAAGTCAGAAAATTGGATGGCTGCTATACAATCGGAATATGATGTTCATTCAAAATGAAGAAATCGCTTAAGTGTATCATGTGTCAATGATTTGGTATACTTTTTTTGTAATATGCCGAAGAAGTGATATATGCCGGTCACTCATTCCAGTGAGTCCTATCCGAAGTATAGAAGCGACCAACATCCATGGACAATATGCTTCAACCAAGATAGCTTCTACAACAACACAACCAACTTTTGGAGAATTTCAAACTCATGAAAGTTTAACAAATGATTCATGGAGTGATCATGATTTAGATCTAGATCACAATGATGGTTTAGACATGGAAGAAATAGATGACATGGTACATGTCATAGATGATGATATTCAAAATAAACAAAATGGTATGCTTTGATTAGATTGAATTGCAAAATCGATGGCTTTTATATTATGGTAATGTCTTTGATTACAAAAACAAGTTTGTCTATTCAGCTTTCTGTTGATTGAATAATTCATCGGTAATGAACCGATCAAAAGATGATGATGCCTCTGAGAGTCTTTCATATTTGTTCTCATATGCATTGAGAGATATTTATAAATTTTTTCCTTGATTATAAAATTCTTCTTGATTTTGAAGACGACCCAAACCTATACCTTCATTCTTCGAGCGATCATCCCAATCTACACGTCAATGAAGAATATCTTGTACAAAAAACTTTTTTGCATGAAATATAGTGCTATTTGATTATTATTTGGTAATGATCTCTCAACTTGCACAAAGCATCAAAGTAGACTTTCTGCGAACCCTTTATGTTGTAAGTCAGAAAACTTTAAGGGTGTTGTTTCTTTTGCCCTTCCTATAACCCGAAAGAGAACATCACAAACAAGATGATTTGGACATAGATTTTTTACTTCGTTCATTGATAATGGTTCTCCTTCTGATCCCTTTGGCTCTAAATCTTGGTCGAATAAAAATGGTAATCCCGATCGCACAAATTAAGCATTCTACTCAGACAAAATTGTTGAAGAATCACTCACTAACTAGACATAAAAGACATGAAGTCATATGAAGGATGAAGGAAGACAAAGAGAAGCAGAAATAAAGCATTCAGAAAATCAAACCTTAGTGAAGGGACAAATTCACGATTGTAATATAGTTCATAGAAACTTCAAGAATTACGAGTTCTGAATCTCGGAACAAATATGTATATAAATGAGTTAGAAGATCATAACATGTATGTTGCCATAGTAGTCAAACGGAGAGTCTGAGAGGCCGAAGAGAGAACTTAGAGAGCTTAGAAGCGCACATGTAGTAGATGCAAGTGCGTGTATGTAGAGATGAATAATAGAACCTGAACTGTCATGTATTCATATGTAAGAGAGATGGTAAGGAAGAACTACTTAGCATAGGAGAGTTTTCCATGGCTATGAGCAAAGTGAGGCCAAGTCATTCGGTACACTTCTTCTCTAGTAGAAAACACATGTTTATGTGGAAAGATTTGTGCGCATTCTTCTTGTGTGAAGAAATCTAAGTGATTTCATGTTACTGTGAAAGTTAGTTAACAGTTACTGTTTTTTTGTATACATTTTATGGTACTTCTACAAGTTAGATATCACAGTATAGTGTAAAGTTTTTCATGAGAGATAGCTCAATTTGAAGCTACGGAACTTTACTACAAATTAATCAAAAGAGTTTTGTGAAACGGGACATGTATACACAGTACTTTGTCTAACAGTAAAGGCATCCAAAACTGATGAAGTGTTTCCTCAAACTTCAGATAGAGTTCATTCACTGAAGGAAGTTCAGGTATTACTTCCTTACTTCATTTACAACCATTTGAAGTAACCACAAACAGAATTGCAATTGATTCCGATAACATTACGGTAAGATTACGGTGACAGTCTGAGAACAGTCCGATGAAGTTTTGGTGGTATTTTGGTGAGTTTCAAAACACAATTTTGGCACATCTAAGTGACGGGAAGAATATCTAACAGTAAGCAAAAAAAGAATTGTAAAGATTGAAGTAAATCAGATCAGAATTGAAGCTTGAAGAAATGGAAAAATTTTCTCTAAAGTGAATTTTCAGATTTCACTAAATAGAGTTATAAAGTTTTTGTTTTCAGAAGGTTACTAAGCTATTGATGATTATAGAGGCATTCTAACATCACTTTAGCTTAGTTCTTGTGGCGTGGCAAATTCCGTAGCTTAGTTTTCAAGCTCTTGCCACGTCAACAAGTGGTATCAGAGCAGAAAGGTCCTCAAGAGTAAACGGAAGTAAAGATACAAGAGAAGTTGAAGAATTCTTTGTTGGAAAGTTGAAAGCTGAGGTGATCAACAACAAACGGCATCAGAGAAGCATTTTCGAAGTCATTCTCAAGGGTAAAGGTTTATGAAAGGTAAAATCTTTTAACATTATACTTACCGACAACAACAGAAACAAGAAGACCATGGCAGATCACATTTCTATTGACAAATTGGACAGAGATAATTATCCCGCATGGGTAATGCGAATGGAAGCCTTACTTATGAGTAAGGACTTAATGGTATATGTGACAGGAGAAGAAAAGAAGCCTACTTTTGGAGACGACATTCAACCGAAGAAAGAAGAGTTAGAAGCCTTGAAGTTGTGGTAGAAGAAAGATGCAACGGCAAAAGCTTATATCTACAATACCATTACAGATCATCTACTACCACATATTAGAGGTCTGGAAAAAGCGGAAGATATATGGAGTGCTTTGGAAGATCACTTCCAAAATACTACTAAAGCTAGGAAGGCTAGCTTATGGTCAGAGTTTAGAACGTTCAAGAAAAAGCAAAGTCAAAGCATTAGTGATTATGTCACTAAGATGAAGGACTTGGCAGACAGTCTTGGATCTATTGACAAAGATATTGAAGACCACAGATTGATAGCACAATTGCTTGCCGGACTGAGAGGAGATGAAAGGTGGAAACCTTTCGTACTCTCAATTGAACTTTCATCAAATCATTTTGTACTAGATTTAAATCAGTTGCTTGGACTAATGCTAACATTTGAGCAAGATTTGAAGATAGATGGAGATAAAGGACATAGTTCTGCTATGTACGTAAAGAGTAAGAAGAAAGGTGATAAAGGTAAAGAAAAGGATGAAGAAGAAATGACTATTCAAGCAAATTATGCAAGAGGAAGAGGTAATGTCAGAAGTAGAAGTAGAGGTAATACAAAAAGAAGAGGTAATCAGAATAACAACAAGAAGTCTTGTTGGGTCTGTGGATTAAGCAATCATTTGGCTCATGATTGCTGGCATAATTCTCAAGGATCAAGTCAAAATCAGAATAACAATAGCAAAGGCAGAAGCGGAAGATATCAAAGAGGTAGAAAAAGCCAAAGAGGTGGATATGGTAGAGGTGGAGCAAGAAGTTGGGGACAAAATCAGTCTCACAACACTACCTACTACAACTATGTGAATGATACGCAGAATGACAATCATACAACATTGATGATTAATTTGATAAGTGTGTCGGAGAATGAAGATCTCAAGGTATTCTATATTGACTCTGGTTGTTCAAATCATTTGTCAGGAAATATAGAATTTTTATAAGAACTGGAAGGAGGTATTTCAAATCATACAGTACAAACAAGTGATAACACAAAACATAATGTGCGGTCAATTGGAAAAGTAAAGTGTAAGAATGGAGCTGACCTGCTAATAAATGTTTTGTATGTTCCAACAATCCCAAAGAACCTGATCAGCGTGGGACAGATAGTAGAAAAAGGTTTTCAAGCCATGTTTACAAATGAAGGAGTATTGTTGAAGATCCAGAGAATGGATACAATCAAATTGTCTATGGTAAAAAGGAAGGTAGAATTTTTACTCTTAAAGTGCAAGGGAATGTTGATCAAGCCGTGATCACACATGGTGATGAAGTATTTACACAATTAGACCTCTAGCATAAGAGGTTAGGACATTTTAATGAAAAAGGAATCAAAACTATGGTGGAGAAACGATCCGTAAGAGGATTACCGAATATGAAGAATCAACATATGATTCACAAATATGAAGCCTGTTAGATGGGAAAAGCACACATGTTACCATTTTAGAAGAAGGGTTATAAACATGATGGTTTGCTAAAACTCATACATACAGACATATGGGGACCAACAAAAGAAGGATCTATCAGTGGCTCAAAGTATTATGTTATTTTTATTGATGATGCAACAAGATGGATAACTCTTTATGTTTTGAAAGAGAAGTCAAAAGTGTTTGGAGCTTTCAAGCATTTTCATGCATATGCTGAAAGACTTACATGACAAAAACTCAAAAGGCTAAGGTCTGATGGAGGAGGAGAATATTTTTCTCAAGAATTCAATGATATATGTGGAATGCAGGTATCAAAAGAGAAATAACTTGCAGGTATACACCGCAAAAAAATGGAGTAGCAGAAAAGAGAAACCGAACTCTAGTTGAGTTTGCGAGAGCAATGTTAAAGGAGAAGAATTGTCCAAACTATCTTTGGGCTAAGGCTGTAAATACTGCCACATATCTTGTAAACAGATTACCATGTGCAACTTTAAATGGAATGACCCCTTATGAAGCTTGGTGGGGTAAGAAACCAACACTTGATCATTGTAAAGTGTTTGGATCAGTTGCTTATGCTTATGTACCATCACAACTTAGACATAAGCTTGAACCAAAAGCTAAAAAATACGTGTTCATCGGATACAATGAAAAGCAGATGGGTTATAGGTTATGGAGTCCTTTAACCAAACAATTTATAGTTTCCAGAGATGTGACGTTTGATGAAGGAAAGAGCTGGTATGCAGATAAAGAGTATAATGATGAAACAATTGAAGAAGAGATAAGAAGAAATGAAAAAGGTAAATCACATATGCAGGTGAATGGAGATGAAGATCATATGCAAGCAAGTACATCCATATTTGGATCAGTTATGAGAAATGAAGATGGACCGAGATTTTATGAAGAAGTGTATTCAGATACACATGAAGAATATGAACCAAGAAGGTCAAACAGAGTAAGGAAACAACCAACAAGGTATTCCTATGATACTTCTTATTTGACTCATAAAAACTATGCTAAGATGAAGAACCTCAGAATTACAGTGAAGCAAAAGGAAAAATGGGAAGAAGCAATGAAGGAGGAGTTCAATGCACTTGAGGAGACAAGACTTGGGAACTTGTTCCAAAACCAAATGGTAAGAAAGTGATTAGAAATAAATGGGTTTACAAAGTTAAGAAACTTGCAGATGGAAGAATAGCCAGATACAAAGCTAGGCTGGTAGTAAAAGCTTATGCTCTGACACATGGCATAGATTATAATGAGACATTCAGTCCGGTTGCAAAGATGTCAACCATAAGGACAGAGATTTCTATAGCAGTATCAAAAGGATGGAAGCTAAATCAATTCGATATAAAGAATGCATTTCTAAATGGATATATATCAGATGAAGTCTACATGGAATGTTGGCGAAAACTTCAGCTCTAACCCCACTTGTTGCGGAAATACTTTCGCCCTGAAGGTGAGTTTCGCGATAAAGCTTGAACTCTGTCAGGCCTGCGGAAATTGCCGCGCCACATTAATAGAATGCTAAACTAGAGTGATTCAGAACACCTCTGTAATCAACAATAGCTTAGCCTAATTAACGTCGCTTTAACTGTGTTATCCTGCGACACAAGTTCCACCGGAACTTCACCAGACTGTTACTGGACTGACACCGTAATCGTACCGGAACTTCATCGAAATGAACTTCTACTTTGGTTATAATTACTTCAAGTGAACATACAAGAAGTAAGAAAGTGATTCGTGAACTTTCCCCACTTAATGAACTTTTGTGAAGTTTTGAGAAAAAACTTCACAGTTCTGAAGTGCTGCTTTCCGGTTAGATTTTGTGCTGCATGCAGATCTCCTTTTCACCGGAAACTGTGATCAACTTAAAGTAGAGACGTCTAGCTACAAGATGAGCTATCTCTCATACAAAACTTCGAACTCTGCTACGAGTTATACTTCGTTGTTCTACCGAAAAACTTGTTTTTTGAGAAACTGTAACTGACCGGAAATTACTGAAATATGTTTACTAAGTAAACTGTTATTCACTGAGACATGCGTTTACAGAGAAGATACTGAAGCACGTTTAGTAACGAGTCGTGACACTTAACGATAAACGGAACTTCTTACCGTAACATGAAATAGTTTCAGATTCTTCACAAGTAAAGATTACGCTGTCGTCGGGGCTCATGGGAAAGGAGGGAGAGAATGTTCAAATAGATCTAGCATATAGAGTGCCTCAAAAGCACGAGTACGCAAAACTTGATGCATCGTGAATCTTTCTAAACTAACATGATTGTTCATCCATTGACTCTAATCCCATTAGTATCCAAAGCACATTCCGCGAACATTCAGATTCATGACATCAAAATTATTAGTTACAAACTTGTTTGCTCATATGTCAGCACCTTAAGCAAAATAAGTTGCTTGTAATCAGGTACTTGTAGCAGAACATAAAGTATAACATAAAGCAGTTTCAGATCTGATATCACACAAAAACTGTTTTACCATTTGCATTAACTTAAATCAGTACCGAAACATGATTTGCATGTAACTAAGAGCGATCATGAAAGAGAATAAAATTCGTGATAAAAAAAAACGTATTCTGAAGCAACACGCAATTCAAGTATTATTCAATGTACATAAAAAAAAGCACGGTAACCCACTCAACAGATACAGGATGCTGAACACAAAACGTTGATTGACAAAGTGTTGATTTTGTGAGCACTTTCCAAGTTGAACTCAATGTCTTCTCATGTCATTTATAGCGTGACTTAGTTTCTATTATTCGGATTCTAACTGCGTTTAAACATTGTTGAGAACGTTTGTATATGATCCGGACACACTAAACCTGACCATAAGATATAATCATACGGCAACAAGAATAAGAATGATCATACGAATAAAACATGACATGTCCTTGTTGCACCACTATAAACGATGAAATATAAACCACTATTCTCATGGGTTTTGAAAAACAACGTGAAAATGTTTAAGTAAGAAAAGTTCAGTGTTTTACAGTAAAGAATTGACCTCAATTGTAGTGCTGAAGCATATTAGACTTTTGTTTTCTGTCCCTTCCCTTCACATGCACGCCTGTGGAGCCTCTGGAAACCGATATCTGAATTGATTGAAAAACACTTGCATTACAGGAACTGGTCTTCTATGCAATAGTGGATGATCACAGCATAATGAAATGAAGAGTATAGTGGGGAATCATATCAAGATGAACAGGTGACTCTACATCTTTTGTTCCTCCTTATGAGTCCCTTTCTTCAACTCTAAGCATCTTCGCATGCTGCTCAGAATCACGCCATTAGTTTCTTGCCCATCTGTCCGAAGAAACAAGAGTTCCCAACAGAGATGCCATGTCGAGTCCCTGTCCATTGCCTTTAGAAATCAACAGAAAAAGTCTTCACAATCCTTGTGTCCTTCTTTAATGGAAGGAAAGCAATCTCCATGCCTTGTGTCTTCCGCTTTCTTTCATGATAGTCCTCATGCATATTTCTAAACCCATCACGGGACATTCGATTGGACTACAAAAATTCTGTCTCTCTGTTTTGCGAATGATTCAACAGCAAGCAGTCATTTAGCTTTTCTAACTGTAAGGTAAAGATTTCAACACCTTCAAAGTGATGCTAAACTTCTCTGTAAGCTCATAATGAATAGGTATGCACACTCAGAATTTTCCTCCCTTCGAATCTTTTATGGCATCCGCACACTTCTATTTCGCTATTTCAATTCTTTCCTTCTTGATCATGCAAGATCCTGTCCGAGTTACATCCCTCTCCAACAATAGCTCTTCCTCCGAATCTACTGCATATGCCAGGAACATGTGCGATCATCCCTCTGTCGCTCAATCGAAGATAGACCTTCATCCCTTCTCTGTACTCACTCCCCGGCGCTTTTGATGATAGTTGTTGAAGAAGTCCTTATCCCCCTCCTTCGTTGCATACCAACCTGCCTCTCTTGAACTGCATCCCTCTCTACATGCTTCATCCAAATTTCACTTCCATGCGCATATCTTCCCTCTGTTATTCGATTGGGTAGAAGCCAATCGCCAGACAGAGTTTATCTTCAGAGTCGGACAGCACCGTAGAAGAACTGCCAGCATTAGGCCCAAAGGTACAGCTTCATACGCAGGCCTCTGTTGAGGAATGCCCTCCTTCTCGAGATGAGACTCCATAGTAAAAATGGAAACTCCCCTTGGACTGCATTTTCTCGAGTTCACATGCGCTTCGACCTCCAGCAGCCGCCCCTCTTCTTTACATCTGTCCCTTTCTTTTTCAGGAAACGGGTCCGTATCCCCTCTTGAGCTTGTGTGATAAGCTCCAGGAAATCGAGGCCAATCACTCCTACCTTCCAAAGCAAACCTTCCTCTAGTAGGCCTCTATCACTGCATGGATTAATCAGAAAAGAAAAAGTGACTGAGTTGAGTGTTGCTCTCTAAATCTTCAAGCTTGGTTTTGAATCTTGAATCTAAATCTTGACGACATCCGCCCCCTCTGAACCTGTGCATCCTCCGGATGCACCACCATCGATCTCGGTATCTGCAAATCATTATGAAAATTCAAGTGCATGGGTTAAAACAAATGTGCCTATGCACGGCCATGTAATGAGCCCTACATATGCATACTCTAAGTGCATAAAAAACAGCATGGTGCAAATAGGGAGGTATTAGGAATTCGGTGTTGAGGATGTACACTCAAATTGAACTCACATTTTCATCATGGATATACAATTCAATTCAAGTGCAATCACTCGTGCAACTATGGGTTTTAACCAAAATATCACTCGTGCTCTTTACATTTCATTTATGCATGCGTTAGGTGCATGAAGAAAAAACAAAATGGTGCGAAAATCAAAGTTTCATGGTATCTAAGCAAGGAAGCTCACATCACTCTCAACTCCACTCTCCTAAAGATGCAATCACTCTTCCTTACTCAGATTTGTTCTCTCTTATCACTCAAAACTTGCTTTATTATTTTTCAATGATATTTACCTATCTAATTGTGCAGATGGACGTGCTTCTATGGAATTTCAAAGTCGTGTTTCCTATATATTTTTACATGCATATTGGCATGCAATGCATCTCAAAGATGGTGCAAAGAAAAGATCAGGGTTAAAGCACGATAGCTAATGAAAAAGATTTTCACGGCTTTGTTCTTGAGTCATCATCTCCGTTGGCTTTGCTTGATCATTCCTGCACTCATAGAAACTAAACAAACCATGAGAAACATCAAATCATATGACACAATATGTACATGCAATTCATGAAAGAACTTCAAAAACCATTTGCAATAAACCATAAAGATGTAATTTGAAAGTGGTTGCCTCCTGCATAATCCATCAAACTCCTAGATCTCCAATTAGCTCCATATCAACACCTGTTCTTATAAACTCAGAAAACATATTAGTAGCATCATATTCAAAAAGATTATTTTGAAAAATTTTCATTTTCTTGAGAGCTAGATGCATTTTCTTGCTCTATTTATTTATGCAATTATTTGTTTATTTATTTATTTATTTATTTATTTATTTTTATATTTACTTTTATCCATCTCAAAAAATCAAAACATAATTATTAAGTATTTTCATAATTATATTTACAAAAGTCACTTTTGAATTTCTTGTGAATACAAGAAATTCCTTTCCAATACATTTTCACAAATAAATTCTCCAAAGAAGGTATGTTTAAAAACAAGCCATCTTTGAATTGCACCAATCAGTGTTGCATTCATAAATACAGTAAATATGTATACAAGCCACCTTTTTTGCTTGTTTACCTCTTGGCAGCTTGTTTGGTCTTTGTAACTCACAGAGAATTTGGATATCCATATTTCAATTATCTGAGCATAAGTATCTTTATTTATGATTCTTTCAAATTCATCATGTGCAGAGTCATGAATACATGTATATGAAGTTTGAAATTTGCATATGTTTGATTCATAATTGAAATTTTCTTGCAAGCATGTATTTTCTTTTATTTCATGCTTGAGATCATTTATAGGAGTTTTATTCCTTTCAATATCTTCTATCATGTCTTCATCACCATTAAGATGAGGTTTTTGAATAGAATCATTTGAATCCCACTTCAAATGGAAGTGTTCATCATACTCAGACATCAAGACACAGTCATCTTTATTCTCCATGGCAAAATCATTCCTTCCTGACTGAGTTTCGGAAATTATGAAGTCTGCTTCTTTCTCCAATCTTTCCAGAAACTCTTCATCATTGTCTTTTTCCAGATTCATTTGCCCATTTTCATGAAGAGACTCGATATCACTGAATCCAAGAAAGTCTTCATCTTCAATATCACTAGAGACTTTCTTATCAAGATCAAACTCATCATAATTTTTACACCTTATAGGACAAATTATGTTGATTGACGGGAACTCAACTTCTTTATTCAAGATCCCATCATAAAATTCTTCATATCTCTCAATCATTTCTTGCTCATTCTCTTCAGAGGATGTACTTAGTCCACCTTCTTCAAGCATTGATTCTTCAATCACTGATTCTTGCTCAAGAATCTCATCATGTATGAGAATCTCAACATACGCATCCAAATCAACTTGAGCTTCATCGTTGCAATCATTTGACTCAATAGTTTTACATTGGATATTCTTCAATGCTATACATGCATCAGATTTATCATATATCATATTATATGCCACTTTATGCTCAATTTCTTCAACGTGTGGACTCAACTCAACATGATTATTTTTGACATACATATCAGTATTTAGAGAAATGATCAATGGTATTTTCCCATCCTCCTTATGTTCATTCATATTTCTCTCTTCATAGAATGTAGCTTCATTTACATACATATCATTATTTTGAACTCCATCCAACTTATCCTCTTTTTTATGTGTGGGATCTTTGTCCAATGTGACATCACTCAAAAGAATATCAGTATCTTGATCTTGATCTAGACTATCGGTAGGATTAGGATCATGCTTATCACCATCGACATACACATCACTATCTAGAGGACTTATCATTTGTACATCCTCTAGATTAGCATCATACTCATCTTCGTCATCACACATTTCAACCTCTAGAGGACTCATTATTTGCATGTCCTCCTTCATATAAGTAAGTTCGTTTTCTTGCATCTCTGTATGCATGCATAATGCGGATTCCTGCATATCCATTTTCTTACCCATCGGATCTTCTATTGACAGGTCCTTAGATTCAACATCATGTTCCATGGGAGTTCCTTCATGTAATTCAGTCATTAGATCAGAAGTTCTATCCGTATCTTGTGTTAGAAAAGGATCATCACCATCAAGTGACATCCAATCATACTCCACATCTTGCCCGATGTCATCATGAAAGGATGCATCTCGAGCTCGATCTTCAGGCATATTTATTAGGTTCTCTATTTGTATCTTATCTTTTATCTCCATTTGGTCACCTATGAGCCTTCTAGATATCTCTATCTCTTTGTTTGCATCTTGATATGTTTCTTGATTTGTTTGGTTATCTTTTATTTGATGTGAGGAATTTATCAGAGTAGAGGAAGCTTCATCTTGTTTACTTGTTGGGTTTTGATGGTTTTTGTTTTGTTTTATGTTTGTTGTTTGTTTGGTTTGATTTTGATTAGCTTCCACTTGCTCTTTTGATCCTCCCATCTTCGTGCTTTGTCCACTTATGGCACCTAAAGATATAATCATTGTAAAGAAGTCTAGGGGCTCTTGGCACCTTGTAACCTTTGAGGTTACATTAATCGCACTTTTAGAAGTTTCTTCATATTTCCCATCATCACTATGGATATTAAGCCCATGCATATCTACTTCATGCCCAAATGGGGTCTCTACAACCTCATGGACTTGAACATTATCCACGATTGGTAAAATGCTAGGAACATGGTTATAATTTTCATCTGTTTGAAGATCTGTTCTCCAATCATTTAGAAATTTCTCTATTGTTTGTTGTTTCTTTACGTATTTCATCACAGCTTCATGGACGAGCATCCAATCCTCTGTGAGTCCTGAGTCGGAGTCTATATCTTGAAGAAGTGGAATTAACTCCTCTCGGGCATTAACATCGATTGTTCGAAGAAACAACGAAACCCTTTCATGACTCATGCACCTCTTATCGTGCTCGGAAAGATCATCATATTGTCGCTCAAACTCTTCTTTGATCTCAAGAATTGGTCGGTCTTTGGGCATGTGAACCCACCTCAGGAAAGATCTACGAGTTACTTTATCAAGATCCTCTAGCATAAACTGCTTGAGGAGTGTCGCTTTGTATTGGGACCATGTCGTTTGATTTATTCGCATTATTTGGTCTCGTATGTCGTATCCCGACACATAGATAAAGTTTTCGCATAGTTCTTTTTCCGTCATCGGATTTAATCCGACACCTAGATATTTGGCCTCGAGTTCATATTCTTTGCAGAACTTTGAGACATTCTTTCCATTGAAAAAGCCACACCGATTGACTAGACGTTCATGAAGTGATTGGATGGCTTTTTGACGCCTATCCTCTTCTTGAAATCGTAGGAATTGAGCTAGGATCTCTTCCATTTTGATTATGCTAATCTTTGTGGCTCTATAACTCACTCACCCCCTCCTTTCACGTCGGGTTCACCAGCATGTCGTCGGGGTTCATGGGAAAGGAGGGAGAGAATGTTCAAATAGATCTAGCATATAGAGTGCCTCAAAAGCACGAGTACGCAAAACTTGATGCATCGTGAATCTTTCTAAACTAACATGATTGTTCATCCATTGACTCTAATCCCATTAGTATCCAAAGCACATTCCGCGAACATTCAGATTCATGACATCAAAATTATTAGTTACAAACTTGTTTGCTCATATGTCAGCACCTTAAGCAAAATAAGTTGCTTGTAATCAGGTACTTGTAGCAGAACATAAAGTATAACATAAAGCAGTTTCAGATCTGATATCACACAAAAACTGTTTTACCATTTGCATTAACTTAAATCAGTACCGAAACATGATTTGCATGTAACTAAGAGCGATCATGAAAGAGAATAAAATTCG
The DNA here is from genome assembly GCA_020310875.1 of Ceratopteris richardii. Lineage (NCBI taxonomy): Eukaryota > Viridiplantae > Streptophyta > Polypodiopsida > Polypodiales > Pteridaceae > Ceratopteris > Ceratopteris richardii. Next base: position 79,870,366 of record CM035415.1, read on the forward strand.
TGATAAAAAAAAACGTATTCTGAAGCAACACGCAATTCAAGTATTATTCAATGTACATAAAAAAAAGCACGGTAACCCACTCAACAGATACAGGATGCTGAACACAAAACGTTGATTGACAAAGTGTTGATTTTGTGAGCACTTTCCAAGTTGAACTCAATGTCTTCTCATGTCATTTATAGCGTGACTTAGTTTCTATTATTCGGATTCTAACTGCGTTTAAACATTGTTGAGAACGTTTGTATATGATCCGGACACACTAAACCTGACCATAAGATATAATCATACGGCAACAAGAATAAGAATGATCATACGAATAAAACATGACATGTCCTTGTTGCACCACTATAAACGATGAAATATAAACCACTATTCTCATGGGTTTTGAAAAACAACGTGAAAATGTTTAAGTAAGAAAAGTTCAGTGTTTTACAGTAAAGAATTGACCTCAATTGTAGTGCTGAAGCATATTAGACTTTTGTTTTCTGTCCCTTCCCTTCACATGCACGCCTGTGGAGCCTCTGGAAACCGATATCTGAATTGATTGAAAAACACTTGCATTACAGGAACTGGTCTTCTATGCAATAGTGGATGATCACAGCATAATGAAATGAAGAGTATAGTGGGGAATCATATCAAGATGAACAGGTGACTCTACATCTTTTGTTCCTCCTTATGAGTCCCTTTCTTCAACTCTAAGCATCTTCGCATGCTGCTCAGAATCACGCCATTAGTTTCTTGCCCATCTGTCCGAAGAAACAAGAGTTCCCAACAGAGATGCCATGTCGAGTCCCTGTCCATTGCCTTTAGAAATCAACAGAAAAAGTCTTCACAATCCTTGTGTCCTTCTTTAATGGAAGGAAAGCAATCTCCATGCCTTGTGTCTTCCGCTTTCTTTCATGATAGTCCTCATGCATATTTCTAAACCCATCACGGGACATTCGATTGGACTACAAAAATTCTGTCTCTCTGTTTTGCGAATGATTCAACAGCAAGCAGTCATTTAGCTTTTCTAACTGTAAGGTAAAGATTTCGACACCTTCAAAGTGATGCTAAACTTCTCTGTAAGCTCATAATGAATAGGTATGCACACTCAGAATTTTCCTCCCTTCGAATCTTTTATGGCATCCGCACACTTCTATTTCGCTATTTCAATTCTTTCCTTCTTGATCATGCAAGATCCTGTCCGAGTTACATCCCTCTCCAACAATAGCTCTTCCTCCGAATCTACTGCATATGCCAGGAACATGTGCGATCATCCCTCTGTCGCTCAATCGAAGATAGACCTTCATCCCTTCTCTGTACTCACTCCCCGGCGCTTTTGATGATAGTTGTTGAAGAAGTCCTTATCCCCCTCCTTCGTTGCATACCAACCTGCCTCTCTTGAACTGCATCCCTCTCTACATGCTTCATCCAAATTTCACTTCCATGCGCATATCTTCCCTCTGTTATTCGATTGGGTAGAAGCCAATCGCCAGACAGAGTTTATCTTCAGAGTCGGACAGCACCGTAGAAGAACTGCCAGCATTAGGCCCAAAGGTACAGCTTCATACGCAGGCCTCTGTTGAGGAATGCCCTCCTTCTCGAGATGAGACTCCATAGTAAAAATGGAAACTCCCCTTGGACTGCATTTTCTCGAGTTCACATGCGCTTCGACCTCCAGCAGCCGCCCCTCTTCTTTACATCTGTCCCTTTCTTTTTCAGGAAACGGGTCCGTATCCCCTCTTGAGCTTGTGTGATAAGCTCCAGGAAATCGAGGCCAATCACTCCTACCTTCCAAAGCAAACCTTCCTCTAGTAGGCCTCTATCACTGCATGGATTAATCAGAAAAGAAAAAGTGACTGAGTTGAGTGTTGCTCTCTAAATCTTCAAGCTTGGTTTTGAATCTTGAATCTAAATCTTGACGACATCCGCCCCCTCTGAACCTGTGCATCCTCCGGATGCACCACCATCGATCTCGGTATCTGCAAATCATTATGAAAATTCAAGTGCATGGGTTAAAACAAATGTGCCTATGCACGGCCATGTAATGAGCCCTACATATGCATACTCTAAGTGCATAAAAAACAGCATGGTGCAAATAGGGAGGTATTAGGAATTCGGTGTTGAGGATGTACACTCAAATTGAACTCACATTTTCATCATGGATATACAATTCAATTCAAGTGCAATCACTCGTGCAACTATGGGTTTTAACCAAAATATCACTCGTGCTCTTTACATTTCATTTATGCATGCGTTAGGTGCATGAAGAAAAAACAAAATGGTGCGAAAATCAAAGTTTCATGGTATCTAAGCAAGGAAGCTCACATCACTCTCAACTCCACTCTCCTAAAGATGCAATCACTCTTCCTTACTCAGATTTGTTCTCTCTTATCACTCAAAACTTGCTTTATTATTTTTCAATGATATTTACCTATCTAATTGTGCAGATGGACGTGCTTCTATGGAATTTCAAAGTCGTGTTTCCTATATATTTTTACATGCATATTGGCATGCAATGCATCTCAAAGATGGTGCAAAGAAAAGATCAGGGTTAAAGCACGATAGCTAATGAAAAAGATTTTCACGGCTTTGTTCTTGAGTCATCATCTCCGTTGGCTTTGCTTGATCATTCCTGCACTCATAGAAACTAAACAAACCATGAGAAACATCAAATCATATGACACAATATGTACATGCAATTCATGAAAGAACTTCAAAAACCATTTGCAATAAACCATAAAGATGTAATTTGAAAGTGGTTGCCTCCTGCATAATCCATCAAACTCCTAGATCTCCAATTAGCTCCATATCAACACCTGTTCTTATAAACTCAGAAAACATATTAGTAGCATCATATTCAAAAAGATTATTTTGAAAAATTTTCATTTTCTTGAGAGCTAGATGCATTTTCTTGCTCTATTTATTTATGCAATTATTTGTTTATTTATTTATTTATTTATTTATTTATTTTTATATTTACTTTTATCCATCTCAAAAAATCAAAACATAATTATTAAGTATTTTCATAATTATATTTACAAAAGTCACTTTTGAATTTCTTGTGAATACAAGAAATTCCTTTCCAATACATTTTCACAAATAAATTCTCCAAAGAAGGTATGTTTAAAAACAAGCCATCTTTGAATTGCACCAATCAGTGTTGCATTCATAAATACAGTAAATATGTATACAAGCCACCTTTTTTGCTTGTTTACCTCTTGGCAGCTTGTTTGGTCTTTGTAACTCACAGAGAATTTGGATATCCATATTTCAATTATCTGAGCATAAGTATCTTTATTTATGATTCTTTCAAATTCATCATGTGCAGAGTCATGAATACATGTATATGAAGTTTGAAATTTGCATATGTTTGATTCATAATTGAAATTTTCTTGCAAGCATGTATTTTCTTTTATTTCATGCTTGAGATCATTTATAGGAGTTTTATTCCTTTCAATATCTTCTATCATGTCTTCATCACCATTAAGATGAGGTTTTTGAATAGAATCATTTGAATCCCACTTCAAATGGAAGTGTTCATCATACTCAGACATCAAGACACAGTCATCTTTATTCTCCATGGCAAAATCATTCCTTCCTGACTGAGTTTCGGAAATTATGAAGTCTGCTTCTTTCTCCAATCTTTCCAGAAACTCTTCATCATTGTCTTTTTCCAGATTCATTTGCCCATTTTCATGAAGAGACTCGATATCACTGAATCCAAGAAAGTCTTCATCTTCAATATCACTAGAGACTTTCTTATCAAGATCAAACTCATCATAATTTTTACACCTTATAGGACAAATTATGTTGATTGACGGGAACTCAACTTCTTTATTCAAGATCCCATCATAAAATTCTTCATATCTCTCAATCATTTCTTGCTCATTCTCTTCAGAGGATGTACTTAGTCCACCTTCTTCAAGCATTGATTCTTCAATCACTGATTCTTGCTCAAGAATCTCATCATGTATGAGAATCTCAACATACGCATCCAAATCAACTTGAGCTTCATCGTTGCAATCATTTGACTCAATAGTTTTACATTGGATATTCTTCAATGCTATACATGCATCAGATTTATCATATATCATATTATATGCCACTTTATGCTCAATTTCTTCAACGTGTGGACTCAACTCAACATGATTATTTTTGACATACATATCAGTATTTAGAGAAATGATCAATGGTATTTTCCCATCCTCCTTATGTTCATTCATATTTCTCTCTTCATAGAATGTAGCTTCATTTACATACATATCATTATTTTGAACTCCATCCAACTTATCCTCTTTTTTATGTGTGGGATCTTTGTCCAATGTGACATCACTCAAAAGAATATCAGTATCTTGATCTTGATCTAGACTATCGGTAGGATTAGGATCATGCTTATCACCATCGACATACACATCACTATCTAGAGGACTTATCATTTGTACATCCTCTAGATTAGCATCATACTCATCTTCGTCATCACACATTTCAACCTCTAGAGGACTCATTATTTGCATGTCCTCCTTCATATAAGTAAGTTCGTTTTCTTGCATCTCTGTATGCATGCATAATGCGGATTCCTGCATATCCATTTTCTTACCCATCGGATCTTCTATTGACAGGTCCTTAGATTCAACATCATGTTCCATGGGAGTTCCTTCATGTAATTCAGTCATTAGATCAGAAGTTCTATCCGTATCTTGTGTTAGAAAAGGATCATCACCATCAAGTGACATCCAATCATACTCCACATCTTGCCCGATGTCATCATGAAAGGATGCATCTCGAGCTCGATCTTCAGGCATATTTATTAGGTTCTCTATTTGTATCTTATCTTTTATCTCCATTTGGTCACCTATGAGCCTTCTAGATATCTCTATCTCTTTGTTTGCATCTTGATATGTTTCTTGATTTGTTTGGTTATCTTTTATTTGATGTGAGGAATTTATCAGAGTAGAGGAAGCTTCATCTTGTTTACTTGTTGGGTTTTGATGGTTTTTGTTTTGTTTTATGTTTGTTGTTTGTTTGGTTTGATTTTGATTAGCTTCCACTTGCTCTTTTGATCCTCCCATCTTCGTGCTTTGTCCACTTATGGCACCTAAAGATATAATCATTGTAAAGAAGTCTAGGGGCTCTTGGCACCTTGTAACCTTTGAGGTTACATTAATCGCACTTTTAGAAGTTTCTTCATATTTCCCATCATCACTATGGATATTAAGCCCATGCATATCTACTTCATGCCCAAATGGGGTCTCTACAACCTCATGGACTTGAACATTATCCACGATTGGTAAAATGCTAGGAACATGGTTATAATTTTCATCTGTTTGAAGATCTGTTCTCCAATCATTTAGAAATTTCTCTATTGTTTGTTGTTTCTTTACGTATTTCATCACAGCTTCATGGACGAGCATCCAATCCTCTGTGAGTCCTGAGTCGGAGTCTATATCTTGAAGAAGTGGAATTAACTCCTCTCGGGCATTAACATCGATTGTTCGAAGAAACAACGAAACCCTTTCATGACTCATGCACCTCTTATCGTGCTCGGAAAGATCATCATATTGTCGCTCAAACTCTTCTTTGATCTCAAGAATTGGTCGGTCTTTGGGCATGTGAACCCACCTCAGGAAAGATCTACGAGTTACTTTATCAAGATCCTCTAGCATAAACTGCTTGAGGAGTGTCGCTTTGTATTGGGACCATGTCGTTTGATTTATTCGCATTATTTGGTCTCGTATGTCGTATCCCGACACATAGATAAAGTTTTCGCATAGTTCTTTTTCCGTCATCGGATTTAATCCGACACCTAGATATTTGGCCTCGAGTTCATATTCTTTGCAGAACTTTGAGACATTCTTTCCATTGAAAAAGCCACACCGATTGACTAGACGTTCATGAAGTGATTGGATGGCTTTTTGACGCCTATCCTCTTCTTGAAATCGTAGGAATTGAGCTAGGATCTCTTCCATTTTGATTATGCTAATCTTTGTGGCTCTATAACTCACTCACCCCCTCCTTTCACGTCGGGTTCACCAGCATGTCGTCGGGGTTCATGGGAAAGGAGGGAGAGAATGTTCAAATAGATCTAGCATATAGAGTGCCTCAAAAGCACGAGTACGCAAAACTTGATGCATCGTGAATCTTTCTAAACTAACATGATTGTTCATCCATTGACTCTAATCCCATTAGTATCCAAAGCACATTCCGCGAACATTCAGATTCATGACATCAAAATTATTAGTTACAAACTTGTTTGCTCATATGTCAGCACCTTAAGCAAAATAAGTTGCTTGTAATCAGGTACTTGTAGCAGAACATAAAGTATAACATAAAGCAGTTTCAGATCTGATATCACACAAAAACTGTTTTACCATTTGCATTAACTTAAATCAGTACCGAAACATGATTTGCATGTAACTAAGAGCGATCATGAAAGAGAATAAAATTCGTGATAAAAAAAAACGTATTCTGAAGCAACACGCAATTCAAGTATTATTCAATGTACATAAAAAAAAGCACGGTAACCCACTCAACAGATACAGGATGCTGAACACAAAACGTTGATTGACAAAGTGTTGATTTTGTGAGCACTTTCCAAGTTGAACTCAATGTCTTCTCATGTCATTTATAGCGTGACTTAGTTTCTATTATTCGGATTCTAACTGCGTTTAAACATTGTTGAGAACGTTTGTATATGATCCGGACACACTAAACCTGACCATAAGATATAATCATACGGCAACAAGAATAAGAATGATCATACGAATAAAACATGACATGTCCTTGTTGCACCACTATAAACGATGAAATATAAACCACTATTCTCATGGGTTTTGAAAAACAACGTGAAAATGTTTAAGTAAGAAAAGTTCAGTGTTTTACAGTAAAGAATTGACCTCAATTGTAGTGCTGAAGCATATTAGACTTTTGTTTTCTGTCCCTTCCCTTCACATGCACGCCTGTGGAGCCTCTGGAAACCGATATCTGAATTGATTGAAAAACACTTGCATTACAGGAACTGGTCTTCTATGCAATAGTGGATGATCACAGCATAATGAAATGAAGAGTATAGTGGGGAATCATATCAAGATGAACAGGTGACTCTACATCTTTTGTTCCTCCTTATGAGTCCCTTTCTTCAACTCTAAGCATCTTCGCATGCTGCTCAGAATCACGCCATTAGTTTCTTGCCCATCTGTCCGAAGAAACAAGAGTTCCCAACAGAGATGCCATGTCGAGTCCCTGTCCATTGCCTTTAGAAATCAACAGAAAAAGTCTTCACAATCCTTGTGTCCTTCTTTAATGGAAGGAAAGCAATCTCCATGCCTTGTGTCTTCCGCTTTCTTTCATGATAGTCCTCATGCATATTTCTAAACCCATCACGGGACATTCGATTGGACTACAAAAATTCTGTCTCTCTGTTTTGCGAATGATTCAACAGCAAGCAGTCATTTAGCTTTTCTAACTGTAAGGTAAAGATTTCGACACCTTCAAAGTGATGCTAAACTTCTCTGTAAGCTCATAATGAATAGGTATGCACACTCAGAATTTTCCTCCCTTCGAATCTTTTATGGCATCCGCACACTTCTATTTCGCTATTTCAATTCTTTCCTTCTTGATCATGCAAGATCCTGTCCGAGTTACATCCCTCTCCAACAATAGCTCTTCCTCCGAATCTACTGCATATGCCAGGAACATGTGCGATCATCCCTCTGTCGCTCAATCGAAGATAGACCTTCATCCCTTCTCTGTACTCACTCCCCGGCGCTTTTGATGATAGTTGTTGAAGAAGTCCTTATCCCCCTCCTTCGTTGCATACCAACCTGCCTCTCTTGAACTGCATCCCTCTCTACATGCTTCATCCAAATTTCACTTCCATGCGCATATCTTCCCTCTGTTATTCGATTGGGTAGAAGCCAATCGCCAGACAGAGTTTATCTTCAGAGTCGGACAGCACCGTAGAAGAACTGCCAGCATTAGGCCCAAAGGTACAGCTTCATACGCAGGCCTCTGTTGAGGAATGCCCTCCTTCTCGAGATGAGACTCCATAGTAAAAATGGAAACTCCCCTTGGACTGCATTTTCTCGAGTTCACATGCGCTTCGACCTCCAGCAGCCGCCCCTCTTCTTTACATCTGTCCCTTTCTTTTTCAGGAAACGGGTCCGTATCCCCTCTTGAGCTTGTGTGATAAGCTCCAGGAAATCGAGGCCAATCACTCCTACCTTCCAAAGCAAACCTTCCTCTAGTAGGCCTCTATCACTGCATGGATTAATCAGAAAAGAAAAAGTGACTGAGTTGAGTGTTGCTCTCTAAATCTTCAAGCTTGGTTTTGAATCTTGAATCTAAATCTTGACGACAACGCGCAGACATCCACATGAACATGTGTTTTCGATTAGAGAAGATGTGTACAAATAAGCTTGGCCTCTTCTTGCTCAAGTTACAGAAACTCTCCTACAGTGAGTAGTTTCTTATTACCATCTCTCTTCAGATGAAAAGACCCGACACTTCAGGCTTGTGTTATTCATCTGTACATACGCGATCTATGGCGTCTTCTGAGAACTTCTAACTCTCTCTTCACTCATACGCGATCTATTGCGTCTTCTCTCTTCCTTCTCTATATCTATCTCTTGTTCTCCTCTGTGTATCATCGTCGTATTGTTCTTCAAATCTTGCTATATATATATACACTTTCTTTGGCGCTCCTCTGCCCTGTCATTCTTCAATTCGCGTTATACGCGCCTTACGCGCCCGCCGCGGTTAATTGCTCTGTTATGCGCACACCGCGCACTAACTTCGCATACTGTACACCTGTGCGTAGATTTTCCAGAAGATTCTATTTCTCTCTTTGTTTGTTGCGTCGAATTCGTGAGTGTTTCCTTAACAGCTCCCCCTCAATCACTAATTTGACCTCTTCCGGTCTTTCATATATCTTTCTTTCTTTTATACCTGCCATCTCTTTGAATCTGTTTGTCTTTGTTCCATCCAAGCTCTTTGTCAGAATATCTGCAATCTGATCTTTCGTAGGAGTGTAGATTATTTCTATCTCTTTCTCCATTACTTTTTCCCTTAGGAAATGATACTGAATCTCTATGTGTTTTGTTCTTGCATGAAACACAGGATTCGCTGCAAGATACAGCGAGCTCATATTATCTCCATGTATGATCGGTATACTTTGATCTATACCCATGCTTTTAAGTAACGTCTGCATCCATATTACTTCTTTTGCTGCTTCTACCAATCCTTTGTATTCTGCTTCTGTTGATGATAAGGCTACTGTGTGTTGCTTCTTCGAACACCAGCTTACCAGCTTATCTCCTAGGTATATCATATACCCGTGCGTTGATCTTCGGTCGTCTTGACTTCCTGCCCAATCTGAGTCACTATATGCTCTGAGCTTTATATCTGACGTAAAAGGATAATATAATCCTTCCTTTATAGTTCTTTTGATATATCTGAGAACTCTTTGTCCTGCAACCCAATGTTGCTCTGTCGGACAATGCATAAACTGTGAGAGAACTCCCACCGGAAAACTAAGATCCGGTCTTGTTAGCGTAGCATATATTAAACTTCCTACTAACGATTGATACTTCTTCATATCCTTGAATTCTGTTCCACTATATTTGCTGAGTTTATGATTTACTTCAAGCGGTGTTGAAGCTTCTCTGCAATTCTCCATGTTGAACTTCTTCAGTAAGTTCAGGAGATACCTTTCTTGTGTGACATATACACCATTATCTGTATATGTGATTTCCATACCTAGAAAGTATGATAACTTTCCCAAGTCACTGATCTTGAATTCCTTTTCTAGCAGTTTCTTTACCTCTGTGATTCCTGCATCTGAGGTACCTGTAATTATTATGTCATCTACATAAATACAAATGTAGATCATTCCTTCTTCTGTCCTTTTGATGAGTAGACTTGCATCTGCCTTCGAACTTTGGTATCCAAGTTCATTGAGATACTTCACAAGTCTGTAGTTCCAAGCTCTTGGAGCTTGCTTCAGTCCATAAAGTGCTTTTCTTAACCTGCAAACAAAATTTGGGTATCTGGAACTTGTAAACCCTTCCGGTTGTTCCATATAGACTTCATCTGATATATATCCATTCAGGAATGCATTCTTTATATCTAGCTGACTTAGCTTCCATCCTTTTGATGCTGCTATAGCAATTACTATTCTTATGGTTGACATTTTTGCCACCGGACTGAACGTCTCGTCATAGTCTATGCCATGCGTCTGAGCATAGCCCTTGATAACCAGTCTCGCTTTATGTCTGGCTATCCTTCCATCTGCAAGTTTCTTTATTTTGAACACCCATTTATTTCCAATTACTTTCTTACCGTTTGGTTTAGGAACAAGCTCCCATGTCTTGTTCTCTTCCAGTGCGGTGAGTTCTTCTTCCATTGCTTCTTGCCATTGCTTCTTGCCTTTGGCTTCGTCATAGCTCTGAGGCTCATCTTCTTCTTTAACCATATATGCATAATCTTGTTGAGTTATATACGATGTATCATACGAGTATCTTTCCGGTTGTCTTCTTACTCTGTTTGACCTTCTTAGCTCATATTCTTCGTGTGTGTCTGAGTACCCGTCTTCATCTTCGTTCCTTATACCTGTTCTGGTCCTGGACGTACTTGCCTCGTCTTCTTTGTTTACCTGTACGATTGTTTTACCTTTCTCTTTTCTTTTTATCTCTTCTTCAAATTCTTTAGTTGTATGACTCTGATCTGCATACCAGCTTTTCTGTTCATCAAATGTTACATCTCTGGAAATAGTAAAATGTTTGGTTAGAGGACTCCATAACCTGTAACCCATCTGTTTCTCATCATATCCGACGAATACATATTTCTCTGTGTTGAGCCCATAAAAGTCATGTTGGTCCAAGTCAACTGCAGTCAAAGTCAACAGGTCAAAGTCAACAAGGTCAAGGTCAAAGTCAACAGGTGCAAAGTCAAAGTGCGTAAGTGCAGGTGTCAAAGTGCACAGGTAGTGCACAATGAATTGTCCACAAAGGGTAAATCGGAGAAAATAGGTTGCAGGTTGCAGAGGTACTTTCTCTAATTTCCCTAAGGTTCAAAGTGTGTTTTAAAGTGTTTTGGAAGGTTCAGGTGAACCCCCCTTATGTGCAAAAGTGAAGAATTAAAAGGAAATGTGAAGGCATGTGAAGCGGCAAAGTGTACGCACAGGTGAAAGTATGGCCCCCCATTAAAATTTTTGGTTTTAGACTAAAGTCACTACAGGACAAAACAGTGAGTAGTTGGCTGCCACTTGTGAGAGCAATCTTGGGACATCAAAGTGAGCACCAAGATTCACTTGCAGTTAGGAGCGTACGTGATCGACACACCCAAATCAAGGCAAGGGCCATTCTTGGACCAATCTTAGAGTAAGCAAGAGAGCATAGGCTAAGTGGAGCAAGAGAGAGAAGTGCAAGAGTCACCAGAGTACGTCGCACAGAAGTGGAAGTGCAAGGTGCATAGAGAGTGACCAAGGATTTTGGTGCAGAGAAGTGCTAAGCTATAGTTCCCCCAAGTATCTCAAGGTCTTTTGGCAGTGCACGCTTGCCGACAGCAGGTATTCACTCCTCCCCCTTTGTGGAAGCTTGGTGCAAGGTGTGCACAAGGAGAAGCTTGAAGCAGGTGGAGGTCTGTTGCAGAGGAGGTCGGCAGCAAGAGGACATTGGGATATTGGATATTTTGTAATTGGGCACTCTGTGGGATTGTGCACAGAGGTATTGGTGTATCTTGTATTTCAAACATTGTACTTTTCTTACTGTAATCAAACGGCAGAAACTTCCAAGGTGTATTTTCTCTTTTGGTCTTTTCATTTTCTCCTACAAACCCTCAAACTCCTTCTTGTCAAAGAATCCCCCAACAAATTTGGCACGCACGGTGGGACTTCCAAGGAGCTTTGAGCATAGGAGACTATATATTGCCATTGGAGGACAATATTCCAGTGTCGACAACATTACTCCAGTGGGCCAAAAGGTACATACTTTTATCAAGTGTCTCATTTTAAGTGGACTATGAATAGCTCATGACCGTGACCCGGTCACAAACCTTGAGAATCAAGTGCAAGCAGACAAGAAGAAAGACGAATAGAAGATCATCGAGTCCACTTTCATCGACTTCATCGGTAGGAAGCATGGCAGGACAGGTGGACCTAGAAATCTTGCTCTCCAGATTAAACATAAAATTTCCCTCCTTCAGGGGTTTAGCCCAGGAGGACCCAGATGAGCACATTCGACGATTTCTTGCATTATGTAAGACTAGGGGGCTAATGGGTAGGGAAGATGCTTTCTTGATACTCTTCCCAGCCACATTGGAAGGACTGGCAGACAAGTGGTTTAGCTAGTTTGCTGAAAATCACTTTACCTCTTGGGATTTGATGAAGGATGCTTTTAGAAATCAATTCCAGCAGGGGAACACATCAGAGATTATCATAGAAGAGCTAGAGAACTTGAGATTGGGTCCAGGAGAAAAATTCCCAGAATTTGTGACCAGAGCCAAAGCACTAATGGCTAAACTACCAGATCCACCCCATGATTTTTTTGTCAAGAAATGGTTAGCCAAGCCCCTACCAGTAGCCACTCAATGCAAAATAAAGGAATTAGTATTACCTACAGCCTCCATAGAGGAGTTCATCACCACGGCTACAAGACTGGAGCAAATAAGGCACCAATATGGGACAACTTCTTCACCACCAACATATGGTACAGAGATGGAGGATCCAGTGACCCAGCTGAGGAGGGAGTTGGAGGGCTTAAAGAGAAATAAGCCCTACAAAGAGGAGGAGACTGCTGTGGCTCAATTGAGAAGGGAGATTGAAGCACTCAAGCTTCAAAAGGAAGAGGAGGCCCAAGCAGAGGAATTAGCTCAGCTGCGACAGGAGTTGCAGGAGCTCAAAGGAGGGGGCATCAAGAGTGGTCCTTGGTGTTCCATGTGCAGCAAACAAGGGCATATAGTAAGTGAGTGTCCTCTGTTAAGTGTAACTTGCCAATTATGCAGGAAGGTTGGCCATGAGGCCCATGAATGTCAATCAAGGGGAATGCCTGCAACGACATACTGGACCCAAGGAGGACCCCCAACAACCACAAATGTGATGGCTGCACAAAATCAAGGTAACAACTATAACCCTAGACAGAGGAATAATTTTGGAAATGGGCCTAGGAGGCCAATAATCTGTTTTAGGTGTGGAGAATGTGGGCACTACCAAAGTAGGTGCACCCTACCAGAGAATGCACCTCCTTGCCGGAACTGCCCTGAGGCCAGAGACCATTATACAAATTGTTGTCCTAAGAATCAAGCCTCTTCATCAGGGCCCCATATCCAAATGATTTCTGTGCAGGAAGAAGAAATGGCACATCAAGTTAAGGTGCCATCACCATCTACCAGGGTGGTGCAGTTAGAGGAAATTGACTCTTTTACTGTGCAGACAAGAAGCAAGGGGAAGGCTCCAATGGACATGGGTCAAGAATCATTGATTAATGGATTAAATAGAGACAAAGGTGTGTCCAAAGACCTAGCCACCACAAGTGCAGACACAAGGCAAAAGGAAAATTGCACAGGTACAAGTGATGCCATTGGACATGCATTCAGCAGGGCTCATGAGGAGTTGGATAAGTCAAATGGAGCCCAAGCTCTTAAGGAATCAGAAGCCTCCAGACTGCTCAAGTCCATGAAAAAGGAGGTTAGTATTTTTGATTTAATAAAGATGGATGGGAAGTTCAGGTCAGAACTCTTACAGATAATTGATGAAGCTTCCACTACAAGTTTGGTGGCAAAGACTGCTGTTGTACATGAAGGAAAAATTGTAAGGGAAGCACCCCTTACAGATTATAAAAGTCCTCGGCTGACAGTATCTATCAAGGGTCATGAACTTAAAGGAGTTATTGTGGATGGTGGTTCTGGCATTAACTTGATGCCTGAACATACAATGAAAAAAATTGGACTCCACCCTTCAAGACCTGCAAATTTCACGGTTACTTTGGCAGATCAGAGCAAAGTAAGGCCCTTAGGGGTAATCCCAAAAGTTCCACTTGAAGTACAAGGTAATCTATTTATCCTGGATTTTGTGGTTTTAAGATTGCCCCAGGTTGAAGGAGGATTTCCTCTCTTAATTGGAAGACCTTGGCTGAGGCATGCCAGCGTCATTCATGATTGGGGTAAGGACACCATGTGGGTACAAAAGAAAGGGCAGGAGCTGACACAAATTCATTTAGAAGAAGGCCCAGACAATCAAGGAAACACTAGTATGATGCAAACAGTGAGCATTTGCATGGAAACAGAAGTGGAGGATCAACCCCAAATAGATTTTGAGGAAGAAGAGGATATTTTAAGTTGGCTCCAAGCAGGCTACTCTTCCTCTTGTTTTGGAGTTTTCATTAATAATTGTTGTACAATTGAAGGTTATGATGAGGAAAAAGTCCAGGTTGATGGATTGGGAGAGCCCATTACAAACCACAGAAGGGGCAGGAAGACAACCCTCAAATGCATTTTTGAGGAGGATATGACTACTACAGAAAATGAAGTTAATAAAGCTAAAGGCAAGGTAAAAGATTCTAGTGAAGAGTGTTCTTTTCCAATTCAAGAAATACCTGCAGGATGGATGCAGGATAAGGAAGAACAGATTGAAATCCAAAACACCCCTGCTTATGAAGCAATGCAAGAAAAGCTAGAAGACAAAGACAAGGAAGGAGAGGAGAAGGAAGATACTCTGGTAGAGAGAAATCCTGTCCAAGAAATACAATTAGGCAATCAAGACAATGATCGGCCAGTTTTGGTGGCCACTTGGTTGTGGAGCCACCCAGGGCTCCTGGAAAAGGTAAAATCATTCTTGACCCAATATATAGATGTTTTTGCTTGGCATTATAAAGACTTAGAAGGAGTGCCTGCAACTTATGGAGAGCACAGAATCCCTCTGGTTGATGGAGCAAAACCTATAAGAGGGAAGAGTTATAGACTTAACCCAAAATATGCTGAAGCTGTCTATGTGGAAATCCAGAAGATGGAGGATGCAGGAATCATCATTCCTGTAGAACACTCAGAGTGGCTCTCCCCTATGGTTATAGTACCAAAGAAGAATACTAATAAAATCAGAATTTGTGTTGATTTTAGAGCACTCAATAAGGTGACCATTCCAGATGGTTTCCCAATGCCTTTTGCAGAACAGGTTATTGAAGAAGTAGCTGGGCATGCCTTATATAGCTTTATGGATGGATTCAGTGGCTATAATCAAATATCAATACACCCAGAGGATCGAGAAAAGACTGCTTTTATCACACCTTGGGGAACATATGTGTATGTAAAAATGCCATTTGGGCTCAGAAATGCCCCAGCCACCTTTAACAGAATGGTCAATCTCATCTTTGGCCCCTATTGCTGGAATCACTTAGAATCTTCATGGATGACTTCTCTTCGTTTTCAGGATCTCACAAAGAAACTCCTCTAGATTGTTTGGACCACCACTTGAGACAGCTGCAGAATGTTTTCAAAAGATGCAGGGAGACTAAGTTAAAGCTCAATCCAAACAAGTGTCATTTTCTTGTGACAGAAGGAACTCTCTTAGGACATGTGGTGTCAGCTAAAGGTATGGCCCCGGATCCTGACAAAATCATTTCTATCTTAAAGTTGCCTAAACCTAAATCCCCTAAAGAGATCCAGAGTTTTTTGGGGCATACTGGATACCATAGAAGGTTTATTAAAATGTATGCAGAGATAGCTAGACCTCTGGCTAGACTTACGGGTAAGGAAGTGCCTTTTAAATGGGAAGAAGAGGAGGAAAAAGCATATCAAGCATTGCGGTCAAGGTTAGTGTCTGCTCCCATCTTGATCACACCTGAGTGGTCAAAAATATTTCACATACATGTAGATGCCAGTGCCTATGCAGTGGGGGCCGTTTTGACACAACCTAGTGAAGAATTTAAAATGGATAGACCAATTCAGTATGCCAGTAGAATTTTGACTAAGGCTGAAAGGAATTACAGCACCACAGAAAGGGAAGCCTTGGCAATGGTTTTTGCTGTCCAAAAATTTCGTCATTACTTGTTGGGAGTAAAATTTGTTATTATAACAGATCACCAACCACTGAAATATTTGCTCAACAAACCACAAGCCACTGGTAGAATATGGAGGTGGTTACTGTTGTTCCAAGAATTTGATTTTTCTATGGTCCACAGACCAGGTAAAGAAAATGTTATGGCGGATCACCTTTCCAGAATCAATATGATGGAGCAAGTTAGTGGAATCAATGATGATTTTCCAGATGCTCATCTGTTTGCTGTCCAGGCTCAAGGTTGGTATTATGATATCAAAAATTTCATTAAAACAGGGATGTATCCAGAAAAGGCTAGTGCTGTGCAAAGGAAGAGATTGCTACTCAAGAGCAGACCATATACCTTCCTTGAAGATAAACTCTACAGACAGGGCAAGGATGACAGGATGAGGAAATGCTTAGAGGAAGATGAAGTGAGGGAAATACTGCAATTTGCACATGAAGGAACAGGTGGTGGGCACCTTCCAGGGCATATCATGAGCCAGAGAATACTAGATGCTGGTATATGGTGGCCTACACTCTTTAAGGATGCAGATGATTGGAGAAAAACATGTGATGTGTGTCAGAGGTGTGGACCTAAGCCAACAAAGCAGAGGCATAAACCCTTAGTTGCTTCCAATTCCTGGCAACCATTTGAGAAGTGGGGGCTGGATTTCGTAGGGCCCATCTACCCTCCGGCGATTCCAAAAAGAGAGAAATATCTCTTAATAGCTACAGATTATGCGACCAAATGGGCTGAAGCTATTGCTTCCCCCGACTGCACTGCTCAAACTGTTGCTGATTTTATCTACACTAGCATCATTTGCAGGTTTGGATGTCCACTTGAAATTTGTACAGATCAAGGTACACATTTTGTCAATAAGGTCCTGCATGAAATTTTCAACAGGTATAAAATTCTACATAGGACCTCTTGTGCTTATTACCCAAGAGCCAATGGACAGGCTGAATCGACAAATAAGGTTTTAATCTCAATGTTAACAAAAGAGTGTCTGTTACAGCCCACTTCATGGGGCATTGCTTATCAAGGTACACTATGGGCATACAGGTTAGCATACAAAGAGGCCACCGGATATTCTCCTTTCCAACTGGTTTATGGCATATTGCCCATTGAGCCCTTTGAATTTTTACATGGCTCACCTAAGATAGCATTCATGCAGGGCAAAAAAGACTGTGATGTCTCTCAGCGAATAGGGGCACTACATAAAGTGGAGGAGATTCGTCTCCTAGCAACAAAACAATTGATCGAGACTCAGATGAAGAGGAAAGAGGCACATGATCGACACCTGTGGAACAACAACATTGAAGCAGGCATGTTGGTTCTTCTCCATAGACCTAACCTTCATACACAACTGAGAGGAAAATGGCTTCCAAATTGGGAAGGACCTTATAGAGTCAAAACAATGCTAAACTTGGGTGCTGTGGAGTTAGAGACGCTGAAAGGAGAGGCCTTGCCACTGGTCAACATTTCAAGGCTGAAGGCCTATCATCAACACACTTAAAGACGTATGGATCACCTGGAACTGCCAAATATGTCCAGGTTGTACATAACTTTCTCATCATATTTTGCTCAGTTTTAGTAGTTTTCCTTATCAATTTCATCTTTGTTATTGGTGTTTTTAGAAAACCTAGAAGATATTTCAAAACCACTGCCAAGCAAGCTCTTTTTTGGAATTTTTCTAGCAATTTTAGCATTTTCTAGCAATTTTTATCCCTTTTCGATGTCTTTTTATTGCCCAATTTGAGGAATAAATGGAGGGTCTCTATGGTTTGATGAAGGATTTTAGGCTCAACATGTAGAAAATTTCATCAGAATTTTTTCAGAATTTTTTTAGAATTTTTTGGCCAATTTTTGGCATTTTTTTCAGATTTTTCCTTGATTTTTCTCTAAATTGGGCTATTTATTATTTATATATATAAAAAAAAAAAGCCCCCTAGGGAATTTGCGGGTTCCCAAAAAAAAAAAAAAAAAAAAAAAAAAATTCCCCCAGCCCCCCCCCTTCCCCCCCCCCCCCCCCTCCCCCCCCCCCCCCCTTTTTCCCCCCCCCCCCCCCCCGTTCTGACAGCCCCCCCCCCCCCCCCCTATTTTCTTTTTATTATTTTTTTATTTATTTTATTTTATTTTATTTTTTAATTAATTTTTATCTTTTATTTATTTTATTTTATTTTATTTTCTTCTTTATTTTATTTTCTGTCTGAGCGTTGAAAACGAAAAAAAAAAAAAAAAAGAGCGATCATTTTTATTTTTATTTTATTTTACTTTATTTTTTTTATTTTTTCATGGCTCAAAGCTATTGGCTCTGGATTGTGCCTCGGTTGGCCGTTTTTTACAAAAATGGAGTCATTTTCATGTTTTTTGGCACCTATGAACTCAGTTTTTGAATTTCTTTTTACAAATTCCCACTTTTTGTATGACTTTTGGTCTGAAACCACATATTTTGAACACCTTTATCACATGTTTTTATTTCACAACATTGTCCAAATGATCTATTCTCACCTTGTCTTACCTTATGTTTAATAATCTCCCATATGTACCCTCTGTAGCCCTCCGGTTTGTTCACATTAGCCTCCTCCCGACCCCTGATTCCTACTCCCCATCCCTCCCTTTACCAATATGCCCAGCCACATCCTTTCCCCTCCCTACCCCATCCATATTCGCACCCTCAGCCCTCCCTTCCCCTTCCTTTCTCCCCTTCCATTGCCCCCCCTTTTTGCTTTTCCATTCCAAAATCCCACTTTTGGTTCTTCTCTGGGGCTTGTTCTCTCCTGTTTTGGTGGAATTGGTTGCTGCTCAGATGTCCTATTCAAGTTTTTGCGGCTATATCTTCATCGTGATCAAAGTTTAGCTATCGCTCTCCGGGACGGAGAGCACATTAGGTGGTGGGCAACTGTTGAGCCCATAAAAGTCATGTTGGTCCAAGTCAACTACAGTCAAAGTCAACAGGTCAAAGTCAACAAGGTCAAGGTCAAAGTCAACAGGTGCAAAGTCAAAGTGCGTAAGTGCAGGTGTCAAAGTGCACAGGTAGTGCACAATGAATTGTCCACAAAGGGTAAATCGGAGAAAATAGGTTGCAGGTTGCAGAGGTACTTTCTCTAATTTCCCTAAGGTTCAAAGTGTGTTTTAAACTGTTTTGGAAGGTTCAGGTGAACCCCCCTTATGTGCAAAAGTGAAGAATTAAAAGGAAATGTGAAGGCATGTGAAGCGGCAAAGTGTACGCACAGGTGAAAGTATGGCCCCCCATTAAAATTTTTGGTTTTAGACTAAAGTCACTACAGGACAAAACAGTGAGTAGTTGGCTGCCACTTGTGAGAGCAATCTTGGGACATCAAAGTGAGCACCAAGATTCACTTGCAGTTAGGAGCGTACGTGATCGACACACCCAAATCAAGGCAAGGGCCATTCTTGGACCAATCTTAGAGTAAGCAAGAGAGCATAGGCTAAGTGGAGCAAGAGAGAGAAGTGCAAGAGTCACCAGAGTACGTCGCACAGAAGTGGAAGTGCAAGGTGCATAGAGAGTGACCAAGGATTTTGGTGCAGAGAAGTGCTAAGCTATAGTTCCCCCAAGTATCTCAAGGTCTTTTGGCAGTGCACGCTTGCCGACAACAGGTATTCACTCCTCCCCCTTTGTGGAAGCTTGGTGCAAGGTGTGCACAAGGAGAAGCTTGAAGCAGGTGGAGGTCTGTTGCAGAGGAGGTCGGCAGCAAGAGGACATTGGGATATTGGATATTTTGTAATTGGGCACTCTGTGGGATTGTGCACAGAGGTATTGGTGTATCTTGTATTTCAAACATTGTACTTTTCTTACTGTAATCAAACGGCAGAAACTTCCAAGGTGTATTTTCTCTTTTGGTCTTTTCATTTTCTCCTACAAACCCTCAAACTCCTTCTTGTCAAAGAATCCCCCAACACTCTGCTTTTGGTTCAAGCTTATGTCTTAGTTGAGACGGTACATAAGCATACGCTACTGATCCAAACACTTTGCAGTGATCAAGTGTTGGCTTCTTTCCCCACCAAGCTTCATAAGGGGTCATTCCTTCTAAGGCTGTACATGGTAATCTGTTTACCAAGTATGTAGCTGTATTTACGGCTTCAGCCCAAAGATAATCTGGGCAATTTTTTTCTTTTAGCATAGCTCGTGCAAACTCGACTAGAGTTTGGTTTCTCCTTTCTGCTACACCGTTTTGTTGTGGTGTATATCTGCAGGTTATTTCTCTCTTAATACCTGCATTCCAAAGATAGTCATTGAATTCTCGGGAGAAGTATTCTCCCCCTCCATCAGACCTCAGTCTTTTAAGTTTTCGTCCGGTAAGCCTTTCAACATATGCATGAAAATTCCTGAAGGCTCCAAACACTTCTGACTTTTCCTTCAAAACATAAAGAGTTATCCACCTTGTTGCATCATCAATGAATAAAACATAGTACCTTGATCCGCTGATTGATCCTTCTTTCGTTGGTCCCCATACATCTGTATGTATGAGTTCCAGCACACTGTCATGTTTGAATCCTTTCTTCTGGAAAGGTAACCTGTGGGCTTTTCCCATTTGACAGGCTTCGCATTTGTGAATCATATGTTGGTTCTGTACGTTCGGTAATCCCAGTACAGACTGATTCGCTATCATAGCTTTGATTCCTTTTTCGTGAAAATGACCTAATCTCTTGTGCCAGAGATCAAGTTCTGTAATTACCTTTTCATCATGTGTGAGCAGCGCTTGGCCAATGTTCCCTTGTACTCTTAAGGTAAAGAGTCTGCCTTCTTTCTTACCAGAAACGATCTGATAATATCCGTTCTTGGGATCTTCTACAAATACTCCTTTGTTTGTAAATCTGACCTGAAACCCTTTTTCGACTATCTGTCCCACACTGATCAGATTTTTCGGTATTGTTGGAACATACAAAACATTAGTTAGCAAATCTGCTCCACTCTTGCATTTCACCTTTCCGATTGATCGTACTTTGTGTCTTGTATTGTCACCTGTTTGAACAGTGTGACTCGCACTTCCTTTTTCCAATTCTGACATCAGTTCTATGTTTCCTGACAAGTGATTAGAACATCCAGAGTCAATGTAAAATACCTTTAGATCTTCGTTATCAGATGTGTTGATTGAGTTCATCATCAACGATGTATGACTTTCATTCTGTGTGTCATTTGCGTAGTTGTTATAGGTGGTGTTGTAGGATTGGCTCTGTCCCCAACTTCTTGTTCCACCTCTACCGTAGCCTCCTCTTTGGCTTTGTCTTCCTCTTTGGAAGTTACTCTGATTTCTTTCGCTACTGCCTCTGCTATTGTTGTTTTGGCTTTGATTTGATCCCTGTTGGTTGTGCCAACAGTCATGCGCCAGATGATTACTTAGTCCGCAAATCCAGCAAGCCTTCTTGTTGGTATTCTGGTTACTTCTTCCTCTTCCAAAGCCTCTTGCTCTTCCTCTGCCAGTGCCTTTACCTCTTGCGTAATAGGCCTGAGAGCTCGACTCTTCTTCGTCTTTTGACTTGCCTTTGTCTTTCTTCTTGTTCTTCATGTACATTGCAGAGCTTTGTCCTTTGTCTGCGTCTCCTTTCAGGTCTTGCTCATATGTGAGCATCAAACCAAGCAACTGATTTAAATCTGGTACAAAATGATTTAAAGAAAGTTCAGTTGAGAGTACGAAAGGTTTCCACCTTTCATCTCCTCTCAACCCTGTGAGCAGTTGTGCTATCAATCTATGATTTTCGACATCTTCATTTATGGATCCAAGACTATCTGCTAGATCCTTCATTTTAGTGACGTAGTCACTAATGCTTTGACTCGGCTTCTTTTTGAACGTTGTGAATTCGGACCATAGGCTGGCCTTCCTAGCTTTCGTAGTATTTTGGAAGTGATCTTCCAATGCACTCCATATGTCCTCCGCTTTCTCCAAACCTCTAATGTGCGGTAGCAGATGATCTGAAACACTGTTGTAGATGTAGGCTCTTGCCGTTGCATCTTTCTTCTGCCACAGCTTTAGGGCGTCTAGTTCTTCTTTTTCCGGTTGACTATCATCTTCGAAGGTCGGTTTCTTTTCTTCTCCGGTCACGTACATCATTAAGTCCTTACTCATAAGTAAGGCTTCCATGCGCATTACCCATGCGGGATAATTATCTCTATCGAGTTTATCAATTTGGACGTGGTCTGCCATGATAGAGAATACTCTAGGCCCTTATACCAATTCTTGGGAGATTAACCTGCTCTGATACCAATTGTTGGTGAAAACTTCAGCTCTAACGCCACTTGTTGCGGAAATACTTTCGCCCTGAAGGTGAGTTTCGTGACAAAGCTTGAACTCTGTCAGGCCTGCGGAAATTGCCGCGCCACCTTAATAGAATGCTAAACTAGAGTGATTCAGAACACCTCTGTAATCAACAATAGCTTAGCCTAATTAACGTCGCTTTAACTGTGTTATCCTGCGACACAAGTTCCACCGGAACTTCACCAGACTGTTACTGGACTGACACCGTAATCGTACCGGAACTTCACCGAAATGAACTTCTACTTTGGTTATAATTACTTCAAGTGAACATACAAGAAGTAAGAAAGTGATTCGTGAACTTTCCCCACTTAATGAACTTTTCTGAAGTTTTGAGAAAAAACTTCACAGTTCTGAAGTGCTGCTTTCCGGTTAGATTTTGTGCTGCATGCACATCTCCTTTTCACCGGAAACTGTGATCAACTTAAAGTAGAGACGTCTAGCTACAAGATGAGCTATCTCTCATACAAAACTTCGAACTCTGCTAAGAGTTATACTTCGTTGTTCTACCGAAAAACTTGTTTTCTGAGAAACTGTAACTGACCGGAAATTATTGAAATATGTTTACTAAGTAAACTGTTATTCACTGAGACATGCGTTTACAGAGAAGATACTGAAGCACATTTAGTAACGAGTCGTGACACTTAACGATAAACGGAACTTCTTACCGTAACACGAAATAGTTTCAGATTCTTCACAAGTAAAGATTACGCGCAGACATCCACATGAACATGTGTTTTCGATTAGAGAAGATGTGTACAAATAAGCTTGGCCTCTTCTTGCTCAAGTTACAGAAACTCTCCTACAGTGAGTAGTTTCTTATTACCATCTCTCTTCAGATGAAAAGACCCGACACTTCAGGCTTGTGTTATTCATCTGTACATACGCGATCTATGGCGTCTTCTGAGAACTTCTAACTCTCTCTTCACTCATACGCGATCTATGGCGCTTTCTCTCTTCCTTCTCTATATCTATCTCTTGTTCTCCTCTGCGTATCATTGTCGTATTGTTCTTCAAATCTTGCTATATATATATACACTTTCTTTGGCGCTCCTCTGCCCTGTCATTCTTCAATTCGCGTTATACGCGCCTTACGCGCCCGCCGCGGTTAATTGCTCTGTTATGCGCACACCGCGCACTAACTTCACATACTGTACACCTGTGCATAGATTTTCCAGAAGATTCTATTTCTCTCTTTGTTTGTTGCGTCAAATTCGTGAGTGTTTCCTTAACATGGAACAACCTGAAGGGTTTGTAAGTTCTAGTTACCCAAATCATGTTTGCAGATTAAGAAGAGCACTCTATGGATTAAAGAAAGCTCCAAGAGCTTGGAATTACAGACTTGTGAAGTATCTCAATGATCTTGGATACCAAAGTCCAAAGGCAGATGCAAGTCTACTCATTAAGAGAATAGATGAAGGTATGATTTACATTTGTATTTATGTAGATGACATTATAATCACAGGTACCTCAGATGAAGGACTCAAGGAGGTGAAGAGATTGCTTGAAAAAGAGTTCAAAATTAGTGATCTAGGAAAGTTATCATACTTTCTTGGAATGGAAGTTACATATACAGATCATGGTGTATATGTTTCGCAAGAAAGGTATCTTCTCAACTTACTGAAGAAGTTTAACATGAAGAATTGCAGAGAAGCCTCAACACCACTTGAGGTCAATCATAAATTCAGCAAATATGATGGTGCAGAGTTTAAAGATATGAGAAAGTATCACTCTTTAGTGGGAGCATACAGTGGCTTTATCGTCAACTGAAGCTAAGTATAAAGGACTTGTGGAAGCAGCTAAAGAAGTGATATGGATGCAGACCTTGTTCAAAAGCTTCGGTATTGATCAACATATACCTATCATACATGAAGATAATATGAGTTCGTTGTATCTTGTAGCAAATCCAGTATTTCATGCAAGAACAAAACACATAGAGATTCAATATCATTTCCTAAGGGAAAAGGCAATGGAGAAGGAGATTGAAATAGTATACACTCCTACAAAAGATCGGATTGCAGATATCTTGACAAAGAGCTTGGATGGAGTAAAGACAAGCAAATTCAAAGAAATGGCAGGAATACAAGAAAAGAAGAATATATGAAAGACCGGAAGATGCTAATTAGTGATTGAGGGGGAGCTGTTGAAGAATCACTCACTAATTAGACATAAAAGACATGAAGTCATATGAAGGATGAAGGAAGACAAAGAGAAGCAGAAATAAAGCATTCAGAAAATCAAACCTTAGTGAAGGGACAAATTCACGACTGTAATATAGTTCATAGAAACTTCCAGAATTACGAGTTTTGAATCTCCGAACAAATATGTATATAAATGAGTTAGAAGATCATAATATGTATGTTGCCATAGTAGTCAGACGGAGAGTCTGAGAGGCCGAAGAGAGAACTTAGAGAGCTTAGAAGCGCACATGTAGTAGACACAAGTGCATGTATGTAGAGATGAATAATAGAACCTGAACTCTCAGGTATTCATCTGTAAGAGAGATGGTAAGGAAGAACTACTCAGCATAGGAGAGTTTTCCATGGCTATGAGCAAAGTGAGGCCAAGCCATTCTGTACACATCTTCTCTAGTAGAAAACACATGTTTATGTGGAAAGATTTGTGCACATTCTTCTTGTGTGAAGAAATCTAAGTGATTTCATGTTACTGTGAAAGTTAGTTAACAGTTACAGTTTTTTTGTATACATTTTACGGTACTTCTACAAGTTAGATCTCACAGTATAGTGTAAAATTTTTCATGAGAGATAGCTCAATTTGAAGCTATGGATCTTTACTACAAATTAATCAAAAGAGTTTTGTGAAACGGGACATGTATACACAGTACTTTGTCTGACAGTAAAGGCATCCAAAACTGATGAAGTGTTTCCTCAAACTTCAGATAGAGTTCATTCTTATTACTTCCTTACTTCATTTACAATCATTTGAAGTAACCACAAACAGAATTGCAATTGATTCCGGTAACATTACAGTAAGATTACGGTGATAGTACGATGAAGTTCTGGTGGTATTTCGGTGAGTTTCAAAACACAGTTTTGGCACATCTAAGTGACGGGAAGAATATCTAACAATAAGCAAACAAAGAATTGTAAAGATTGAAGTAAATCAAATCAGAATTGAAGCCTGAAGAAAAGGAAAAATTTTCTGTAAAGTGAATTTTCATATTTCACTAAATACAGTTATAAAGTTTTTGTTTTCAGAAGGTTGCTAAGCTATTGATGATTATAGAGGCGTTCTAATATCACTTTAGCTTATTTCTTGTGGCGTGGAAAATTCTGCAGCTTAGTTTTCAAGATCTTGCCGCGTCAACAAAAATCCTTTGAGATTCAGGATGATCAAGGTCATTATTCACATCAAGCATTCTTGGAATGTTTTACTTTCAAATTTGCAAAACAAAAACACTAATTTTATCTCGAAAGAATCCACATAACTTAAATGAATCCAAATCATTGAATCCACATAATTCAAATGATACCACTTCAATTTAATCCACATAGTTCAAATAATACCACTTCATTTAATCCGCATAATTCAAATGATACCACTTCATTTAATCCACTTAACTCAAATGATACCACTTCATTTAATCCACATAGTTCAAATGAATCCACATCATTTAATCCACATATTATAGATGAATCCAGTTCATTTAATCTACATATTCAAATGAATCCACTTCATTTAATCCACATAATTCAAATGAACCCACATCATTTAATCCACATATTACAAATGATTCCACTTCATTTAATCCACTTACTCAAATGATACTACTTTATTTAATCCACTTAATTCAAATGATACCACTTCATTTAATCCACTTAACCCAAATGATGTTGTAGAGAGTACACATGTGGAAGCAAAATGAAAAGAAGAGTGTACACACAAAAGAAAGAGTGTGAGAGACTCAAAATGAGTAGGCCAAGAAACTGGTAAACTCACATGGATTAGAAATGAGCTTGTGAAGAACATGGAGTAGGCTCCTCAAGCTTCTAACCAAGTACAAAATGGGGGTAGAGGCCCTCCTTATATAGATTTGAGAGGGGCTCTCTAGAGTACATCTCATGTGGGATAATTCCCCTCAAAGGTGAATGAGTACAATGATAGAAGAAAATGGAAAGGTACCCAAATACAAAGCATATAACATAAAATGGAATGGAATGGAAATGGAATAGAAATATAGTGACTCCAAGATACAAAAGGGAGATGCACTCTCATATTCTCAACACC
The DNA here is from genome assembly GCA_020310875.1 of Ceratopteris richardii. Classification (NCBI taxonomy): domain Eukaryota; kingdom Viridiplantae; phylum Streptophyta; class Polypodiopsida; order Polypodiales; family Pteridaceae; genus Ceratopteris; species Ceratopteris richardii. Next base: position 79,896,899 of record CM035415.1, read on the forward strand.
CCTTGTGTAGCTCCATTTTGTAGAGTATGAAGGTTGCTAAGGTATGAGAGAAAAGGTCCTCCAAAAATGTTATAGTGGTAGCACAAGCACCAAATAGGACATCTCCATGTGGAAATCCATAGCCTCCAAGTGGTATCGACCATGTGGGATTGCCAGATAATCCATAAGATGTCCACCAGATGGATCAAGCAGATGCTCCAGAGGTACGCCACCAAGGAGCTACAAGAACAAAACAAGATCTTAGTGGATGAGATCACCTCCATGCTGGATAGGTAGGATGACTCCATATGGTACGTGGAAACCTCCAAAGCTTTGACAATATCCACCACGAGATGTGTATCACCAAGAAGTAGGCCCTACAAGAATGAAATATAAAGCATGAAGCATAAAATCATAGTCACATGGTAGTTCATCTATATCTTGTAATCCTCCATGGAGTGTACACAATCCTAATGTGTGTCAGTAGGACCATGGAAGCCCCCTCTAAACTTAGAAGTTAGCCCAAAAAACGATCCAACTGATTGATGAATCCACATAGATGCAAGAGTATCCTGTAGTAAGTGAAAAGATGTTGGACTCCAAGAATGGAAGAGTACATGCTCAAAATGTTGTTGTAGGTGAGATAAGTGGACTCTGGAAGATAGGAATGGAAAATGACAAGTCACTGATCCTGGAGTAATGTGCAACTAAAACTGAGGGGAAATATAAACCTTCGATGGTATAATAGGAGGTGTTGCCATATGAGGTATAAGCTGAGGTGGTATCTCTGATTCCTCCTACTCCAAAACTATATCATGATCTGGAAAGTCATGTACAAAGAGAGCATGTTCCACATAGTGTGACTCTTTGAAACTTGCATGATCCCCCTCTGAAGCAGAAATGGGAGGATCCAAAAGGGATGAATACTTAGATTATTCATCAAACGTGCAATCTTTGGTTACTCTAACTGAGTGGTTCTTTGGGTCATGGAGTTTGTATGCCTTCTGCCATTCACTATAATCGAGGAAAATGTACTGCTTAGGCCGATCATCATCATGGCGTTGCACATAGGCATCACTACCAAAGATGCAGAAATAGCTCACACTCGGCTTCTTCTAAAAGTAAGCCTCAAAGGGTGTTTGGTTCTTCGAGACATCTAAGAACCTTTTTTTTTTAATATGTACTGTTGTCTGTACTGCTTCACCCCAAAACTTTAGTGGAAGTTGCTTTTGACTAAGCATAACCTTGGCCATCTGGATCACACTTCGAATATTCTATAAGGCAATACTTTGCTTTGCTTGATACTTAATTCCATGTTGCTTCAAGTACTTGGAGAGGTTGTGATTGCCAAAGCTCCATCAGATCGGATGATCTTCAAAGAACTTGGAAAGTATTTATGAATTATTTGTGTCCACTCCTTGAACTTGGAAAAGGCATGCTCTTTATGCTTGAGTGAATAAACCTAGGTGTATCTAGTGAAATCATCTACTATGAGGAAGAAGTAAATTGACCCACTTAGAGAGGGTGTATGCATAGGTCCACAAATATTGGCATGGACTAATGCTAAGGGTTTAGATGTAGAAATGGATGCTTCTATAGGCAAAGGGGCAATTGTCTACTTGGCATATGCTTGGAAGTCCAATTCCACTTGTGTGATCCTAAGTAAACCCTTGACAAGATGATTGGAAGAGATCTTAGCTAAGCAAGAGGTATGTCCAAATCGTAATGCCACAAGCTAAGAATTGAATCTTTGGCCATAAAACTTGAAAGCATGTAGAGACCTTTGTCTTCAAAGCCATCAACTATCACTTCATTGGATTCATGATCGATGACTTGAACTTTGTTGTGATCGAGTTGAACCATCATGTTGTACTTTGTAATGGCTTTTACTGAGAGAATCCTTACAAAGGCTTGGTACATAAAGAACACCTTTGAGTGACTTGGTCTCACCTTCAAAGTTTGTGACTTGAACTTTCCTCTTCCTTGGATTTCAATGCACTTTTTGTCTCCAAGATACACTTGATCTTTATGCTCTTCAGACTCATGAAAATCATCTTTGTCATTGCACATATGTGATGAAGCACCACTATCAAAAATCCATTCTTTCTTGGGAGTGGATGCAACAAGTGCCTTGTGTTCAGTTGTGAGAAAGAGGTCTTCACTTGTGTAGTGAGAGTGATGTTAGTTCTTTGGTGTAGAGTTGGACTTATCCTTGTTCTTCTTCTTGAAGCAATATTTTACGATGTGGCCAAGCTTGCCACAAAAATTTCAAGTGAACTTCTTCTTGCCTTTGTCCTTTGATTCTAGATCTCCTTTTTTACCTTTATTCTTATGGAAGGTGGCTTTAGCCTTCATAGTTGTTTCTTGGGTAGCTTGGGTCTTTTGTCTAGAGTCATGGAGAAGTAAAAATATTTGAACTTCTTCCCAAGCGAGTACTTGACCTTTATTATATAGAGTGGTCACAAAATTCTCATAAGACCGAGGAAGCTTGTTGAGTAACCTAATACCCATTTCTTCACTTGAAATTTGTCATCCACAAAGTGCTAACTTGGATTGCTAATCTTCAAACTGGGCTATCACTTTTGTGATAGTGCCTTGTGGATGTATAGTGAAATTGTGAAACTCAACCTCTACAGTATAAATCTTAGAAGGTGTTTTATATTCATAGAGATTTGTGAGAGTATCCCAAGCTTCTTTTGAAGTCTTACATGCAGTGATGTGACCCTTTGTCAATTCATCACATGCGAGGAGAAGTTGGCCTAATGCTCACTTGTCTTTTATATCTGCTATAGAGCAAGTTCATGTAGATATGCATTCCATATGCTATAGAGAGGCATTGTTGTGAAGTGATGAAGCGTTGAGAAGAAAACCAAAGGAGGCCATCATCACTGAGTGCTACAGATTGCTCTGAGGGAGAGTACAAGGATGCCAAAGAGAGGATTCACCCTCTTCTTGATGATTCAAGATGCTCCTATGGACTAAAGGACATTAGAGAACAGCGGAAATGGTTTTTCATAGAGAACGTCTTTCTTTCTCGCTCACTCTCTTTCTATTCCTCACTCACTCCAGAAGTCGCTACTCTATGTGTTGTAGAGATATGTCTCTGCTCTCTCAATGTACCAAGGCAACGATGGAGTCTTTATAGCTTAGTAAGTCTACCAAAGATAACATACACACTGCTCTATAGTATGAAAATATCTGATGGGCAGTGCTAAATGTACTGCTGCTATGCAATCCACTAACCACACATCATTCTACACATTGCTATCAGTTGTCAATATCTTTCACCTCAAAGAGCTCAGCATGGGTGGACTTGAGTTCTCTATAATGTTGTTTATTACTATTGGAGTTAGACATTTGCGGAAGCGTGCAAATAGCACAAGGAAGACAAAGAAGCTTGGACACAACTACCAATACTGAATTTATTACCACTAAAATGTACAAAAATAAGTAGCCCATTAGGGCAATCGATGTATATACAAGCTGGGGAAAAAAGACCTCCTAAAGAGGGAAAAAAGTGCCCCTGACGGTCCTAGAGTGTTCACACACATCACTACCTAAATATATCAACAATTCCCCCCTGGGAGTGATGTGGTGAACAAGGAGCTTGCACTCATGTATAAGGAAGTGCCAAGCTATGTGGAATCAATCCACAAAAGGAAGTAAGCCCAAAGCTATGCAGAAAGCTTCAAACTTCTCCCTAGGCAGAGCCTTCATAAAAAGGTCTACAATGTTCTCTTGCGTGCGCACATATACCAAGTTGATCACCCCAGCAGAGAACCTCTCTTTGAAATAATGATAATGCACCTCAATGTGCTTAGTGCAAGCATGGAACATAGGGTTCCTCGCAATTGCCAATGTGCTCTGACTGTTAGTGAAGATGGTGGTGACAGAAGATTGACCAACACCCAAATCAGCCATAAGGCGTCTGAGCCACACACACTCAACAATCATTGTGAAAGCTTTCCTATACTCGCCCTCCCAATTGGAACTGGCCATAGTAAGCAGCTTCTTGCTCAACCAAGATATAGAAGAGCTACCAAACATGAAGAAAAAGCCTTGGGTGGACACACGAGTGTCATAGCAACCAGCCCAATCACTCTTAGAAAAAGCATGCAAATCTAGAAGTAGTGATCCCCCTTGGTATAAAACAATCCAAGTAGAAGGGCACCACTCAAGTAGCAAAAGATGGGCCTAACCACCTGCCAATGGTTGACATCTGGGCAATGCATAAACCTACTGATCTATGAGACAGCAAGCTCAATATCTAGCCCAGTAATGCATAAGTAAATCAAGCATCCAACAACCTACTGATAGAGAACAACACCAAATGCATCTCCAGCATCATGAAGACTCAATCGTAAACCTATCTCCATAGGAGTGGCAATAGGCTTATAGTCTTCAAGGCCAAAACACTGCAGTAATGTGTCAATATATTTCGTTTGACACAAAACCATTCAACCATCAACTTGCATAAATTGAATGCCCAAATAGTGATGCAAATGCCCCAAATTAGACATCTCAAATGAGGCATGAAAATCATCCTTAAAATCAGCAATATGCATGTCATGAGGACTAGTGAGTAGCATGTCATCAACATACACCACAATGATCAGAAGCACATCATTAGCACACTTAAAATATAAGGTGCTTTCAGTTCGACTGTTGTCAAAACCATGTGCAATGAGATAGGCATGTATCTTTTCATACCAAGCACGTGGTACTTGCTTTAAACCATATAATTGCACATCTGGTTTTCATGCCCTTTCTACACAAAGCCAGGGGGCAGAAAAACATACACTTCTTCATGCAAGTCACCATTCAAAAATGTTCTTTTAATGGCCAAGTGATGTACATTCCAACCATGATGAGCTGCAAGTGCACCAATGCTAGAAACAATAGTCATTCGATGAGTAGGAGCAAAGGATTCATCAAAATCAATGCCTCTTTCCTGTGCATAACCCTTTGCAACAAGCCTAGCCTTATACCTGTCAACTGATCCATCATGTTTACACTTTAGCTTGTATACCCACTTAGTGCCAATGGCCTTCTTGCCAGGAGGCAAGTCACATAAAGGCCTGATACCATTCTTCATTATAACATCATATTCAGATTGCATAACAACCATCCAATTTTTAGAATTTTGTGCTTCTTCAAATGAAACAGGCTCATTCTCATCATAGAGACTAGACGCAGCCATAACATAGTAATCTGATGCAAAAGAGGCATTATGAGAGCCTGATCGAGTACAATATGACAGAGGTGCATCTAATTTTCTATCAAGCAAAGTCTGCACCATCCATTTTGGCATAGTTTTTGCCTACTCAATATCAGCTCTCTCATCAACAAGTGCATCATGTAAATCTGCATCAAAAATTGAATGTCATCACATGAAACCTGCAAAGGCTGAGAAGCCTCATTAGGACCAGCACTAGACTGTCCACTTGTAAAAAGAGGTAGCAAAGTATCATACATGTCTTTGGAGCTAACAAATGTCTCATTAGTACATGAAAGCAATGGTTCAATAGCATCTTCCACAAAAACAACATCACGGTGTCAGAAGGATTTCCTCACTTGATTTGTCATATGGGAAAATAAAAATATTTTGCTTTAGAGTTGCTTAAAAAGATATATCTCTCTCATATTTTTTTTAATACTTTGATTTAATTTGACTAAACTCTTCTCTTGGGTACCTACAGGAAAAAGAGAAAAATATGTTCTGAATAGAGATTGGATGATTAATTGAATAATTACTTGGAATTTTCACTTTTTATGTTCATTTCTAAGTGATTTATGTATATCCATAATTATATAAAGATAATTATGTGCCTATGAATATAGGGTTTATGCCATAAGTATGAGTTGTGCACCTATATTTATGTGCTTGCATGAACCTAAGCCGGTTAAAAATAATGGAGTTTTATAAAAGAATAAGAGTACATTTAAGTTCATAAATTGATTAGTTTTTTATAATTTATATGTGTATATATTTAAATATGATTGAGTATGTATGCCTATGTGTTAGGATTTATATTTATATACTATGTGATTAATTTCTGTTTAAAAACTATAAATGTTTATTTAATTGATTTATAAATTCATAAAAATAACATTAAGTAGATAATTAAGTTATAATATTGATATAACTATTTAATATAGTTTTCTATAAAAAAGTTTTACGCATAAATTTTATAGATAAGTAGTGTGTTAATTAATAGTTAAAATTGGAATGCATGTTATTAACTAGTTAACTAACTAATAAACAAACTATTTATCTAACTAGTTAACTAACCATCTACATGATACGTGTATGCTAAAATATATCTATATATGTGTGATCGTAAGAGTTTTTTCCTAATGATCTTCTATCTGCAGATCATTGAAGAGATTACAAAGGAGAATACGAGAACACAAGCATACGAGATTTCAAGATTACGAAATTACCATATTTGAAAATTGTTTATTAAGTTGTATAGGATTATCTATTAAGAGAATTGTATTAGCACTTATGATAAACTTTTGTATAGGCTTAAAATACTAAAGATCTCTAGCACTTCCACTTTTTGATATAATTAAAGATTTGTATAGGGTTAAATAAGATTGATTTTGAAATTCTTTATACTGTTTCTCTGAAAATTAATTGAGATCTTTACTTTTTTATTTCGTATGTCTAAAGAGATAGGATCTACAAGTAGTTCTAAACTAGTATCTACAAACAATTCTGATATTAAGAATCAAGAATTAGAAAACTTAATTATAGGAACACTACTTCCGACTTCAATTGATAGTTCGAATAATAACAAAAATATTGAAATTATTAAAGATAAAGTAGTTAACGAAACTTTACACACGTTAGATTATGATCGTCTTATTTCTAGAATTTTACCTTTAATTACCATAGTTTTGCCAGAACCGGAGGACAAGAAAGACTTATTCCCACCTAATTTAGTTAGAAAACCTAACTCAAACCAAATTGAAAACGAAGAAGTTGACTTTGTTAAAGATAAAATTACAAGCGAGAACTTAGTTTTGTCTTATCAATTAGAAGCTATAGAAAGATATAGAAATGCTTGTCCTTATGGCTCTTAGTCTAAAAAAATAGTTCTTAATTTGCACTCCCATAAATTAGAAACCTATAGTTTTTATCACACCTAAACTGAAAAAAATCAACCGAAGGCCCTAGGCATATTTAGAAGCACCCTGCGTGCAGTCACACGGTTAGGTTAGCGCGATTCTTGTAGATGAATGTCAGCCTCCCTTCACACCCCTCTACGACAACGGCTAACCACAATTCGTTTAATCTGTGGATGATACAGATGATAACCTTTACATTTTACTACTTTATCATCCAATTTTTTGTGATGTTGTTCAGGCACTAATGCATATGCTAGACAACCAAAAACATGCAGATGAGAAATAGATGGTTTGCAACCATGCCAAGCCTCATATGGAGTGATGGACTGCAGTGCTTTAGTGGGACACTTGTTCAATACATATGTTGACTTGGTCAAGTTATAGTGCAGTTGACCCAAAGGATAAATTTTATTTTGGATTTGACTTGGTAAATTTATAGTGCATTTGACCCAAAGTAAATGGAGAAAGTTTTCCTACAATCTACATAAGATTTTTTAACCCATTAGGATAAAGTAGTCCTTTGGTCCGGTGAAAAAATCAAGTAATTTTTGGTTGGTAGTAAACCATTGTACAAACATCCAAGTTAGATGTTTGTGCCAACTAAACTTCAAGTTCTCCAAATCAAATTGAAATGAATTAAGAATTCCCAAAGTCTTGATTGGGATAAGAATGCCACCTTAGTTATTAAGTCCATACACCATTCATGCCCAAAACTGAACTAGTAATTTGAATCCACACAGTTCACATGTTCGTGCCCAGATCGCACCTAGCTCATCTACATGTTTTTGGTTGTCTGGCATATGCATTAGTGCCTGAACAACATCGCAAGAAATTGGATGATAAAGCAGTAAAATGTATTTTTGTTGGGTACAGTTTTGAAACCAAAGGCTATCATCTGTATCATCCATAGAATAAATGCATTTTGGTTAGCCGTGATGTTGTTTTTGTGGAAGATGCTATTCATCTTTTACTTTCATGTGCAAAGGAGACATTTCTTAGCTCCAAAGAAATGTATGCTACTTTGCTGCCTCTTTTTACAGGTGGATAGTCTAGTGCTGGTCCTAACGAGTCAACTTCTCAACCATTGTAGGTTTCATGTGATGATGCAGATCATTCAATTTCTAATGCAAATTTCTAATGTCGATGAGAGAGTTGATATTGAGGAGGCAAAAACTATACTGAAATGGCTAATGCAGACTTTGCAATACAACAAATTAGATGCACCTCTATCATACCGTACTCGTTTAGGCTCTCATAGTGCCTCTTTTGCATCAGATTGCTATGCTATGAATGCATCTAGTCTCTGTGATGAAACTAAACCTGTTTCCTTTGATGAAGCACAAAATTCTGAACATTGGATGGCTACAATGCAATATGAATATGATGCTATCATGAAAAATGGTACCTGGTCTTTATGTGACTTGCCTCCTGGCAAGAAGGCCATTCGCACTAAGTGGGTATACAAGCTAAAGCATAAACCTGATGGAATACTTGACAGGTATAAAGCTAGGCTTGTTGCAAAGGATTATGCACAGAAAAGAGGCATTGATTTTGACAAAACCTTTGCATCTACTTGCCAAATGACTACTGTTTGGAGCATCTGTGCACTTGCAGCTCATCATGGTTGGAATGTACATTAGTTGGACATTAAAATAGCATTTGTGAATGGTGACTTGCATGAAGAAGTGTTTGTTTTTCAGCCCCATGGCTTTGTGCAAAAAGGGCATGAAAACCAGATGTGCAGGTTAAAGAAGGCATTATATGGTTTAAAGCAAGCACCATGTGCTTGGTATGAAAAGATACATGCCTATCTTATTGCACATGGTTTTGAGAACAGTCCAACTGAAAGCACCTTATATGTTAAACATTCTAATGATGTGCTTTTGATCATTGTTGTGTACGTTGATGACGTGTTCCTCACTGGTCCTCATGAGAAGCATATTGCTGATTTTAAGGCTGATTTACATGCCTCATTTGAGATGTTTGATTTGGGGCATTTGCATCATTATTTTGGCATTCAATTTATGCAAGTTGATGGTGGAATAGCTTTGTGTCAAATGAAATATATTGAAAAATTATTGCAGTATTTGGCCTTGAAGATTGTAAACCTATTGCCACTCCTATGGAGACAGGTTTACGATTGAGTCTTCATGATGCTGGAGATGCATTTGATGTTGTTCTCTATCAGCAGGCTATTGGATGATTTATTTACTTATGCATTAATCGGCTAGTAATTCAGTTTGTTGTCTCATAAATGAGCAGATTTATGCATTGCCGAGGTGTCAAGCATTGGTAGGCGGTTAAATGCATTTTTCGCTATTTGAGTGGTACCTGGCTACTTGGATTATTTCATCCCAAGGGGGGATCACTACTACCATATTTGCATTATTTTTCTGAGAATGGTTGGGCTGGTTGCTATGACACTCGTGTGTCCACTAGTGGTTTTTGCTTCATGCTTGGTAGCTCATGCATATCTTGGTTGAGCAAGACACAACCTACTATGGCCACTTCCAATTGTGAGACTAAGTATAGGGAGCTTTCACAGCAACTATTGAGTGTGTGTGTCTCAGATGCCTTATGGTTGATTTGGGTGTTGGTCAGTCTTCTGCCACTGCCATCTTCACTGATAGTTAGAGCGCATTAGTAGTTGTGAAACCATGTGTTCCATGCTTGCACTAAGCACATTGAGGTGCATTATCATTATGTGAGGGAGAGGTTCTCTGCTCGAGAGCTCAACTTGGCATATGTGCCCACGTAGGAGAACATTGGAGACCTTTTCACGAAGGCTCTGTCTAGGGAGAAGTTTGAAGCTTTCGACAAAGCTTTGGGCTTACTTCCTTTTGTGGATTGATTTCACATAGCTTGGCACTTCCTTATACATGAGTGCCAAGCTATGTGAAAGAAAGCTAATTTGACATCCAATTGGATCATCTCTAAGTCCTCCATTGAAATGAATCCAAGCAACATGCTCAATGTAGTCATCTTGACTAGTAGAGAGAAGATTTCCTCAAAATCAAGACCATGTTGTTCTTGAAACCCTCTACAACTAATCATGTTTTATACTTTGGAGAAGCACTATAGGATATCAATTTCAACTTATATACCTATTGGCAGTAGTCAGAGGCATAGAAGACACGGAAGCATGTGAAGACAGAGCATAACAAGGAAGCAGGGAGTCAGTCGAATCATTTTTTCAAAGACTTATATTTTTAAAAACCTCCAACAGTGATTTTCATCACTTTTGTACCATATGTAACATAGAAAAACCCTTTTTGTATTTATAGCTCCATTTTGTGCAAGCCAAGGAGTCCTCAAGCTTGGGGAGCTTAGATGGAACGAGCATACCAATTTTGGTTATTTTTAGACACCGTTTACCCCTTCAAATAGCATCTAGAACCTATTTTTTCACTATGCCGGTCACTAGATGTGAAACCGGTCAAAACTATTCTAGAATCTATAAAAAGAGCTAAAGAGCTCATTGTTGAGGTTACTTAGTGTGGGTTAGTGTGAGCGTAGAGCTAGTTTGAGCTTGTAAGAGTGTTCTTGAGTAATAGAGTTGATTTCCTACCTTCCATTGTGTCTTGCTTATCTCTTCGTTGTGTGTGTGTATGTGTGTGTGCATCTCTATGCTTCTCACCATCACTCTCACTTCATCTCATATTCACGATCTTCATAGCACTCCTATCTCTTCCGCGGATTGACATTAAGGAGGTGGAGCTTCTTAACGTGGTTCTCACCATTGTGCTAGAGCAACACCAAATTTGGTGCCGTTGCCGGGGATCGAGTCTAGGACAAATGTGTGATGGTAAGAGTATAGCAAGAAGTGGCGTTGGAAGGTAAAAATTTCAGTTTTTGTTGTTGTTTTTAGTTAGTTTTTAGTGTTTTTCACCTCCCCCACACTCCATCTTCATCACCGCATCATCTTCTTCCACTCCAAAAAAATCAAAAAATTCACCATATCCACCCATTCTCCTCATTTCCCCTCATTTGTGCATGCGAGAGAGAGAGAGCTTTTGTGCTTGCATGTGCTTTTGTGTTTTTGAGTTTTCTTGTAGGTACAGTGCTCCAGAGCATCAAGGAAGCTGCAAAAAGGTAAAATTTCACTTTCTGTCAGAAATCTACCATGTGTGTCAGACCATCGCGATGGTCTGCCAACTTCGGGATTTTGGTAAGCAAGTTCACCACCGTATAGGCGACCCTTGCGCATATAGGAATCCATTGTTGCATTTCAAAAATTTGCATTTTGGTGGACCATCGTGATTGGCTCACGCCATCGCGATTGTGTCACACCATCGCGATTGGCTCACGCCATCGCGATGGCTCGGCTGGACCATCGCGATGGTCTCACGCCATCGTGACGGTTCACTTGAACCATCGTGATGGTCCGTGACCATCGCGACGATCCCGTCGACCCCACGCCATCGCGATTGTCTCATGCCACCGCGCCGATGCTGCCATGTGGCAAGCTAGACCATCGCGACGAGACCCTCAGACCATCGTGATGCCTCGACATTTGAACCATCACGATTGGCTCAAGCCATCATGCCTCATGACCATCGCAATGGGCTCATGCCATCGCGATTGTCCGGTTGATCGTTGATCGATGCCATCGCGATTGCTCGCCGATTTGACCATCGCAACGGTTCATTTACACCATCGCGATTATTCACATTTAGACCATCGGGACAGTTCGCTCCTTCGGACCATCGCGATTGTGCTACGCCATCGCGGCGGTTCACTTGGACCATCGCGACGGTCCCACACCATCGCAATTATCTCAGACCATCGCGATTGTCCACCCCAAATGCAATTTTTAGGGTTTGAATTTTTTACCAAATTTGGGGCTATCTTTGGAAAATTTTTGGATGATTATACTCATAGGAGACCCCTTAGCTCATATTTGGAGAAAAACCTATTTGTCAATTTTTACCCCTGAGGGCCTGAACGGTCATATCTTTTTCATCCGAAGTCCGTTGACCATCTGTGGGACTAGGACAGAAAGGGGGCCTTGGAAGAAAATTTTGCCAAAGGTTAAGGGACTTAAAAAGTGTATATACTCAAGTGCATGATCATCCATTTGAGAACTGTTCTAAACATTGACTTTTTACAGGTCTAGCAAGGGCAATCAAGGGCACACAAAGCAAGGCAAATCAAGGCAGAGAAGAACGCAGGGCTTGAGAAGCGCGGCTTCTTGGGCATCAGAGCAACCAACAAAGCTGACTCCAGGTTGGAAGATTACTCAACCCCCTCAGTCAATTATTAGCTTAGGCTAAACGTTAGCATTGTGGATTTGAGACGATAGGAACGATCAAGTTCAAGGGATTTAACTTTTCAAGTGCAAGACTAAAGTAAAGGTGTGCGATACAAAAACCTAAAGGAAAGAACTTAAGTCTGATGGAACGAGAACTCAAAAGTACCACAGAAAGTCGATTCCTGACGCATACATCGAGACAAGAACTTAAAAGCATTAAAAATGAAACAAGCAAATCAATAACAAAGGAACCATTGCCCATCAAAAGAATCGCAAAGGAAATTCATGAACCTTAGATCGGGCAAGTATATAGGTAAGTCAGATCGATGAAGCCTTAGATCATCAGAAGCAAGTTTAGGAACTACTGCACGATCGTGGGCACAACAGTTGAATAATAGTTATCCCTACGAGTTGAGCTCGGATACGAGTGAACCGAAAATGGCATTTAGCACAGAAAGACCAGAAGGAGGGTCAAATGTAGCATATTTGGAAAGATCCGAAGGACCCTATAGAACTCAGTTACAATTTCTCCGAACCAACCGCTTAGGTGCTTGCATCTATGAGGATGGTTTGCGAAGACGAGTGGTGCAAATGCACAACCCTGATCAACCCATTGGATTGGAACATCCAGTGGTGAAATTTGAGAGAGATCCATACATAGACAAGGAAGGAACGATGTACAATACCAATGAGTTTGGCGTAATTTAGTTGGAGACGGAAGCGAAAGCCCAAGGAAAAGAACCATTAGAAGAACCTAGGACACCTAGAGGGAAATATGTACTAACAAGAGTACTAATCCAAGAGTGGATCCCTCAAGATAATAGAAGCATAGAGTTGTTTGTAAACAAAGAAACCGACGAAGCATTTTGGAGGTACAGAACGAAACAACCTAGTGAGGTAGGCACCATCACAATCTATGAATTTAAGGACCCAGATACACCTGGAAAGGTTGTATACCTGGATGAAACTTCAGAAAGAGTATTTGTGGTACCTGACCACGCAAGAAACACATATACATGGAGAGGTGATTTAGTCTTCCCTCCATCTCGAGAAAACATAAACGCGAGCCAGCAAGGGGCAGGAACATCATCAGCCCACAGCACTCAAAGAGAGAAGAACAAAGAGACCGGAAGTAAGTTTCAATCATCCCATAGGGAGAGATAGAACTACCATAGACACCGAGAGAATGGAAAGACAAAGAGAACCTAGAATACTAGGTGGTAGAGATGATTTTCCTCTACCTAGACCACGTGAACATGCAAAAATATTAAGACCCACTCAGTTAGTAAAATCCATGAAAAGCTAATTTGATGGGACAGGAGATCCCTATGATCATGTCGCAAAATTTAAGCAAGTACTACGAGCAGAACAAGTCGAAGACATGTTCACGCAATATAATGCATTTGGACTAACGTTAAAGAATACAACTTTAACTTGGTTTCAACCTTTGCAACAAAGGCAATTTAGAGACATCCATCACTTTTTAGAGTCATTCATCACTGAATTCTCTAAAAGTGGGATCAGGCATGACATGTCTTTGTTGATTCATAGCTTCAAACAAACCCCTCAAGAAACAGTTAGACTCAGAGGACGTAGGTTTAGACAATATGTTGAGAGATGTCCGATGCAAGAGTTACCGTCACAGGCCAAGCAAGTGTCGTTTTTAGACGGCGTGTTGAGCTCTAAACTACGCTCCTATGTATACTTGAAGGAACCTAGAACGCTAGAGCAGTGTGTAAGAATTTGCATAGACATTGAGGACAACTTAGGAGATGAGTTGGAACTCTCAAAGGTCTATAAAGACTCACATTGTTCATCTCTAGCATCTTCAAAACTGTCTAGCTCAATAGAAGACCTAGTAGAAAAAGTGGCCCAGAAACTAGGAGTTTCTAGCAAACAGATGCCTAGGTTAACAACAAACAAGCGTTGTTACACGTGTGGTGGTGATCATATGGCAAATGTGTGTCCCAATGCGACACAACCACCGATCATTTCATAAAGGATTGTCCACATCCTCCGATAGCAGGACAATCACAATACTATAACCTACAAGGCTTTTGTGCCGAGTGTGGCAAAGAACATATCATTAAAGAGTGTCTGAAAAACCCTGCTAATGCTTCAAATGTGACACCCATCAACGTGATAGATATCGTGCATAATGCCGATGGCTCCAACCCTACATACGTGCCTATCCAAGCTATAACAAGAGTCTAGGCGCTCTTACAAAACCAACAGCTTAATCAGGAGAAAATATCCAAAACTAGTGAAGTTGGAGAATCTAGCAGTAAAAAGACGAAATCATGGAAAGATTCGAGAGAAAGAGTCAAGAGAAAGTGGAGTAAAAGGATAACTCAGTTGGAAGGAAGTCTCAAGGAATCTAGAGACAAAATCCTAGAATTGACTTCGCAAGAATTGAATCAAGAGAACCTAGCCCAAAAATCAGGATCAGTTTTAGCGGAACCCATACCTGAAAACCTAGACATGATGTTTCATGCATATCAAGCAAGATTAAAAGAAGGACCCAAGGTAGCTGAAATGAGCAAGAACTACCCTCGAGCAGACTTAGAAATTGAGAGAACTAAACTTTGTATGAAGATGGTATAATTAGCACAAGCTATGTTTGAAGCCTCTAGATATCTAAATTGGAATAACATGGCAAAACAAGAATTACATTTTCAAGGATTAATGGAGAGGCTAGAATGCTTGATAGAAAGCAAGGAGAAAAAGAATGAGCATAGGAATCCTATTGCCTCAGAGACATAGGAAAGGAATACACAATCCCTGTCTCAAGTTCCCAACACAGAGGGTGAAGACAACCTGTCTTCCATACATAGGTATTCACATGAATTTTTGAGAGAAATCCAAGAAGAGAAGTGGAAGAAAGAACAAGGAACCCATCCTCCTATTCAAGAAATAGATGACTTGCAAGAGCAATTTCCCCAAGACATCCCCTCTATTTACGATGATGTAGAGGAAGAGCAACTGAGTGAACACACAGGTTTTGAATCCAATTATTTGCAAGAATTACCTCAGTTCACAGGACCTTGGGAAGCAAAGTCTATTAGCATGAGAGCTCCCACAATAATAGTGAGGAATGAAGAATCAGTTATCCCAAGAAACACGGAAGTGATAAAGAACACCAAAGTTCAATGTAACCTCACTCTAGAGGAGCTATTAAAGGTTAAACCAGAACTGTGGAAGCATGTAGCAAATCAATTCCCTGAGCTTGCTACTACTCCCTCACAAATAGGATCACACAAGAAGGTACCAGAGATACCCATAGAAAGGATCGGAGATGTAAGCGAAGGAGAGGAAGGTAACACTTATCTTCCAATAACCCCTAGGGCTACACCACCAAAGCCATCGTAGATTCAGGAACTAGAGTAGCCATCGCTACCACTGCTTTATGGAAACGTTGGGGTAAGCCAGCACTATGACCCACCAGGATGAAGCTACAAATGGCTAACGGACACATAGAAAACCATTAGGCTTACTAGAAGGCATATCTCTCACCACTTGTGGTGTGGAATTTGAGCATACTTTTGCCATTTGTGATTTTGCAAAAAATCATGCTTACGAGATGATTTTAGGATGACCATTCATGTGTGAGTTGCAAATTGTACAAGATTGGGGAACTAATTCTTTGTACTTGCAACATTTAGGAGTGACTACTAAAGTCAATCTTAAAGAGTATTCACACCGAGACGTACCCCCAATACAATGGAACACCATCCATAAGACACAGGTAGAAACGGAATCGGTACACTCATTGGAATCAGATCCCTCATGGTTGCACGAGGATACTCATCTATGGATGTGTAAGGTAGCAAAATAAGAGGAAGAACGGTTAGGATCCAGAACCTTAGGTGCAGAACAACATCCACGAACTCTTCAAGACCCAGCTTATGCACCTGTAGTATTTCCAGACGAAGAATTCGAACCCCATGGTTGGGCAGAAATCCTAGCAACCATGGATGTAGCCATCAATGAAGAACCATGGACACCCCACTGTGACGAAGATGGCTATGACATCTCAGTCTTCATGATAGAGCCAATCATGTGTGATTCAATTATAGAAGAATGCGAACCTAACACTGATGCATTTGAGGATGTGAGTGATTTCGACCTAGAGTCAATTATTATGGACCCACCCTTTGCATCAGACGAAGAATACTTCTATGAAGTAGAAACTTACCCTCAGAGGCACGAAGAAATTATGAATGAGGTGAGGTTAGCCACACAAGTGAATGTCAAAAGTGAAGGAAAGAAAAGAAAGAAGAAAGAAACCATGTCAGAAGAAGAAGAATCCTTGTTTGAGGTTCTCGAGAACTTCAAGAAGTATGAAATAGAAGATAGAAGAATCATGGTACAAATGCCTAACAGAAAAGCTGATGTTGGAGTAGTATATGATAATCGAGAGAAAACCAAAAAAATCTTAGTTGTCGTAGAAGGAGAAGAAGAAAAATGTACCTACATAGGGCATGATTTGACGAATGAAGAAGAAGAAGAATTAGTTGCCTTATTGCGCAAATATAGAGATGTGTTTGCGTGGAGTTACAAAGATTTGAAAGGAGTAGACCCAGATATATGCTACCATAGAATCCCTATGACTCCAGATGCAAAACCTACGAAACAGAAACCATACACTTACAATGATAACTACGCCGTGAAGATTAAAGAGGAGATAGATCGTTTGATAGAAGTAGGATTCATTTACGAAATTGAGCATACCGAATGGGTATCCCCCATTGTGGTTGTGCCCAAGAAGAATGGAAAATTGCGTGTGTGTATTAACCTTAAAAAAGTTAATGCCGCCACGATTAGAGATAGTTATCCTCTTCCTATCACGAAACACTTATTGGAAAGAGTTGCGGACAAGGAAGTGTACAGCTTTCTTGATGGTTTCTCAAGCTATAATCAAGTAGCCATTTCTCCAGAAGATCAACACAAGACGGCTTTTGCCACAGAATGAGGCATTTTTGCATTTCGTGTGATGCCTTTTGGCTTAACAAATGCACCCGCCACTTTCCAGTGACTCATGTGTCATGTTTTTAAGGAATTCTTACGCAAGAATTTGGAAGTTTATGTCGATGATATATGTGCTCATTCGAATATCAGGCAGACGCATATCCCAGAGTTAAGGTAAGTATTTGACAAATGTCGAGAATATCAGGTTTGTTTGAACCCAGAAAAGTGCGTTTTCATGGTTAGACAAGGAAAAATTCTAGGACACATTGTGTCAAAGAATGGAATCTCTATGGATGAAGAAAAAGTGAAAGTAATTGCAAATTTACCTAGACCAAATAACATGAAAGAAGTACAGGCATTTATGGGCCATTGTAGTTATTATAGACGATTCATACACATGTATGCAATCATAGCTAAGCCTTTGTACTCTCTTTTGACCAAGTTTGAATGGACAGATGAGTGTGAGAATTCATTTAATGAACTTAAACAATGCTTGTGCTCACACCTATATTGACAACCCCAGATTGGAGTAAAAGCCATTCCATGTACATGTGGATGCATCCAATTATGCCATAGGATGTGTGTTAGCACAATCCACGAATGAAGGTAATATAGATCTCCCCATAGCTTATGCGAGCAGACAATTGAACGCAACAGAAAGAAATTACACCACGACGGAACGAGAAGGATTAGGAATGATCTACGTAGTAAAGAAATTCAGACATTTATTTGTTGGCAAATGAGTTCAAATTCTTTACAGATCATCAAGCATTGTTGTACTTAGTTAATAAACCATGTAACACGGGAAGATTAATACGTTGGTTTCTATTACTCATGGAATATGACTTTGAAATATTAGTCAGGAAAGGAAAGACACATCTTAGAGCTGACCACCTTTCAAGATTAACCACAGGAGAAGCTCCTCAAGGAATAGCGGATGAATTACCAGATGCATATTTGTTTAACCTTGAGATAGCACCAGAATGGGCTAAGCCAATAGTCCCTATTCTCACATACGGACCCATGAATCCTAGGATAAGGATCAAGGAAGGAGAAATTACCAAGTCTCAGAGATACCAAATAATAGCAGGAAGTATTTATAAACAAGACAATCAAAAGATACTTGCTTGTTGTGTAGATGAATCAGAACATGCAAATTGGTTGCAATTAGCACACATAAGTGCATTAAAGCAACATCATTCAAAACATCGTACATTGCAGACTCTGCATAGACTATGAGTATATTGGCCTTCGATGGAAGTAGATGTCTACAAGTCGTATAAAGAATGCCATGTTTGTTGTGAAAGACCACCAGTAGAACATGCTACAGTATATCACGTGTCTCTCACACCAGAATGGAGTGAACCTTTAGTGACGTACTTGAGGAAGAAAACATTCCCTCAAGGAATGACCTTAGCACGACAACGAAGTCTAGAGCAAGAAGCTCAAGACTATTCACTTATTGGCGATAATCTATACGAAAGAGGAAGAGACGGATACTTAAGACAATGTGTTCATGAAAGTGATTATCTGAGCATACTAGAGACTGCACACCAAGGTGTTGCAAGAGGTCATTTTGGACCTTATAGGATAATCAAAGCCATCCTCTTTGCAGGATTATGGTGGCCACTCTTCCAATGGATGCACATACCTATGTTAAGAGATGTGATGTGTACCAGAGAACTCAATCCCCAACTCGCAGAGATGAAATGCCATTGAAACCCATGATGGGAGGACGTGCATTTTCTAAGTGGGGTATAGACTTTGTAGGACCCATTAACCCCCCTGCAAAAGGTACACATGCTGAATACATTATTGTTGCGACAGATTATCTTACCAAATGGGTAGAGGCAAAGGCCACAAAAAAGAATGATGCACATACGACTACAAAATTCTTATTTGAAAATGTCTTTACAAGATATGGACTGCCTATAGAGTTAGTGAGCGATCGAGGAACTCACTTTCTAAATCAAGTCATTGAATATTTGTTACAGGATTTTATGGTGATTCACAAGAAATCCGCACCATATCATCCTCAGGCCAATGGTCAAGCAAAAAGTACTAACAAGATCCTTTGTAGCGTACTGATAAAACTCGTGAACAACAAACGTTCAGATTGGGACAAACAGTTACACCACGCTGTTTGGGCATATCAAGTGGCCTACAAGACCGTACTCAATGCAACTCCCTTTCAGATGGTTTTTGGTTAGAATGTTGTGCTTCCTTTGGACTTCTTGATACCGACCCTTAAGGTTGCACAAGAACATCAGTGGACCGGCCATGAATTATCATCCAGGATAATGGACTTGGAACAATTAGGAGAAACCAGGATAAAAGCAGCAGCAGGAATATACGCAGCAAAGAAGTGACAGAAAGCATATTTTGATGCACATGTGAAAGATAAAGGCTTAAAAGAAGGAGATTTAGTCCTAGTATATACGCTGAAACAACATGCACGGAAACTAGAAAAGCGAGGTTATGGACCTATGATCATTAACAGACTCTCGACAAGTGGAGCAGTACAATTAGCCACCTTAGAAGGAGACATAGTGCCTAATTACATTAGTGGTTGTAGAGTCAAGTTATATCAAGAACCTCTCACCGAGGATATGCTTAGATGACTCATGTTGGCAAAGAAGCATAAGGAGGAAGAAAATAGAATACGAGCTGAAGCTCAGGGAGAAGCTATAGAACGCATTAAGCGCATGAAGCTACGAAGACAAGGACTAGGGAGAGAACATTATAATCATCTGGAAAAAACTCCCAGATACCCCATGGCCATGTGTCAAGCAAAGTCAAGTACTCATCCTAGCATAGTGGACCGGAGACCATTCATTACAGTCATAGATCTTTCATAGTCTATGAGCTTATACAACCCACAACATAAAATGCTAGAAGCATTAATCACATCACCATTTGACAGATCATGAATTGTACACCTATCATCAACAAATTTCACAACCAAACCAATCTTGGCTAATGCAGAAACTGATAACAGGTTCTTCTTGATCCCTGGCACAAATAAAGCATCTGACAAAGTGAAAGAACTACCATCAGTAGTAGTCAAAATGATCTTACCAACTCCCATTACAGGATAAGAGGAGTTGTTGGCACATGTAACAGTATTCCTTGTAGGGGCAGGCTCGAGTGAAGAGAAGAAACTGCGCTGCGAGGTAATATGTTTCGTCGCCCCACTATCAAAACACCAAACATCTAAGTCTACTGCAGACATGCACTGCTCATGAGAAGATGGGTCAAAGCTACAGACAGTAGTAAACACCCATTGTTCTTCTTGCACAAGATTAGGAGACTCCGTTTTTGGTGTAGAGGCCTCTACAACAACCATTCCAACCTCTTTCTTTTTGCCTCTTTAGTAGCCAGTTTTGGACAGTTCTTTATGATATGATCATTCCCTTTACAGTACTTACAAAACAATTTCTGCTTTTCTGATTTCTTCTCATCTTTATCTTCCTTGTTCGAATGTGCAGAATTAGCAGATTTCTGCTTACTAGTTGAAGAACCCCATTTTCCTTTGCCCTTCTGACTAGCTAGGAAAGCATGATCTGCAACTCGCATAATGGACCTATTCTGCCTGGACTGATCTTCCTGCAACAGAACTGAGATTAACTCCTCAAATGATAAAGCATTCGGATTGCCTTTCATCATCAACCGAAGAGTAGAAGCAAAACTTTGATATGAATCAGGAAGACCATTCAGAACGGTCTGCACAAGTGAGCTATCTAGTATAACCTCATCAGCAAAAATCAACTATTCCTTCAAGTATTTGATCTTCGTTAGGAAACTGTCCTAAGAATCACCTTCATTCATGTGCTCACTCTCCAACTGTATTCCGAGGTAAGCAACACGAACCTCATTCCTAGCTTGGTACAATGTGGTAAGTGTATCCCAAGCATCCTTAGTTGTTCTGCAAGAGCGAATGTGAGGAATAATGGCACGTTTGACAGACAAAGCTATCAATGCATGTGCCTAGGCATCTCTGCCATCCCAACAAATCTGCTCTGCAGTAGGTGCAGCAAAAACCATAGCACAAACAAGAATATGCAGAATATCACCATCTTCGACACCTTTGACATCAACTTCAATACCTGTTTGTAACAGTTGTAGGTGTGATAGGAAGTTTTTTGACACCCTGCACAATGTTCCACAGTCCTTTTGCAACCCACCTATGTCGCATCATATACGCCCATAACGGGTAGTTAGTACCATTCAACTTATCCTCAATAGCCAACATACGAAATACATCACTACTTTCAGCCATGGCCGATGACTAAAATACCTTGATGTAGAAAATTGATTCTATCTCAAAAAGTTGAACAGAACTGCCCAGACGAATTGTGCTAGACCTGTAGAAGATTTCGAGATGCTTATACTGGCGAACAGAAACTGATATATACCTTTGGCACAAAAAGATGAAATACACTACACAAGCACTGTGATAGTGCATTCGGAGGAGTGTCGACGCTGCCCTAAATGAAGCAACGACCTGCTCTGATACCAATTGTTGGGGATAGACGTCTGCAGAAGCACACGAACAACACAAGGAAGAAGAAGAAGCTTGGAGCACAACACACAATACTGAATGTATTACTAGAGAATGTACAAAGATAAGTAGCCCATTAGGGCAATAGGCGTATATACAAGCCGGGGGAAAAAAACCTCCTAAAGAGGGAAAAAAGTGCCCCGGTGGTCCTAGAATGTTCACACACATCACTACCTAAATATATCAACAATGTAAAAAAGCATTAAGTTCAAGGCATCACATCAAAGATATTCAAAAGCATGAGTAGTCCATAGTACTTTTGAAAAAGTAGTCAAATTATAGAACAAGATGTTGGTGCAAATACCAAGCCTACACACTTGGCTAGACATTAAGACCTTATGTGAAAATGCTTGAAGACCCATGAGAACCATTGCTATGGATTCTTTACTTTCTTACCAATTGCAAAAGACTATTTGACTTAGTAGAATAATTGTAACTACCACTAAACTCGTGGAGTTTGTTGGATTGAAAAGTTATGACTTTATTTGGAGAGAATATCTCCTAGATTAGGGGAACACTTTTAGTGAGAGCAAAAATGGAATTCAAATTCAAATTTTGTATGGAACATCTATAAAAGATGAATGTAAAAGACACATGATAGAGATCACTACTATCTCGATTTTTTTGTTGATCAATTTGTAAAGGAGTAAGGCTCATATCATATCCTACACCTCTATCTATCATTGAGCATTGATTATCATGCCAATGATCATGTACACCATTGTGTCATAATACAATAGATCATTCATACATGTGTTGATCTCTTTCTCATTGTCACTTACAATAGTCATTTTGTATTGCTCATATCTTAGTCATATCTCGACTGTTTTCAATGTTCTATAGGTTTTTGGAATCAGCTCCAAGTCCTCTACATGATGACAAATGTTGAAGACATTCTATTTAGTAGATTTGGAGAAAATTGTGTCGAGGTGGTCATTGGTCAGACTCTGTAGAGGTCCTAAAAAATCAAGGGTAATGATTTGATTGCTAAATTGATTGTTATGTATATAGTGCATCATTTCAAGTGATTCCACTTGGAATCATTAGCTCATTAAGCTATTTTAATATCTCCAAAAGGAATTTTTCTAATTCCTAGTGTCTTGGAAGCACTGAGCTTAACAAGCACCAGGTGTGTGAACACAAATAGAAGGTTTTCATTGATTCTTAAACTTGGAAGTAGTCTATTTTGAATCAATCATTTCTCACATCATTTCCAAAGTACATAAGCATTTGTTTAGTGTCATTGGAAATCTAAGAGGGCCTACAACTCAACTCTGACGCAAAAGAGGGTTGGTACAAAGCAGGGATTAGCAGTACCTACTCATTTCTTGGAGTGTCCATCCATCTTTTCCAACAGTGGTATCAGAGCAAAGCTAAGGTAAAATGGGAGATGGTTTTCCTTCTTTCATTGATAAATTGGACAGGAATAACTACCAAGCATGGTCCTTGAGTATGAAGACATACTTGCAAGGAAGGAGTCTCTATGGATACATCTCAGGAGATGAGGAGATGCCCATTTTCAGAACCAAAGGACAACCTACAAGAGAGGAGCATGAAAGACTCAATACACGGTGTGCCAAGGATGCATTAGCAAAGTCATACTTACTTAACTCAATCTCTGATTTTCTTCTTCCACATATTAGGAACTATAAGACATCCCAAGACACTTTGGAAACATTGTCTTCCTATTTCTCTTCCAACACAAGGGCTAGGAAGAACCAATTGTGGATTGAGTTTACCACTCAAAGAAAGCAACCCAAGCAAGGCATCTCAGAGTATGTGACCAAAGTCAAAGATGTAGCTAATCAATTGGCAAGCATGGGAGAAGACATTGAAGAAGAGCACATTGTAAGACAAGTAATCAATGGTATTAAAGCAGATGATAAATGGGAGAGCTTAAAAACTACCATGGACTTGTACATGGACATGCAGATTCTAGACGTTACCACTCTCATGGGGAAACTCTTCACCCATGAATCCAAGCTCAACAACAATGGAGATTCACCAAGAGGTAATAGCTCTTCTTCCCTTACACAGATAAAAGTAAGTCTAAAGAGAAAGGAAAAAGCAAGAAGATTGAGGATGAAGGAGCTACCTCCCAAGCCAATTATGCAGGAAGAGGTAGAAACTCAAGGGGAAGGGGCAGAGGAGGTAAGCAAGGCAGGGGGAGACCTTAGAACTCCTCACCATGTAATATCTGTGGATTGTCAAATCATACTATAGAAGAGTGTTACAGGAACTTCAAGAATCAGAGAGGTACAGTATTTCAAAGAGGTGGATATACACAATCAAGAGGAAGATTCAATCATCATCAAGGCTACAATAACAACTACAACAACTACTACAATAACAACTACCAAGGAGGCTACAAATGAAGGAAAGATTACAACAACTATATAGAGGAGCAAGAGGATTCTCTTCTGATTATGAATATGACTTCAAAACCAGGTATAAATTATGACCATCTCTTCTACATGGACTCAGGGTGCTCAAACCATGTGGCAGGCAATGTAGCTCTTCTCTCTAACCTTGAGGAACCAAAGGGTAAGCATTAGGTTCAAACTGGTGATGACACCAAGCACTCAATGATCAAGGTATGTTAATACCTCTGATGGAAATAAGAATCTATTGAGCAGGGATCTATATGTACCTACAATTACCAAGAATTTAATGTGTTAAGCAGATTGTGGAAAAGGTTTTGCAGGTCAAGTTCAACAAATATGGAGCATTTGTGGAGGATCCCCAGCAAGGATTCAAGAGAGTTTCCAAAGGAGAAAAGACAAGTAGATTATTCAGTTTTGAACTTGAGGATACAAGGAATATTGCACTTTATAGTTACAAAGACCAAACACTATCAGAGCTTGAAATTTGGCATACGAGATTAGGGCACATTGGTGAAAGAACCTTAAAACAAATATGTGGAGATCAATGTGTGCTTGGCATACCTAATGTATCCAAGCAACACATGATCTATAAATGTAGTGCTTGTCAATTTGGAAAATCTCACAAGTTACCCTTCTCAAGGAAAGGTTACATGCATGAGGAATACCTAGAGCCTGTCCATACAGATGTATGGGGACCAAGTAAGGATCCCTCATTTTTTGGATCAAGGTATCATGTATCTTTCATTGATTATTTCAGTAGGTGGACAATCTTATATTTTATGAAACACAAAGATGAAGTATTCACTTGCTTTAAAAAGTATCTTGCACTTATGGAGAACCAAATAGGAAGAAGTCTAAAGAGACTAAGGTCAGATGGAGGAGGTGAGTACTTCTCAAATGAGTTTGATGCATTCTTGCAAGATAGAGCAATCAAGAGAGAAATTACAACAAGGTATACCCCTAAGCAAAATGGGCTGGTAGAAAGGAGAAATAGACTAATTGTTGAAACAGCTAGGTCAATGTTAAATGAAAAGAGATTACCTAATTACTTGTGGGCAGAGAGTGTATCTACTACCACTTATCTTGTAAATAGGTTTCCATTCAAATCTCTTGACGAGATGAACCCATATGAAGCATGGCATGGGAGAAGACCTTCACTTGATCATTGCAGGATCTTTGGATGTGTTGCTTATGTGCATATCCCTTCTCAAATCAGAGGTAAGCTAGATCCTAAGGTAGAGAAGTGCATCTTCATAGGGTATGGCTTGAATCCGAAAGGATACAGGTTCTACAATCCTTCCAACAAAGGATTTATGCTCAGTAGAGATGTTTGTCTTTGATGAGAATGACTATTGGTTTGAAAGTGAATGCATGAGGGTAAAGCTACCTTATGACTTGGAAGAGGAATTTCCAAGCCTCACCAAGGAGGAACCAAACCACATTGAAGACATCAATTCAGATGATGAGGACATCATCAACTTAGAAGAATTCAAGGCATGGAAGTCCA
The DNA here is from genome assembly GCA_020310875.1 of Ceratopteris richardii. NCBI lineage: Eukaryota > Viridiplantae > Streptophyta > Polypodiopsida > Polypodiales > Pteridaceae > Ceratopteris > Ceratopteris richardii. The sequence goes on from CM035415.1 coordinate 79,922,683, forward strand.
AAGGCAAGTTCAAAATGAAGAAGTTCGAAGATATACGTGAATCATCCAACCAAGAAATCAGAAGATCACAAAGGGAGAGCAAGAAGCCAATCAGATATGGGCATGACACTTCTTTAGTTACTAAACACTATGTTTATCTTGCAAAAGACTTGTCATTTGAAGAACCATCATCATATGAAGAGGCAAAGACCAAGACAAAATGGAAGGAAGCTATGGATGAGGAGATTTAAGCACTCAAGGAGAATGATACTTCGGAGCTAGTGCCAAAGAAAGATTCTATGAAGGTAATTGGTTCTAGATGGATCTATAAGATCAAGAGGAATTCTCATGGATCAATAAGCAAGTACAAAGCTAGACTTGTGGCTAAGGGTCTTGCACAAACCCAAGGAGTTTATTATGAAGAAACCTTCTCACCTGTGGCCAAAATGCCAACCATCAGGGTATTGGTAAGTGTGGCTGCATCAAAGAATTGGAATTGTTGATATATTTAGGTAGTGATGTGTGTGAACACACTAGGACCGCCGGGGCATTTTTTTCCCTCTTTAGGAGGTTTTTTTCCCCCGGCTTGTATATACGCCTATTGCCCTAATGGGCTACTTATCTTTGTACATTCTCTAGTAATACATTCAGTATTATGTGTTTGAGCTCCAAGCTTCTTCTTCTTCCTTGTGTTGTTCGCATGCTTCCGTAGACGTCTATCTCCAACAATTGGTATCAGAGCAGGTCGTCGCTTCTTCTAGGGCACCGTCGACACTCCTCCATTTGCAATCTCAGAATCGCACGAATTTTGGTGAGCATACTCAGCGTGTTTTCGAGATCAAAACAGCTTCACTTGTGGTGCCGAAATCGCGATCTGAGCTCGTTTCGGCCTCCGAACACACTATCGTAGTGCTTGTGCAGGCTATTTTGTCTTTTTGTGCCAAAGGTATATACCAATTTCTGTTCGACAGTTTAAGCGTCTCAAAGTCTGCTACAGGTGTAGCAGGACTCATCTACGCAGTTCCGTTCAACTTTTTGAGATACAGTCAATTTTTTGCATCAAGGTATTTTAGTCACCGGCCATGGCTGAAAGCAGTGATGTATTCCGTATGTTGGCTATTGAGGATAAGTTGGATGGTACCAACTACCCATTATGGGCTTATATGATGCGACATGTTTTGGTTGCAAAAGGATTGTGGAACATTGTGCAGGGTGTTGAAAGACGTCCGTGACACCTGTAACGACAGGTACTGTAAATTCATGTGTTGGAGCTGATGAAGATGGTGTCGAAGATGATATTCCGTAGATTCCTTTTCGTGCTGATGTTTCTGTTGCACCTACTACAGAGCAGATTCGTTGGGATGGCAGAGATGCCCAGGCACATGCATTGATAGCTTTGTCTGTCAAACGTGCCATTATTCCTCATATTCGCTCTTGCAGAACAGCTAGGGATGCTTCGGATACACTTACCACATTGTACCAAGCTAGGAATGAGGCTCGTGTTGCTTATCTCCGAAAACAGTTGGAGAGTGAGCACATGAATGAAGGTGATTCTATGGACAGTTTCCTAACGAAGATCAAAGATTTGAAGGAACAGTTGATTTTTGCTGATGAGGTTATACCAGATAGCTCACTTGTGTAGATCGTTTTGAATGGTCTTCCTGATTCATATCATAGTTTTTCTTCTACTCCTTGGTTGATGATGAAAGGCAATCCGAATGCCTTATCATTTGAGGAGTTAGTCTCTGTTCTCTTGCAGGAAGATCAGTCCATGCAAAACAGGTCCATTATGCGAGTTGCAGATCAAGCTTTCTTGGCTAGTCAGAAGGGCAAAGGAAAATGGAGCTCTTCAATTAGTAAGCAAAAATTTGCTAATTCTGCATATTCGAAGAAGGAAGATAAAGATGAGAAGAAATCAGAAAAGCAGAAATTGTTTTGCAAGTACTATAAAGGAAATGATCATATTATAAAGAACTGTCCAAAATTGGCTGCAAAAGAGGCAAAGAAGAAAGAGGCTAGAATGGTTGTTGCAGAGGCCTCTACACCAAAAACAAAGTCTGCAAATCTTGTGCAGGAAGAAGAATGGGCATTTACTACTGTCTGCAGTTTTGATCCATCTTCTCATGATCAGTGCATGTCTGCAGTAGACTCAGATGTTTGGTACTTTGACAGTGGGACGACCAAACATATTACCTCGCAGCGCAGTTTCTTCTCCTCACTTGAGCCTGCCACTACAAGGAATACTGTTACATGCGCCAACAACTCGTCTTATCCTGTTATGGGAGTTGGTAAGATCATTTTGACTACTGCTGATGGTAGTTCTTTCACTTTGTCAGATGCTTTATTTGTGCCAGGGATAAAAAAGAACCTGTTATCAGTTTCTGCATTAGCCAAGATTGGCTTGGTTATGAAATTTGTTGATGATAGGTGTACAGTTCATGATCTGTCAAATGGCGATCTGATTATTGCTTGTGGCATTTTATGTCGTGGGCTGTATAAGCTCATAGACTATGAAAGATCTGAAAATGACTTGGCATGTGCAGTAAATGATTCTCAGGCTATGTCAGATGCAAAACTTTGGCATGCACGCTTTGGTCATCTGAATTTTGCTAGTTTGCTACACCTGCAAAAATCTAAAATGGTGTCCTCGTTGCCTAAACTTGAGGCACCTGGAAAACATGTTTGTGAAGGCTGTATTTTGGGCAAAATGCAGTGTTCATCCTTTCCAAAAGATGGTTCAGTTTGGGCTACGCAAAAATTGCAGCTTGTACACAATGATGTCTGTGGTCCTATGCAGACACCCTCTTTTGGGAATTACCTTTACTTCGTGACTTTCATTGATGATTTTTCCAGGCATGCATGGGTATATCCACTCAAAGCAAAGTCCGAAGTGTTCATGTGCTTTAAACAGTTTTTGGTCTTGGCTAAAAATCTGTCAGCATGTAAAATGGGCACCCTCTGTTCTGATCGAGGGGGGGAATATATGTCTTTCTGGTTGAACGTGGGATAAAACACCAGTGTACAGTGCCGTATACACCTCAACAGAATGGAGTTGCTGAATGAAAGAACAGGTCACTCATGGAGATGGCAAGGTGCATGGTCAAGAGTCAGGCTTTACCACATAGTTTCTGGCTTGAGGCTGTCATGTGTGCAGCATATGTACTGAACAGGTGTCCCACTAAAGCACTGCAGTCTATCACTCCATATGAGGCTTGGCATGACCGCAAGCCATCTGTTGCTCATCTGCGTGTTTTTGGCTATTTGGCATATGCATTAGTGCCTCAACAACATCGCAGAAAATTGGATGATAAGGCAGTAAAATGTATTTTTGTTGGGTACAGTTCTGAAAGTAAAGGCTATCGTTTGTATCATCCACAGACTAAACGCATTCTGGTTAGCCGTGATGTTGTCTTTGTGGAAGATGTTATTCAGCCATTGCTTTCATGTACTAAGGAGACATCTGTTAGCTCCAAAGACATGTATGATACATTGATGCCTCTTTTTACAGGTGGATAGTCTAGTGCTGGTCCTAATGAGGCAACTTCTCAGCCTTTGCAGGTTTCATATGATGATGCAGATCATTCTATTTTTGATGCAGATTTACATGATGCACTTGTTGATGGGAGGGCTGATATTGAGCAGGCAAAAACTATGCCAAAATGGCTGGTGCAAACTTTGCGTGACAGAAAATTAGATGCACCTTTGTCATATCGTACTCGTTCAGGCTCTCATAGTGCCTCCTTTGCATCAGATTGCTATGCTATGGCTACGTCTAGTCTCTGTGATGAGAATGAGTCTGTTTCTTTTGATGAAGCACAGAATTCAAAAAATTGGATGGCTGTTATGCAATCTGAAAATGATGCTATAATGAAGAATGGTACATGGTCTTTATGTGACTTGCCTCCTAGCAAGAAGGCCATTGGCACTAAGTGGGTATAAAAGCTGAAGCGTAACCTGATGGTACAGTTGACAGGTATAAGGCTAGGCTTGTTGCAAAGGTTATGTGCAAGAAAGAGGCATTGATTTTGATGAGACCTTTGCACCTACATGTCGTATGACTACTGTTCGGAGCATTTGTGCACTTGCAGCCCATCATGGTTGGAATGTACATCAGTTGGACATTAAAACAGCATTTCTGAATGGTGTCTTGCATGAAGAAGTGTATGTTTTTCAGCCCCGTGGCTTTGTGCAGAAAGGGCATGAAAACCAGGTGTGTGTTGGTGTGTAAAACACCACAAGAACCAAACTAATGTGGTATTAGAAGACATCCATAACCATCATTAGCTTAGCAAAACTCACATTATGAATCTTCATCTCTGAATTTAGTGAAAAACAAAATTTCACTTCACAAAAATCTGCGCCTTTTCTTCAATCCTTCATTCTGACCTGTATTAGCTCAATCTTTGCAAAATCTTTTGATCACTTGCTAAAAGATATTCTTGCTAATGTTAAGCAACACATAATAACCAAAACTTTCAAGTAATAACTTCAAAATCTTCTGATTTTGTACTAAACTTTCCACTATGTCTGAAAACTGGAAATTGACTTCATCGATTTGACATACCTCCACTCTTAAGCTGATTTCTCTAAGTATGCGTCCGGTTTCTTAAAGATCTTTTGACCAAATGTAGTTGAGGATAGTAGCTTTCAAACGAGCTATCACTTACCAAAAACTTTACACCATACTTCGAGATCTGACCTTCAGAAGATCAGTCAAATGTGCGCCAGAAAAGTCGTAACTGTCAACTACCTTACACTGTCATATGAAATGACTTAGAACTCAATATACAAGAGAAATTAGACTCAACCCTTCTACACAAACATGTGTTGATTATCAGAGAAGATGTGTACAAAATGGCTTGGCCTAATTTTGCTCACAACCATGGAAAACTCTCTCAGACTCAGAAGTTTTCTCTCACCATCTCTCTCAGAAAATACACGACTTTTCTCTACTCACTCAAATTACAAAAATGAGTTCTCTCCTACATGTTTTTGACTCAAATTAACTTATATACCTATGGTTTACATTCTTCTAGACTTGAACTCGTAAGTTCTGAAGATCAAATAAACATCTAGACTCTAATTTTGCACTAATTTACAATAGTGAAATTGTCCCTTCACTTAGGCTTGATTTTTCTGTAGGTCTTTTCTTCACTTCTTCTTTCCTTCATCATATGTCTTCATATGTCTTCATATATCTTCATATATCCATGCCTAATTAGTGAGTGAAGCCCCAACAGCTCCCCCTCAATCACTAATTAGCATAATTTGACTTCTTCACATAGTCTTCTTCTCTTTTATTCCTGCCATCTCCTTGAACTTACTTGTCTTCACTCCATCCAAGCTTTTTGTCATAATATCTGCAATCTGATCTTTTGTAGAAGTATACACCACTTCAATCTCTTTCTCCATTACCTTCTCTCTAAGAAAATGATACTGTATTTCTATGTGCTTTGTCCTCGCATGAAATACAGGATTTGCTGCAAGATATAATGAACTCATGTTATCTCCATGAATGATGGGTATACCTTGATCAATTCCCAAGCTTTTGAATAATGTCTGCATCCATATGACTTCCTTTGCTGCTTCCACAAGTCCTTTGTATTCAGCTTCTGTTGATGACAAAGCCACTGTGTGTTGTTTCTTTGAACACCAACTCACAAGCTTATCTCCAATGTAAATCATGTAGCCATGGGTAGACCTTCTATCATCTTGACTTCCTGCCCAATCTGAATCACTATAAGCTCTCAATCTTATATCTGATGTAAAAGGATAATACAATCCTTCTTTCAAAGTCCCTTTGATATATCTAAGGACTCTTTGACCTGCAATCCAATGTGGATCCTTTGGACAATGCATGAATTGAGAAAGAACACCAACTGCATAACTAAGATCAGGCCTTGTTAGAGTTGCATAAATCAAACTTCCCACTAAAGATTGATACTTTCTCATGTCTTTGAATTCTGCTCCATCATATCTACTGAGTTTATGATTGACCTCTAATGGTGTAGATGCCTCTCTGCAATTCTCCATGTTAAACTTCTTTAGAAGATTCAAGAGATACCTTTCTTGTGATACATAAATACCATGCTCTGCATAAGTGATTTCCATTCCAAGAAAATATGACAATTTTCCTAGATCACTTATCTTGAATTCCTTCTCAAGTAGCTTCTTCACCTCCTTGATTCCTTCATTTGAGGTACCTGTAATTATAATATCATCTACATAGATACAAATGTAGATCATACCTTCATCTGTTCTTTTGATAAGTAAACTTGCATCTGCCTTTGAACTTTGATATCCAAGATCATTAAGATACTTTACAAGTCTATAATTCCAAGCTCTTGGAGCTTGCTTCAAACCATAAAGTGCTCTTCTTAATCTGCAAACATAATTTGGAAACTTATGATCTGCAAACCCTTGAGGTTGCTCCATGTAAACCTCATCTGATATATATCCATTCAAAAATGCATTCTTAATGTCCAATTGACTCAATGTCCATCCTTTTGATGCTGCAATGGCAATGATTGTCCTTATGGTTGACATCTTTGCCACAGGACTGAATGTCTCATCATAATCTATGCCAAATGTTTGAGCATAGCCTTTAACCACCAATCTGGCTTTGTACCTGGCTATAGTTCCATCTGCATGCTTTTTAACTTTGTAAACCCATTTATTTCCAATCACTTTCTTACCATTAGGCTTTGGGACAAGTTCCCAAGTTTTGTTCTCTTCAAGAGCATCAAACTCTTCCTTCATTGCTACTTCCCATTGTCTCTTACCCTTTGCTTCATCATAGCTTTGAGGTTCTTCATCTTCTTTAACCATGTAAGCATAATTTTTCTGAGTCAAGTAAGAAGTATCATAGGAATACCTTGTAGGTTGCTTCCTCATTCTGGTTGACCTTCTTGGTTCACACTCTTCATGTATATCTGGATGTACTTCTTCATCAAATATTGGTCCATCTTCATTCCTTCTATATGATCCAACTCTTGATGTGCTTGCTTGCATATGTTCTTCATCTCCATCTATCTGCATATGTGACTTACCTCTTGCACTCCTTCTTATCTCTTCCTCAAATGTTTCAAGGTCACAATCTTTATCTGCATACCAACTCTTCTGTTCATCAAAGGTCACATCTCTGGAAACAATAAAATGTTTAGTTAAAGGACTCCATAGCCTATAACCCATTTACTTTTCATCATACCCAATAAACACATATTTTTCTGCCTTTGGTTCAAGCTTATGTCTGAGTTGTGATGGCACATAAGCATAGGCAATTGACCCAAACACTTTACAATGGTCAAGTGTTGGTTTCTTACCCCACCAAGCTTCATAGGGGGTCATACCATTCAAAGCTCCACATGGTAACCTATTCACAAGGTATGTAGCTGTATTTACAGCCTCAGCCCAAAGATAATTAGGGCAATTCTTTTCTTTTAGCATTGCTCTTGCAAATTCAACCAATGTTCTATTTCTCCTTTCTGCCACCCCATTATGTTGAGGTGTATAGCTGCAAGTTATCTCTCTCTTGATACCTGCATTCCAAAGATAGTCATTAAATTCTTGAGAGAAGTATTCTCCCCCTCCATCAGACCTTAGCCTCTTGAGTTTGTGACCTGTAACTCTTTCTGCATAAGCATGAAAATGTTTGAAGGCTCCAAAAACTTCTGATCTTTCCTTTAGAACATAAAGGGTTATCCACCTTGTAGCATCATCAATAAACAAAACATAATACCTAGATCCATTTATTGAACCTTCTTTTGTTGGTCCCCATACATCTGTATGTATGAGTTCAAGCAAACCATCATGCTTGAAACCTTTCTTCTTAAATGTTAGTCTATGAGCTTTTCCCATCTGACAAGCTTCACACTTGTATATCATATGTTGATTCTTCACATTTGGTAGTCCCAATACAGATTGGTTCTCCACCATAGTTTTGATTCCTCTTTCATTGAAGTGTCCCAATCTTTTATGCCAAAGATCTAACTCTGTAATTACGTCATCACCATGTGTGATTAGAGCTTGACCAACATTTCCTTGCACTTTGAGAGTAAAAAGTCTACCTTCCTTCTTACCACAAACAATGGGTTTGTATGCATCCTCTAGATCTTCAACAAATACCCCTTCATTTGTAAATCTGACTTGAAAACCTTTCTCCACTATTTGTCCAACACTAATAAGATTCTTTGGTATTGTTGGAACATACAAAACATTTGTTAATAAATCAGCTCCACTCCTGCACTTCACTTTTCCAATTGAATGCACATTATGTTTTGTATTGTCACCTGTTTGTACTGTATGACTTGAATTGCCTTCTTCCAATTCTGACAACAATTCTATATTACCTGACAAATGATTTGAACAACCAGAATCAATATAAAATACCTTGAGATCCTCCTTCTCTGATGAACTTATTGAATTCATCATCAATGTTGTATGATTGTCATTCTGTGTATCATTTGCATAATTGTAATATGTGGTGTTGTATGATTGGTTCTGATTCCAATTTCTTCCACCACCTCTTCCATAACTTCCTCTTGAATTCTGTCTTCCTCTTTGAAATTGATTCTCAAATCTTCCACCTCTTCCTCTGCCATTGTTGTTTTGATTTTGGCTTGCTCCTTGTTGATTATGCCAACAATCATATGCTAGATGATTGCTTAATCCACAAATCCAACATGTCTTCTTGTTATTGTTCTGATTACCTCTACCTCTTCCATTTCCTCGACCTTTACCTCTGCCAAAACCTCTTCCTCTTGCATAATTTGCTTGAGTTGTTGACTCTTCTTCATCCTTTGCTTTGCCTTTATCTCCTTTCTTTTTGTTCTTCACATACATTGCAGAACTTTGACCTTTGTCTCCATCTGACTTCAAGTCTTGCTCAAATGTGAGCATCAATCCAAGTAATTGATTTAATTCTGGCACATAATGATTTAATGAGAGTTCTGTTGAAAGTACAAAAGGCTTCCACCTTTCATCACCTCTTAACCCTGCAAGTAATTGTGCTATCAGCCTATGATCTTCAATATCCTCATCAATAGATCCAAGGCTATCTGCCAAGTCCTTCATCTTAGTGACATAATCACTAATGCTCTGATTTTGCTTTTTCTTGAATGTGGTGAACTCTGACCATAAGCTAGCTTTCCTAGCTTTAGTAGTGTTTTGGAAGTGGTCTTCCAAAGCATTCCAAATATCTTCAGTTGTTTCTAGACCTCTGATGTGTGGTAACAGATGATCTGTAATAGTGTTATATATATAAGCTCTTGCACTTGCATCTCTCTTCTGCCATAGCTTCAAAGCTTCTAGCTCTTCTTTTCTTGGATGACTTTCATCTTCAAATTTAGGCTTCTCCTCTTCACCTGTCACATATACCATTAGGTCCTTACTCATAAGTAAGGCCTCCATCCTCATTACCCAAGCAGGATAGTTATCTCTGTCCAATTTGTCAATGGACACATGATCTGCCATGGTATCCTTGCTTCTGCTTCAACCTGTAAGTGTAAGGTTAAAGAATGATACCTTTTGTAGACCTTTACCCTTGGGAGAAACTTTGAAACAATCTTCTGATGACTTTTGGTTGTTGAACACCTCAGCTTCCTCCTTCTTTGATAAAGAACTCTTCACTTCTTCTTGTATCTGCTATTCCTTTAGTCTCGAGGACCTTGTCTGCTCTGATACCACTTGTTGGTGTGTAAAACACCACAAGAACCAAACTAATGTGGTATTAGAAGACCTCCATAACCATCATTAGCTTAGCAAAACTCACATTATGAATCTTCATCTCTGAATTTAGTGAAAAACAAAATTTCACTTCACAGAAATCTGTGCCTTTTCTTCAATCCTTCATTCTCACCTGTATTAGCTCAATCTTTGCAAAATCTTTTGATCACTTGCTAAAAGATATTCTTGCTAATGTTAAGCAACACATAATAACCAAAAATTTCAAGTAATAACTTCAAAATCTTCTGATTTTGTACTAAACTTTCCACTATGTCTGAAAACTGGAAATTGACTTCATCGATTTGACATACCTCCACTCTTAAGCTGATTTCTCTGAGTATGCGTCCCGTTTCTTAAAGATCTTTTGACCAAATGTAGTTGAGGATAGTAGCTTTCAAACGAGCTATCACTTACCAAAAACTTTACACCATACTTCGAGATCTGACCTTCAGAAGATCAGTCAAATGTGCGCCAGAAAAGTCGTAACTGTCAACTACCTTACACAGTCATATGAAATGACTTAGAACTCAATATACAAGAGAAAATAGACTCAATCCTTCTACACAAACATGTGTTGATTATCAGAGAAGATGTGTACAAAATGGCTTGGCCTAATTTTGCTCACAGCCATGGAAACTCTCTCAGACTCAGAAGTTTTCTCTCACCATCTCTCTCAGAAAATACACGACTTTTCTCTACTCACTCAAATTACAAAAATGAGTTCTCTCCTACATGTTTTTGACTCAAATTAACTTATATACCTATGGTTTACATTCTTCTAGACTTGAACTCGTAAGTTCTGAAGATCAAATAAACATCTAGACTCTAATTTTGCACTAATTTACAATAGTGAAATTGTCCCTTCACTTAGGCTTGATTTTTCTGTAGGTCTTTTCTTCACTTCTTCTTTCCTTCATCATATGTCTTCATATGTCTTCATATATCTTCATATATCCATGCCTAATTAGTGAGTGAAGCCCCAACAGTGTGCAGGTTAAAGAAGGCATTATATGGTTTAAAGCAAGCACCACGTGCTTGGTATGAGAAGATACATGCCTATCTGGTTGCACGTGGTTTTGAGAACAGTCCAACTGAAAGCACCTTATATGTTAAGCGTGCTAATGATGTGCTTCTGATCATTGTTGTCTATAATGATGACATGCTGCTCATTGGTCCTCATGAGAAGCATATTGCTGATTTCAAGGCTGATTTGCATGCCTCATTTGAGATGTCTGATTTGGGGCATTTGCATCACTATTTGGGCATTCAGCTTATGCAAGTTGATGGTGGAATGGCTTTGTGTCAAACGAAATATATTGAAACATTATTGCAGCGTTTTGGCCTTGAAGACTGTAAGCCTATTGCCACTCCTATGGAGACAGGTTTACAATTAAGTCTTCTTGATGCTGGAGATGCATTTGATGCTGTTCTCTATCAGCAGGTTGTTGGATGCTTGATTTACTTATGCATTACTCGGCCACATATTCAGTTTGCTATCTCACAGATGAGCAGGTTTATGCATTGCCCAGGAGTCACGCATTGGAAGGTGGTTAAGCGCATCTTTCGCTACTTGAGTGGTACTCGGCTACTTGGGTTGTTTTATCCCAAGGGGGGATCACTACCGCCAGATTTGCATGCTTTTTCTGACTCGGATTGGGTTGGTTGCTATGACACTCGTGTGTCCACTAGTGGTTTTTGTTTCATGCTTGGTAGCTCATGTATATCTTGGTTGAGCAAGAAGCAACCTACTGTGGCCACTTCCAGTTGTGAGGCTGAGTATAGGGCAGCTTTCACAGCGACTGTTGAGTGTGTGTGGCTCAGACGCCTTATGGTTGATTTGGGTGTTGGCCAGTCTTCTGCCACCACCATCTTCACTGACAGTCTTAGCGCATTGGCAATTGCGAGGAACCCTGTGTTCCATGCTCGCACTAAGCACATTGAGGTGCATTATTACTATGTTAGGGAGAGGTTCTCTACTGGGGAGATTAGCTTGGCCTATGTGCCCACGCAGGAGAACATTGCAGACCTTTTCACGAAGGCTCTGCCTAGGGAGAAGTTTAAAGCTTTCCGCAAAGCTTTGGGCTTACTTCCTTTTGTGGAGTGATTTCTACATAGCTTGGCACTTCCTTATACATGAGTGCCAGCTCCTTGTTCACTGCATCACTCCCAGGGGGGATTTGTTGATATATTTAGGTAGTGATGTGTGTGAACACACTAGGACCGCCGGGGCATTTTTTTCCCTCTTTAGGAGGTTTTTTTCCCCCGGCTTGTATATACGCCTATTGCCCTAATGGGCTACTTATCTTTGTACATTCTCTAGTAATACATTCAGTATTGTGTGTTTGAGCTCCAAGCTTCTTCTTCTTCCTTGTGCTGTTCGTGTGCTTCCGCAGACGTCTATCTCCAACAGGAACATGTATCAACTGGATGTAAAAATAGCATTTCTAAATGGATGGATTTTAGAGGAGGTGTACATGTCTCAACCTCCAGGTTATGAGGACCCAAGCAAGGTAACATATGTGTGTAAATTGAACAAAGCTCTTTATGGATTGAAGGAGGCACCTAGGGCATGGAACCATAGGTTGACTACATATCTTGAGGATCAAGGATTCATCATGAGCAAAGCAGATACTTCTCTAATTGTTAAAAGGAGTAATTCAGAGGTAATATACGTATGTGTATATGTTGATGATATCATACTCACAGGTAATGATGCTAATGGCATCAAGCAGATTAAGTATCAAATGATGCAAGAGTTCAAAATCAGTGATCTAGGATTACTAAAGTATTTTGTTGCACTTGACATTAGTCTATACTAACTCTGGAATTCACATTACTCAGAGAAAGTATATACAGGACATGTTAAAGAAGTTTCATTTGTAGGATGCCAAGGTAGCAAGCACTCCAATGGAGGTAAACCAAAAGTTAAGTGCTCATGAAGGTGATGTGCTTGAGAATATTGCAGGTTACCAAAGCATAGTGGGAAGCTTGAACTATGCTACATTGACAAGGATTGATATTGCTTATGGAGTAAGTGTTTTAAGTCAATTTATGCACAAACCTAGGGCACCTCACTTGGAAGCTGCCAAGAGGATTTTGAAGTACATTAAGGGCACCCAAAATCAAGGATTATACTTTCCTTATACCTCAGATTTGGACATCAAGATATATTCAGATGCAGATTGGGCAGGTTGCAAAGATGATAGAAGGAGTACCTCAAGTTACCTATCTTTTGCATGTAACAAACCTATATCATGGTCTTCAAAGAAGCAACCTACTGTCACTTTATCTTCTACAGAGGTAGAGTATAGAGGATTGGCCAATGCTATTCAAGAGGCCATATGGATTAGATTGTTATATACAGATTTGGGTTTGCATACTACATCTCCAATGATTTTTGGAGATAATACAAGCTCATTACATCTTGCAGCAAATCCTATTTATCATGCTAGGACCAAGCATATAGAGGTCCACTATCATTATGTGAGAGAAAAGATATTGAGCAAGGAAATTCACTTGGCATATGTATCAACTAATATGCAATGTGCATACATATTGACTAAAGCATTAGATGGTACAAAACTTTGCAGGTTTAAGTCTATGATTGGATTGCAGGACATTCAAGAGAAGTTAAAAAAAAAAAAAAAGAAGATCAAGCCAAGATGTTTGGCTTGAGGGGGAGCTGTTGGTGCAAATACCAAGCCTACACACTTGGCTAGACATTAAGACCTTATGTGCAAATGCTTGAAGACCCATGAGAACCATTGCTATGGATTCTTTACTTTCTTACCACTTGTAAAAGTCTATTTGACTTAGAAGAATAATTGTAACTACCACTAAACTCATGGAGTTTGTTGGATTGAAAAGTTACGAATTTATTTGGAGAGAATATCTCCTAGATTAGGGGAACACTTTTAGTGAGAGCCAAAATGGAATTCAAATTCAAATTTTGAATGAAACATCTATAAAAGATGAATGTAAAAGACACGCTATAGAGATCACTACTATCCAGAGTTTTTTGTTGATCAATTTGTAAAGGAGTAAGGCTCATATCATAGCCTGCACCTCTATCCATCATTGAGCATTGATTATCATGCCAATGATCATGTACAACATTGTGTCATAATACAATAGATCATTCATTACATATGTTGATCTCTCTGTCATTGTCACTTAAAATAGTCATTTTGTATTGCTCATATCTCAGTCATCTCTCCACGATTTTCAATGTTCTATAGCTTGTTGGAATCAGCTCCAAGTCTTCGATATGCTCACAAATTTTGAAGACATTCTATGTAGTAGATTGAGAGAAAAGTGCATCGAGGTGGTCACTGATCAAACTCTATAGAGGTCCTAAAAAATCGGGCATAATGATTTGATTGCTAAATTGATTGTTATGTATATAGTGCATCATTTCAAGTGATTCCACTTGGAATCATTAGCTCATTAAGCTAATTTAATATCTCAAAAAGGAATTTTTCTAATTCCTACTTTACTAGAAGCACTAAGCTTAACAAGCAGCAGGTGTGTGAACAAAAATAGAAGGTTTTCATTGATTCTTGAACTCGGAAGTAGTCTGTTTTGAATCAATCATTTCTCACATCATTTCCAAAGTATATAGGCACTTGTTTAGTGTCATTGGAAAGCTAAGAGGGCCTACAACTCAACTCAGAAGCAAAAGAAGGCTGGTACAAAGCAGGGATTAGTAGTGCCTACTCATTTCTTGGAGTGTCCATCCTTCTTTCCCAACACAAGAACCAATAGATATATCAATGGCAATAGAAGAAGTTTACGACATGCCTACTCAAGTATCACATGCTCGTTTTGAGGATAATAAAGATATATGTACTCCAATCTCTCCATATATGTCAAGAAAGAGTGGACCAAGTTAATCTAGTGGAGCAGGTGGATCAAATAACGTATCGCCTAATATTTCTCATATTAAACCACAAAACATAATACATGCAGATTTTGAGAAGCAAGATTGTCTTAAGCTTCATCTTAAATGGTCTCAAGCATTTTTAGCATGTGGAATTCCTTTCAATATTATTAGTAACTTGATTTTCAAAGATGATTTGATGTCAACTGTATGAGATTACAAAAAAATGCAAAGAGGATGTGTAGATAAAGTGAAGAATAGTATTGAAAATATCCTAAAATGAACAATGATGGATTATATACCCATGTATGGATGCACAATAGCACTAGATGAATGCACAAGTTGTCAAAAGAAGCCATTGATTAATATCATGGTGATACCTTTTGTGGAATTTTTATGAATTGATACTCTTGAGGTTGTAGCAAGGAATGACCAAAAACCCTCACCACCTTGCATGGAAGCAAGAAGGAAAGCTCAAGAGTGACTCTCCTCTCATCCACCCCTACCTCCCACATGTTCAAGCCATTGGCAACAGCCCCATGCTTTGCCACATGCTTGAAAACAAGGAGAATAGGGAGTCAAGGATCCTAGTCCATGAGGAAAATACAAGCAAATGCAATTACTCTACTCACACAAAGGAGAGACATGCATAGGCACACACACACACACCACTCTCACACACTCACAAGACACAATACATGTAAATGTAAATAGTCTTCTTGGAGTAAATGAGAGCATCTTCCATTGAAAAGAGATATTACATGAGAGCACATCGACCAAAAGCTCCCTTCTTTACAAAAATGAGTTTATATTTATAGGCTAAGCTCTATTCCCCATGTGCCTCTTTGAAAAGTCAAAAAGGTGATTCTCTCTGTAACTGCCAATCTTCTAGGATATTCCAAGATCAAATAAGTAACAACCCAATCTCCAAGAAGGGCATGCAGTGTTGAGGTTGTAGCAAGGAATGACCAAAAACCCTCACCACCTTGCATGAAAGCAAGAAGGAAAGCTCAAGAGTGACTCTCCTCTCATCCACCCCTACCTCCCACATGTTCAAGCCATTGGCAACAGCCCCATGCTTTGCCACATGCTTGAAAACAAGGAGAATAGGGAGTCATGGATCCTAGTCCATGAGGAAAATACAAGCAAATGCAACTACTCTACTCACACAAAGGAGAGACATGCATAGGCACACACACACCACTCTCACACACTCACAAGAGACAATACATGTAAATGTAAATAGTCTTCTTGGAGTAAATGAGAGCATCTTCCATTGAAAAGAGATATTACATGAGAGCACGTCGACCAAAAGCTCCCTTCTTTACAAAAATGAGCTTATATTTATAGGCTAAGCTCTATTCCCCATGTGCCTCTTTGAAAAGTCAAAAAGGTGATTCTCTCTGTAACTGCCAATCTTCTAGGATATTCCAAGATCAAATAAGTAACAACCCAATCTCCAAGAAGGGCATGCATGGGTTTTCTACGTGGGGAATCTTTCTAGAAGGATCATAAAGGTGAGAGATACGATCCTATAGTATGAAGAAATATTAAAAAGTGTTTTAGGAGAGTGTTCATATGTGACACTCAAATATATACAAAAAGAGTTATTCTTATGGTCTAGGGAGGGTTCTTATGCACCATTGAGGGTGTGTGCATACCCTACAACCCAACACTCTCCCCTCCCTAGACTTTGTCATCCTCGACAAAGCTAAGGGAAGAGGATCATACATAACTGAGTTGTTCAAGTTGAAATCTTCAGGGCTCCCACTCTGCAATTTCTACAGTCAGCGAAGCTGCAGGCAACAAGTCTTCAGGTCTTCAAGGATCTTTGAATCTACAGTGCATCTATCTTTAGGCTTTTAGTCCTTCCTTCAATCTACAAATCTTCAGTCTTCAAAGCTGAGCAACACAATCCCCTAGGGGGGGCAGTCAGCCTAGCATGCATCCCACCATATAGTCCCAAGTAGGACTGATAGAGCCTCACCCAAGAACCTGAAATGAAACATACAAAACACGAGTAGAATGGTTCTGAAAAGAGGTAAAATATAACAATTAGTTCAGTTGGTAATTTCCACTTCAAGAAACATCAAGTCCTATAGGACTAGCTTACGTCCACCTGGAGAGCTAGATATTCCTGCACTCTGCAAATTAAAGCACCAAAGACCAAGAACTCAAGTAGCGGTCCATATGACTTAAATTTTTACCATGTCTCCATCACTTAAATCATAATCGTTTAGTTATATGACAACCAATGAGCAGAAGGTGAAAATGGATGAGAGTAACACACAACATTCAGTAGCTAAGGCCATGTGTAGCTTTTGCTAAGAGGGTTAAAAAAAACCTTCAAGTCATCAAGAGCAATTTCTACGAATCATAGTATCTCTTGCAGAAGTTCAATAGGTGCAGGTCGAGGTTTTTAGTGCCTAGAATGTTAGTTATAAGCCGTTTCATTTCAAAAAGAGATGCAACAAGTAATCAAGATTAGCATGTAAGATCAGGTGAGTGCATCACAAAGTGAATCATTTCAAAATTTGTAAAATATGTAGGCCCAATCCCACAGGGTCAGTCACAAGATTTCAAAATGATCATCAAATCTATGAGCATTAAAGAAACACATCATTCACAAGAGAGCATTTATAGGAGTCCAAAGGAATCAATGCTAAGTTTTATGTGCGTTGGCCTACACTGTATTAAGTGAGCATTGTAAAACCAGAGAATTTCTTCCCTGGCACAAAACAATCTCTCCAATCCTTTGGGGCTTTCACACTTAAAGACTATAGAACAAGTCTGAATCCTCATTGTGTTTTCCACCTTTATTGGAACAAGATATCCTCCAGACATATTGAGCAGGTAGACATATCGTCTTTAACACAGAAAACAGCCTCAAGCATTCATGAAATGCAACATGTTGGATATTCCTTAGTACAAAAATAAGATTGTAAGAAAATTCTCACAGAAGTAGGTGCTAGCATATTCCATAGTTTATCATTGCAGCAGAAGCAGGTGCTAGCATATTCCCTAGTTTATCATTGCAGCCTGCAATTATATTAAAGCACTATGCCAAGTTACTGATTCATAGCTTCCCAAGTCCATCGTGCATAATCATAAACAATTTTGGATAAGCGTGCGAATCATATCCACATTTCAGGTTTCCTGTCTTGGGGGGTAGTTGTCATCATCTTCCTATGCAACAATCAGGAACCCACCACCTGCATCCTTACTATAGTGACATGATCCTATCAAAGTGGAAAATCTCAGAAAACTTACCACCATTCTGAACACTCAATCATGTCAATTAAACAGAAAAAAAATAATATAATCACTGGCATTAGTGTGTTATGTTAATCATAGATTGTTACACTTTTCATGTGTATTCAAAGTTTTAGTTAGTCAGCCATCCCATGTTGGAGAATCACAAATGATTAACCAATGTCTACACATTCTCTAAGTACTCAGACAAGGTGTGGACATAAACCCTCATGGGCCATCACACGCGGGGGCATAAACACAGAGTCGTTTGCAAGCCATAATTGGCCCTCCAACCTTCCTGTTCTTTTGATAGCATTCTGTCAGCAAACACTAGCAACAGTGAGATTTTGAATGTGTGGGTGGAACAATCTCGACTCAAGCAACCCGAGTGCCCGCCATGTTCATGCCAAAAATACCTTCACATCTACATTGTTCATCATGAAGAAAGAACATTATTTTTGTAGAAATAAGCATGCATATCCAGGCATCAATTGTTTCAATCATGCATATGTCCTGAAAATAGCGACGACTTATTATCACAACATGGGCAAGAACCAGAGACACATCTTGTCAGACATTACATATGGCAATTATCAATTTTCATATCAATCTGGTCACAGTATTATGTGACATAGACACCAAGAATCGTGCCCTCCTCAGAGATAAGTGTTCATTTCCAAACATTGGGGATACACCTCTTCAAGGATCAGAGTTATACTCAAAACTGTTCGTTCAAGAAAAGATAGAGTTCATGTAGTCTCTCGAATATTGGGTACCTGCTTTCTTATAAATATGACAATCAAAACCACCCCGATCTGGAAATAAGGAAAAAAATTGATGCTTACACACGTCATGGACACAAGGAATGAGGCAAAAATTGATACTATTATCTCGAATCACAGCTACAATCTTAGACCTCCAATAAAAGGAGTTCAAACAAAACTTTTTTTCAAAGAGGAAAGAGGGCCAGGGCATCCTGTGAAGCTTCACCCAAAGCAGCTTACATAAACACAAAAAGTGCCTGATAAAAACCTTCTTCAACATATTTGGAATCTTTTTCTAAGCCTGCCAGTGAGTGCCCAAAAGAACGTATGAGTTGGCCTTGGCATAGGTATACGCAAGGGGACTGAGATAGAGGAAACAAAGCTCGAAAGGGCGGTTATATGTCACAACACGCACAGTGAAGGCCATCAAATCTCGCAGTTGTAGGATGGTAGTCGATAGTACTCCAAAACCCAAGACACAATCAAATAGGCACAAGAAACATGCCCGGAAGCCTTTCCCTGCGATGCAAAACATATGCAAAGATCCATAGCTTCCAATCAGACTATCAGAGGAGAACGGGGAAGCCTAAAGACTTCCAGGGGTAGAGGAGAGATCTGAGGAGATGCCATGCACTGCACGGTCCAACAGGAGAGGAAATGCATGAAACCCCAAATGATACATGCCCATGGAGTGGACAGAATGAGATGAACAATGGAAGTCACAAACCCATCGGCCAAGGGATTACATACCTTGCCATAGCAGACAATATCACAACAGAAATTGGTTCCAAGAACTCGCTTCTTTTGTGAGGGTAGGTTCCTCCCACGAAGGCGGAGCTCATGAAAATTCGACCCCCGAACACAGAAGGCCAGGACCTTGAGGCAAGGCGGCGACGACGATTATTAGTACCCGTGGGTGAATACATGAGGTAATGGCCTTGAGAAGAACTCCTGCGGCCACCATCCCCCCAAAAAACACTGAGAAGACGATGGAAAACAGAGATTGACCCTGGAGGAGATGGGATAGAGTCGCCGTTATGCTTAACCCAATGTTCTGCCAGATGTTGCAAGGGAGCCATAGCTCCATTCCATGTTGATGGTGAATCTCCACGCGAGGAGGGAGCAGGGTTTCTTGACCTCCGAAAAGGAGATGAACGGGGCAGGAGAGAAGGTTATGAGGGTTAGGTGCCTCCATGCATCAAAGTGGAGATACACAACTACCCATTCTAAAGTTCACCGGTGGCATCCATTCCCCAAAATAAATGCGGAGAGAGAGAGAGAGAAATAAACTCGCGTACATACCACCTTCCACATACACATTACCCATGGGGAATCATTTGTGCCGATGCACCTTAAGAGTTTGTGCATATATTTGTCAGGCATCTCGTGTTTGTCATAAAAGATGGGAGGGAAAAACAAAGGGAAACGCCTCTCCACTTCTAGTACGGTCACTAATGAGAAGTATCCCAGTGAACTGGGTTCGAGGGATTTTAAAGCACTAACTTCTCAGACTTCTCTTTTTGTGGTAGTTTCTTTCTTTTGAAAAATGAAAAGAAGGATGGGGCCAGAGAGGAGGTGCCCTTCATCCCTCTACCCAAAGCAATCACTAAAAAGGAGGCGGTAGAGATGGAAAGTGATGCTACAATGAATGTGTGGGAGTGTGTATATGAAAGAGAGAGAGAAGGGGGGGGTTATGGGGTGTTTTTGTGCAACAACCAAAATGACTTAAAACTACCTACTAAAAACAAGAAAATGGGAGCAATTTTGCCCAAAGGAAGGGTGAAAGTGCCAAGCACAAACTCAAATCCTATGTAATTGAGCAAAAAAATTGCAACACAATACTTTACCACATGTTCTTGAGCTCTCCAACTGATGAAAGGCCGACCATCCCCGGCAACGGCGCCAAAAAGTGTTGAGGTTGTAGCAAGGAATGGCCAAAAACCCTCACCACCTTGCATGGAAGCAAGAAGGAAAGCTCAAGAGTGACTCTCCTCTCATCCACCCCTACCTTCCACATGTTCAAGCCATTAGCAACAGCCCCATGCTTTGCCACATGCTTGAAAACAAGGAGAATAGGGAGTCAAGGATCCTAGTCCATGAGGAAAATACAAGCAAATGCAACTACTCTACTCACACAAAGGAGAGACATGCATAGGCACACACACACACCACTCTCACACACTCACAAGACACAATACATGTAAATGTAAATAGTCTTCTTGGAGTAAATGAGAGCATCTTCCATTGAAAAGAGATATTACATGAGAGCATGTCAACCAAAAGCTCCCTTCTTTACAAAAATGAGCTTATATTTATATGCTAAGCTCTATTCCCCATGTGCCTCTTTGAAAAGTCAAAAAGGTGATTCTCTCTCTAACTGCCAATCTTCTAGGATATTCCAAGATCAAATAAGTAACAACCCAATCTCCAAGAAGGGCATGCGTGGGTTTTCTACGTGGGGAATCTTTCTAGAAGGATCATAAAGGTGAGAGATACTATCCTATAGTATGAAGAAATATTAAAAAGTGTTTTAGGAGAGTGTTCATATGTGACACTCAAATATATACAAAAAGAGTTATTCTTATGGTCTAGGGAGGGTTCTTATGCACCATTGAGGGTGTGTGAATACCCTACAACCCAACAGATACTGATAAGTTTGTGATAGGGAACGTTTATTGGATTATGTCAAAACCTATATAGAAAGTGAAAGGCTTTAATCATTTCTAATCCAGAGAAAAAGCATACATTGTATCATCAGAGAAACAATGGAAGCAAATGCACACTCATTTACATGGAACAACATTTGTCCTAGATCCAACATTTCGAGTCAACGGTGAAGCATCGAAAAACTCATGGAAAATTTCAACATGTCATGTCAATTATTACTTCTAAGCATAGATAGTGAAGATGCATTTCTTCAGAGGGTAGTTTATGTAAATGAAAAGGTAGTTTTGGAGATCTATGTCACATTGAAGCAAATCAGAAGCATCCATCTCTTTTATGGTGGGAAAAGTACAAATGTGAAACAATGGAGATACAACATATAGCTATGAGAGTGCTTTCAGACATAGCTTCAAGCAGTAGATGTGAATGTAATTGGAGTGCATATGATTTTCTTCACTCAAAAAAATAATAATTTTCTTGAGTGTATCACTCACCAATGATTTGGTATATGTTTTTTGTAATCTGCATTTGTTTCATGATCCAACCAAGATAGCTACTATAACAATGCAACAAACTTTTGGATAGTTTCAAACCCATGAATGTTTAGCAAATGATTCTTAGAGTGATCATGAATTAGATGATCACCACATGATGGTTTATAGATGGAAGAAATAGATGACATGGTACCTATAATAGATTATGATATACAAAATGAAACAAAATGATGTATCCTAAATACTTTGATTGTGTTCAATTGCAAAAAAAGGTTTGTTTATTATAAAAGATGATTCTATCACACAAATCCATTTCTGTTATAAAAAGTTATATGTATCGCAAAAAGTCGCTTGTCTATTCATTATTTTGTTGATGTTGTAATTCATCCATAATGAAATGATCAAAAGATGATAATGCTTTTGATAGCCTTACATATTTGTTCTCATATGCATCCAGAGATACTTATAAATTTATCACTTGATTTTCTAAGTGATCAATTCTCTTTTGTTGTTCATCAGTTGTTTTGCATAAATCTAGAGCTATTAATCCTTCATTCAATAAAACTAATCCATGTATGATAAAGTGTAAATAATATTGTGTCCATTAGGTATAAGAATATATGGCCGCTTTTGAGGAAGAGGACCTTTGTGTCCTTGATTATGAAATTCTACATGATTTTGAGGATGACCCAAACCTATACCTACATTCTTCGGGAAGTCATCCCAATCTATACATCACTAAAGGAAATCTTGTCCAAAATCTTTTTTAATGAAATATAGTGTGATTTGATTATTGTTTGGTACAGATCATCTAACTTGAACAAAGCATTGAGGTAATACTTGTGCTAATCTTTTGTGTTGTAAGTCGAATAGCTTTAATGGTGATGTCCCTTTTGCTCTCCATGTAACTAGAAAGAGGACATCATGAACAAAGAGATTCGGACATAGCTTTCTAACTTCTTTCCGCTCAACCACCACCACGAGGACCTGTCTTAAGGCACGAAGAGTCAGTTCAACTACTAGAAGATGAGGAAGAAGAAGATGAAGAAGAGCTCAATTAGTTGTTCCGCAGGAAACGTATCAGAATTAGCTCCTCAGAAAGTGAAGCACAAGGCTCAGTTGGCAAAGTTAACAATGACGATAAAGACGAAGAGAAGAACGAAGAAGAAACCTTCCATGATACAGCAACTTCAATGCATAATGAATCATCGATTGAGCAACAAGAACAACAAGATCAAGCAGAGACGGAAATAATTTTGATCGAAAAAGAATCAGAGCAACAAGAAAATGAACAGCAATCTAATCAAGATGCACTAGACAAGCTACTGAAGGCAGTGGAATCCACAGAAGCACACAATGCAGAAACGGAACAAACAAACAAGGTAACAACTACTGACTCTGCCCTCCCCAAAACCCCGCCTGCTAACCCCATCTCTCAACCGGAACCACCCCGCAGCCCCATCAAGCCCAGTCACCCCACTGGAACTTCTAAAGCCTCTACATCCTCCCTCAATTATTCACCACCTAATTCACAACAACTGCTCACCGAAACCTCGTCGCAACCTCGCCCTCCTCTGCCACCCCACCCCATTCCGGTTTTTTTGGAATTAGAAGCCATGGGTCACCTTTTAATTAATTTATCCCAACAACTGCCGCAACACCTGAAGCAAGCCACAGACAGTGCACGAGAAGAATTCCAAAGGAAATTGGAAATAATGGAGGCGGATATCACCCCTCTTGGAAGAATTACAAGCAGCAAGAGCAGAAAATCATGCACTCCATGAGCAGATCAAGCAACTACAGGCTACACTCCAAACACAAGAAGAAAGCTCAAGCCAGCGAGATAAGGCATTAGTTGAAAAAGACGAATTACTGACAGCTGCCGACACCGAAATAATAAAGTTAAATCAAACAATCAAAGATACAGACGATACAAGAATAGCACTAGGAAACCTACTGGAAGAAACAAGAGTCCAGTTGCAGGACACAATACAGAAATACCAAGAGAAGTAGAGAGAAGCAAAGCAGGCAGTAGAAGAGCTACAAAGAACAAAAGAATCCTTAGATAACGTCAACAATATGCTGAAACATCAACTGAACAGAGAATCTAAATATCAAAAGGACTTAGCAAATGCCCATAGAGAACGAGATGCTTACTACCAAACCATAGAGTTCCAGAACCAACAGTTCGGAAGACTGGATAATCAGGTACGCAATCAGAAAGACCGAATCACCGAGATGCAGAAACAAGTAACGGACATGAACACAGCAAGAGATGCGGCATTATCAAAATAGCCCGAACATTTAGATTAGCCAGGAATATGTATTTAGAAGGTATCATAGATGAACAGTAGTTTTTTAATAAAAATCACTTGCGGGTTCGAGTCCACCGTGCGTGCCAATGTTAGTCGGCCGCCGAGTGAGACAAATGTAATGACTGCCGGATGTAACGGAGTTCCTTGAATCACGCGCGAAAAGTTGGGACGCGCATCTTGTAAATTTATATAAAGCAATGAAAGAAGAATGGTCGCAAGAGACGTCTTTTTCTGGAATTGCCGGATTGTTCGCCTAATTTCTGTCAGAGTATTGTTTACACTATTGTGGAGTCTGAGTAATGTGAATGTTGAGTTCTGTATCGGATGTTCACATTGAAGTTCACGTAACGAGTGATTGAATGACGGATTGTGTGTCTAAGTACTGTTATCGTGTTGTATTGCTGCGTATTCTTCAGTTATTGAAGTACCCTGAGTCAGTTTGAGTAGTTATCTAGCTATGTGAATCGAATAGGTAATTTGTTGCCCTGTCGGAGTATGTTCTGTGTGTTTCTATCAGACTCATTGCATTCGGTGTAATAACTGTGACCCTGAACATGAGTACGAACTAGTATCTTTGGTAACGTGGACTTTTGAGATCACTGGCAAGTGTGGTGACGAATGAATCTGTCAGCTATAGTCTTCACTTTGGTTGATTTACGGTATAATAGCAAATATGTAGAATGGACTACTGCTCTGTTCCAATAGCAGAATAGTCTGAAGAAGTTTGATACGCAGGCGTAAAGAAACCCAATATTATCTAGTTACCGCAAGTAACTAAGCTAAGACCTGCATTAGTGTTTTGATGTTGTGATTAAGAATTGGGAAAAGAGTACAGGGCCTCTGTCTAATAGACCCCTACCACTCCTAAGAACCCACTTGGTCTGATAACGCCTTTTGGTAATAGAAAGTTTAATACAGTTTACGGTGAATCACTATTTTACGTTTAATAATTGTTCGGTAACGATTTTGGTTAGTCATAAACACGTCGTACGTTTAATACGTTTAACACTTTTTACGCTTCTTCAACACATCATATAGTTCCACATATCGGTCATGTTCTACATCAAGACAGGCATGGGAAACTCTTGCTTCTTTGTATGTTGTGCATAATGAAACATGTGTTGCATATTTAAGGAAGCAACTTGAGGATGTATGTATGGCTAAAAAAGAGTCTATATGGATGTGTATGTGACATGCATCAAGCACTTGAAAGAGCAATTGGCAAACATAGATGAGATTGTTCCAGATGCATCACTCATCTCTACATTGTTGAAAGGATTATCAAAATCTTTTCAAAACTTTGCTACTACACTCTGTTTGGTTGCAAAAGGAAATCCCAATATGTATGCATTTGATGAGGTTTGTCTCTTCTTTTGCAAGAAAAGCAATCTAGAGTGAATAGAAGTAGTTTGATTGAGGGAACACAAGCACTTACTATCTCACAAAAAGGGAAAAGCAAGTATGGTTCAGCTTTGAGTTCATCAAAACCAAAGCCTCAACATTCCTCTTCCACTCATTACTCTGGTGATTTGCAAAAGAAGAAGAGATGCAAATATTGCCAGAAGGTTGGTCATACTATTGATGAGTGTAGAAAGCTTGCTGGGTGCAATGAAAAGAAGAAGGAATCGAGCATGTCTATTGCTGAAAATTCAACAAATGCAAAGAATTATGAAGCTAACATGGCTCAAGCTTTTTGGGCATGTGTTGTTACATGTCATTATGATGCATCTTTGCATTCTAAATGTATGGTTGTGAGTGAGGCTAATTCGGATTGGTTCTTTGATAGTGGTGCTTCAAAGCACATAACATCATGCAGAAACATTTTTGCATCTTTGAAAGATGCACCCAAAGTAGGACATATGGTGTGTGCAAACAATGCCTCTTATCCTATCATTGGAGTAGAAGAAATTGACCTTACGGTTGCAAATGGAGGTGTGATTCTCTTGAAAACTGCATTGTATGTACTCAGTATCAAGAAGAACTTAATTTCAATTTCGTTGATTGCCAAAGTTGGACTTCACATACACTTTGTTGATGATGAGTGTATGGTTTGTGATTTTGGCAATGGTGATATTATCATGATGTGTGGTACATTATGTAATGGTTTGTATCATGTGGATACATACAAGAGGGCTGCCTCAAATGCCTTGGTTGCTCATACTTCTTCCATGGCTGAAATGGAGCTTTGGCATGCTCGTTTTGGTCACTTGAACTTCAATAGTTTGCTTTACTTGCAAAAGAAGGACATGGTTATTAGTTTTCCAACACTTGAGTCCATTGAAAAGCATGCATGTGAAGGTTTCATTCTTGGAAAAATGCATCGTGCTTCTTTTCCAAAAGATAGTCATACACACACTACAAGAAAATTACAGCTTGTTCATAGTGATGTATGTGGTCCCCTCAACGCTCCATCTTTTGGGAAGCATGTATATTTTGTTACCTTCATTGATGATGCTACTTGCCATACATGGATTTATCCTATGAAAGCAAAGAATGAGGTATTTTCTTGCTTCAAAGCATTTTTAGCTATGGCTGAAAATTTTTCTTCAAACAAGTTTTTTACTCTATGCACGGATCGTGGTCGTGAATACATGTCACATGAGTTTAATGCTTTTCTTCATGAAAGACGTATTTCATATCAATGTATGATGCCATATACACCTTAGAAAAATGGTGTTGTCGAGCCTAAAAATAGAACACTCCTTGAAATGTCACAATGTATGGTTAAAGGGAAGCACCTTCCTGATAAGTTTTGGATGGAAGGGATCATGTGTGCAAACTATGTGTTGAATCACTGCCCTACAAAAGCATTGAGAGTCATTACTCCTTATGAGGCTTGGAATGGACATAAGCCTATGGTTAGTCATATGCATGTGTTTGGTTGTTTGGCATATGCTTTTGTGCCATCACAATAATGTCACAAACTTGATGACAAGGCAATGAAATGTATATTTGTTGGTTATAGCACTGAAAGTAAGAAATATTGTTTGTATCATCCATTGAAGAACAAAATTATTGTGAGTTGAGATGTGGTATTTGCTGAAAATTTAGTTTTCCCTCTACTTGAATGCAAAAATCAGCCAATAGTTAGCTCTCAAGATATGTTCGATACACTCATGCCTTTGTTACAAAATGGTGCACTTGACTATGTCCATGTAGGCCAGTCAATTGAGGCTCAAAGGGCTGAAAAATTCCAGCAAAATAGAGCTGAAAATGCAAAGAAGTTCTAGCCAAACATGGCTAAAATTTTTCAGCCAAAACTACTGGAAATTTCCAGCCACATATGACTGAACATTTGTATCAAAGTATGGCTGAAAATGAGCATGAAATTCAGCCCAAGCATGATATATATGTTGATGATGGACTACATATGTGTGCATGTCTATCAAGAGTGCACAAACTATGCCAAAGTGGCCAAAACAAACTTTACAAGACATCAAATTGAGTGCACCTTTACTTGGTAGAACGAGATCAAGATCTCACCATGCATCAAGTAATTTTGTGGATTATTCTCTTATTGCAAAATGCATGTAATGAAGAGCCACTTACTTTTGAAGATGCATGTGATGATCCACAATGGATGAGTGCTATGCAATCATAAATGGATTCCATACATAGGAATCGTACTTTGCAGTTATGTGAATTTCCAAAAGGAAAAAATGCCATTGGTACAAAGTGGGCTTACAAGATTAAGAGAAAGTCTGGTGGTAGCATTGATCGCTATAAAGAGAGATTGGTTGCCAAAGGATATACACAAGAATTGTTACTGTTATTGTCCATGTGAAAGGTCAAATGGCCACTGAACACTTCTTTGTATATGTTCTTTAATAAAACATATAGTGGCCTAGTGAGCCACAGACTATAAGTTCGACCACATTTCTAAGACCTAAGAAGTTTTCCTTCATGCTCTCTATGTGCTGTGTTTTTTTGTGTATTCTGTAGTCTCTATGCGGAGTACTCTCTGCAGCCTTAGGAGCTCCAAGGATATCATCGTGGAGCTCACAACAAGGAGAGTACACTATGGCGCATCACCAAATAAATACTTCACTAGTATCAGAGCAGTTCGACGTAAAAGCTTTGTTCCTTTTGTGCAAGCAAAGCGAGCACCCCCCCTCGGCATAGACCTTGGCATACCTTGTCATCCGAGCCACCGAAGTCACCATTGGCTGTGCACCAGGGAGGACCTCAATGATCAAGGAATATAGAGGTTCCCGATACTTCCTGGGAGGTCACCCATCCCAGTACTGCTCCCCCCGGAGCTCGCTTAGCTGTGGAAATCTCTTGCCACTAAGCTACACTCTTGTGGTGTCTGAAGAAGGGGAGAGACTAAGATTGACATTACCTTGAACATATTTTGGTCCCTCAAAGCTTCATTCTTTGCTTTCAAAGCCTATTTTTTAAGCATTTTGGGGTGTCTTTTGGAGCCATTTTGGAGTACTTCCGCACATAGTTCTCTTCACAAAGGTCCAAGAATATCAAGAAGCGTGTTCTTTGATACTTCTCCAACAATAAATATCTTGATCCCTAGCACAAATAAAGCATCTAACAATGTAAAAGAACTACCATCAATAGTAGGCAGAATGATCTTACCAACTCCCATAATAGGATAAGAGGAGTTGTTTGCACATGTGACAGCATTCCTTGTAGGGGTCGAAGAGACTTCAATAACTACACAGAAGACTCAAATCAAGAGGACTCATTGATAATCATGAATATGTCCATGCCACAAGGTAAATCTAATGAGCATGTTTTCTACATACATTCAAGTTGTTCCAATCATGTGGCATGAAATGTGGCCCTCCTATTAGATTTAGAAGATCCAAGGAACAAGCATGAGGTACAAGCAGGAGATGATACAAGAAACCTTGTGGAGAAAATAGGAAATGTCAAAGCACCTGATGGAAACATCAACCTACTCAGTAAGGTACTCTATGTCCCTACCATTACAAAGAATTTGATAAGTGTTTGGCAGATAGTAGAGAAAGGGTTGCAAGTCAGGTTCACAAGAGGAGGAGCATTTGTTGAGGATACAAAGCCAAGAATTTAGGAGAATTGCAAAAGGTTAAAAGATAGGTAGATTGTTCACATTTGAGTTAGAAGACACTAGAAACATTGCTCTCTTTAATTATGGTAGTCAGACACTCACACAATTGGAAGTATGGCACAAGAGGTTAGCACATAATGATGAAAGATCATTGAAGCAGATATGTAGAGACCAAAGTGTACTTGGACTCCCTAACTTTTCAAAATAACACATGATTTATAAGTGTAGTACATGTCAACTTGGAAAGTCTCATAGGTTACCATTCATGAAGAAAGGATATATGCATGGAGATCTCTTGGATTTGGTTCATACAGATGTATGGGGACCTAGCAAGGATGCTTCAATATTTGGATCAAGGTATTCTGTCTCCTTCATTGATGATTGTAGTAGATGGACTATATTATATTTTATGAAACACAAAGATGAATTCTATTCATGCTTCAAAAGATATTTGGCTCTTGTGGAGAATCAGACAGGTAAGACATTAAAAAGGCTAAGGTCAGATGGAGGGGGAGATTACTTCTCCCATGAATTTGACTCCTTTCTTCAAGAAAGGGGAATCAAAAGAGAGATTACTACAAAGTACACTCCTGAACAAAATGGAGTGGCAGAAAGAAGGAATAGGACTATTGTTGAAGCCGCAAGGTCTATGCTAAATCAGAAGCACTTACCTAATTACTTATGGGTTGAGGTTGTATCCACAACCACTTATTTGATTAACAGGTTACCTTCAAAATCACTGATGGCATGACACCATATGAGGCTTGGAATGGTAGAAGACCAAGCTTGGTCATTGTAAGATTTTTGGATGTATTGCTTATGCTCATGTTCCTTCACAGGTTAGAGGCAAGATGGATCCCAAAGTAGAAAGGTGTGTGTTCATTGGATGTGACAACAATCAAAAGGGCTACAGATTATACAACCCAACTACCAAAGGATTCTTGGTGAGTAGATATGTAGTATTTGATGAGAATAGTTCTTGATATGAAGATTCATGTAGAAATGCCAAGCTACCTTATGATCTTGAAGAAGATTTTCCAAAACTTGTTAAGGATAATCCTCCTAAAATTGAAGAGCATGATACCTCAGAAGATGATGAAGCAACTTAGTATGAAAAAACTCAAAATGTGGAAGTCTAAAGGTAAAGCAAAAATGCAAGAACTTGGAAAAGAGGACGAATCATCACATCATGGTCTAAGAAGGTCCATGAGGGAGAAAAGAAAGCTAGAAAGGTATAAGTTTGATACTTCTCTAGTCACTAAGCATTCAATCTATCTAGCATAGGACATAAATCAAGAGGAACCCTCAGCATTTGAGGAAGCAAAGAAGAGATCAAAATGGAGGCATGCAATGGAAGAAGAAATTGAATCTCTTGAGGAGAATAACACTTGGGAATTGGTTCCCAAGTTCCATCAATGAAAGAGATAGGCTCAAGATGGATCTACAAATTGAAGAAGAACTTAGATGGCTCCATTAACAGGTATAAGGCAAGGCTTGTGGCAAAAGGCTTTGCACAAACTCAGGGAATTGATTATGAGGAGACCTTCTCTCCTATGGTAAAGATGCCTACTATTAGGGTTTTGCTTAGTATTGCATCTTCCAAGAATTGAAAGATACTTCAATTGGATTTTAAAAATGCATTTCTTAATGGATGGATAACAGAAGAGGTATATATGGCACAACCACCTAGTTTTGAGAATCACATATATCCTGATTATGTGAGTGAACTTAATAAATCTTTATATGGACTCAAACAAGCCCCAAGGGCTTGGAATCACAGGATTGTCTCATTCTTACAGGACAAAGGATTTCAACCTAGCAAGGCAGATCCATCACTATTCATAAAACAAAGCAATTCTGAAGTCATCTATCTGTGTGTGTATGTAGATGATATTATACTTATAGGAAATGATACAGATGGCATGAAGAGAATCAAAGAACAGATGAGAGAGGAATTCAAGATAAGTGATTAGGATTCACTTACCTACTTCATAGGATTGGAATTTATCTACAAAGATCATGATCTGTTTCTCACTCAAAGAAAGTACATTAAGGACATGTTGGCTAAATTCAAGATGCAAGATTGCAAGATTGTAGGTACCCCAATGGAGGTTAATCATAAATTGAGCTCACATGAGGGTGAACTCATAGAAGATGTGACATGTTATCAAAGTCTTGTGGGTAGCTTGAACTATGCCACATTGACAAGTGTAGATATATGTTATAGTGTGAGTGTGCTAAGTCAATTTATGCACACACCCAGGAAACCTCACATGGAAGCTGCCAAGAGGATACTCAGATATCTCAAAAGGACCATGAATGAGGGGTTATACTACCCTTATGTATCTGATTTAAGTTTGAAATTGTTCTCTGATGCAAATTGGGTTGGCTCCAAGGAAGACAGAAGGAGCACCTCAGGTTATCTTACCTTTGCAGGTTCAAAACTTGTCTCATGGTCATCCAAGAAGCAATCCACAGTTGCTTCTTCTTCTACTGAAGCTGAACGCAAAGTTCTTGCTATAGCTACTCAAGAAGCAATGTGGATGAAGACACTATTCACAGATATTGGTTTTGAGATTGGAAATCCAAATATTTTTGGTGACAACATGAGCTCCATTCACTTGGGTGCCAATCCAATTTTCCATGCAAGGACTAAACATATTGAATTACATTATCACTATGTAAGAGAGAAGATTGTGAGCAAGGAAATTCAGCTATCTTATGTGTCAACCCATCAACAATGTGCAGATATCTTAACCAAGGCACTAGATGGAACCAAACTTAGAAAATTTAAAGGTATGATTGGCTTGCAAGTAATTTTGGAAGATTGAAGACCTCAAGCTCACTTGACTTGAGGGGGAGTTGTTGGAACAAGTCCATGGCAAGTCCAAGTGATGGCTTGAGTCATCAAAAAACCTAGCAACTTGAACAAAATGTCTAGTCTTTGTAAAGTTCACTTGTGAACTCACTCTTGTATATTTTGGGTACTTACTTGATGTAAAAGTAAAAGTATCTAAAGTGGTTGAGTCCACTTGATAAAAAAAGGAAAGAGAAGCCAAGAATTTGTGATTGAAGTGGTTGGAGAATCAATCAATCACTAAAAGATAGGAGATTTGTTTTAGGTGAGCAAGATTCAAATTCAAATCTTGGCTCCAAAGATCACTATAAATACATGGCATTTTAGTCGCGGTTTTAGACCTCTATGAGAAGAGCTTTATGCCATATCAAAGTGTGAGTTCGAGGCACACATATGTGTCAATAAATCCATTGTACTTTACAATCAATATACATTCATTTCCACAATCATTTGTGTCCATATCTTCATGCTTTTGCAAGTGTACTGTTCTTCTCTCAGTTTTCTCAGCCAGATTGCAGAGATGATTTCTCTGAGTTTGGTGCATCATTTTTAGTGATTAAAGTTGATAAAGTTTTATATTTAAATCTACTATATACTCACAAATTTTGATTGCAATTGAGTCGTTTAATCTTGAGATATGTTGATTTGAAGTCGACTATATCTCTTCATTGTTTACTTCTCTATAAGCACTCCATCAAAACAATCATTTTCCCAAAGCTTGTTGTCAGTGTGTAGTTCATCATTTTCCATGATTCAAAGCTTGATGGAATTAACATACGATCTAGTATGTTCCTACAAAATTTCATAAGCATTGCGTCTTGTAATCTCAAGATGTTAACATTTCTCTGCTCACGGGACTGAGTACTACTACAGCCCGTGAAAATCGAGATGGTGCTATAAGTTGTTAAACACTTTTCTCTTTATGTAGTCCATCATTTTTTATACAATCACTCATGATTGTTAGCTTATTAAGATAATAATAATTCCCCAAAATGAATTAATTTAATTGTTGTTGTGGCCAAAGAAGTGTTCAAAACATTGGACATGTGTATGAACAAAAATAGCAAGTTTTTTGTTCTTGAATCTACTCCAACTTATCTGTTTTGATTCATCTTTTTTAGAGTGATATTCCAAGGTACATAGGGTGTCTAATACATCATCTGGCAAGCTAAAAGGGCCCACTAGATATCCCTAGAGTTTATTTGGCTCGTGTAGTGCAAAGTTTTTGCAGCACCACTTCATCTTCTCCAAGTTCAAATCCATCTCTTCACAACCATTTGACAGATCATGAACTATACATCTATCATCAACAAATTTCACAACCAAGCCAATCTTGGCTAAAGCTAAAATTGATAAGAGACTCTTCTTGATCCCTGGCACAAATAAAGCATCCAACAATGTAAAAGAACTACCATCAGTAATAGTCAGAATGATCTTATCAACTCTCATGATAGGATAAGAGGAGTTTTTGGTGCATGTGACAGTATTCCGTGTGGGAACAGGCTCGAATGAAGTGAAGAAATTGTGCTATGAGGTAATATGTTTGGTTGTTCCACTATCAAAGTACCAAAAATTTGAGTCTACTACAAACATACACTATTCAGGAGAAGATGGGTCAAAATTGCAAACAATAGTAAGCACCCATTCTTCATTCTGCACTAGATTAGAACACTCTATTTTTAGTGTAGAGGCTTCTGCAACAACCATTCCAGCCATCCAGTGGGCATGGTTTAGCAGATGTGCCTTGTACTCTTAGGCAGATGGCCAGGGTTCAAGTCCCACCTAGGGCTGGATGCCTTAGATTTCCCCAAGATAGGTGCCTCTACCTTACGAGGTTGGGTGTGTGTGTCTTTCCAAATTCATTTTACTCTAAAAAAAAACAACCATTCCAGCCTCTTCTTTCTTTGCCTCTTTAGCAGCCAGCTTTGGATAACTCTTTATGACATTATCATTTGCTTATAGTATTTGAAAAATAATTTTTGCTTTTGTATTTTCTTCTCATCTCTCTCATCCTTGTTTGATTGTGCACAATTAGAAGATTTTTGCTTACAAATAGAAGAGTTCCCTTTATCTTTACCTTTCTGACTAGCTAGGAAAGCTTGATCTGCAACACGCATAATGGACCTATTCTACCTAGACCGATCTTCCTGAAATAGAATAGAGACTAACTCCTCAAATGTTAAGGCATTTGGATTGCCTTTCATCATCAAATGAAGACTGGAAGAAAAACTCTAATATGAATTAGGAAGAACATTCAAAATAGTCTGCACAAGTGAACTGTCAAGTAAGACTTCATCAGCAAAAATTAATCGTTCCTTCCAATCTTTGATCTTTGTCAGAAAAGTTTCTTGGAATCACCTTCATTCATGTGTGCACTCTCTAATTTTCTTTAGAGGTAAAGGAATAATGGCATGTTTGACAAACAAGGCTATCAATGCATGTGCCTAAGCATCTCTACCATCCCTACAAATTTGCTCTATAATAGGTGCAACAAGAACTGCAGCACGAACAGGACCATCATGAATATCGTCATCTTCAATGCCATCTACATCACCTTCAGCAATTGTGTTTGCAGGTGTAATAGGAGGTTTTTCGACACCCTACACAATATTCCATAGTCCTTTTGCAACCAATACATGACGCATCATGTAAGCCCACAATGGGTAATTGGTATCGTCCAACTTATCCTCAACAACCATTATACAGAATACATCACTGCTTTCAGCCATGGACACTAACCAAAATACCCTAATAAAGAAAATTGATTGTATCTCAAAAAGTTGAACAGAACTACCTTATCGAGTTCTACTAAACTTATAGTAGACTTTTAGATGCTTATACTAGCGAACCAAAACTTGTATGTATGTTTGGCACAAAAAGATGAAATAGCCTACACAAGCGCTATGATACAATGCCCTAGATGAAGAAGTGACCTGCTTTGATACCAATTGTTGGAGTTTGAGGTCTACAAAAGCACGCAAACAGCACAAGGAAGAAGAAGAAGCTTGGAGCACAACACACAATACTAAATGTATTACCACTAGAATGTACAAAGATAAGTAGCGCATTAGGGCTGTAGCTCAGTGATGAGTAGCACCTCCTTTAATGTCAATCCGGGAAGATGTGAGGATGGTATGAAGACCTCGAGCAAGTGGAGGCACAAGTGCGTGAGTGAGAAGCACACAAGCATGCACACACATACACACACACACACGCACACACGGCAAGACAAAGAGTGAGAAGCAATGGAGTTCTTAGATTACTTTCAAAAAGCTCTTACAAGTTCATTTCAATTACAAGCTAACCTCAAAAATGAGCTCTCTAGCTCTATTTATAGTTTTTGACTGGGTTTTGGCCCTGTCCAGACCTAGTGTCCGGCCTAGTTAAAAATTAGGTTCCAGGGCCAATTTGAGGGCTTAAACGGAGTCTAAAAAATACAAAAATTGATATGTAGGTACTTCTAAGGCTCCTCAAGCTCAAGGACTCATTGGATTGCACAAAATGGAGCTAAAAAAATATGAAATGGTATTTACAATGGTTTTTAGTGATTAAAATCACTATTTGTGTAGGGATTTTCTCTGTTGGTTTGTCGTACACATCTTTGAGCTCCCTACTTGCTCTTTCTTCTTTTGTGCTCCACTCCTTGATGTCTGAAAAATTTAGATGGCCTACTTGCCAGATCTTCTTTGGCTACGGTGTCTGCTTGTGCTATCTCTTCGTTCCGACCCTCTTTGTCTTGTGGCTCCTTCGGTTCCCTGACTGCTGCCAACACCCCCCCCCCACTCTCGCGTCTGTCGCCCCTGACAGACCCTTGTCTCGATGCTCGTTGAATGTAATATTGGACAACGTCGGAGGCGAGGTGATGTTCTTCTAATATGAGCCCCCGTGCTAGATCTGTTAATAATGCATCCCAATTCACTGGTCCTGGTACGTCCGGATGTGGCACCCGCAGTTGTTCTGAATAGATGGTTCTCTCCACAGCAAATAAGTGGAGGAGATGTGAGGGCCTGGGTACAAATATTTCTGAGTGATATTCCCAAAATCCCATTATGAACATCTCCTCGAACGTCTGTTTAAAACAAGCTGGGAGGTACTTTATTCTGGCGTGCCAAGCATATATTACCTCTATGGATGGGGTTGTGCTCATGTCATATACCAGATCTTGATTTCCTGTAAGAAATCCGACACCTGAGAAGTGGGCGTCTTTAATATTCTTGAACGTCCTGAAGGTGAGTAGCATTAGTTCAAAGATTTTCATACACATTTGTGCCATCACATCGGGGGTATTCCGTAGTCGAGTGCTCCAGTGTCTGATGGTAGAAATCATGTAATTTACAGTGGGAGGGCCTTGTGGCGGTGCTAGATAAACATAATTTAACCACTTCGCGCAACCCTTGACGTTCTTGACAGCAATGGTGTCAAAAAACTCGAAGCCTTGCTGGAGGTGTACCAATCAGATAACCTGAGAGTCCGGCGTAATTTAACTCTACTTCGCAAGCATATGGCTACAGCACTTGAAGAAAATAAACGGTTGCAGAGATCGATCCAGAACAGTTCAAAGCGGTTCCCACAGAAACAATGAAAACCATCTTGGAAAATAAACTGTTCTGGGGAAGGGAGTTGTGAATGCTGTGGAATCGAGTGGTGAAGTTGGTGGAGGGGGTATGGGAGATTGAGGTTGTGTGGGGGGTGGGGGTGGTACTGTGGCGGGTGATGTTTCCATTGTGTCAAATGTGTGTGTGACTGTAAAGATGGGGACAGTGGGTGGGGTGGAAGTGATATTTGTGAAGAGTGTCGTGAAGGTGGGCATGGAAACTCCTCCAAATTGGATACCGGGAGAGAGAGGAATTCCCATGACAACTGTGGTAGTGGTAGAAAAGGACGTGGTTGTGCCGATTGGTGAGGTGAATTGTGTAGCGAGAGGTGAGGTGGGTGGGGAGAGTGGTTCCTCCTGATGTTCTTCTGTTTGTGTATTGCCTTCCGGTTCTGATACATTGATGTGTATTTGTTTTCCAGATCGCCTAAGGCGGGCAGGCACACGTTTCTCAATCGATTAATGTATGTCATGGCCTCATGTATGGCCTCATCCAAGCCGACTGCCTCTGCGTTGTCGAAAGTTTTCAACCTTCCCGTTGACGACCAGGAAAGTTAAAAAAATGTTTATTGGACAAATCTAATCTCATTATTACAAAGTTTTTGCTTGGAAATAATCTTTTGTAAAGTGTTTCCAGGTTCAAATGGATGAAGAAAACAAAAGTTCATATTATGGTTTACCCTAAACTGCTCGTATAATGTGTGTTTAGGCCATAGAAACATTGAATTATGGGTTTAAGACCCTAGGTTTATATTTAATCTTGTGCATTTAAGTTAAGAGCCTTAATTCCTGGTTAATGTTAGGGTTTAACTAGGTTTTCAATTAATTTCCAAAGGGTTTCAATGGGATTCTGATGGGTTTTTAGTAAGTTTTCTAGGGTTTTAGTATGTCTCAAGGGCTAGAATAGTTGTTATTCAAATACATTAATATATAAACTACATATTTATGTATTAAAAATTAAACTATGCTATTAATAATTACTTTAATCATATGTGTGCATTTAAATACTAAGGTTATAATTAATTAAAAGCTTAACCTAAGCTTAATTTAATGGATTTATTTAATTGAGAAATTTAGGGTAAATAGAATTAAAATGATTAATTAAAAGGATAAATATCTAGTGGTCTATGTGGATGCTAGAAAAAAGAATGGTATGTGAGTAATGTGGAATTAAAGTGAATTAAGGAGTGGTCTGAAAGGATGATGCATTTAAAGTGATTAAAGTTGGTTGACAAAAAGGAATGGAGAGAATTAGTGTAGATGAAAAGAGAAGTGAAAGTAAGTTGTGTGAATAAAGCTAATTTAAAGTGTGGTGAATGTTAATGGGAAAAAGTGTGGATGAGGAAATAAAGTAAAATCAAAGGAATGGTTTATAAATGAGTTGTGTATGTATTTAAATGTGTGTTGTGCTCAAGATTTCCTAATGTTTCTTTGCAGACATTCAAAGCAAAAGAATCGAAGAGCATCGAGGCAAAAGTGGAGATTTCAACAAATCAATTAACCGATAATCTGATTTAAATCTATAGATATTATCCTTGATTAAGCTTTTGTATAGGATTCACTTATTGTTAGCAATCTTTTAGAGAAATTATATCATTGCTTTATAGCATTGTAATCATCCATTATTGTCATTAGCATTAATTCAATTCTAATTTGCATTATCATTCTTATCAATGTTATCTGAAATCGTTAATTTCAATTTCTCATGATTATTGTCTGAATAGATTTATAGCCTTATTTTCAATCGTATCTAGTGATCAACAAGATAACATAGATTTATTTCCACCACCATTAACTAGGCATACACAACCTAATCATTTAGAAATCCAAGATGAGGAAGTTATTAAAGATAAAGTAACTGAAGAAAGTCTGATATTACCTATACCTCAAGAAGCTATTGATAGATATAGAGCAGCCCAGCCTTACGGTTCTTAGACGTTTAAAGTGTTATAATTATCTACTCAAAATTTCATAGATTTTTCAATAATATAGTATTTCTGATACCTTAGACGAAAGAAAAATATACCTAAAACACCTACGATTGTCTCATACACCCTGCGTGTGCCGAGGGATTTAGTGGCTGACTGATCCACCAGCCTTATGTCCGCAACTTCCCGACAATTTGGTGAACCCGACGTGAAAGTTCGGCATGACACCGTAGGTATAAAGGTATATTTACTTTCTGTTTTGCATATGCATATATAGGCAACTTGGCGATTGAAGAAGAAGTATCGACATCCTTTGTAGCTTCAGCTGATTGTTCCTCGTCACGTCACCTTTCTCCATCAACTTTCATAAAAGTGACGATTGCACATGCATGAAAAGATTTTTGCACTGAGCACATTCACAACGAACCTCTTCATCAAGCTGGTTGATCAGGTATATTTATTTTTATTATGTTGCATAATAGTAGGAAAAGTTTCTTTCTAGTTGCAAAGAAGTAAGAAAATTTTCTTTATTGCACAATAGTAGGAAAGTTTTCTTTATTTCTATTTCTAAAGCAGTAGGAAATTTTTCTTTATTGCATAGTAGTAGAAAAGTTTCTTTATTGCAAAATAGTAGGAAAGCTTGCTTTATTTCTTTGTTTGCAAAGCAATAGGAGATTCGTTAGTTTTTTCTATTGCAAAATAGTAGGAAAGGTTTTCTTTATTTTTATTTCTAAAGTAGTAGGAAAGGATTCTTTATTTCTATTTACAACATTGTAGAAAAAGTTTCTTTATTGCCAAAGCATAGGGAAATTTTCTTTTTGTTTGCAAAATAGTAGGAAAATTTTCTTTATTTTTGTTGGCAAAGGAGTTGGAATATTTTCTGTATTTCTGTTTCGTTTTACCACGGAGTCGTATTAGGATCAAGATATAGACGGATTATTACGAGAATTATATACGTATATTTCATATTTATCTATAAAGTTAGACTTATCTACTATGGCTGACCACTTTGAAGAGCAGCGAATTTGGAAGATCATAGATGCAATTAAAACAGATAGGGGGGAATTTACTGGAATAAATGTAACAGCTTATCTTAAATATTATGAACAATTGACAGAACAATATGGATTACCGGAAGACAATAAAAAAGATACATTTATATGAATTTCTCATGGGTTCACTAGAGAGAGAATCCAATTGCGAGTAGTCCAACCAAACATGACTTGGGTGGATTTCAAGACTCGGCTTCTTACTGAATTTTCGCATGAAGATTACAGTAAGAATAATAGAGCCACATTCATGCGATGGGTAGGAACAACAAAGTTAGACCAACACATAACTCAGGGATTAACTGAGTTTGATATCAAATTTAACCAAATGCCTCAAGCAGACAGAATAGCTCTTGAACCAGATAAATTAAGAAATTTTCTAAACATGCTAGATCCATCTCTTAGACGAGAGCTAGAACCAATGCTTGAGGATGGAGCGACTACGAATGGGCTTACTGGAAATTGGGATAACGTAAGAGCAGCTGTCCATAGGTTAGCCCAAAGGCAGGAGCGAAATCATATGCAAACTCCAAGAATATACGAAAGAGATGCGCCAGGAAAGATAGATAATGACCCCACTTCTCATAACCCTAAAAAGGATGACTCTAAACTTACAATGTTAAAAACATCAGTAGAATCACTTGTCAAACATGTGGAGACTTTGGCGACTGAAATAGCTACTATAAAGAGTATGCAAGAGCTTAAATTGAGAGATGAGGAGAAACCAAAAGAATTAGAACAAAATCCTAGGAATCAGATGCCAGCTAGAAGACCATTTAACCAAGCACGTAGATGTCTCTGGTGTGATGATCTGGAGCATCCACACTGGACATGCAACTTATTCAAAGAGGCCAAGGATAGGAATTGGGTCACAGAAGTAGATCGAAAGATCTGTGACTTTGTAACGACATAGCCTTTGGCATCAAACTATGGCAAAGGGGGAATGAAAACCTTCTTTGAAGCCTCTACAAGCCAAAATACATATGCTTGTAGGTTGGATAGTGAAGACTCTAATTGTGATTTCTGGGAGCAGGTTTATGATACTGCCAGTAGAGGCAAGTTATCAGTTGCGAACTTATATGCTACGAGCTCGGATATTAGATCAAAAACATGTTGGAATGAGACAATCGATATGTTCTCAGTTTATGCCCATGAAATTAATGTAGACGAGAAAAGAAAACGGGATGAAGAGGGACAGTCTAAACGAACAACTAGGGCTAGAAAAGAGGGTGAAACTACTGATACAATTAAAGAACCGACTATGATGGAGCCTAGTCAGGAACCAAAACAACAGGAACAAGAAAAGAAGTCTCAAAATAAGGGTAAAGGAAAGAAAGTAGGAGAAAATTTAGAAAAGAAAACTACAAGTGAAGATAAAAATGAAGATAAACCTAATGAATCGCAACCCATACGAGAAGAAGGAAGTAAGGAAG
Source organism: Ceratopteris richardii (assembly GCA_020310875.1). NCBI lineage: Eukaryota > Viridiplantae > Streptophyta > Polypodiopsida > Polypodiales > Pteridaceae > Ceratopteris > Ceratopteris richardii. The sequence goes on from CM035415.1 coordinate 79,963,658, forward strand.
AAAAACCGAAAAAGAAACCTCCGACCTTTCGATTGATCTCGCAAATTGAGAAACAAATAGACATTCGGAAGGTTATGGATGAAAAAATTATGAAGGCAGAGGTAACCATGACATTAGAGGAATGGTTAGCATTTTCAAGAACAGATGTGAAGGAACATTTCATGAGTATCATTAAAAGACGAAGAGAACCTATAGAGTATAGAACAGAAGATATTGAAATGGAGGAAAGAAAAGATCAGGATGAACCGAAAGTGAGTGTTGTACAAATAAATGAATCTGAGTATAGAGAATCTGCTGATCGTAGAAATTATTTGGGTCCTGTTATTGGACATTTGGAAAAAGGAAATGATGACCCAAATAGCCATTATACTCAAAAACATTGGGCTAGGGGGACCACTGAAACTATGGTTAAAATAGGTAATAATAATAAACCACAAGTAGCATTAATCGATTCAGGATCTGAAATCAATGTAGTCTCAAGGGAGATTTATAACGAAGGAAAATGGCCTATTGATCGTGACCATGGGTGGAAAATGAAGGCAGCCAACAATGCTTCTGGCTATTTACTAGGAGCTTGTGCAAATGTTCCTATTACTATTGGATATGTTAAAGAGGAACATAATTTCTTCGTTCATGATGACTGCTCGTACCCAATTATTTTGGGGCAGCCATTCATTTGTGAACAAAGAATGGAGATAAAAGTTATGGACGATGGAAGTGCTTTCGCAAGAATTCGTTCTCGTGATGGCCTTAAATCTGTCCAATTCATGACGCTTTGTATAAACCATCCTCGTAATTGTAGGTCTTTAAGAAAAACTCCTTTAAGACACATTGAACAGGATTTCGAGTAAATACCACTGTTGAGCGAGATGACAGTGGACTTTGGTTCGAAATCTCGCAAAATCTTGTACAGAACTTAGATAAAATGACTGTTTATTTTCCATCTGCTACGTTAAATATTTTTCATTTTAAACAAATTCCAAGAAAACTTATAAAAAAATATGAAAAACATTTGAAAAACAAAGGAGATTTGTTAATGGATGAAAGTATTGAATATATTATTGAAACTACACATTGCTTCTCAACATTAGAAGAATTAGAACTTTGTTATCAAAATCAGTCTAATTCTCATATTCTCATCTCTTCACTTGATATGTATGCATTAATTCAGGAATATGCCTCTAAAATTGATCATGAGTATGATGCCTTAGTAGAGACCAAATACAAAACTGTTAGTAAGAAGGTTAAACCCGTAGCACAACCACTACCAAAATTTAGTAATGATATTATAAAGAATGTAAGTCATGAGCCAATCCTCAGAAATCCGACAAATATTGGCCATGTATTTACTAAAGAATCCTTAAAACAAATTAATTTAGATGCTAGTGGTTTCCTTCTTCCAGCAAAAAAAGAGTATTTTTTGAAGACTATTGAGCAACATGGAAGAGCATTTTCTCTAGAGCCTTCAGAGATAGGATGTGCAGATCCTAAGATAGTTTCACCGATGATTATTTTCACTATTCCCCATATTCCTTGGAATTTGCGCCCTATTCCTGTACCTAAAGCTCATCTTCCAGAGTTGATTAGATTACTGAAAGAAAAAATTCATATGCATATTTTAGAATCCTCTTCAGCTCCCTATTCAAACCGTTGGTTTACTATGCCCAAGAAGAGTGGAAAACTTCGGTTTATCCAAGATCTTCAACCAGTTAATAAAGTGACCATTAGAAATGTGGGTACAGGTCCAATTGTGGATGAATTTGCGGAAGCATTTTCAGGCAATTCTATATATTCAATGGGTGATCTCTACTCTGGGTATGATCAATTTCAATTGGCATTAGAGAGTAGAGACATTACTACCATGAAAACACCTTTGGGATTAGTTAGGATGTGTACATTACCTCAAGGTGCGACCAATTCAGTAGCACACATGATGAGTGCAATAAATTTGGTTTTGCACGATTTTATTCCTCACATTACTATGCCCTTTATAGATGACATTCCCATTAAGGGTTGCTTGGAAGAAGAGAAAGATAGCACTCTGGATGAAGATGGTTGTCGTAAATTTGTAAAGGCTCATATCCTTGATTGCCAAAAGATCTTTCAGCGATTTAATCAAGTTGGCTTAACATTATCAATAGAAAAATCTACTTTTGGTGTTAATGAGGTCCTAATTGTAGGTCATCTTTGTGGCTATTATGGACGAAAGCCATACCCTCATAAAATTGATGCCATTAGTAAGATTTCGGAGATATGTCAAAATGTGAGTGAAGTTCGACAATTCTTAGGAGCCTGTATCTTCTATGTTATATGGATACCACATTTTGCACATATAGCTGACTGTCTTTATGATTTATTAAGGAAGAAAAGAAAATTTTTATGGACAGAAAAACATACTCAAGCAATGCGTAGATTAAAGAAGTTGCTACAAGAAGCTCCAATCCTTAAACGAGTAGATTATGCGAATAATAAGCCTATTATTTTGACTGTTGATACTAGTCCTATTGGAATTGGCTGGGTCATAAGTCAAGATGATGAAGAGGGTAGAAGATATGCTATTAGATTTGGAGCTAAGATTTTACATAATACTCAAAGAAATTATCCTCAAATTAAAAGAGAACTTTGGGGTTTAGTCACAGCTCTAAAGTCCGATAAAGAATATTTCATAGGAGCAAATGTGATTGTGGAGACAGATTGTTTACCGCTAATTGGAATGATCACAAATTGTTCTTCACCGGATATTGCAATGCTTCGCTGGATTTCTTATATCAAATTTATAAATCTAGTTTTAATCCATATTTTAGGAAAATCTAACTCTGTTGCTGATATGCTCTCAAGAGCTAGGTATGATGAGAATGATGAAGCCAAAGTAGATACTAATACGATAAATTATGATTCCCAAGTTTATGTATATGAAAAATTTAATTCAGAGGAATACGAAGGAGAGTGGCTAGAGATTGGAAAGTATCTTAGTACTTTAGTTAGATCACCTTCATGGTCTTCAAATAGATTTAGAAATATTAGAAAAAGAGCATTTAACTTTTTCTTAAAAAATGGATTACTTTGGAGACATGCAAGGGGGAAGATCAAAATGCCTCAAAGAGTACTAGGTACTAAGAATCTTCAGATGCAAGTCTTGAAGAGCATGCATGATACTTTATGGGCCGGGCATAAAGGTTTTGTTGCCACTTATGAAAAAATTAGAGAGTGTTACTGGTGGCCAGGTATTTATGTTAATGTAAAGAATTATGTGGATTCTTGCGATGTATGTCAAGTTTATTCATCGGTTAAGCATAGGGATCCACTACATCCTACGTATCCACCATGCATACACTATAAGTGGGTAGTAGACTTAGTAACCATGCCCAAAGGTATCGATAGAATGAGATACATAGTTCTTGCTCGAGAAGATCTTACTAATCATGTGGAAGGTCGAGCTCTAAGCCTCAAAAACTACTTTCAATGTATACAAATTTCTTCTAGAAGATGTGATTTCAAGATTTGGGTATATTGAAAAGATAGTAGCTGATAGGGGCGAATTAGACGCACAAGAGGCTAAGGAATTCTTTGCTAGGCATGGAATTCGTTTAGCTCTTACGACTACATATAACCCTGAGGCTAACGGAAAGATTGAAAGAGGGCATTCCCCTATCATAAAAGCGATTTCTAAAGCTTGCAAAGGAGAACTGAAGAATTGGCCAAAATTTTTGCCATTCGCTTTGTGGGCTGATAGAATGACCTATACGAGAACGACAGGGTTTATGCCGGCAGAGCTAATGTACTGCCAAAAGCCAATTTTTCCAGTAAATACCCAAATTCTTACTTGGACTATGCTTCCTTGGAAAGATAATTTATCTACTGAAGACTTATTAGCTTTAAGGATTCAGCACCTTGAGCAAGGGAATGAAAGACTAGATGAAGCTATAGCTAAATTAAAAACTTCTCGACTTAAAAATAAAAAGTATTTTGATAAATCACATAGGTTAAGACCAAAGCCAATTCAAATTAATGATTGGGTATTGATATATGATAGCACATTCGATATACAGTATGATGCTCGTAGAAAATTAAAAAAGCGTTGGTTTGGACCTTATGTGGTGGTCAAAATCTATGAAAATGGAACGTATGCCTTAAGAGAGTTAGATGGAACTCCGCTTAAAAATTTAATTGCAGGTAAAAGAGTTAAAATATTTAAACAAAGAAATGAAGAATTTTATGATTTAATATATGATGAAGGAAATGAAGAATGATTTTTTTTAATAAAAATAATGTTTAAATTTTCTTTTAAATATGTTTTATATTTCTTTTACATGTATGAAAATAAAAAATTATTTATGAAAATTAATTTTTCTTGAAAGTCTATACATTGTTGCTTGATAGCAGGAGTTGCAAATGTTTTTTTTTGAACCAATTAATTAAAGATTGATTTATGATAAAGATGAAGCGCAGGAGATTGAAGATAGTACATGCAGTTTAAAAATTCCAGCAATAAAAGCGATATTTGGATGAAAGGCGATGCTAAAGATGGAATCAATATAAATCAGGTGAAACAGTTCTAACCCTGATTAATGTTTTAAGTTTTGTTTTTCCCTGCATTATCATAATTAGATATGTACATTCTTCAGATAGGTTAAGAAACTTCTTAAAATTATGAAAAGTAGAATTTACACTAAAATAAGGATGTGCTTGAAGAGAAGATAGGGATTAGAGACCTATGGCTGCCATATGAATAGTTGAAGGAACCTTAGCTTACCTCTAGATCCTTTGCTCTGATTAGGGGTTAAGCCTTTCCCCTTCATAAAAAAAAGTTGCGAAAAAAAATTGAAAGCAGTACATTAATGGTTGCTGCATATGAAAAGAGGAAAAAAAATGACACAAAGAAAAATTATGATGAAAAAAGTTATGAAAAAAAAAATCAAATAAATCAGTTGTGGTCTTGAAATCACTTCTGAATTGAAAAGCGGGCTATATAAGGCGGATGTATGCTAGAGGGGAGTTAGTTTTTTGTATCTTAATGGCAAGTGGCTAGGAGATGAGGATAGAAGGCCTATATAACATATGCTTTACTTATGAATAGAGTTAATAGAAGAGTTAGTACGAACACTATTTGAATGACTTCTATAGTTTCCTTCTAAAACCTGTTTCCAATTCATGCATTGAACGAAAAGGTTGAAATTCAAGTTTACATAATTTTATAAGTTTTCTTTGCTATCAGAAGATGTACTAATGATAGAAGCATTTTTTTATAGACTATTTGCATTTAAGTCATGAATAATTTTCAAAAGAATTTGATATTGCCTTCTATAATCTGCAGGTTTGGCCCATCGAGGACGATGTGCAGGTTTGGTAGGGGTGAATGTCGGAAAGTTTTCAACCTTCCCGTTGACGACCAGGAAAATTAAAAAAATGTTTATTGGACAAATCTAATCTCATTATTACAAAGTTTTTGCTTGGAACTAATCTTTTGTAAAGTGTTTGCAGGTTCAAATGGATGAAGAAAACAAAAGTTCATATTATGGTTTACCCTAAACTGCTCGTATAATGTGTGTTTAGGCCATAGAAACATTGAATTATGGGTTTAAGACCCTAGGTTTATATTTAATCTTGTGCATTTAAGTTAAGAGCCTTAATTCCTAGTTGATGTTAGGGTTTAACTAGGTTTTCAATTAATTTCCAAAGGGTTTCAACGGGATTCTGATGGGTTTTTAGTAAGTTTTCTAGGGTTTTAGTATGTCTCAAGGGCTAGAATAGTTGTTATTCAAATACATTAATATATAAATTATATATTTATGTATTAAAAATTAAACTATGCTATTAATAATTACTTTAATCATATATGTGCATTTAAATACTAAGGTTCTAATTAATTAAAAGCTTAACCTAAGCTTAATTTAATGGATTTATTTAATTGAGAAATTTAGGGTAAATAGAATTAAAATGATTAATTAAAAGGATAAATATCTAGTGGTCTATGTGGATGCTAGAAAAAAGAATGGTATGTGAGTAATGTGGAATTAAAGTGAATTAAGGAGTGGTCTGAAAGGATGATGCATTTAAAGTGATTAAAGTTGGTTGACAAAAAGGAATGGAGAGAATTAGTGTAGATGAAAAGAGAAGTGAAAGTAAGTTGTGTGAATAAAGCTAATTTAAAGTGTGGTGAATGTTAATGGGAAAAAGTGTGGATGAGGAAATAAAGTAAAATCAAAGGAATGGTTTACAAATGAGTTGTGTATGTATTTAAATGTGTGTTGTGCTCAAGATTTCCTAATGTTTCTTTGCAGACATTCAAAGCAAAAGAATCGAAGAGCATCGTGGCAAAAGTGGAGATTTCAACAAATCAATTAACCGATAATCTGTTTTAAATCTATAGATATTATCCTTGATTAAGCTTTTGTATAGGATTCACTTATTGTTAGCAATCTTTTAGAGAAATTATATCATTGCTTTATAGCATTGTAATCATCCATTATTGTCATTAGCATTAATTCAATTCTAATTTGCATTATCATTCTTGTCAATGTTATCTGAAATCGTTAATTTCAATTTCTCATGATTATTGTTTGAATAGATTTATAGCCTTATTTTCAATCGTATCTAGTGATCAACAAGATAACATAGACCTTATTTCCACCACCATTAACTAGGCATACACAACCTAATCATTTAGAAATCCAAGATGAGGAAATTATTAAAGATAAAATAACTGAAGAAAGTCTGATATTACCTATACCTCAAGAAGCTATTGATAGATATAGAGCAGCCCAACCTTACGGTTCTTAGACGTTTAAAGTGTTATAATTATCTACTCGAAATTTCATAGATTTTTCACTAATATAGTATTTCTGATACCTTAGACGAAAGAAAAATATACCTAAAACACCTACAATTGTCTCATACACCCTGCGTGTGCCGAGGGATTTAGTGGCTGACTGATCCACCAGCCTTATGTCCACAACTTTCCGACAGCATGTAGGTTCATGGCTTCGATAAACATATCGTCCACACCTTCCTCAGCCAATAGTTGGCTCATGAGCACCTTGCCTGATTCAAGTGACATTTTGTGTTGTTCCTGAACTCGCTTCATGGTTTGGTACAATCTTTTTATTTGTGCCGAATATGCTGGGGCACTTGCTAGCTCTGAGAGTTCATCATGTTCTTGATATTGTTCTTCGTCGGCTTCTTCTTCTTCTCCTCCTGCCTCTTGTTCATCTCCTTTGACTTCTACGACGACTGGTTGTGTCGGGACTGGTGTTGTTGTGGTGGGTTGTGGTTCCTGGGTTTGGTCTGCTTCTGTTTCAAGATTAGATTCGTAGATCAGTCTGGCAACTTCTTCATCCGTGAGGTCATTGAGAGTAAATCCCTGTGGAAATTCCAAATCTGATGGAATGGGGGGAAACACCAAGTTGGGTCCTTCTGTACTTGGTCTGGGAAGACGAATGGTGAATGGCCGAACACGCCTAGTTTGCGGAGGAGTCACCTCAGGTGTGGTAGTGGCTCCCCTTGGTTGAGCACATGGTAATTGGACGCCCCCTCTCATCTTCTTCGATGGAGGACCCGCTGTTGATAGTCGCCTTTGGAATTCTTACGCCCTGGACCACACTAGTGCTCTTTGAATGGGCACGTCATATGCTAGGCACCTGTAAATTATTCTTGTTAGGGCACAACAGCCATGAAGTACATTTTTCTGCTTCTTATTCCAGCGCTGATGGGCTAGGTGTATCTGACCGATGACCCAGTGCGGTATGTTGAGGGTGAGGTTCTCTGTTTCTCCCAAGTATAAGCTGAACCATATTTTCTTCGGGGGCATAGTGAATCGTTCTTGTGCGGGAAAAGCAAAATGCTGCATAACAGTTCGTAAGTGGAGAGCAATGGTAGGCATCATTGCCACCATGTCCTTCAATTTATTGAGCTCCTTATGCTTCATCCTACCCGGAACCATTGTTTCTTTCTCGGTGGGAATGTGCATACCTTGCATGTTCAATGCCTCCCGTACCAGGTTGAGGGTTAGTTTGAATCTCTTGAGTTCGTGTCCTGGCAACAATGATGGTAGTACAAAAGTACTATCGCCTCCCTTGACCCTGCTAGGAGTTATGGTACTTATGAAATAGGAGCAGCGTAGAAAATCAGGTTTAGGCAAGTGTGCTCTGAAATATCTATCCAGGCCTGCCTTGGTCCAAACTGATCGCATTACCTCTGCATTCTGATAGTTCTCGAATTCTCGAGCGAAAAAGTGGTAGCGTCCCCATTTGCCATTAAATTCAATTTCTGCTTCCCAGAAGTAGGTGCCGTCACCCAATGGCCCTGCTACATCATTGAACCAATGAGCATGTTTCCCCACTTGAGAAGTGTGCCCCTGAGGAGGGTCCTAGATAGGAAGGACATGCACCGCTTGAAGTTCTTGAGGCCTTTCAGTGAGTGGCAGTTCCAGAAGAATAGTTTCAATGTCCACAATCTGTGCGCTAGACCCTGCCTAGGAACTGGTGCCTCCAGCTTCTGCCATCGGTATTGCTTGCTAGCTGGTTCTGTCGAGAATATAGAAACATGTGTTAACATTGTAAAGGACAAGTTAGAACCGTTTTTGTCCTCATTACAACATTATCATGAGGTCCGGGAGAGATTAGTAGGTTAATAAGTGCTCGGTGCTTGTGTGTGTAGTTAGGAATTGGTTGGACCTAAGAACTAAGTGGAATGATGTAGTGTGAGAGTGACGTTAGTAGGTGGGTCCGGGGGTTTATTACAAGTTTTAGGTTGCCAAAGGCAGTGGATGGGCTTCAATCTTGATTTTGTGGAGACTCTGAAGAGTTTGATAGGGGTATCTGCTTGAAGATGAGGCTTTTTAGGGACCCATTTACCAATGATTCTACTAGTGCTCATGGAAGAATATGTGTCCGTGCGTGAGGTGTAAGACTGGGCCTCAGATGTTCGAGTGAGTGAAACATGTTGTACCGGTTGCGGCCGTGGTGTAGCTATTTGAGCCCGCAAGCAAGCCTTAGGCACCCAGATTTGTCGTGATTGTGGGTTGGCCTTCATTGACTTCTTGGGTACCCAAATAGACTTCACTTTTGCAGAAGAATTAATGAAGGAATTCTTATTAGTGTCGTGTTGTTGATTACTAATAAGAGGTTTTGGGTGTGGGGTTGGCCTGGTCTGAACAAGGAATTCGCCTTTTCGCCGCCATACTTGTTTCCATGGATGAAACAATCTGCTTTGCTCCTTTTTTTGGCATCCAGTATTGGTAGTGTTCTGCTTCTTCTGTATTTGATCTGCCGTTGGTTGTTGCAACCTTCTGGTCTTTGGAAAAGAAGGGAGTTCCGTCCTCTCCCTGGCTCCGTTGTTGAGACAAGCCTCTTTCTGCATCATACAGTGTTGGACAAAAATAGCATTGTCAACTTCAGGTGCACCCCTGGAAGGACCAGGAGTTTGTGCTTTACCTAGTTCCTTGAGTGCCTCCTTTTCCAATTCAACTGTAATTCGGCTATGGTCTACCCATACCTAAAGAAGTCCACTTCTTAGGTTGAGGTTGACTGCATGATCATAGATCCAGTCCTGACCCAAGACAAGAGGCTCAGTGAGGTCCTCATCTTGACACACTAGTACTTTGACTGTCATCACTTCGTCTTGAATGGAGATGGGAAGATCCACCTCGCCCAGGCAAGGGGTTTCCACACCTCCCAATCCTATGAGATATGCTTCTATAGGATTGACAGTTAATTTCAACTCTTGACAGTAAGACAATTGAACAGCACTAGTGGCTGCACCTGAGTCAATCAAGGCTCTTACAGTCCTTGCGCTTTTTCCTTGTCCTATATCTAAGGTTATAAAAGGACGTTGATCAATTATCCTATGAGAGCTGATACCTGAAACTTTACACATAGCCACATGATATCCTTGGTCTGCATATGCATCTGTCCGGGGTTGCTCTCTACCCTGTCTTCTCAACTTCATTCTCCGGATGCGTTCTAAAGCTTCTGCTTGGGCCTCTTCTCGAATTCGCTTTTCTTCTTCTTTGCGTTTCTTAGCAGTATTGAGTCGGCTTAGCATTTCCTCTGTGAGAGGTTCCTTATATAACTTGACTCTGCATCCGCTAATGTAGCTCGGAAGAATGTTGCCTTCTAATGTGGCTAGTTGCACTGCTCCACTTGTTGAGATTCTGTTAATGATCATGGGTCCGTAGCCTCTCTTCTCCAGTTTCCTCGCATGTTGCTTCAATGTGTAGACTAAAACTAAGTCGCCTGCCTTTAAACCTTTATCCTTAACGTGGGCATCAAAGTATGCCTTCTGTCGTTCTTAGCTGCATATATCCCTGCAGCCGCCCTCAGTCTTGTTTCTCCTAATCGTTCAAGGTCGAAAAGTCTAGAGGAGAGTTCATGACCCGTCCATTCATGCTCTTGTGCTACTTTCAGTGTAGGTATTAGGAAGTCCAACGGTAGCACTGCATTTTGGCCAAATACCATCTGAAATGGAGTGGCTTGGAGTACCGTTTTGTAGGCGACTCGGTATGCCCCATGGTGTAGCTGTTTGTCCCAATCAGAGCGTTTATTATTCACTAACTTGGTCAACACATTACACAGAATCTTGTTTGTGCTTTCGGCTTGTCCATTAGCTTGTGGGTGGTAGGGGGCAGACTTCTTATGAACTACCAAGAATTCTTGGAGTAGATTTTCAATCACTTCGTTCAAGAAGTGAGTGCCTCTGTCACTAACTAGCTCTATAGGTAGCCCGTATCTAGTGAACACATTCTCAAATAAAAACTTAGCTGTTGTTTGAGCATCGTTCTTCGTTGTGGCTTTTACCTCCACCCACTTTGTTAGATAGTCTGTCGCAACAATTATATATTCTGCATGGGAACCTTAGCTGGGGGATTAATAGGACCTACGAAGTCTATTCCCCACTTAGAGAATGCACGTCCACCCATCATAGGTTTCAGTGGCATCTCATCTTTACGTATAGGATATTGAGTTCTCTGACAGACGTCACAACGTTTCACATAGGTATGTGCATCCATGTGAAGGGTCGGCCACCAGAAGCCCGCAAATAGTATTGCCTTGATCACCCGATCTGGTCCAAAGTGTCCTCCTGCTACACCTTGGTGAGCAGTGTCCAAGATCTTGAGATATTCACTCTCATGGACACATAGTCTCAGGTAACCGTCTTTACCACGTTTGTATAGATTATCACCAATAAGTGAGTAATCTTGGGCTTCTTGTTCTAAACTCCTTTTCCTAGCCAGAGCCATGTCTGGAGGGAATGTTTTCGTCCTCAGAAAAGATACTAGTGGTTCACTCCAATCCGGCACTATGGACACTTGATAAAGAGTGGCATGTTCCACAGGTGGTTTAGTGCAGCAGATTGGGCATTCCTTGCACAACTTTTGGACATCAGCTTCCATAGTTGGCCAATGCACTCCGAGTCTCCTTAGTGTCTGTAGGGTTCGTTGTTTTGAGTAGTGTTGCTCTAATGCACCTACATGTGCTAATTGCAACCATTTAGCGTACTCATCCTCTTCTACACAACAAGCCAAGATCCCTTGATCTGTGTGCTTGTACATACTTCCTGCCATGATGTGATACTTTTGGGCTTTTATTACCTCTCTATCCTGCGTGTTTACTACTGGATGGTTAGGTCCGTATGTCAATACTGGCACTAATGGCTTAGCCCACTGAGGTATTACTTCCAAATTAAACAAGTAAGCATCAGGAAGGTCATCTGACACTCCTTGTGGGGCTTCTCCAGATGTGAGCCTAGAGAGATGATCCACTCTCAAATGAGTCCTCCCTTTTCTCACCACAACCTTGAAATCATATTCCATTAGTAAGAGAAACCATCTTACTAATCTTCCTGTATTGCATGGCTTGTTCACGAGATATAACAATGCTTGGTGGTCAGTAAAAAATTTAAACTTGTTTGCAAGCAAATAGTGTCTAAACATTTTAACCGCATACACCATGCCTAGTCCTTCTCTCTCCGTAGTGGTATAATTTCGTTCAGCTGCATTCAATTGTCTACTAGCATAGGCAATTGGAAGATCCATATTACCTTCACCGGTAGGCTGCGCGAGTACACACCCAATAGCATAATTGGATGCATCAACATGAACATGGAAAGGCTTATTCAAATCTGGTGTGGTCAAGATCGGTGCTGAACATAATCGCCGTTTAAGCTCATTGAAGGAATTCTCACATTCATCAGTCCACTCAAAGTTAGTCAGAAGTCCGTACATGGGCTTTGCAATGACAGCATACATGTGAATGAACCGGCGGTAGTACCCACAATGCCCCATGAAAGCCTGTACTTCTTTGACATTCTTTGGCCTAGGTAACTCGGCTATGGCTCTCACTTTCTCTTCATCAGTGGATATGCCATTCTTTAACACTATGTGTCCTAGGATCTTGCCTTGCCTGACCATAAAAACACACTTCTTTGGGTTCAAGCACACTTGATATTCTCTACATTTGTCAAAGATTTGTCTCGGTTCAGGAATATGGGTTTGTCTGATGTTGGAATGAGCACAAAGATCATCAACATAGACTTCTAAATTCTTCCTCAGGAACTCCTTAAATGCATGGCACATCAGCCTCTGGAAGATTGTTGGTGCATTGGTAAGCCCAAATGGCATTACCCGAAAGGCAAATATGCCCCATTCTATGGCAAAAGTTGTCTTATGTTGATCTTCTGGAGCTATGGCTACTTGATTGTAGCCCGAAAATCCATCGAGGAAGCTGTACACTTCCTTGCATGCTACTCTTTCTAAGAGGTGTTCTGTGATGGGAAGCGGATAGTTATCTCGAATTGTGGCTGCATTGACCTTCTTTAAGTTAATGCATACACGTAATTTACCATTCTTTTTGGGCACCACTACGATGGGGGATACCCACTCGGTATGCTCAATTTCATAGATGAATCCAGCTTCAACCTAATCTATCTATCTCTTCCTTGATCTTGGCCGCATAGTTGTCATTGTATGTGTATGGCTTTTGCTTAGAGGGCCTAGCATCTGAGGTCATGGGGATAGTGTGTGAGCATATGTCTGGATCAACACCCTTCAAATCCTTGTAACTCCAAGCAAACACGTCTCTGTATTCTCTTAGCAAGGCTATTAGCTCTTGTTCTTCCTCCTCTGTCAGGTCATGGCCTATGTACGTGCATCTCTCTTCTCCTTCTTCCATGGCTACCACAATTTTCTTTGTGGCTTCTTTGTTATCATAGGCCTCTCTTGATTGTGCCTCTCGTTTAGGCATTCTGATCATGACTCTTCTGTCATCTATCTCATACTTCTTAAAATTTTCTGGGACCTCAAACAAAGATTCTCCCTCTTCTTGTGTGACTTCTCTCTTCTTTCTTTTCTTTCCTTCTTCCTTAGGAGTTACATGTGTGGCTAGCCTTACATCATTTGTAAGCTCTCCATGCCTCTGGGGTTGAAATTCTACTTCATAGAAGTATTCTTCATCTGATGCAAAAGGTGGATCCATAATGATTGACTCTAGATCGGAGTCACTTGCCTCCTCAATTGCATCAGGGCTAGGTTTGCACTCTTTTAATACTGCCTCTCCCATGATTGGCTCTATGGAGAAGATTGAAATGTCATAGCCATCCTCATCACAGTGAGGTGTCCATTGTTCTTCATTGATGGCTACATCCATTGTTGCTAGGATTTTTGCCCAGCCGTGGGGTTCAAATTCTTCCTCAGGAAATACTACAGGTGCATAGGCTGGGTCTTGAATGGGTCTATGTGTTTCGTTTGCACCTATATCTCTGGCCTTTTCTCTTTTCTCCTCTTCGACTGCCACTTTGCACATCCATAAGTGGGTGTCTTCATGCATCCATGAGGATCCTAACCCTATGGAATGCACCGATTCTGTATCATCTTTGGCTCTATGGATGGGGTTCCATTGGATAGGAGGAACATCTCTATGAGAGTAATCTTTGAGATTCACTTTGGTTGAACACCTAAGTGTTGCAGGTACAAGGAGTTGGTTCCCCAGTCCTGTACCACTTGTAACTATCGCATAAAGGGTCTTCCCAAGATCATCTCATAGGCATGATTTTTGCTGAAGTCACATATAGCAAATGTATGCTCAAACTCGACACCACAGGTGGTGAGAGTTATTCCTTCTAGCAATCCTAAGGGTCTCTCAATATGACCATCGGCCATCTGCAATTTCATTCTCGTTGGCCTGAGTGCTGGCTTGCCCCAACGCTTCCATAGGGAAGTGGTGGCAATTGCAACTCCTGCACCTGAGTCCAAAATTGCCTTGGTGGTGTACTCCTGGTAGGTAATGGGAAGATAGGTGTTCCCTTCTTCACCTTCACACATATCTCCTATCTTATCCAAGGGTATCTCTGGCACTGTCCTATGTGATCCTACCTGGGAATGAGGTTTCACTATCGCTGGTACTTTCTTGGCTACATGTTTCCATAGCTCTGGCCTTACTTTGAGTAGCTCTTCTAAGGTGAGGTTGCATTGTACTTTAGTGTTTTTCACTACCTCTGTGTTCCTAGGTATGATCGAGTCTTCGTTTCTTACCATGACCGTGGGTGCTCTCATACAAGTAGACTTAGCTTCCCATGGGCCTGTGAAGTGGGGTAATTCTTGTAAAGAATTAGACTCAAAGTCTAGTCTTTCCTGAGATTGGGTGCTCTCCTGCTCCTCATAAATGGATGGGATGTCTTGTGGGAATTGGTCGTGTGCATCATCCACAAGTTCAATAGGAGGTGGGACTTCACTCTCTTTAGCCCATTTGTCTTCTTGAATCTCGCGTAGGAATTCTGGTGTGAACCGATTCATAGAAGATGATGTGTCTAGCTCCGTAGAGTTAAGCACGTAGGCTTTCTGGGTAGGAAGACCTTCTCTTTCACTAGCCTTGTCATGGTGTTGAGGGGCGGGTTCCTTTTGTGATTGTGCAATTAGATTCTCTATTCTTTCTAGGGAGGGGGGGGTTGTTTGGTTCAGTGGAATTGGGCACATAAGCTTTCGATGGGGGATGGGTCATGTTTTTGCTTGCTTTATCTCTTTCTTGATTTTTTTCTTCCTTGGCAGATCTTGCAATTATGCCCTCTAACTTCTCTAGAAGTCCATCCAAGTGTAATTGCGTCTTGGCTGAGCCCGAGTAATTGAAAAGGCGACTGGCTTCAAACATAGTCTGAGCCAATGCGACCATTTTCGCGCAAAGCTTGGTTCTTTCTATCTCTAGGTCAGCTCTAGGGTAGCACTTGTCATGATCCGTGACATTTGGCCCTTCTTGGATTCTGGCCTGATATGCTTTAAGCATCATGTCTATGTCTTCAGGAGTGGGATCAGCTAATACTGATCCTGCTTGGGGTGGAGGGTGGGTTACGTGGGGTGTATTAGAGGGTGGAGGGATGGAGGGTGATGGGGATGGTAGCGGTGGGAATGTGTGAGAGTGCGGTTGAGATGTGATCTCTATGATTTTGGCCTTGGTTTCTTGTAGACTTTCCTCAAGTTCACTCATCTTCTTTGCCCATTGCCTTTTCATACGTTCACGGCTATCTCTCCAAGCTCTTGTTCTCTTCTTATTTTGGCTCTCAGTATCGCTAGCGTCTGGGCTCTTTTCCTGGCTTACCCCTTGGTTTTGCTGCACTGCTTGAGCTCTAGTGACTACCTGTACGGGTGCAGTGGAAGTGACACTTCCTGTGGAATCTACCACTAACCCAATAACATTAATAGGAGTGATTTTTGGCATATTATTATGATTCTTAGGGCAGTCTCGTAAGAGATGCTCCTTTCCACACTCTTGGCAAAAGCCTTGAATTGTTACTGACTGGGGTTTCATAGGTGGAGGTAAGGGACAATCACGAATGAGATGATCTCCCTGACATCTATAGCATGGTCCTTTAGGGAATGGGGGTCTTACTTGCCTCGGTTGGGGTCTTGAGTTAGGGTTTGTATACATTACATTGGTGTACTCCGGTTTCCAACTAGGTTCATTTGGCTCTTCACTATAGTAGGACTCACCATGTTCAGGAGATTGCATGTAGTAAGCATGGGGACTATCGACATGTGTAGAATCAAAGCTATGGTCACTTGGATCACTTTCTGAAAGCAATGGTGTTACGAGGACTATAGCTCTATTCAGGTTTTCTTCTGCAGCGGCATACTTTACAGGGATCACGTTGGATGGAGCTGGAGGTTGTTGGGCTAACACAGGCTGAGGCCTTTGCTGGGCTTGATATTGTGTTTGGTAGGTTTGTTGAGGCCTAGCATTCTGCTCTGGTGGATATTGGTTCTGGTATCTTCCTTGTTGAGGGTATGGTTGTGGGTACGTCTGTCTCACGGTTTTCTTATTGTAGGGACAATCTTGCGCGGTGTGATTGGTGTATCTTCGTTCTATGGTGCAGTATTGGCTACTAGGATTAACTTGGGGTTGAGCCATAATGGGACAGACATTCGCCATATGGTCACCTCCACAAGTGTAGCACCGCTTAACTGGGGCAAATCTTGGAATTTGTTTGCTAGAGACACCTAGTTTTTGAGCTACCTTCTCTGCAAGTTCCTCAATTGATGTGGATTGCGTGGAAGAGAGGCTAGAGGCACTATCTGAATCTTTGTATATCTTGGAAAGCTCTAACTCCTCCCCTAGGTTATCCTCAATGTCAATACACATGCGTACACACTCTTCTATGGTCCTGGGGTCCTTCAAGTACACATATGATCTTAATTTGGTACTTAGCAGTCCGTCCAAGAATAGAGCCACTTGCTTAGCTGGTGTGGGTAGCTCAGGGACAGGGCATCTCTCCAAGTATTGCTTAAATCTTCTTCCTGCAAGTCTCACGGTTTCTTGAGGGGTTTGCTTGAAGCTGTGAATCAGTGAGGAGGTATTATGTCTTATGCCACTCTTAGAGAATTCAATAATGAAAGCCTCTATGAGTTGGTCTATGCTCCTGAACTGTCTCTCATTCAATGGTTGGAACCATGTGAGGGCTGTGTTCCTAAGGGTTAGACCAAAGGCATTATATTGTGTGAATAGGTCCTCCACTTGTTCTGCTCTCAAGACTTGCCTAAACTCTGCCACATGATCGTATGGGTCTCCTGTGCCATCAAAGTAATTTTTCATGGACTTGACTAACTGAGTTGGTCTCAAAATCCTGGTGTGTTCTCTAGGTCGTGGTAGAGGGAAGTCTTCCATATTCCTTTGATTTCTTGGGGCTCTATGTACCTCAGGCTCCACTCTATTTGTTTCCATCCTCGTTCTTTCTCTGCCCCCTAGGTTGGCAAAGCTTACTTCTGGCCTATCTCTACTTTTGTCTCTTTGAGTTCCATGAGCTTGGGGTGTTCCCGCTCCAGGGTGACCATAGGACACATTTGATCTTGGTTGGGGAAAAATAATTTCACCTTTCCAAGTGTAAGCATGCCTATCATTTTCTGTCACCACAAAGATCCTCTTCGAAGCGTGATCTAAGTAGGTCACTCTGCCTGGGCTATCAGGATCCTTAAACTCATAGATCATGATTGTTCCTATATCAATTGGCCGACCAAATTTATATCTCCAAAAGGCTTCGTTAGTTCCTCGGTTCAGAAGCAGATCTATGCTCTTATTATCTTGGGGAATCCACTCTGGTGTGATAATCCTAGTGAGAACAGATTTGCCTCGGGGGGTCCTTGGTTCTTCACCCATGCTTCCCTGCTCTAGGTCACCTAAGTCCGTTCCTGGGATCTCATTCCCAAATTCATCAGTCCTATCTGGATGACTGGTGACCACGTATATTGTCCCTTCCTTGTCTAAGTACGCTCTGTTTTCGAACTTGACAGTTGGGCGCTCTAGTCCAATGGATTGATCAGGATTCTTAATCTGTACCACAGATCCTCCTAGGCCGTCCTCATAGATGTTAGCACCCAATCGGTTGATCCTAAGGTATTCCAACTGCGTTTTGTAAGGGCCTTCTACCCTGTGCAAGTAGGGCACTCTTGAACTTCCTGTAGGTCTCTCCATACCTTGAGACATCTCTGATTCACTAGTCTCAGAGCTAGGGTAATACGAATGATGGCTCAACTGCTGGGCCCAAGACCTCGCAGTATGATTGACACTAGCCTCTGAAGACCTAAGACTTTGTCTATCTCTCCCTAGATGTCGCCCTGATCTAAGGTTCATAAGCCTGATTGAATAACCCAAATTTGCCCAGGTACAACTTCGTTGCAGA
This sequence comes from Ceratopteris richardii, assembly GCA_020310875.1. NCBI lineage: Eukaryota > Viridiplantae > Streptophyta > Polypodiopsida > Polypodiales > Pteridaceae > Ceratopteris > Ceratopteris richardii. Next base: position 79,981,814 of record CM035415.1, read on the forward strand.
GTCCTTTTGTATCAGTTACTTGATTCTTTTTAGTTGATTCCCGTGTTAAAATTCTTGTCTGATATCATGTCGTAAGGTATATTTGAGTGTAGTTCCGCACTTAAAGTTGATCGTTCCACGTTAAGTTCTTTTCCTTTAAAGTTCTCGACAGTACAAAGATTATGTCCTTAGCTTGAACTTGAAAGTTTAGGTATTCTTCAACCTGATAATTGCCTATCGTCGCCCTGACTTACTCCTACCTCTAGTCGTTCTTAGCCTAAGCTAGGAATTGACGAAGGGGAGTTGAGAGTATTCCGACCTTTCTTGCTGATCCTTGCTCTTTAGTGCTCGAGAAGTTGATTCTCAAGCTTGCACAAAGCCCTTGCTTGGACGCTCTCAATTGCTTCTCAATAGACCTGCATCAGTCCCAAGATTAGCTCTAGACTTAAATTCAAATGACAGACTAGACCGCTTTCATGCATGTGACTCACCGACCAAATTATCTCTTGCCTTTATAAAAAACAGTCCCATGGATCCCTCAGGTTTCCTACCTCGGGTATGGTTAACTTCTAGAAACCCTATCTAATAATCTTGATCTTAATTTTCACATAACCAGTGGAAGTTTTGGTTGTACTCCTCACGAGCTTTCCGACAAAACAAGAATCACCGCAATTGGATTTCGTATGAGGAACTTATGTCAGTTCAGGCTTCAGTGATTAAAACAGGGTACCAAACAGTTTAATCAAGCAGGCAGAAATTCTTGAATTACTTGGGTTGCGGCCTCAACATGCAATGCTAACCCCGAGTGTTTGTCCCACCAATTGACCACATTAGCCCCCTATTCTTTACCCTAGAAAATTGGCCAAATTTGCCCTTCTAACGCGTTCGCAAGTTCTGTCAGTCGCGATTGACAGGTCAGTCGCGATTGATGTGTCGATCGCGATTGACAAGTCCGTCGTGGCTGTCAGTCGCGATTGATGTGTCGATCGCGATTGACAAGTCCGTCGTGGCTGTCAGTCGCGATTGATGTGTCGATCGCGATTGACAGGTGGCTCGAAAAGTCAATCAGTCGTGGTCAAAGGGTCGTTGACTCTGTCAATCGCGATTGATGGGTCGATCGCGATTGACAGGTCGGTCGCGAGGGTCTGTCTGTCATGGTCAAACAATCGTTGACTGTGTCGGTCGCGATTGACAGAGTCGTCGTGGGCTGTCAGTCGCGATTGATGGGTCGATCGCGATTGATGACTCGATCGCGATTGACACGTGTCACGCGTATGATCCGTCAGTCGTGGTCAATCGTTCGTTGACTCTGTCGATCGCGATTGACAGAGCCGTCGTGGGCTGTCAGTCGCGATTGACAGGTCTGTCCGTCGTGGTTTGTCGATCGCGATTGACAGAGCGATCACGATTGACAGAAATCTGATGAATTTCAAAAATCTAAACACAGTTTTGGGAAGCTCTAGGCCTGTAGATCATGGTTTTGTACTTTGTTTGGCAATTGAGGCATTTTTTCTGTCGATCGCGATTGACAGAGACCGGCGACACAGAGACAGTTACCACAATTTCCGTACCTGCGCGGAGTGTTGGAGAAGATGATGCAGCCTGTACCTGCAAGACAACTCAAGAAACATGCAAAAACAGCACACACAATATTGCTCTCTCGCTCTCTCTCACAAGTGGAATGAGGGAAATGGAAGGAGGAAGGAAATATAGTCAAAAAACTGAAATTTTTGCGATGATGGAGATGGAGGTGGGAGATGGTGATGATGATGATGGTGATGAAGGAAACAAAAGGAAATAGATAAAAGTGAAGAAAATACATATAACTCCAACGCGTCAACTCTGCATCTTACCATCACACGCTCGTCCTCAAAGCTCGATCCTCGGCAACGGCGCCAAAATTTGGTGTAGCTCAGTGATGAGTAGCACCTCCTTTAATGTCAATCCGGGAAGACGTGAGGATGGTATGAAGACCTCGAGCAAGTGGAGGCACAAGTGCGTGAGTGAGAAGCACACAAGCATGCACACACATACACACACACGCGCACACACGGCAAGACAAAGAGTGAGAAGCAATGGAGTTCTTAGATTACTTTCAAAAAGCTCTTACAAGTTCATTTCAATTACAAGCTAACCTCAAAAATGAGCTCTCTAGCTCTATTTATAGTTTTTGACTGGGTTTTGGCCCTGTCCAGACCTAGTGTCCGGCCTAGTTAAAAATTAGGTTCCAGGGCCAATTTGAGCGCTTAAACGGAGTCTAAAAAATACAAAAATTGATATGTAGGTACTTCTAAGGCTCCTCAAGCTCAAGGACTCCTTGGCTTGCACAAAATGAAGCTACAAAAATACGAAATGGTATTTACAATGGTTTTTAGTGATTAAAATCACTATTTGTGTAGGGATTTTCTCTGTTGGTTTGTCGTACACATCTTTGAGCTCCCTACTTGCTCTTTCTTCTTGTGTGCTCCACTCCTTGATGTCTGAAAAATTTAGATGGCCTACTTGCCAGATCTTCTTTGGCTACTGTGTCTACTTGTGCTATCTCTTCGTTCCGACCCTCTTTGTCTTGTGGCTCCTTCGGTTCCCTGACTGCTGCCAACAAGGGCAATAGGCGTATATACAAGCCGGGTGAAAAAAACCTCCCAAAGAGGCAAAAAAGTACCTCAATGGTCCTAGTGTGTTCACACCCATCACTACCTAAATATATCAACAATTGTCTATATCATTCACAGACTAAATGCATTTTGGTTAGCCGTGATGTTGTTTTTGTGGAAGATGCTATTCAGCCATTACTTTCATGTACTAAGGAGACATTTGTTAGCTCCAAAGACATGTATGATACTTTGTTGCCTCTTCTTAGAGGTGGACAGTCTACTGTTAGTCCTAATGAGGCAACTTCTCTGCTTTTAGAGGTTTCACCTTATGATGCAGATCATTCCATTTTTTATAGAGATTTACATGATGCACTTGTTGATGAGTGAGTTTATATTGAGGAGGCAAAAACTATGCTAAAATGATTGGTGTAGACTTTATGTGATAGCAAATTAGATGCACTTTTGTCGTATTGTACTCATTCAATTTCTCAAAGTGCCTGTTTTGCATCAGATTCCTATGTTATGGCTGCCTTTAGTCTTTTGATGAGAATGAGCCTGTTTTGTTTGATGAAGCACAAAATTTTGAAAATTGGATGGTTGTTATGCAATCAAAATATAATGCTATCATGAAAAATGGTACCTGGACTTTATGTGACTTGCCTCCTGGCAAGAAGGCCATTGGCACTAAGTGGGTATACAACCTGAAGCATAAGCCTGATGGAACAGTTGACATGTATAAGGCTAGGCTTGTTGCAAAGTGTTATGCACAGGAAAGAGGCATTGATTTTGATGAGACCTTTGCACCTATATGCCGAATGACTACTATATGTAGCATCTATGCACTTCCAGCTCATCATGGTTGGAATGTACATCAGTTGGACATTAAAACTGCATTTCTAAATGGTGACTTGCATAAAGAAGTGTATGTTTTTCAGCCCCATGGCTTTGTGTAGAAATTGCATGAAAACCAAGTGTGCAAATTGAAAAAGGCTTTATATGGTTTGAAGCAAGTACCACATGCTGGGTATGAAAAGATACATGCCCATATGATTGCACATGGTTTTGAGAATAGTCCAACTTAGAGCACCTTATATGTTAAGCATGCTAATGATGTGCTTCTGATCGTTGTTGTGTATGTTGATGATATGCTGCTCACTGGTCCTCATGAGAAGCATATTGCTGATTTTAAGGCTGCTCTGCATGCCTCATTTGAGATGTATGAATTGAGGCATTTTCATCATTATTTCGGCATTTAGTTTATGCAAGTTGATGATAGAATAGCTTTGTGTCAAAGGAAATATATTGACACATTATTGTAGTGTTTTGTCCTTGAAGACTATAAACCTATTGCCACTCGTATGGAGACAAGTTTACGATTGAGTCTTCATGATGTTGGAGATGCATTTGATGTTGTTCTCTATCAAGAGGTTGTTGGATGCTCTATCAAGAGGTTGTTGGATGCTGGATTTACTTATGCATTACTTGGCTAGATATTCAATTTGTTGTCTCAAAGATGAGTAGGTTTATGCATTGCCTAGGTGTCAAGCATTGGCAAGCGGTTAATGCATCTTTTGCTATTTTAGTGGTACCCGCTACTTGGATTGTTTTATCCCAAGGGGGATCACTACCGTCAAATTTACATGCTTTTTCTGAATTTGATTGAGATAGATTGCTTTGATGCTTATGTGTCCACCAGCAGTTTTTGCTTCATGCTTGGTAGCTCATGAATATCTTGGTTGAGTAAGAAGTAGCCCACTGTGGCCACTTCTAGTTGTGACGTTGAGTATAGGGTAGCTTTTACAACAACTGTTGAGTGTGTGTGTGTGTGTGTGTGTGGCTCAGATGCCTTATGGCTTGACTCACAAGATGTGTTCGATACACAAGATGTGTTCTATACACAAGATGTGTTCTATACACAAGATGTGTATCGAACACATCTTGTGAGATAACTGTTGATTGTTTTTTGCATTCAAGTAGAGAGAAAACTAAATTTTCAGCAAATGCCACATCTTGACTCACAATAATTGTGTTTGTCAATGGATGATACAAATGATATCCCTTACTTTCAGTACTATAACCAACAAATATACGTTTCTTTGCCTTGTCATCAAGTTTGTCACATTGTTGTGTGTTGGTGCAGATCAATCACCAATTGAATGTTTGAAGACTAAAGAATGAAGGATGATATCAATTCTTGAAGCTTGGAAGGAAGACACATTCAGAGTTTGTGAGGAATGTATACATATGTACATAGGTCACTTAGATCTTTGATTAGTCATAGACTTGTACAAATTTATCTATAAATACCTTGAAAATGTCGAGGCGTGATATGAGAGCATATGTGAGAATAGATAGAAGTCAAGAATGAGAAAGATAGAGGTCATGAGACATGTAAAAAGTTAGTTGAGTTTTCTCTCATCACTCAACTGTAACTTTCTGAGTTGATGAAGAAAAATTGCGCCCGATCTTTTTGTGTCTGCTCCGTCTGTGTTTAATCAATTGTGAAATCCTTTTGAGGATATCTAAGTTGTTAGTTAATGAGCATGTGACCTGAGTTTCAGAGTCTAATTTCAAACAGGCTAGGAGAATTGTTAGTAGGAACATTCATATGTGTTGAATGTCTATAGTTCTCTGAAACAGGCGCAAAATTTGATCTTAATCTTTTGGTCAGTTCTCACTCCATAGTTTAAAGTTTTGTGCAAGTAAGCACTTAATTTTTAAGTTGGAAGGTGATCTACTCGTGGCTAGAAGCATTTGTTTAAACGGGTTTTATACTGAGAGAATTGAAGTTAAGAAGTTAGGGGTGTCTAAATCGACTTCTCAGAAGTGCAGATTCAGACATAGGTAACTTGTGAAGTTGATTTCTCAAGTTATATTAAACCTTTTTGAGAACTTTAACTTGGAGGAGGTGCGTAATCTCTAGGCGACACTCCATACAAAATTTCATAGAAAACTTTACATGTTTGATAGGTCAATAAGAAGAAATTGTGCAGCAGACTTTCTGTGTTTCATCTTCTTCACAGAATTTTTCAACTTTTGATAATTTGGAGATTGGACCTCTAATTTAGTGAAGGTTATGACTTACTCTTGATATAGAGGTGTTCTAAATTCAAGAGTAGGTTGTTCTTTTGGAGATTAACACTCTCCATCAGTGGTATCAGAGCAGGAGACATCAAATCAAGGAAAGGAAGGTCCCGACTGCTGCAGATTCAAGAAATTCAACAATTGAAGAACTAAAAGGTGAAAGTTTGAAGGCAAAGCAAGAGGAGGAGACCATACAGCTTGAAGATTTCAATACACAGGTGGACACAAGATGGGAGATTCTCTACAGATAGAGAAATTGGATAGGGAAAACTATCCTGCATGGTCAATGAGGATGGAAGCTCATCTTATGAGCAAAGATTTGATTGCTTACATCACAGGAGAAGAAGAGAAGCCACAGTTTAGAGATCCTAGTGTTCCAACTAGGGAAGAGTTAGCAGATTTGAAAAATTGGATGAAGAAAGATGCTCAAGCTAGGAGCATTATATATATGGGAGTCAATGATTACTTGTTACCTCATATTCGAGGTCTTGAAAGTGCAACTGATATTTGGAATGCTTTGGAGGAGCATTTCCAAAATACTACAAAGTCAAGGAAGGCATCCTTATGGGCAGAATTTACAACCTTCAAGAAGAAGGCCTCTCAATCTATTTCAGACTATGTAACAAGGATGAAAGACATTGTAGATGCTTTAGGAGCTGTTGATGAAGACATTGAGGAGGATAAATTGGTAAGGCAAATCCTTACAGGTTTGAGAGGTGATGACAAATGGAAGCCATTCATTTTGTCTACAGAATTATCATTTGACCATTTCACTCCTGATTTAAATCAATTGTTAGGTCATATGCTAACATTTGAGCAGGATGTTAAAGGAGATGGTGACAAGAGTGCAGGTCATGCAATGTACTCAAAGGACAAGAAGAAGAATAGCAAAGGAAAGCAACAAGCAGGTGAAGATGAAGGAACAACTACTCAAGCCAACTTCCTAAGAGGAAGAGGAGGTGGCAAAGGTAGAGGAAGAGGCAGGAATAACAAAGATGGAGGCAAAGCTTGCTGGATTTGTGGTAAGACAAATCACTTAGCTAATGATTGTTGGCATAATACTCAGAGTAATGGTGGATACAACCAAAATTATAATTCAAGAGGAAGAGGTGGCAGAAATCAAAGAGGTAATTTCAGAGGTAGAGGTGGAAGGAGTTACTTTGGAAGAAATGCAGGTAGAGGATTCCAAAGTCAACAATACAACAACACCTACTACAATTATGCTTCAGATCAAAAGGAGGATTCAACATTGATAATGAATGCAACTTGTGAAAGGCAGAATGAAGATCAAAGAGTCTTCTACATTGACTCAGGGTGTAGCAATCACCTGAGTGGTAACATATCTTTGATGACTGATTTGGAGAGTAAAGTTTTTAATCATGTTGTTCAAACAGGTGACAACACAAAGCACAATGTGAAGTCAATTGGATCAGTGAAGGCCAAGGATGGAAGCACCTTATTGAGTAAGGTCTTGTATGTTCCTACAATCCCTAAGAATTTGATAAGTGTAGGACAAATTGTTGAAAAGGGATATGAAGTAAGGTTCACTAATGATGGAGTATATGTGGAAGACCCTAGCCAAGGGTATAAACAAATTGTTTCAGGGAAAAAGGAAGGAAGATTATTTACATTGAAGATTCAAGGCAATATTGGTCATGCTATGTTCACATATGAAGGACATAAGATCTCTGAGTTAGATCTTTGGCACAAGAGGCTTGGACATTTCAATGAAAGAGGTATTAAAGATATGGTTAACTATGGTTCAGTGCTTGGATTGCCTAATGTTGCAGGTCAACATATGACACACAAATGTGAGGCATGTCAATTAGGTAAGGCTCATAAGAATTCTTACTCCAAGCATGGTTTTATGCACTCAGAGAAGCTTGAATTGGTACACACAGATGTGTGGGGACCATCAAAAGATTTCAGTATAAATGGGTCAAGGTATTATGTGATTTATGTTGATGATGCTACTAGATGGATCACTATCTATGTGATCAAAGATAAGTCAGAAGTGTTTAATACATTTAAACACTATCATGCATATGCAGAAAGAATTACAGGTCATAAGTTGAAGAGATTAAGGTCAGATGGAGGGGGAGAGTATTTCTCTAATGAGTTCAGTGATTACTTATGGAATGCAGGTATAAAAAGGGAAGTTACTTGCAGGTACTCTCCTCAACAAAATGGTGTTGCAAAAAGGAGAAATAGAACACTTGTTGAGTTTGCAAGATCCATGATGAAGGAGAAAAATTGCCCTAATTATTTGTGGGCTGAGGCTGTAAATACAGCCACTTATTTGGTCAATAGGTTACCATGTAAAGCCTTGCAGGGTATGACACGATATGAGGCTTGGTGGGGTAAGAGACCTACCTTGGATCATTGCAGAGTTTTTGGATGTGTGGCATATGCATATGTGCCATCACAATTAAGGCACAAGTTGGAGCCTAAAGCTGAAAAATATGTTTTCATTGGTTATGATGATAAGCAGATGGGTTATAGATTGTGGAGTCCATCTACAAAACAATTCATGGTTTCTAAAGATGTTACATTTGATGAGCATAGCACTTGGTATGCAGGTACAATTAATATCAATACAGGTGATGAAGAAGAAGTGAACCAAAGGAAAGGTAAATCCAAGGTTCAGATATTTGATGAACAAGAGAATAATGAAGTGCAGGTTGAAGTGGAAGAAACACCAAGATTTGATCCTGAATATGAAGAACCAGAAACCTCAAGAAGTGGAGAGCTTAGGAGGTCTACAAGGAATAAATGGCAACCTACAAGGTATAGCTATGATACTTCATTTTTGACCACAAAAGACTATGCTTATATGGTGAATACAGATGAAGACCCTTCTACATATGAAGAGGCAAAAGGTAAGGAAAAATGGGAGAAAGCTATGCAGGAAGAATATGATGCACTATTGGAGAATCAAACATGGGATTTGGTTCCAAAACCAAATAGTCAGAAAATCATTGGATGCAAGTGGGTCTACAAGACAAAAAGGTTTGCAGATGGAAGTGTGTCTAGATACAAAGCTAGACTTGTTGTCAAAGGGTTTGCTCAGACTTATGGTGTTGACTATGATGAGACTTATAGTCCTGTGGCAAAGATGACAACCATCAGAACACTTATTGCTATTGCTGCATGTAAAGGTTGGAAGTTATGTCAACTTGATGTGAAAAATGCTTTTTTGAATGGTTATATTTCAGATGATGTGTTCATGGAGCAACCTCAAGGGTTCAGAGATAAAAGGTATCCAGATCATGTGTGCAAGCTCAAGAGAGCTTTGTATGGCTTGAAGCAGGCCCCAAGGGCATGGAACTATAGACTTGTGAAGTTCCTAAAGGAACTTGGATTTCAGGTGTCTAAAGCAGATAGTAGCTTGCTTATCAAAGCAAGTGATAATGGGTTCATATACATGTGCATATATGTTGATGATATAATTCTTACAGGTACAGATGAAGAAGGAATACAAAGACTCAAGAAGCAAATGGAAAAGGAGTTCAAAATAAATGACTTGGGAGACTTGTCATATTTCTTAGGCATGGAGATTACATATACTCAACATGGAGTATTTGTGACCCAAGAAAGGTATTTGAAGAACTTGTTAATCAAGTTTAAAATGGATGATCGCAGGGTAGCACCTACACCAATGGAGGTGAATCACAAATTGAGTAAGTTTGGAGGTGAAGAATTTAAGGACATGAGACAATATCAGAGTTTGGTTGGTAGCCTTATCTATGCTACTTTAACTAGACCTGATTTATCATATGCAGTTGGAGTTTTGTCTCAATTTATGCATTGCCCAAGGAAAGAACATTGGATTGCAGGTCAAAGAGTGTTGAGGTACATTAAGGGTACACTCAATGAAGGTTTGTATTATGGGTTTACCTCAGATACAAATATCAAAATTTATAGTGATGCAGATTGGGCAGGTAATCCAGATGATAGAAGGTCAACTTTTGGATATATGTGTTATGTGGGAGATAAACTTATCTTATGGTGTTCCAAGAAGCAACATATAGTTGCTTTATCTTCTACAGAAGTAGAGTATAAAGGCATGGTTGAAGCTGCAAAGGAAGTGATTTGGGTCAAGACATTGATGAAGAGTTTTGACATTGTGCATGGGATACCAATTATATATGGAGATAACATGAGTTCATTGTATTTAGCTGCTAATCCTGTTTTTCATGCCAGGACCAAACATATTGAGATACAGTATCACTTTCTAAGAGAGAAGGTGATGGATAAGGAGATTGAAGTCATACATACTTCAACAAAAGATCAGATAGCTGATATGCTTACAAAAAGCTTGGATGGACCAAAGTTACAGAAGTTTAAAGACATGGCAGGTATAAAGAAGAAAGGAGAAACCTCAATTGATGATTGAGGGGGAGCTGTTGGTGCAGATCAATCACCAATTGAATGTTTGAAGACTAAAGAATGAAGGATGAGATCAATTCTTGAAGCTTGGAAGGAAGACACATTCAGAGTTTGTGAGGAATGTATACATATGTACATAGGTCACTTAGATCTTTGATTAGTCATAGACTTGTACAAATTTATCTATAAATACCTTGAAAATGTCGAGGCGTGATATGAGAGCATATGTGAGAATAGATAGAAGTCAAGAATGAGAAAGATAGAGGTCATGAGACATGTAAAAAGTTAGTTGAGTTTTCTCTCATCACTCAACTGTAACTTTCTGAGTTAATGAAGAAAAATTACGCCCGATCTTTTCGTGTCTGCTCCGTCTGTGTTTAATCAATTGTGAAATCATTTTGAGGATATCTAAGTTGTTAGTTAATGAGCCTGTGACCTGAGTTTCAAATTCTAATTGCAAACAGGCTAGGAGAATTGTTAGTAGGAACATTCATATGTGTTGAATGTCTACAGTTCTCTGAAACAGGCGCAAACTTCGATCTTAATCTTTTGGTCAGTTCTCACTCCATAGTTTAAAGTTTTGTGCAAGTAAGCACTTAATTTTTAAGTTGGAAGGTGATCTACTCGTGGCTAGAAGCATTTGTTTAAACGGGTTTTATACTGAGAGAATTGAAGTTAAGAAGTTAGGGGTGTCTAAATCGACTTCTCAGAAGTGCAGATTCAGACATAGGTAACTTGTGAAGTTGATTTCTCAAGTTATATTAAACCTTTTTGAGAACTTTAACTTGGAGGAGGTGCGTAATCTCTAGGCGACACTCCATACAAAATTTCATAGAAAACTTTACATGTTTGATAGGTCAATGAGAAGAAATTGTGCAGCAGACTTTCTGTGTTTCATCTTCTTCACAGAATTTTTCAACTTTTGATAATTTGGAGATTGGACCTCTAATTTAGTGAAGGTTATGACTTACTCTTGATATAGAGGTGTTCTAAATTCAAGAGTAGGTTGTTCTTTTGGAGATTAACACTCTCCATCATTGTGATGGCATAAGAGCATATGCCAAACAACCAAACACACATATAATACTAGTCATAGGCTTATGTCCATTCCAAGCCTCATAAGGAGTGATGACTCGCAATGCTATTGTAAGGCAGTGATTCAACGCATAGTTTTCACACATGACTGCTTCCATCCAAAACTTATCAGGAAGGTGCTTTCGTTTACCCATACATCATGCCATTTCAAAGAGTGTTTTATTTTTATGCTCAAAAACACCATTATGTTGAGGTGTATATGGCACCATAAATTGGTGTGAAATACCTCTTTCATGAAGAAAAGCATTAAACTCATGTGACATGTATTCACCACCACGATCCATGCGTAGAGTCAAAAGCTTGTTTGAAGAAAAAATTTCAGCCATAGCTAAAAATGTTTTGAAGCAAGAAAATACCTCAATCTTTGCTTTCATAGGATACATTGATGTATGGGGAGTAGCATCATCAATGAAGGTAACAAAATATACATGCGTCCCAAAAGATGGAGCTTTGATGGGACCACATACATCACTATGAACAAGCTGCAATTTTCTTGTAGTGTGTGTACGACTATCTTTTGGAAAAGAAGCACGATGCATTTTTCCAAGAATGCAACCTTCACATGCATGCTTTTCAATGGACTCAATTGTTGGCAAACCAATAGCCATGTCTTTCTTTTGCAAGTAAAGCAAACTATTGAAGCTCAACTGACCAAAACGAGCATGCCAAAGCTCCATTTTGGCCATGGAAGAAGTATGAGCAACCAAGGCATTCGAGCCCAACCCTTTTGTATGTATCCATGTGATACAAACCATTACATAATGTATCAGACATCATGATAATATCACCATTGCTGAAATCATGAACCATACAGTTATCATCAAGAAATTGTAGATGAAGTCCAACTTTGGTAATCAATGGAACTGAAATTAAGTTCTTCTTAATATCGGGTACATATAATGCATTTTTCAAGAGAATCACACCTACATTTGCAACTGTAAGCTCAATTTCTCCTACTCCAATGATAGGATAAGAGGCATTGTTTGCACACACCACGTGTCCTCCTTTGGGTGCATCTTTCAAAGATGCAAAAAATCTTTTGCATGATGTTATGTGCTTTTAAGCACCACTATCAAAGAAACAACTTGAATCAGCCTCACTCACAACCATACATTTAGAATGCAAAGATGCATCATAATGACATGTAACAACACATGCCCAAAAATCTTTATCCATGTTAGCTTCATTGTTCTTTGCATTTGCTGAATTTTCAATAATAGGCATGCCAAATTCATTCTTCTTTTCATTGTGCTTAGCAAGTTTTTTAAACTCATCAATAGTATGAACAACCTTTTGGAAATATTTGCATCTCTTCTTCTTTTGCAAATCAGCATCATTAGAGGAATAAGTGGAAGAGGAAGGTTCAGGCTTTGGTTTTGATGAACCCAAAGCTGAACCATACTTGATTTTCCCTTTTTGTGAGATAGCAAGTGCTTCTGTTCCCTCAATACAACCACTCATATTCATTCTAGATTTCTCTTCTTGCAAAAGAAGAGACAAACCTCATCAAATGCATACATATTGGAATTTCCTTTTGCAAGCAAATGGAGTGTAGTGGCAAAGATTTCAAACGATTCTAGAAATCCTTTCAACAATGTAGAGATGAGTGATGAATCTAGAATTATCTCATCTATGTTTTCCAATTGCTCTTTCAGGTCCTTGATGTGTGTCACATATACATCCATAGAATCATTTTCAGACATACATACATCCTCAAGTTGCTTTCTCAAGTATGCATCATGTGCTTCATTATGCACAGCATACAAAGAAGTGTGTGTGCCATGCTTGTCTTTTTTACCCCAATTTCTCCACCTCCTTCCCTCTTTGTGACATTATTTAGAGGTCCTTTTATCACTGTAATTGTTGTGTCCATGTGTAGATAAATCTCATTGTTTGGAGTGTCTATATATGCTTCTATCCATCTTGATCACTTTGAGCACTTCTATAATTCATATGCTCAATTCTTTTTCATTCAATGTTGGCATAATTCAATATCGAATATCTCTGTACATCTATACTTGTTTGTTAAGTGCTCGACTTCTGTATTCGTCAAGAGGATCTGCCATTAACTTCGGTCTGTAACCCTATTATACATTGAAGTGTCAATTATCATACTATTTAGGCATTGTGAATAGACTACATCCTCTCTTAGTGTGATGTAAATGTAGAAGCAACATAATCTGTGTTTTTCCTTTTACATTGTCGGGAGAAGGAGGTCAAGTGAACGGGAAGAAGAGGTGCGGGGTTGGATCAGGCCCCTCTGGTGTGCGCCGTTCCCGCTGTTCGATGAGCGGCATCTGTGTGTTGGGTGCCTCACCCTCTCTCTGGTGTGTGGCGATCACTTTCCTTTCCTTCGGTCTTCAATCCAAGCTTTACTTCAAATGATCTCGGCAATAGCTTTTCTTTTCTTTACTTCAATAGTCCACAGAAACCTCCAATCACGCAGTAACCTGGAAAGAAGATACACAAAAATGTCCATGGTGAGTATAAACACAAAATTCATTAGTACATCGAAATTTATGATAAAAGACACTATGCTTTTGATTTACTTCTTCTTCCTTGTGAAATTGTTTGGCATACACACACATAGACATATACATATAGAGTAAAGTATTCATGCAAAGAATGAAATCACGTTCTACGCTACTTAAGACTCTTTTCTTAGATAATTAATGAAACAACGATGGAGATAATATCATTCACTTTTTGAATCCTCAATAGATGGATACTTATAGCTCATAAAAGAAACACCTCAACTCTAGCTATTCACAGCGTTTTCTCAGCCATGCAGTAGCTCGAACATTTTGCCACATCCTCTTTCTCTCTTTGGTACAGTAGTGCGCAGTTTTTTTGTTCATTTGTTGTTATAGAAGCTTCTTTAGAATTGTTGTCAATCCACTTTATTGGAGCAGCGACACTTTTTAGTGATGACCGAATTTTATATTTCTATAGTCACAAAGAGATTATATGTAATTTTCTGACATTTTGTTTTTGTTCATTGACTGGACTCAATTCTAAAATTCATAAGACTTTCAATCTCAGAAACAGTTAGTCACATTCAGTCACAATTCACGCACTTCTGCAGTTCCTTATTTAGAAGTGTCTCTCTCATCCTCCGTTCATTTCTCTCTTTTGAATTATGACGTCTTTCTCTCTAAAAGTAAAGTCTTGTACAATGATTTGAATGAGAAGCTAATAATCCATATTTTCTGAACATAAAAAAAATCCGAAAAATATAAGGAAATCATGCCGTGTCTAGTGAAAGATACTACAGAGCAGACTAATTATGCAGTTGTTGATATTGATTGCCATCTCACAATGTAATTGTAATCTCTCTCCACACATCATCTCCATTGCCTCAAAATTCTATGCCTCTCTCTCTCTCTCATGGATTGCACAGCCGCCAGCGCTCTGCAGGCCTTCTCTCTCTCCACCATCACTTCACCTCTATCAGGCTTCTGCTCTGCTATCTACAGTGTCCATCTCTCTTCCTCTCTCTCTCTCTCTCTCCCCCTAGACTCCTCCATCTGCGCTCATTGATGAATTTGCACCTCTTTCTTTGATCCCATCTCTGCAGATCCGTCAATGACCGTCATCCGCCTCTATGTTTGCCGATTCTCTCTCTCTCTCTCTCTCTCTCTCTCTCTCTCTCTCTCTCTTTGTCGACGCGCTCCTCATTTTTGCTCTACGTGCATCATCTTCTCTCTCTCTCTTGCAGCCATGCGAGTCCTCTCTCTGTCCACGTGGCCTCTTTAGTGCCGCCATGTTTCTCTCTCTTCCGAGATTACTCAACCGCCTGCAGCGCCCAACTTGTCTCCATCTCTACGTTTTCCTCTCTTTCTCTCTGTTGATCGATCCTTGTCCATCTGTGAACGAAATCACGAGCGCAAGGATGCTGAGGGCTGATAAGGTGTTGTTGGAGCTTAAGCGCTAACCTGTAGGTGCGGCAGATGCCTAATCAGTAAGCAGTTGCCAGACTAATCTCCCACAGCACCATCCTTGGATGCTAATGTCACCTCTCTCTCTCTCTCTCTCACTATGCCTATGTGTGAGCGGCAATCTCTCTCTCTCTCTATCTCTATCTCTCTAGAATTTATCCGAGTCCTTCTTTGACGACATCTGCGCCCGCAGCAACGACAGCGCCTTCGAACCAACTCTCTCTCTTGTAATCCACATGTTCTACTATTCTACAACGTCGGCATCTCCCTGCGTGCTTATCTGCCTAGGTGTCTCTCTTTCTTCCACGCGCATCTTCCTGCAACAGCACCCTCTATCTGTGCACACCATCTAGCCACAGACTCCAGACGTATCTCCCTCTCTCTCAATCTGTCGGTGCGTCTATCTACGTGAATCTCTCTCTCTCTCTCTCCTGCGTGCTCTACGAACGTCCACCACTACCCAGCTCCGTCTCTACAGGTGAGAGCCAGGAGATTCTTTTCTCTGCTATAGCAGTGCCCGACTCTGTGTCTAGCGCGCAAACCCTATGCCGTCGCCTCTCTCTGTGTCGGCTCTTCTGCCACTGTGGCACGCACATAGTCAATCAACGTCTCTGATTCTATAGTGACTCTGAATCTACAGTAAACTCACGAAAAGAGACAGCCAGTTCGACTGCCGCAAGATTAACTCAGAGATGATAAATCTGTGGTTCTCCATTTCGGTTGACAGAGCACAAGATATCTACATGAAGTCAGGAGCTCTGTATACCATGCATCGTGGCAATGAAAGATGGTTTGATACTCTGTGAAACCTCAGATGAAGTCCATGGCCTTACATATAATTCATAGCACAAGAGGAACACACTCCTAAATTCAACGGCTCTCTTGCTGATTGAATCTCTTTCCATCCCTCTTTCTCTCCCGTGAACAGCAGAGTTCCTTTTTCTCTCTTAAACAAACTATAAACATCAAGAATTTATTCGATTCTCCTATCTATGTGCTTACTACAGTAAAGGAATGCTTTTCCTATTGGATCAAGAGGCAGATCAAGAAGATAACAACTCACTTTCTCCCTAGATGCACTACCATATTGTATGAACAAGAACATGAATGAATAGAAATGGGCAAGGAGCATACCTGGAAACAAGATCCACAAAAATGTCCACGGTGAGAAAAAATGATGCTTGGCCCCCTATTTATAGGTTCCCCTCCTCTTCTCCCCTTGGGATTATTCTCTAGAAGCTTCTAACCTCCTTACTCAACTTTCTAATTCTAGATCACCTTGCATGTTCATTTGCTATTTTTGGAAAATTCACACCACTTATTTCTATCTTTGATTTTTCTCCTTTTTATTTTTCTTAGACTAAGGTTTTGGTTTCACACTGTATGTACATTAATTAATTAGTTTTAAGGGTTTGACCTAGGATAAACTCCAATTCCAAGGGTCCAAGCTAGCATTTTCGGTCTGGGAAATTAGGAGTTTCATACAATTAATCTCAAGCATGTCAATTCGAGGCTTTATTTACAATTATAGGCAAAATCATGGGGTTTTCTAAGGGTTCAAGTTCAGTTTTCATGGAGTAAACTCACATTTTTAAGGGTTTTCAAGGGTCAATCCTAGGGGTTTATGTGTCAAAAGCTAGCTATTTAGACACACATGTCTAATGTACATATCTAACATGGTTCCACATCTTCACAATCAATCAAATCCGCCAAAACATGTACAATTTTTACCACTTTCTCAGTGAAGACACCACGCGAAACTCATAAAACTCATACCTTGATTCCCACTATTTATCTCCTACTTTCCAACTCTCCATCAGATCTTTTCTTTTTCTTTTTCTTTTTCACTTCATCTCAGCTCAGTATTTATTCTTTTTATCTTTATTTCACAAATCAGCCTATGTCGAAATCGGGTGCGACTCATGGACTTGTCCGCTCGGCCAAGTTTCCCCACCTGTCTGTCGACCCGACATAGCACACGACATACACAATGTTAGCCCTACATGAAATCGACGTCAGCTTGTGGCTCTGACCACCCAGCCAGAGTGATTCCACTCGCCTACTGACCCATGCAGGCGCATGACAACAAATAGGTTAGGCCTACAACGAAACTAGCTATGGCGCGTGGCCTTGATCACCCGACCAAGGTGGTTCCACCTACCTACTAGCCCATCGTAGCGCACTAACAACATGCACATACATATAAGCTGGCTTGAGTATGAGTTTTTCATAAATCATGATCCATATGGAGGTAAGATCTCGCAAGAAACAAATAGTAGGACCCAAAGAATGGATCAACATATGCACACACTCAGTTTAAGCATGCCATCACATTCCCAAGCTTTCACTCTCAAAAATCTCTAGTCTACTAACTGATTCCATTCATATAATTTCTAGTCTCTCATGCTTCATGCAAACCCATAATAGGTATTTGCTATCTTCTTTCTACATGATTTTCTTAAATTCATACATATCTTCATCACACACAACAATGTAATGCATATGCTTTTTCAAAAAGAAAACAGAACTCAAATCAGAAACATTTCACCTGATCATTTTAGTCCACCTTCATCTTTGATTGATGCAGTCTTTTCTTCAACTTCATGATCTATCGTTCTTCATCAGCATCAACATCAGTACCATCAGCACCCTCTAGGAGTTCCTACTCAATCTCATAGTCTGCTTCATTTCTATCCTACGTGGGAGGGTGACCTCTCTCGATCTTTCCATTTGCCTCTAGATTATAGGCAGTGGTGAGAGACAATCGAATTCCATGACGATCAAAGAACTCTTTTGCCTCTCTTGCATCCAACTCTCCCCTATCCGCAACCACTTTATCAACATAACCGAATCTCGAGATCACTTCTTCTAAAAGGAATTTGCATACATTATAAGTTGTCTTCATACGGAGAGCTCGACCTTCCACATGATTGTTCAAGTCCTCTCTGGCAAGTACAATGTATCTCATCTTATCTATCCCTTTGGGCATGGTTACAAGGTCAACCACCCACTTGTAATGGATACAAGGAGGGTAAGTCGGATGTAATGGGTCTCAGTGCCTAACTGGCGAATGCACCTGGCATGTAGCACAAGTTTCTACAAAACCTCTCACATTCACATAAATCCCTAGCCACCAATAGGCTTCCCTAATCTTTTCATATGTGGCATAGAATCCTTTATGACCTGCCCATAAGGTCTCGTGCATCTCTCTCATCACCTTGCTCTGAAGACTCCTCGAACTCAGTACCCTCTGTGGACTCTTTACCTTTCCTTTAGCGTGTCGCGAAATAAGCCCATCCTTCAAGAAAAAGTTGTAAGACTTTTTCCTGATGGATCTATACTTATTTGTGGACCAGCCTGGAGAAGGTTTCAGAGTACTCAGATATCTTCCTATATCTCTCCACTCGCCATCATACTCACTCTCATGGAACCGCTCATATACATATAGCAATGGATCATACCTCATCATGTGTGTATCTCTCTCTATCTCATCATCATCATCAGACTCATCATCAAATTTTACTCTCGAAAGCATATCAACCATTGTATTCGACTTCCCAGCTATGTGTACAAAGGCCAGATTTATGAACTTTACATAAGAGATCCATCTAAGCATAGCAATGTCCGGAGATGAACAGTTTGCTATCATGCCAATCAATGGAAGATAGTCGGTCTCAACTACCACATTCTCCCCAATGAAATACTCTTTATCGGTCTTTAAAGCAGTCACCAGTCCCCATAGCTCTCTCTTTATTTGCGGGTATTTTCTTTGAGTGTCGTGTAGAATCTTAGCACCCAAGCGCACTGCATATCTCTGCCCCTCATCATCATCTTGCCCTTTGACCTAGCCTATACCAATAGGAGTGGTGTCAACAATCACAATGATAGGCCTATGACCTGAATAGTCAATACGCTTCAGAATCGGGGCTTCAATTAGCAGTTGCTTCAGTCTACGCATAGCTCTCGACTATTTCTCTGTCCATACAAACTTCTTTATCTTTCTCAGAAGGTCATATAAGGGGTTCACAACATGCACAAAGTGAGGAATCCATATCACATAGAATACACAGGCTCCTAGAAACATTCTCACCTCACTGACATTGCGACACACTTCAGAGATCTTGCTAATGGCCTCAACTTTTTGCGGGTATGGCTTGCGGCCATAATGTCCACACAGATGTCCTACAATGAGGACCTCATCAACACCAAAAACAAATTTCTCTAAAGAAAGTGTTAGCCCCACATCTTCAAATCTCTCAAAGATCTTTTCACAGTCAGAAATATGAGCAAACTTTCTGCACCCAGAAGCATCTAAACTCACATCTTTCACTCTTTCCTCACATCCCTTTATAGGAACGTCATCAATAAATGGCATAGTCACTGATGGTATAAAGTCTTGTAAAACCAGGTTCATGGCATTCATCATGTGAGCCACAGAATTCGTCGTTCCCTGCGGCAAAGTTCACATGCGTACAAGGCCCAGTGGAATCCTCATAGTTGTGATATCTCTGCTCTCCATAGCCAACTGAAACTGGTCATAACCTGAATACAGATCGCCCATAGAGTAGATAGAATGCCCAGCAAACACTTCAGCAAACTCATCCAGTATGGGTCCTATCCCTATATTTCTAATTGTGACTTTATTCACAGGTTGCAGATCCTGAATGAAACGAAGTTTCCCATTTTTCTTAGGCACTGTAAACCACCTATTCGAATATGGAGCCGAGGACGGTTTCAATATCCGCATGGAAATCTTTTCCTTTAGCACCCTCATCAGATCAGGTAAGTGAGCCTTTGGGATTGGTATAGGCCGGATATTCCATGGTATATGTGGCACTGTAAATATGATCATGGGAGGTACTTGTTTCGGGTCCGCACACCCTATCTCATGTGGGAAAAGTGCAAATGCTTTTTTGTGCTTCTTGTTGACTTCAATGAACTTCTTTTTCTCTTCTTCTCTCAGGAACGGTTTCTCACCAAACTTTATCTCTTTAACAGTCTCATCAATAAAATGATGCCCTATGAGATCTCGTCGTCTCAGCATAGGGTCATCTGACACTAGCAGATACTTCTCATGACTATCTTTTGGCAATGGTTGAGCTATAGGTTTCACTTTCTTATCCACAGTCTTATACTTCGTGTTTACATTTACCAAATGCTCTCTCATGAACTCATCGATCATCTCATACTCTTGGATAGAACTGAGCATAATGATTTTTGATTTTTGATTTCTGATTTCTCTCAAATGCCTGCTTGAGCTCTTCCAAAGTAGTCGAACTCCTCTCCAACTGGATCACATCCTCAATCCTCTCATCAAGTAACATGATTCCTAAATCTTTATAGTGTCTCTCATGAACTTTTCTAAACTTATTTGAAACATTCTCTTTCTATAAGCACAACAACTTAAATGCAGATGAATAAATGGAAAAACTCTCAAAACTATGTACGAAATCATGCGAGACATCAAACCAACTCCCACTGTTGTCTCGCTCAACAGTGGATCCTAACATTAATTTCACTCAGCAGAAGCTCCATACTCTCCAACGGGCATACACTCATCATGGTCATGGGAGTTAATAGGTCTCTTTCTTATATTCTTTCTATTTCTGGAGTGATTCGGATATACTGTCATCACTTGCAAAGAATGAAGACTAGATCTAGAATAGATTCATACATAGGCAGATCCATCATCCATCACCTTAGTCTCCATTCACACCTCAGCTATAAAGGGATGCCCAAGGATGGCCTCATATGAACAATGGTCCTAGTCGAAGAAGTGGAATTCCTCAGAAATCCCTCCTAGGATCACAGGCACAAAGGCACACGCCCCAAGCAGTGCTCCTGAGCCATTATCTGTTGTCCTCATCCTCCATCCATGGTCTTTATCTATTGGCCACCTAAACTGATCATAAAGCTTCTTGGAGATCACATTTATTTCTGACCCTGAGTCAATCAAGGCCAGAGCAAAACATGACTCCTCATTGCTTCCTAGTTTTACCTTCATTTCAGGTGTCCCTCTTGCCCAAAAAGTCCTACTAAACTCACTTTCTGTCTTTCTCATCTCATCATCAGGTGTGATAGGACCTAAGGAATTCTTATGACACCTCGCAACCTCACCATCATCATCATCAGATGTATCACTCAATGTGACTGCTTCATTTGTAACTTGGATATCTTCAATCGCCTCTTCCATCTCTACATCTTCAGGTAATGGAAACCTCTTCCTCTTAATCAACTTTATAAAGTTGTCCTTGAATTCAGGCTTCGCTATGGAGAAGACTTGCTCCAAGGACATGGTCACTTGGCTCTTCAACAGAATGTCATTTAATATCTCTCTTGCATCATTCTTTTTCTCCAACTCAGAAATCAAAATCACCTTTGGGGTCTTCTTCTTCTTCTTCTTCTTCTTCTTCTTCTTCTCTCTATCTTTCTCTTGAATATTCCCTTGAATTTCATCAGTCTTTTGAATGGGCTCTTGTTCTTTCTCCTTTTCTTTAATCGGCTCCTACTTAAGAGTCTTTTCTTAGATAATTAATGAAACAACAATGGAGATAATATCATTCACTTTTTGAATCCTCAATAGATGGATACTTATAGCTCATAAAAGAAACACCTCAACTCTAGCTATTCACAGCGTTCTCTCAGCGATGCAGTAGCTCGAACATTTTGCCACATCCTCTTTCTCTCTTTGGTACAGTAGTGCGCAGTTTTCTTGTTCATTTGTTGTGATCAAAGCTTCTTTAGAATTGTTGTCAATCCACTTTATTGGAGCAGCGGCACTTTTTAGTGATGACCAAATTTTATATTTCTATAGTCACAAAGAGATTATATGTAATTTTCCGACATTTTGTTTTTGTTCATTGATTGGAATCAGTTCTAAAATTCATAAGACTTTCAATCTCAGAAACAGTTAGTCACAATTCACGCACTTCTGCAATTCCTTATTTAGAAGTCTCTCTCTGATCGTGTGTTCATTTCTCTCTTTTGAATTATGACGTCTTTCTCTCTAAAAGTAAAGTCTTGTACAACGATTTGAATGAGGAGCTAATAATCCATATTTTTTTAACATTAAAAAAATCCAAAAAATATAAGGAAATCATGCCGTGTCTAATGAAAGATACTGCAGAGCAGACTAATTACCCAGTTGTTGATATTGCCATCTCACAATGTAATCGTAATCTCTCTCCACACATCGTCTCCACCGCCTCAAAATTCTATGCCTCTCTCTCTCTGACGGATTGCACAGCCGCCATTGCTCTGCGGGCCTTCTCTCTCTCCACCATCGTTCAAAAACATCGGATCACTTGTCAAAACATAAAGCATGGTCAGGTGATTACCAAAATAATGCAAATTTAGTCAAAAAATGCATTAGTATCCTTCTTTACACCTGCAAAAATCATTTTAGGACCTGAAAACAATCAAAAACTGAAATATATATCATGTGCAAAGAAATCAAAGTGAAATTACTCAAATCGCCTTCCCGGTTTGAAAGATATGGCTCCCGAAAGGTAGTCGCCAAAAACTATTTAGACTTTGCAGAGCTGTACAGACCTGCAAAAATACTTCTTTTCCGAAATTTATTTTCATAAACTGAAAATAGACCTTGTGCTCTTCGAAACGAGCCATAGCACGTCCAATTTGGAGTTTTCTAGCCCAAGATATGGCCATTCCAAGTGGGACATGCCAAACTCGTGGACTGTTGGAGGGGTTGGAAAAAGTGTAAAAATGTGATTTTTGGGGTGCCCCAAAGCATTCTTCCATCAAGAAAATGCTAAAATTCTCTCCATAACCTCATAGAGTGGTATATGAAGATGCTTGGGCCCTTTTTCACCTTTCCAAATCCTCCCTTCGTGCATGCTAATTCGCTCCCCAAAAGAGGCCTAAATCAAGATTTTTACTTTCATGTAAAACTTAAATGGGAGCTCTTAGCAAGCTTATAATCCACTCTAAATATAGATTTCTCTTGGATTTTATACAATAATCCATGGGAAGCCTCTTAAATGCTCTTTATTCTTACTCCCAGAAGTGGAGTCTGGCAAAAGTTAACATCTAAATTTTTTTCAAAAAGTGCGGGAAGGGGGTTTTTGAGGAATTAAAATTCCTTCTTAACTTATCATTTTGATGAATCTAATGATTTGCCTAAGAATTCCACACACCATACTCTCAGTATATATACATTTTTCCATCTATCCATAGCTAGTGCACCTCTTTTTCCCTCTTCCAAAATGGGAATTTCTTAGATTCAGGTGCTGAAATTTTTTCTCGAACTGTGATGGAAGGGGGTCTTGTGGAGCTTCAAACTCCCGTCATACTGAGGTGTATTTTGGATTTCTTAATCTTATATTGAATTCAATACACTAAACTATAGGTGTGCATGATTTTTCCTACCATACCAAGAAAAATCCCGCTTCATTTCCCTTCCCCAAAATGGTTACTAGTAAAAAATAGCTCCTGAAATTTATGTGAAAATCATGAAAACAGGCTATTTTGAAGGCTCCTAAAGCTTATAATTTCTTGTAATTTGAGGGAATTTTTGACCTTAGATGAGTATACATCTCATACTCTCCATACATGTAACTTCCCTCCAAAATTATGGCCTTCAAACCCTTCCTTGCCCTTCTCTCAAAGTGAAATTTTATCTTTTAATTTCTAGAAATAGAAAAAATTTCATACCTATGTAAAAACTAGGGAGCTTGAATTCCCTCCAATACTCACAAAACCTCTTGGATGGTTCTACCAAGAAGAGCTCCTTCTCCACTTCGGGCAAGCCGATGGGCACGAATTCCTCTATGTCGCTTGGAGAGAATGCTTTCACACTATTAACAAGATAATCCTTCTTCGGTTGTACATAGCTGAGGAAGATACCATTATTCTCTTTTGAACCAAGAAGGACCTCGTGGAAGGATTTCTATGCCTCTGATTTGCTTTATAGGTACAAATTGATGGCCGCCTCCCTCTGTATTGTGGTCACATATGTTACTGCGTGATAATGTATTAGGTGTTGGCTTCTTGGATAGAGTGGCTACCTCTCATGGATGTGGTGTGGGTTCAAATCCCCTACCCTGCAGTGGTCGCGTGCCTCTGATCATAGGGTCTGATACCAATTTTGCATGTGCCACCTATGATGAGCTCTCCGTTTGCTTCTCGATCGCGCTCCATCAACACACAGAGAAGTCCTCTTAGTTCGCCTCCCAGCCTGCCGAGCCTCTTGCATGAGTCTTCATGAGACTCTCCTCTAAGTCTCTTCTCTCATTCCCGTGATAAAAAACATAATCAAGACTTTTCTCTTCTTTCTTCTACCAAATAGATATAATGTCTCTAAGGAGGCCATGTGGCATTTATGCCACCTCACCCAAGAGGATATACATCCATAATATGACATTTGAGCAGTCCCTTAGTGGAATTTTTGAGGGTGAGAACATTAGAAATGACTTTGGCAAGAAGAAGGAATCTAGAGTAGGAGGCTCAAAACTATATGCTTCTTAGAAGCACGTGTGGCAAGAGGACACTTTGGACCTGATTGAGTGATCAAAGAAATTTTGTTTACAAGTCCTTTGTGGCCAACCCTTCACATGGATGCCCATAACTATGTGAAATGGTGCGATATTGTCAGAGAACTGAGTATCCAATATGCAAGGATGAGATGCCACTGAGACTGATGATAGGAGGACATGCATTCTCTAAGTGGGGAATAGACTTTGTAGGTCCTATTAATCCCCCATCCAGGAGTTCACACATCGACTATATCATTATTGCAATCGACTATCTGACCAAATGGATAAAAGTAAAAGCAGCTAAGAACAATGATACACAAACAACAACCAAGTCTTTATTCGAATACATATTCACGAGATATGGATTACCAATATAGTTGGTAAGTGATCGAGGCACTCACTTCTTGAATGAGATAATTGAATACTTGCTATAAGAATTCATGGTCATTCACAAGAAGTCTACCCCATAACATCCACAAGCCAGTGGACAAGTTGAGAGCACGAACAAGATCCTATGCATTGTGTTGACTAAGCTTGTTAATAATAAACATTCTAATTGGGACAAACAACTTCATCATGTTGTATGGGCATATCAAACTACCTGCAAAATGGTGATTAACACCACTCCCTTATTGATAGTCTTTGTCCAAAATGTAGTACTTTCACTAGACTTTTTAGTACCCACATTGAAGGTGGTGCAAGAGCATCAATGGACTAGCCATAAGCTATCATCCAAGATCTTTGACCTAGAACAGTTAGGTGAAACTAGATTGAGAGCAGTTGCATGAGTATACACTGCAAAGAAGAGGCAGAAAGCATATTTTGATGCACATGTAAAAGAAAAGGAATTGAAAGTGGGAGACATTGAAACATTGAAACAACATGCTTGAAAGTTAGAGAAATGTGACTACAGACCAATGATCATCCATAGGATGTCAACAACTGGAGCAGTCCAACTAGCTACCTTAGGTCTTACCAAGTTATATCAGTGGATGTAGAGTAAAGCTATATCAAGAGCCTTTAATGGAAGAAATGCTAAATCGACTCAATATAGCAAAAAATAGCAAAGAAGAAGAGAAAAGAACCCGTGAAGAAGCCTAGGCAGAGTCCTCATTAGGGGGAAAAAATGAACCGTGCATGGGCCTTTTAGATTAAGGAGTGATTAGGGATGGACCAATGAGAGGAGGGTGGTGGCCACAGTCTAGGCTCTTAATCACATAGGGTAGGCATAGGCTTCCCTTGTTTTTGTGTGGTCAAAGCCCCAAAAACCATCCAAGATTGGTGGGTTTCTTCAGAGAATGGTTTTGAGAGGATCCGAAATCGTTTCTGGCCCTTGGATTGCCCAAAGATCTAAAGGCTAAGCTTCAATGGAAAAATTCAAGGTAACTATGAACTTGGACCCTTGGATTGGTGTAAGAATAGATGGTTGAGATCAAAGCAATCATGACAAAAGTGCCTTTTCTCTTGAGTCATTGGATGGCCTAGCGAATCCGACGGCTAGATTTGAAATGCATGAGAGAATGAGTGCCTAAATTCGTGACCATTGGATGCAGCCAAGATTAGATGGCTGAGATCACTTCCACACAAATCAAAGGCACCTTTTAAAGGTAGCCATCGGATTCCGGCTCAAATCTAACGGCTCCTATTCATGCGCCCAAGAACATCAGCCCCATTTGCGGCCGTCCGTCGGATCTTGCAAGATCTAATGGATCAGATTTTTGCAGAGGGTCTACACATTCTTGTCCCCACTCCCATGAATGCTCATGCCTTCTCTCTCTAATCTCCCACGAGATTGAATGCAAGCCATCAATTCGAACAAATCCGATAGCTACAGATGCTCATGTCTGACACATCAAATTCGGAATTTTTTTGTACTATTTTATTTCAGAATACCTCTAGTGGTTTCTTGTACCTCCTGAAAACCATGGATTAAGCTTTTTAATCCCTAAAAATTAGGGATCCTTACAAGGCCCATGCAGGGTTCATTTTTTCCCCTAATGTTATAGCGTATCAGACATGTAAAATTGAGATGCCAAGGCATAGATCAACCCAAGCACATTAATTACAAAGTTCCAAGATATTATATGCCTATGTGCCAAACCAAGTATGTTCCCTCTAATCGAATCGGAGATAGACATCCATTTATAACAGTAGGATTATGATAAGGCATTATCATAAAGACAATCAAGGCTTTGATTGACTTAGGAGCAGCCACTAGTGCTATAAAATATACTTGTTGTCAGGAAATGGACTTGTTGATCAATCTTATTGAAGCTTATCTTATGGGATTGGGAGGAGTTGAAACCCCTTACATGGGTGATGTGGAACTTCCCATCTCTATCCAAGATGTCCATATGAAAATCAAAGTGCTAGTCTGCCACGATGAAGACCTTACGGTCAAGATTGGATCTATGATCATGCAGCCAACTTAAACCTGAGTGGACTTCTTCAAGTTTGGGTAAATTAGTAGTGTGTCACAATTGAACTAGGAAGTTGCACAATCAATGATCTAGGCATGATACAAACTCCTACTCCTTCTAGGATTAATCATGAAGAAAAAATGTTGTTCTTATCCAAAACTATATGATGCAAAAGGATTCGACAGTTGACACATAAGAAGGAGAGAGGACAAAACTCCCTTCTTTTCCAAAGACAACAACAGTCTTAATATCTCAATCAAAGAAGCACGATAAGTGGCTTACATGGTCTATGGAATCCCAATGACAAATGACATCTCGACGAAAAGTGATCCATGGAGTGAAGCAAATCTGGGTATGCAAGGGTGAGCACCCATTTGCTCCCTTGGTAGCACAACCAATGCCAAATAAGTAGTTGATGAATTCAATGCGACCTCAAAAACATGTTAAAGAGTTCTTCCATAGCATGTACATTCCATTTTGGTACCAAAGAGATCGACGAAGATCTGGGTGCCTAGGACCTATTTACGAGCTCAATTAACCACACACAAATTCTTAAGAATTAAATAGTTCTCATTGGTCCCAAACCCTCAAAAGTTTACAGTACAAACTGTAGAACACAAACCCTCATTTAAAGTCAAACAAAGAATTACTTGGCAATGGGTACCTAAAGATTCCCATGAATGGGGGAGTCAACTCTAAAACCCTTATGTGTATTCACACAAAAAACTTGTAATCCCATCATGGAAGTATGGAAAGTCAAATCATGTAACAAACCTTCTAACCCACCATGTAACACCCTTATGAGCTCAATTAACCACATGTGAACTCTTAGGAATTAAACAATTTTCATCGGTCCCAAACCCTCTGAAACTTACACTACAAACTATAGAACACAAACCCTCGTGTAAAGTCCAACAAAAAATTACTTGAAAGTGGGTACCTAAAAAGTCTCATGACCAGGGAGAGTCATCTCAGAAACCCTTATAGGTATTCACATGAAAAACTTGTAATCCCATAAGGGAAGTATGGAAAGTCAAACCATGTAACAAAACCCCTGACCCCACCATATAACACCCTTGTATAATATTAGATGCATTCAAAGGCCATTGCATTCCCCAAGTATGCATCTAGGTTAACCACTCACCATATTAACTTTCACCCACACCAACCTCACACTAACACTCATTAACTCAATAACCTTCAAGGATGTCACATTGGATTGTAAAGGGAACAAGGTCTCATCAAGTTTCTAATACAATACTAATGTGATTCTTCTTCTTTTAGTAGATCCACAGAACATCCACTACTACCATCACCATGGCTGAAGCAATAGGCACTAGTTCCCAAACAGGCACTAGTTCCCAAGCAGGCACTAGTTCCCAAACAGGCACTAGTTCCCAAGCAGGCACTAGTTCCCAGGCAATCACTCATCACTAGATGATAGACATCGATATCTTGCTTGTTGTTGAAAGATCTAACGAGAGACCGGAGCCACTGGTACACAATATCCATTCAGGATCCACCTACTGGTACACAAGATGGTTGGACCCCTCACAGATGCATCGTATATTTGGGAAGCAAAATGTTAGTTTAACAACATATGGGAGAAGTATCCATTCTTTACATGTGAATTCAAGAAGCTAGAAAATTTGAAGGAACTTCAACCGATATGGCACAAGGTAGGCTTAGTCGAATACTTTTGTGCACGGCTACCTAAATTGGATTTCATGTGATGCTACTACTTTATCAACACTTTGTAGCCTAACAAGGACAAGAAGATAGCTCGTACCTTTGTTATTACATCCTTCACATGTCGACATGAATTGAAGAAGTTCAAGCTCACCTTAAACCTAATGGGGGAAGCCCTTGATATGCAAAGCATGCACATTCCTATAGAGGAGATGTTAGTACTAGACAACATGAAGAACAAAAATCTTACTTAGCTAAAGGATATGGTAACCATTGTTGGAATATGCAAGTCCACATCATCTCTTCAAAGTATTATTATTGGTTGAACTCTTTATTAAGGCTCATTATATTCTTAGAGTGATTTATTATGTTTTCCACATCAGCCATAGTCGTGAATAAAGCATATTTGAAGTCAATGCCAAGTTGGAAAAGTGTTCCTATGATTTAGGAAAAATTTCAGGACAGCAGCACACCTTTTCTTAAGGCTGTTTTGCACGGATCATATCTCGCTGATCGTGCATCCTTTTTGGTTGATTCAAAAGCTAAAATGTTCTCCATAGAATCAAGTATCAGTTCACCAAAAATCTCCCGCAAATTCATCTCCAAACTCAAGTTATGCTGGTCGCAAGTTGGTAGGTAGAGAATTGGTAGATTGCTAAAAACGGCTAGTAGGCCAACTTTGGAAGCTTATATCTTGAGCTACGTGCATCATCTCAAAATGGTTTCTTCAGCAAAGTTGTTCCCCATATCATGGAGAATCTCCATCTAAAACAGTTTCACCAAACTCCCACGCATTAGAGAGTTATGCTTATTTAAACAAAGGCTTTTGAGCATTTTTGACAGACAGACAGAGGGCTAGAGTTGAGAGACAGTTGACTCATTTCTTGTGGTTGTGGAGTGCATCCTAGGGACTGAAGTGGAGTGGTGTATACCACACACTCTTGACCATTATACATTGGGTTCATTTGTATCATTGAGCTCATTTGATAGTGTTATTAGCTTTGTTCTTTTCAAGTAGTTTTGAGCTTGAGTTAGCTTCTACTACTGATCTTTGTATTCTTGTTGATTTAAGGATTGCTCACTTATTTGTCTCTCATATCTCACCTCATATATTCTTTGAGAGCGTGTTTAAGCTCAGCTCCTCATTTTTCTCAACCATGACCCCAAACATAGCAGTCCATCTCAGAATATGCATGCAACACTTCATTTTCTAAGACAAGATCGATTCACTCAACCACATAAGCTAGTGTGGTTCAATTTATATATGGTAGAGACCCATAACATGACCATCAATATATTGATTTGGATCATGGAACAAATCCATGTCGGCAACCAGAGATGGCCCTATAAGACAATCTTGAAAGGTTGTTGCACTCTTACCCATATCATTTACCAATGTTTGGCTTATGATATTCCTATTCAAAGATCTTCATCTTGGAATAGAATTCAATAGTTCAAAAGTAAGAAATCATCAACATCCCCATCAAAGAGAATGAGAGGATCAATTCCTTGTGCACAACCAATAGGTGCTACTTTGATACCCAATATCTCCCTAGCATCAGAATGTGTAGTACGCCCATTCTCACTTAGGTTATCGAGGAGAAGCACAGATAGTCATTAGTTGATCGTCCCACTGATACCATCATATTGAGAGTTTCTTGGAGTGATTGATCTTGAGGAATTGGGCAATGTATACTATGAACAAATTCTCAAGGAAATAGACCTCGAAAGAACAACAATATGAACAACGAGAAGAAGAGCAACATGAATAACAATAGCAGGAACAAGAACAAGATGATGAAGAAGACAAAAAGGAACATGAAGACGAAGGAGATGAAGGTGCACGTGCTTACACTACATAGCTTCAAAGATTATATGACACAATAACAAGTGTACATTGAAAGAGTCCGATTCTCGTTCCACACTAGCAGGATCACTATGACACTTTACAAGAAGCACACAAGGAGCTGGGCTAACAAACCACATAGGACCAACCCTAGCTCTTTGGATATGTAAAGTAGACCTTTTAGGCTTGTGGTTAGTGAAATAAAACCCAAAAGGTACTTTGGAACGTCAACAAGAACAAGTTGATGCAAAACAAATAAATTGCATCTTGACTAGCTCACAAAAACCTTCTAAAATGGATGGAAGGTATGACTTCAAACATTGAGAGCAGCCAACATAGTATAATTGGAAAAAATCCTCTTAAGGGCATGTTGTACATAGAGTTGGCTTGCTAAAATGCATAAAATCCCTAATTTATATCAATCAATGAATGAGCAATCACTTTAACACTTATTGGATGTCATCTCAGTACTTCAGGGATGTGTAGACAATGACCCCGAGATTGTAAAACTCACATTTCTCTGAAATTACTAAATCAAATAACTTGAAAATTTGTATACATAAACTAGACAATTATATATTTCCAATTATTTCTTAAACACTTGATTTAAATCTCTGTAGAGAGATAAGAAATCTCTACAAGTTGATTGAGTATGAGGAAAGAAGGAGCGGAGAATTGAAGTGGCACCAAACAATGATCAAAGAGTATATAAATTGCTTCAAATTAGCACTCTACTTAATGTACAAATGTTTTGGAGTCTTTGTAGACTCTTGAGGATATGAACATGCCTTTTCTTGATGATTTTAATTAGGTGGGTTTGGTAATTTAGATTGATTGGAATCGTTCCTACAATCTAGGAGAAGAGAAATTTGAAGTCATATCTACTTCTTGAATGATCGATTGAGAATCAATCTCAACCACTTCTAACTCATGGCTTTTAAGCCTTTTACTCTTTCCTTTTACAAAGGTAAATACCTTGAAGCCTAGAAGAAATGATCATATGTGATCAACCAATTGATACAAAGAAATAATGTGCACATAAGTGCTATTCTTCAAGGTACATATATGGCACCATCCAAATGATGGATTTGATGAAGAGCATGTCCACCTCAAGCATAATGAAGGCTTGATGTTCTAACAGCTCCCCCTCAAGCTAAAGTATGTTGAGTCTTCATTTTTCTTCATTTTTTGATAGATTGAATACCTACCATAGCTTTGAATCTACAAAGTTTTATCCATCAAATGCCTTTGTCATCATGTTTGCTATTTCCTTCTCGGTAGGAACAAATGAAATGTCAATTTCCTTTGCCATAAGCTTCTCTCTTACAAAGTGGTAATGGAATTCCATGTGCTTCATCCTTGCATGAAGAATTGGATTTGTAGCTAGATGCATGGAACTTACATTATCTCCAAGTAAGTGGGGTTTGAACTTACAAGTCCCAAATCTAAGCACAACTCCGTGAGCCATATTACTTCTTGAGTTGCAATAGTTACCTCTATATTCTCCTTTAGATGAAGATAAAGTAATTGTTGGTTGCTTCTTGGAAATCCATGATACCAATTTTGAACCTGCAAATGCTAAGTATCCAGAGTACTTCTTCTATCATCCTTTGCTCCTACCCAATCTACATCTGAATAGATTTTGATATCCAAATTCGAAGAGTAAGGATAGTAGATACCTTCATTAAGTCTCTTTGAGGTACTTGAGTACTCTCTTTGCAGCATCTGTGTGTGGCCTTCTAAGTGAGTGCATGAATTGATTAAGCACTCCCACACTATATGATATATTTGGTCTTGTGTGACTAGCATATATCAAGCCACCAACTAAGCTTTGATACTACCAACTAAGCTTTGATACTCTTTAGGATAATCAATGTGCTCATCTTCATAAACACTTAGTTTATGATTCAATTCCAAAGGTGTACCTACAAGCTTTGTGTTCTCCATTCTGAACTTGAGAAGTAGGTCTTGAATATATCTTCTCTAAGTTAGATACATCCCTTCATCTAGATAAATCACTTGCATACCTAGGAAATATGTGAGCTCACCTAAGTCACTGATTTTAAACTCCTCTTGCATGTGTTTCTTGATCCTTTGAGTGCCATTCAGATCATCACCTATCACAATAATATCATCTACATACACACATAGATAGATAACCTAATTGTGATCCCTTTTTATGAATAAAGAAGGATATGAGTTGCTAGGTTTGAACCCTTGATCTTGAAGGTATGTAACCAACTTGTAATTCCAAGCTCCAAGAGCTTGTTTCAATCCATACAATGCTTTCTTAAGTATGCAAACATAAGATTTATGATTCGGGTTTTCAAAACCTGGTGGCTGTGACATGTATACCTCTTCAATTATCCAACCATTTGGGAATGCATTTTTCACATCAAGTTGGAGGAGTCTCCAATTTCTTGGAGCAACTACAGTTATCAATGTTTTGATTGTAGTCATCTTTGCAACTGGTGAGAATGTTTCCTCATAGTCTATACCATGAGTTTGTGAGCATCATTTGGCAAATAATCTTGCCATGTACTTGAAAATTGATCCATCTGAGTTTCTTTTAACTTTATATACCCATCTGCAACCAATAACTTTTTGATTGGGTGACATTGGAACCAAATCCCAAGTATCCATCTCCTTCAATGCATCTATTTCTTCTTTCATGGCCTTTGCCTCTTCATAGGTTGAGGGTTCCTCTAAAATTGAGTCCTTTGCCAAGTAGATTGAATGCTTTGTAAAAAATGTGGAATCATATCCATATCTTTATGGTTGTCTTTTCTCCGTTATTGACCATCTAGGTGCTTCCTTGGAGCATTCTCCACACTCTTACATCTTTGCTTTGCCTCTTGACTTCCATAGCTTGTATTCCTTTTCCTTTTCATCTTTTTCATCATGCACGGACCAAACATATTGAGGGGCATTATCACTATGTGAGAGAGCGCCTTCATGCAGGAGATATTGATTTGGTATATGTGCCTACACAAGATAATGGGGCAGACATATTCACCAAAGCTCTTCCACGGGAAAAGTTTGAAGCTTTTCGCAAAGCTTTAGGCTTATTACCTTGTGGGGGCTGATCTGTCACTCCCTGTATGTGTTCACATCATTCGCTCCAGGGGGGTTTGTTACACTTATGTGTTCCTCGAGTAGCTTTGATGTGAACCTTTTCCCTATACATGGGCACTTTTTACTCTAGTGTTGGCTAGAGGTTTTTTCCCCATGTTACAACATACTTGATACTCTCATATGTGGTGGTACTTTGTACTTAGGGATATTATTCAGCTCCTACTTCAGTTCAGTTCATCGATCAATAGAGAGAGCTATTCCAGCCATCGTCTTCTCCGTGTGTCTTGCTGCGTTTGTGCTCTTTGTGTGTGCTTCTCGTGTGTCTCTCGCACTTCTACACACACCCAACAGGTCTATCATGGATGATAGACATGAGAGAGTGGGGGGTGTTAGTGGACAAAGTGGATCAACACACCAAGGAAACATGAGGCAAGGAAGCCAAAGAGAGCAAAGTGAAAGAGAAGGTCAAGGAGTCACTACACTTCATTATAAATCCTGTTTTTTGGTAGAGTAGACTCCATTTTTTTCAAATTGAGGAGTCCTAAAGCTTGAGGAGTAGTAGAACCAGTTACGTATCAAATTTCATAATTTTCTAAGCCCTTTTGAGCCTTCAAATGAGTTAAAGAAACTAATTTTTAATGAGGTTTAACGCTTGGTATGAACCAAAAGCTAGTAAGAAAGCTATAAAAAGAGACGATTGCACATGCATGAAAAGATTTTTGCACTGAGCACATTCACAACGAACCTCTTCATCAAGCTGGTTGATCAGGTATATTTATTTTTATTATGTTGCATAATAGTAGGAAAAGTTTCTTTCTAGTTGCAAAGAAGTAAGAAAATTTTCTTTATTGCACAATAGTAGGAAAGTTTTCTTTATTTCTATTTCTAAAGCAGTAGGAAATTTTTCTTTATTGCATAGTAGTAGAAAAGTTTCTTTATTGCAAAATAGTAGGAAAGCTTGCTTTATTTCTTTGTTTGCAAAGCAATAGGAAATTCGTTAGTTTTTTCTATTGCAAAATAGTAGGAAAGGTTTTCTTTATTTTTATTTCTAAAGTAGTAGGAAAGGATTCTTTATTTCTATTTACAACATTGTAGAAAAAGTTTCTTTATTGCCAAAGCATAGGGAAATTTTCTTTTTGTTTGCAAAATAGTAGGAAAATTTTCTTTATTTTTGTTGGCAAAGGAGTTGGAATATTTTCTGTATTTCTGTTTCGTTTTACCACGGAGTCGTATTAGGATCAAGATATAGACGGATTATTACGAGAATTATATACGTATATTTCATATTTATCTATAAAGTTAGACTTATCTACTATGGCTGACCACTTTGAAGAGCAGCGAATTTGGAAGATCATAGATGCAATTAAAACAGATAGGGGGGAATTTACTGGAATAAATGTAACAGCTTATCTTAAATATTATGAACAATTGACAGAACAATATGGATTACCGGAAGACAATAAAAAAGATACATTTATATGAATTTCTCATGGGTTCACTAGAGAGAGAATCCAATTGCGAGTAGTCCAACCAAACATGACTTGGGTGGATTTCAAGACTCGGCTTCTTACTGAATTTTCGCATGAAGATTACAGTAAGAATAATAGAGCCACATTCATGCGATGGGTAGGAACAACAAAGTTAGACCAACACATAACTCAGGGATTAACTGAGTTTGATATCAAATTTAACCAAATGCCTCAAGCAGACAGAATAGCTCTTGAACCAGATAAATTAAGAAATTTTCTAAACATGCTAGATCCATCTCTTAGACGAGAGCTAGAACCAATGCTTGAGGATGGAGCGACTACGAATGGGCTTACTGGAAATTGGGATAACGTAAGAGCAGTTGTCCATAGGTTAGCCCAAAGGCAGGAGCGAAATCATATGCAAACTCCAAGAATATACGAAAGAGATGCGCCAGGAAAGATAGATAATGACCCCACTTCTCATAACCCTAAAAAGGATGACTCTGAACTTACAATGTTAAAAACATCAGTAGAATCACTTGTCAAACATGTGGAGACTTTGGCGACTGAAATAGCTACTATAAAGAGTATGCAAGAGCTTAAATTGAGAGATGAGGAGAAACCAAAAGAATTAGAACAAAATCCTAGGAATCAGATGCCAGCTAGAAGACCATTTAACCAAGCACGTAGATGTCTCTGGTGTGATGATCTGGAGCATCCACACTGGACATGCAACTTATTCAAAGAGGCCAAGGATAGGAATTGGGTCACAGAAGTAGATCGAAAGATCTGTGACTTTGTAACGACATAGCCTTTGGCATCAAACTATGGCAAAGGGGGAATGAAAACCTTCTTTGAAGCCTCTACAAGCCAAAATACATATGCTTGTAGGTTGGATAGTGAAGACTCTAATTGTGATTTCTGGGAGCAGGTTTATGATACTGCCAGTAGAGGCAAGTTATCAGTTGCGAACTTATATGCTACGAGCTCGGATATTAGATCAAAAACATGTTGGAATGAGACAATCGATATGTTCTCAGTTTATGCCCATGAAATTAATGTAGACGAGAAAAGAAAACGGGATGAAGAGGGACAGTCTAAACGAACAACTAGGGCTAGAAAAGAGGGTGAAACTACTGATACAATTAAAGAACCGACTATGATGGAGCCTAGTCAGGAACCAAAACAACAGGAACAAGAAAAGAAGTCTCAAAATAAGGGTAAAGGAAAGAAAGTAGGAGAAAATTTAGAAAAGAAAACTACAAGTGAAGATAAAAATGAAGATAAACCTAATGAATCGCAACCCATACGAGAAGAAGGAAGTAAGGAAGAAAAACTGAAAAAGAAACCTCCGACCTTTCGATTGATCTCGCAAATTGAGAAACAAATAGACATTCGGAAGGTTATGGATGAAAAAATTATGAAGGCAGAGGTAACCATGACATTAGAGGAATGGTTAGCATTTTCAAGAACAGATGTGAAGGAACATTTCATGAGTATCATTAAAAGACGAAGAGAACCTATAGAGTATAGAACAGAAGATATTGAAATGGAGGAAAGAAAAGATCAGGATGAACCGAAAGTGAGTGTTGTACAAATAAATGAATCTGAGTATAGAGAATCTGCTGATCGTAGAAATTATTTGGGTCCTGTTATTGGACATTTGGAAAAAGGAAATGATGACCCAAATAGCCATTATACTCAAAAACATTGGGCTAGGGGGACCACTGAAACTATGGTTAAAATAGGTAATAATAATAAACCACAAGTAGCATTAATCGATTCAGGATCTGAAATCAATGTAGTCTCAAGGGAGATTTATAACGAAGGAAAATGGCCTATTGATCGTGACCATGGGTGGAAAATGAAGGCAGCCAACAATGCTTCTGGCTATTTACTAGGAGCTTGTGCAAATGTTCCTATTACTATTGGATATGTTAAAGAGGAACATAATTTCTTCGTTCATGATGACTGCTCGTACCCAATTATTTTGGGGCAGCCATTCATTTGTGAACAAAGAATGGAGATAAAAGTTATGGACGATGGAAGTGCTTTCGCAAGAATTCGTTCTCGTGATGGCCTTAAATCTGTCCAATTCATGACGCTTTGTATAAACCATCCTCGTAATTGTAGGTCTTTAAGAAAAACTCCTTTAAGACACATTGAACAGGATTTCGAGTAAATACCACTGTTGAGCGAGATGACAGTGGACTTTGGTTCGAAATCTCGCAAAATCTTGTACAGAACTTAGATAAAATGACTGTTTATTTTCCATCTGCTACGTTAAATATTTTTCATTTTAAACAAATTCCAAGAAAACTTATAAAAAAATATGAAAAACATTTGAAAAACAAAGGAGATTTGTTAATGGATGAAAGTATTGAATATATTATTGAAACTACACATTGCTTCTCAACATTAGAAGAATTAGAACTTTGTTATCAAAATCAGTCTAATTCTCATATTCTCATCTCTTCACTTGATATGTATGCATTAATTCAGGAATATGCCTCTAAAATTGATCATGAGTATGATGCCTTAGTAGAGACCAAATACAAAACTGTTAGTAAGAAGGTTAAACCCGTAGCACAACCACTACCAAAATTTAGTAATGATATTATAAAGAATGTAAGTCATGAGCCAATCCTCAGAAATCCGACAAATATTGGCCATGTATTTACTAAAGAATCCTTAAAACAAATTAATTTAGATGCTAGTGGTTTCCTTCTTCCAGCAAAAAAAGAGTATTTTTTGAAGACTATTGAGCAACATGGAAGAGCATTTTCTCTAGAGCCTTCAGAGATAGGATGTGCAGATCCTAAGATAGTTTCACCGATGATTATTTTCACTATTCCCCATATTCCTTGGAATTTGCGCCCTATTCCTGTACCTAAAGCTCATCTTCCAGAGTTGATTAGATTACTGAAAGAAAAAATTCATATGCATATTTTAGAATCCTCTTCAGCTCCCTATTCAAACCGTTGGTTTACTATGCCCAAGAAGAGTGGAAAACTTCGGTTTATCCAAGATCTTCAACCAGTTAATAAAGTGACCATTAGAAATGTGGGTACAGGTCCAATTGTGGATGAATTTGCGGAAGCATTTTCAGGCAATTCTATATATTCAATGGGTGATCTCTACTCTGGGTATGATCAATTTCAATTGGCATTAGAGAGTAGAGACATTAC
Source organism: Ceratopteris richardii (assembly GCA_020310875.1). Classification (NCBI taxonomy): domain Eukaryota; kingdom Viridiplantae; phylum Streptophyta; class Polypodiopsida; order Polypodiales; family Pteridaceae; genus Ceratopteris; species Ceratopteris richardii. The sequence continues at coordinate 80,020,074 of CM035415.1, forward strand.
TACCATGAAAACACCTTTGGGATTAGTTAGGATGTGTACATTACCTCAAGGTGCGACCAATTCAGTAGCACACATGATGAGTGCAATAAATTTGGTTTTGCACGATTTTATTCCTCACATTACTATGCCCTTTATAGATGACATTCCCATTAAGGGTTGCTTGGAAGAAGAGAAAGATAGCACTCTGGATGAAGATGGTTGTCGTAAATTTGTAAAGGCTCATATCCTTGATTGCCAAAAGATCTTTCAGCGATTTAATCAAGTTGGCTTAACATTATCAATAGAAAAATCTACTTTTGGTGTTAATGAGGTCCTAATTGTAGGTCATCTTTGTGGCTATTATGGACGAAAGCCATACCCTCATAAAATTGATGCCATTAGTAAGATTTCGGAGATATGTCAAAATGTGAGTGAAGTTCGACAATTCTTAGGAGCCTGTATCTTCTATGTTATATGGATACCACATTTTGCACATATAGCTGACTGTCTTTATGATTTATTAAGGAAGAAAAGAAAATTTTTATGGACAGAAAAACATACTCAAGCAATGCGTAGATTAAAGAAGTTGCTACAAGAAGCTCCAATCCTTAAACGAGTAGATTATGCGAATAATAAGCCTATTATTTTGACTGTTGATACTAGTCCTATTGGAATTGGCTGGGTCATAAGTCAAGATGATGAAGAGGGTAGAAGATATGCTATTAGATTTGGAGCTAAGATTTTACATAATACTCAAAGAAATTATCCTCAAATTAAAAGAGAACTTTGGGGTTTAGTCACAGCTCTAAAGTCCGATAAAGAATATTTCATAGGAGCAAATGTGATTGTGGAGACAGATTGTTTACCGCTAATTGGAATGATCACAAATTGTTCTTCACCGGATATTGCAATGCTTCGCTGGATTTCTTATATCAAATTTATAAATCTAGTTTTAATCCATATTTTAGGAAAATCTAACTCTGTTGCTGATATGCTCTCAAGAGCTAGGTATGATGAGAATGATGAAGCCAAAGTAGATACTAATACGATAAATTATGATTCCCAAGTTTATGTATATGAAAAATTTAATTCAGAGGAATACGAAGGAGAGTGGCTAGAGATTGGAAAGTATCTTAGTACTTTAGTTAGATCACCTTCATGGTCTTCAAATAGATTTAGAAATATTAGAAAAAGAGCATTTAACTTTTTCTTAAAAAATGGATTACTTTGGAGACATGCAAGGGGGAAGATCAAAATGCCTCAAAGAGTACTAGGTACTAAGAATCTTCAGATGCAAGTCTTGAAGAGCATGCATGATACTTTATGGGCCGGGCATAAAGGTTTTGTTGCCACTTATGAAAAAATTAGAGAGTGTTACTGGTGGCCAGGTATTTATGTTAATGTAAAGAATTATGTGGATTCTTGCGATGTATGTCAAGTTTATTCATCGGTTAAGCATAGGGATCCACTACATCCTACGTATCCACCATGCATACACTATAAGTGGGTAGTAGACTTAGTAACCATGCCCAAAGGTATCGATAGAATGAGATACATAGTTCTTGCTCGAGAAGATCTTACTAATCATGTGGAAGGTCGAGCTCTAAGCCTCAAAAACTACTTTCAATGTATACAAATTTCTTCTAGAAGATGTGATTTCAAGATTTGGGTATATTGAAAAGATAGTAGCTGATAGGGGCGAATTAGACGCACAAGAGGCTAAGGAATTCTTTGCTAGGCATGGAATTCGTTTAGCTCTTACGACTACATATAACCCTGAGGCTAACGGAAAGATTGAAAGAGGGCATTCCCCTATCATAAAAGCGATTTCTAAAGCTTGCAAAGGAGAACTGAAGAATTGGCCAAAATTTTTGCCATTCGCTTTGTGGGCTGATAGAATGACCTATACGAGAACGACAGGGTTTATGCCGGCAGAGCTAATGTACTGCCAAAAGCCAATTTTTCCAGTAAATACCCAAATTCTTACTTGGACTATGCTTCCTTGGAAAGATAATTTATCTACTGAAGACTTATTAGCTTTAAGGATTCAGCACCTTGAGCAAGGGAATGAAAGACTAGATGAAGCTATAGCTAAATTAAAAACTTCTCGACTTAAAAATAAAAAGTATTTTGATAAATCACATAGGTTAAGACCAAAGCCAATTCAAATTAATGATTGGGTATTGATATATGATAGCACATTCGATATACAGTATGATGCTCGTAGAAAATTAAAAAAGCGTTGGTTTGGACCTTATGTGGTGGTCAAAATCTATGAAAATGGAACGTATGCCTTAAGAGAGTTAGATGGAACTCCGCTTAAAAATTTAATTGCAGGTAAAAGAGTTAAAATATTTAAACAAAGAAATGAAGAATTTTATGATTTAATATATGATGAAGGAAATGAAGAATGATTTTTTTTAATAAAAATAATGTTTAAATTTTCTTTTAAATATGTTTTATATTTCTTTTACATGTATGAAAATAAAAAATTATTTATGAAAATTAATTTTTCTTGAAAGTCTATACATTGTTGCTTGATAGCAGGAGTTGCAAATGTTTTTTTTTGAACCAATTAATTAAAGATTGATTTATGATAAAGATGAAGCGCAGGAGATTGAAGATAGTACATGCAGTTTAAAAATTCCAGCAATAAAAGCGATATTTGGATGAAAGGCGATGCTAAAGATGGAATCAATATAAATCAGGTGAAACAGTTCTAACCCTGATTAATGTTTTAAGTTTTGTTTTTCCCTGCATTATCATAATTAGATATGTACATTCTTCAGATAGGTTAAGAAACTTCTTAAAATTATGAAAAGTAGAATTTACACTAAAATAAGGATGTGCTTGAAGAGAAGATAGGGATTAGAGACCTATGGCTGCCATATGAATAGTTGAAGGAACCCTTAACTTGCAACTCCTAGTAGGAGTAAAACTTGTTTTATATAGGTAAGCTTCTTTAAATCTGACCCATTTAGCTAAAGAGATCCTAGTTCCTGCTTTAGCTTACCTCTAGATCCTTTGCTCTGATTAGGGGTTAAGCCTTTCCCCTTCATAAAAAAAAGTTGCGAAAAAAAATTGAAAGCAGTACATTAATGGTTGCTGCATATGAAAAGAGGAAAAAAAATGACACAAAGAAAAATTATGATGAAAAAAGTTATGAAAAAAAAAATCAAATAAATCAGTTGTGGTCTTGAAATCACTTCTGAATTGAAAAGCGGGCTATATAAGGCGGATGTATGCTAGAGGGGAGTTAGTTTTTTGTATCTTAATGGCAAGTGGCTAGGAGATGAGGATAGAAGGCCTATAGAGTTAATAGAAGAGTTAGTACGAACACTATTTGAATGACTTCTATAGTTTCCTTCTAAAACCTGTTTCCAATTCATGCATTGAACGAAAAGGTTGAAATTCAAGTTTACATAATTTTATAAGTTTTCTTTGCTATCAGAAGATGTACTAATGATAGAAGCATTTTTTTATAGACTATTTGCATTTAAGTCATGAATAATTTTCAAAAGAATTTGATATTGCCTTCTATAATCTGCAGGTTTGGCCCATCGAGGACGATGTGCAGGTTTGGTAGGGGTGAATGTCGGAAAGTTTTCAACCTTCCCGTTGACGACCAGGAAAATTAAAAAAATGTTTATTGGACAAATCTAATCTCATTATTACAAAGTTTTTGCTTGGAACTAATCTTTTGTAAAGTGTTTGCAGGTTCAAATGGATGAAGAAAACAAAAGTTCATATTATGGTTTACCCTAAACTGCTCGTATAATGTGTGTTTAGGCCATAGAAACATTGAATTATGGGTTTAAGACCCTAGGTTTATATTTAATCTTGTGCATTTAAGTTAAGAGCCTTAATTCCTAGTTGATGTTAGGGTTTAACTAGGTTTTCAATTAATTTCCAAAGGGTTTCAACGGGATTCTGATGGGTTTTTAGTAAGTTTTCTAGGGTTTTAGTATGTCTCAAGGGCTAGAATAGTTGTTATTCAAATACATTAATATATAAATTATATATTTATGTATTAAAAATTAAACTATGCTATTAATAATTACTTTAATCATATATGTGCATTTAAATACTAAGGTTCTAATTAATTAAAAGCTTAACCTAAGCTTAATTTAATGGATTTATTTAATTGAGAAATTTAGGGTAAATAGAATTAAAATGATTAATTAAAAGGATAAATATCTAGTGGTCTATGTGGATGCTAGAAAAAAGAATGGTATGTGAGTAATGTGGAATTAAAGTGAATTAAGGAGTGGTCTGAAAGGATGATGCATTTAAAGTGATTAAAGTTGGTTGACAAAAAGGAATGGAGAGAATTAGTGTAGATGAAAAGAGAAGTGAAAGTAAGTTGTGTGAATAAAGCTAATTTAAAGTGTGGTGAATGTTAATGGGAAAAAGTGTGGATGAGGAAATAAAGTAAAATCAAAGGAATGGTTTACAAATGAGTTGTGTATGTATTTAAATGTGTGTTGTGCTCAAGATTTCCTAATGTTTCTTTGCAGACATTCAAAGCAAAAGAATCGAAGAGCATCGTGGCAAAAGTGGAGATTTCAACAAATCAATTAACCGATAATCTGTTTTAAATCTATAGATATTATCCTTGATTAAGCTTTTGTATAGGATTCACTTATTGTTAGCAATCTTTTAGAGAAATTATATCATTGCTTTATAGCATTGTAATCATCCATTATTGTCATTAGCATTAATTCAATTCTAATTTGCATTATCATTCTTGTCAATGTTATCTGAAATCGTTAATTTCAATTTCTCATGATTATTGTTTGAATAGATTTATAGCCTTATTTTCAATCGTATCTAGTGATCAACAAGATAACATAGACCTTATTTCCACCACCATTAACTAGGCATACACAACCTAATCATTTAGAAATCCAAGATGAGGAAATTATTAAAGATAAAATAACTGAAGAAAGTCTGATATTACCTATACCTCAAGAAGCTATTGATAGATATAGAGCAGCCCAGCCTTACGGTTCTTAGACGTTTAAAGTGTTATAATTATCTACTCGAAATTTCATAGATTTTTCACTAATATAGTATTTCTGATACCTTAGACGAAAGAAAAATATACCTAAAACACCTACAATTGTCTCATACACCCTGCGTGTGCCGAGGGATTTAGTGGCTGACTGATCCACCAGCCTTATGTCCACAACTTTCCGACAGCATGTAGGTTCATGGCTTCGATAAACATATCGTCCACACCTTCCTCAGCCAATAGTTGGCTCATGAGCACCTTGCCTGATTCAAGTGACATTTTGTGTTGTTCCTGAACTCGCTTCATGGTTTGGTACAATCTTTTTATTTGTGCCGAATATGCTGGGGCACTTGCTAGCTCTGAGAGTTCATCATGTTCTTGATATTGTTCTTCGTCGGCTTCTTCTTCTTCTCCTCCTGCCTCTTGTTCATCTCCTTTGACTTCTACGACGACTGGTTGTGTCGGGACTGGTGTTGTTGTGGTGGGTTGTGGTTCCTGGGTTTGGTCTGCTTCTGTTTCAAGATTAGATTCGTAGATCAGTCTGGCAACTTCTTCATCCGTGAGGTCATTGAGAGTAAATCCCTGTGGAAATTCCAAATCTGATGGAATGGGGGGAAACACCAAGTTGGGTCCTTCTGTACTTGGTCTGGGAAGACGAATGGTGAATGGCCGAACACGCCTAGTTTGCGGAGGAGTCACCTCAGGTGTGGTAGTGGCTCCCCTTGGTTGAGCACATGGTAATTGGACGCCCCCTCTCATCTTCTTCGATGGAGGACCCGCTGTTGATAGTCGCCTTTGGAATTCTTACGCCCTGGACCACACTAGTGCTCTTTGAATGGGCACGTCATATGCTAGGCACCTGTAAATTATTCTTGTTAGGGCACAACAGCCATGAAGTACATTTTTCTGCTTCTTATTCCAGCGCTGATGGGCTAGGTGTATCTGACCGATGACCCAGTGCGGTATGTTGAGGGTGAGGTTCTCTGTTTCTCCCAAGTATAAGCTGAACCATATTTTCTTAGGGGGCATAGTGAATCGTTCTTGTGCGGGAAAAGCAAAATGCTGCATAACAGTTCGTAAGTGGAGAGCAATGGTAGGCATCATTGCCACCATGTCCTTCAATTTATTGAGCTCCTTATGCTTCATCCTACCCGGAACCATTGTTTCTTTCTCGGTGGGAATGTGCATACCTTGCATGTTCAATGCCTCCCGTACCAGGTTGAGGGTTAGTTTGAATCTCTTGAGTTCGTGTCCTGGCAACAATGATGGTAGTACAAAAGTACTATCGCCTCCCTTGACCCTGCTAGGAGTTATGGTACTTATGAAATAGGAGCAGCGTAGAAAATCAGGTTTAGGCAAGTGTGCTCTGAAATATCTATCCAGGCCTGCCTTGGTCCAAACTGATCGCATTACCTCTGCATTCTGATAGTTCTCGAATTCTCGAGCGAAAAAGTGGTAGCGTCCCCATTTGCCATTAAATTCAATTTCTGCTTCCCAGAAGTAGGTGCCGTCACCCAATGGCCCTGCTACATCATTGAACCAATGAGCATGTTTCCCCACTTGAGAAGTGTGCCCCTGAGGAGGGTCCTGGATAGGAAGGACATGCACCGCTTGAAGTTCTTGAGGCCTTTCAGTGAGTGGCAGTTCCAGAAGAATAGTTTCAATGTCCACAATCTGTGCGCTAGACCCTGCCTAGGAACTGGTGCCTCCAGCTTCTGCCATCGGTATTGCTTGCTAGCTGGTTCTGTTGAGAATATAGAAACATGTGTTAACATTGTAAAGGACAAGTTAGAACCGTTTTTGTCCTCATTACAACATTATCATGAGGTCCGGGAGAGATTAGTAGGTTAATAAGTGCTCGGTGCTTGTGTGTGTAGTTAGGAATTGGTTGGACCTAAGAACTAAGTGGAATGATGTAGTGTGAGAGTGACGTTAGTAGGTGGGTCCGGGGGTTTATTACAAGTTTTAGGTTGCCAAAGGCAGTGGATGGGCTTCAATCTTGATTTTGTGGAGACTCTGAAGAGTTTGATAGGGGTATCTGCTTGAAGATGAGGCTTTTTAGGGACCCATTTACCAATGATTCTACTAGTGCTCATGGAAGAATATGTGTCCGTGCGTGAGGTGTAAGACTGGGCCTCAGATGTTCGAGTGAGTGAAACATGTTGTACCGGTTGCGGCCGTGGTGTAGCTATTTGAGCCCGCAAGCAAGCCTTAGGCACCCAGATTTGTCGTGATTGTGGGTTGGCCTTCATTGACTTCTTGGGTACCCAAATAGACTTCACTTTTGCAGAAGAATTAATGAAGGAATTCTTATTAGTGTCGTGTTGTTGATTACTAATAAGAGGTTTTGGGTGTGGGGTTGGCCTGGTCTGAACAAGGAATTCGCCTTTTCGCCGCCATACTTGTTTCCATGGATGAAACAATCTGCTTTGCTCCTTTTTTTGGCATCCAGTATTGGTAGTGTTCTGCTTCTTCTGTATTTGATCTGCCGTTGGTTGTTGCAACCTTCTGGTCTTTGGAAAAGAAGGGAGTTCCGTCCTCTCCCTGGCTCCGTTGTTGAGACAAGCCTCTTTCTGCATCATACAGTGTTGGACAAAAATAGCATTGTCAACTTCAGGTGCACCCCTGGAAGGACCAGGAGTTTGTGCTTTACCTAGTTCCTTGAGTGCCTCCTTTTCCAATTCAACTGTAATTCGGCTATGGTCTACCCATACCTGAAGAAGTCCACTTCTTAGGTTGAGGTTGACTGCATGATCATAGATCCAGTCCTGACCCAAGACAAGAGGCTCAGTGAGGTCCTCATCTTGACACACTAGTACTTTGACTGTCATCACTTCGTCTTGAATGGAGATGGGAAGATCCCTCGCCCAGGCAAGGGGTTTCCACACCTCCCAATCCTATGAGATATGCTTCTATAGGATTGACAGTTAATTTCAACTCTTGACAGTAAGACAATTGAACAGCACTAGTGGCTGCACCTGAGTCAATCAAGGCTCTTACAGTCCTTGCGCTTTTTCCTTGTCCTATATCTAAGGTTATAAAAGGACGTTGATCAATTATCCTATGAGAGCTGATACCTGAAACTTTACACATAGCCACATGATATCCTTGGTCTGCATATGCATCTGTCCGGGGTTGCTCTCTACCCTGTCTTCTCAACTTCATTCTCCGGATGCGTTCTAAAGCTTCTGCTTGGGCCTCTTCTCGAATTCGCTTTTCTTCTTCTTTGCGTTTCTTAGCAGTATTGAGTCGGCTTAGCATTTCCTCTGTGAGAGGTTCCTTATATAACTTGACTCTGCATCCGCTAATGTAGCTCGGAAGAATGTTGCCTTCTAATGTGGCTAGTTGCACTGCTCCACTTGTTGAGATTCTGTTAATGATCATGGGTCCGTAGCCTCTCTTCTCCAGTTTCCTCGCATGTTGCTTCAATGTGTAGACTAAAACTAAGTCGCCTGCCTTTAAACCTTTATCCTTAACGTGGGCATCAAAGTATGCCTTCTGTCGTTCTTAGCTGCATATATCCCTGCAGCCGCCCTCAGTCTTGTTTCTCCTAATCGTTCAAGGTCGAAAAGTCTAGAGGAGAGTTCATGACCCGTCCATTCATGCTCTTGTGCTACTTTCAGTGTAGGTATTAGGAAGTCCAACGGTAGCACTGCATTTTGGCCAAATACCATCTGAAATGGAGTGGCTTGGAGTACCGTTTTGTAGGCGACTCGGTATGCCCCATGGTGTAGCTGTTTGTCCCAATCAGAGCGTTTATTATTCACTAACTTGGTCAACACATTACACAGAATCTTGTTTGTGCTTTCGGCTTGTCCATTAGCTTGTGGGTGGTAGGGGGCAGACTTCTTATGAACTACCAAGAATTCTTGGAGTAGATTTTCAATCACTTCGTTCAAGAAGTGAGTGCCTCTGTCACTAACTAGCTCTATAGGTAGCCCGTATCTAGTGAACACATTCTCAAATAAAAACTTAGCTGTTGTTTGAGCATCGTTCTTCGTTGTGGCTTTTACCTCCACCCACTTTGTTAGATAGTCTGTCGCAACAATTATATATTCTGCATGGGAACCTTAGCTGGGGGATTAATAGGACCTACGAAGTCTATTCCCCACTTAGAGAATGCACGTCCACCCATCATAGGTTTCAGTGGCATCTCATCTTTACGTATAGGATATTGAGTTCTCTGACAGACGTCACAACGTTTCACATAGGTATGTGCATCCATGTGAAGGGTCGGCCACCAGAAGCCCGCAAATAGTATTGCCTTGATCACCCGATCTGGTCCAAAGTGTCCTCCTGCTACACCTTGGTGAGCAGTGTCCAAGATCTTGAGATATTCACTCTCATGGACACATAGTCTCAGGTAACCGTCTTTACCACGTTTGTATAGATTATCACCAATAAGTGAGTAATCTTGGGCTTCTTGTTCTAAACTCCTTTTCCTAGCCAGAGCCATGTCTGGAGGGAATGTTTTCGTCCTCAGAAAAGATACTAGTGGTTCACTCCAATCCGGCACTATGGACACTTGATAAAGAGTGGCATGTTCCACAGGTGGTTTAGTGCAGCAGATTGGGCATTCCTTGCACAACTTTTGGACATCAGCTTCCATAGTTGGCCAATGCACTCCGAGTCTCCTTAGTGTCTGTAGGGTTCGTTGTTTTGAGTAGTGTTGCTCTAATGCACCTACATGTGCTAATTGCAACCATTTAGCGTACTCATCCTCTTCTACACAACAAGCCAAGATCCCTTGATCTGTGTGCTTGTACATACTTCCTGCCATGATGTGATACTTTTGGGCTTTTATTACCTCTCTATCCTGCGTGTTTACTACTGGATGGTTAGGTCCGTATGTCAATACTGGCACTAATGGCTTAGCCCGCTGAGGTATTACTTCCAAATTAAACAAGTAAGCATCAGGAAGGTCATCTGACACTCCTTGTGGGGCTTCTCCAGATGTGAGCCTAGAGAGATGATCCACTCTCAAATGAGTCCTCCCTTTTCTCACCACAACCTTGAAATCATATTCCATTAGTAAGAGAAACCATCTTACTAATCTTCCTGTATTGCATGGCTTGTTCACGAGATATAACAATGCTTGGTGGTCAGTAAAAAATTTAAACTTGTTTGCAAGCAAATAGTGTCTAAACATTTTAACCGCATACACCATGCCTAGTCCTTCTCTCTCCGTAGTGGTATAATTTCGTTCAGCTGCATTCAATTGTCTACTAGCATAGGCAATTGGAAGATCCATATTACCTTCACCGGTAGGCTGCGCGAGTACACACCCAATAGCATAATTGGATGCATCAACATGAACATGGAAAGGCTTATTCAAATCTGGTGTGGTCAAGATCAGTGTTGAACATAATCGCCGTTTAAGCTCATTGAAGGAATTCTCACATTCATCAGTCCACTCAAAGTTAGTCAGAAGTCCGTACATGGGCTTTGCAATGACAGCATACATGTGAATGAACCGGCGGTAGTACCCACAATGCCCCATGAAAGCCTGTACTTCTTTGACATTCTTTGGCCTAGGTAACTCGGCTATGGCTCTCACTTTCTCTTCATCAGTGGATATGCCATTCTTTAACACTATGTGTCCTAGGATCTTGCCTTGCCTGACCATAAAAACACACTTCTTTGGGTTCAAGCACACTTGATATTCTCTACATTTGTCAAAGATTTGTCTCGGTTCAGGAATATGGGTTTGTCTGATGTTGGAATGAGCACAAAGATCATCAACATAGACTTCTAAATTCTTCCTCAGGAACTCCTTAAATGCATGGCACATCAGCCTCTGGAAGATTGTTGGTGCATTGGTAAGCCCAAATGGCATTACCCGAAAGGCAAATATGCCCCATTCTATGGCAAAAGCTGTCTTATGTTGATCTTCTGGAGCTATGGCTACTTGATTGTAGCCCGAAAATCCATCGAGGAAGCTGTACACTTCCTTGCATGCTACTCTTTCTAAGAGGTGTTCTGTGATGGGAAGCGGATAGTTATCTCGAATTGTGGCTGCATTGACCTTCTTTAAGTTAATGCATACACGTAATTTACCATTCTTTTTGGGCACCACTACGATGGGGGATACCCACTCGGTATGCTCAATTTCATAGATGAATCCAGCTTCAACCAGTCTATCTATCTCTTCCTTGATCTTGGCCGCATAGTTGTCATTGTATGTGTATGGCTTTTGCTTAGAGGGCCTAGCATCTGAGGTCATGGGGATAGTGTGTGAGCATATGTCTGGATCAACACCCTTCAAATCCTTGTAACTCCAAGCAAACACGTCTCTGTATTCTCTTAGCAAGGCTATTAGCTCTTGTTCTTCCTCCTCTGTCAGGTCATGGCCTATGTACGTGCATCTCTCTTCTCCTTCTTCCATGGCTACCACAATTTTCTTTGTGGCTTCTTTGTTATCATAGGCCTCTCTTGATTGTGCCTCTCGTTTAGGCATTCTGATCATGACTCTTCTGTCATCTATCTCATACTTCTTAAAATTTTCTGGGACCTCAAACAAAGATTCTCCCTCTTCTTGTGTGACTTCTCTCTTCTTTCTTTTCTTTCCTTCTTCCTTAGGAGTTACATGTGTGGCTAGCCTTACATCATTTGTAAGCTCTCCATGCCTCTGGGGTTGAAATTCTACTTCATAGAAGTATTCTTCATCTGATGCAAAAGGTGGATCCATAATGATTGACTCTAGATCGGAGTCACTTGCCTCCTCAATTGCATCAGGGCTAGGTTTGCACTCTTTTAATACTGCCTCTCCCATGATTGGCTCTATGGAGAAGACTGAAATGTCATAGCCATCCTCATCACAGTGAGGTGTCCATTGTTCTTCATTGATGGCTACATCCATTGTTGCTAGGATTTTTGCCCAGCCGTGGGGTTCAAATTCTTCCTCAGGAAATACTACAGGTGCATAGGCTGGGTCTTGAATGGGTCTATGTGTTTCGTTTGCACCTATATCTCTGGCCTTTTCTCTTTTCTCCTCTTCGACTGCCACTTTGCACATCCATAAGTGGGTGTCTTCATGCATCCATGAGGATCCTAACCCTATGGAATGCACCGATTCTGTATCATCTTTGGCTCTATGGATGGGGTTCCATTGGATAGGAGGAACATCTCTATGAGAGTAATCTTTGAGATTCACTTTGGTTGAACACCTAAGTGTTGCAGGTACAAGGAGTTGGTTCCCCAGTCCTGTACCACTTGTAACTATCGCATAAAGGGTCTTCCCAAGATCATCTCATAGGCATGATTTTTGCTGAAGTCACATATAGCAAATGTATGCTCAAACTCGACACCACAGGTGGTGAGAGTTATTCCTTCTAGCAATCCTAAGGGTCTCTCAATATGACCATCGGCCATCTGCAATTTCATTCTCGTTGGCCTGAGTGCTGGCTTGCCCCAACGCTTCCATAGGGAAGTGGTGGCAATTGCAACTCCTGCACCTGAGTCCAAAATTGCCTTGGTGGTGTACTCCTGGTAGGTAATGGGAAGATAGGTGTTCCCTTCTTCACCTTCACACATATCTCCTATCTTATCCAAGGGTATCTCTGGCACTGTCCTATGTGATCCTACCTGGGAATGAGGTTTCACTATCGCTGGTACTTTTTTGGCTACATGTTTCCATAGCTCTGGCCTTACTTTGAGTAGCTCTTCTAAGGTGAGGTTGCATTGTACTTTAGTGTTTTTCACTACCTCTGTGTTCCTAGGTATGATCGAGTCTTCGTTTCTTACCATGACCGTGGGTGCTCTCATACAAGTAGACTTAGCTTCCCATGGGCCTGTGAAGTGGGGTAATTCTTGTAAAGAATTAGACTCAAAGTCTAGTCTTTCCTGAGATTGGGTGCTCTCCTGCTCCTCATAAATGGATGGGATGTCTTGTGGGAATTGGTCGTGTGCATCATCCACAAGTTCAATAGGAGGTGGGACTTCACTCTCTTTAGCCCATTTGTCTTCTTGAATCTCGCGTAGGAATTCTGGTGTGAACCGATTCATAGAAGATGATGTGTCTAGCTCCGTAGAGTTAAGCACGTAGGCTTTCTGGGTAGGAAGACCTTCTCTTTCACTAGCCTTGTCATGGTGTTGAGGGGCGGGTTCCTTTTGTGATTGTGCAATTAGATTCTCTATTCTTTCTAGGGAGGGGGGGGTTGTTTGGTTCAGTGGAATTGGGCACATAAGCTTTCGATGGGGGATGGGTCATGTTTTTGCTTGCTTTATCTCTTTCTTGATTTTTTTCTTCCTTGGCAGATCTTGCAATTATGCCCTCTAACTTCTCTAGAAGTCCATCCAAGTGTAATTGCGTCTTGGCTGAGCCCGAGTAATTGAAAAGGCGACTGGCTTCAAACATAGTCTGAGCCAATGCGACCATTTTCGCGCAAAGCTTGGTTCTTTCTATCTCTAGGTCAGCTCTAGGGTAGCACTTGTCATGATCCGTGACATTTGGCCCTTCTTGGATTCTGGCCTGATATGCTTTAAGCATCATGTCTATGTCTTCAGGAGTGGGATCAGCTAATACTGATCCTGCTTGGGGTGGAGGGTGGGTTACGTGGGGTGTATTAGAGGGTGGAGGGATGGAGGGTGATGGGGATGGTAGCGGTGGGAATGTGTGAGAGTGCGGTTGAGATGTGATCTCTATGATTTTGGCCTTGGTTTCTTGTAGACTTTCCTCAAGTTCACTCATCTTCTTTGCCCATTGCCTTTTCATACGTTCACGGCTATCTCTCCAAGCTCTTGTTCTCTTCTTATTTTGGCTCTCAGTATCGCTAGCGTCTGGGCTCTTTTCCTGGCTTACCCCTTGGTTTTGCTGCACTGCTTGAGCTCTAGTGACTACATGTACGGGTGCAGTGGAAGTGACACTTCCTGTGGAATCTACCACTAACCCAATAACATTAATAGGAGTGATTTTTGGCATATTATTATGATTCTTAGGGCAGTCTCGTAAGAGATGCTCCTTTCCACACTCTTGGCAAAAGCCTTGAATTGTTACTGACTGGGGTTTCATAGGTGGAGGTAAGGGACAATCACGAATGAGATGATCTCCCTGACATCTATAGCATGGTCCTTTAGGGAATGGGGGTCTTACTTGCCTCGGTTGGGGTCTTGAGTTAGGGTTTGTATACATTACATTGGTGTACTCCGGTTTCCAACTAGGTTCATTTGGCTCTTCACTATAGTAGGACTCACCATGTTCAGGAGATTGCATGTAGTAAGCATGGGGACTATCGACATGTGTAGAATCAAAGCTATGGTCACTTGGATCACTTTCTGAAAGCAATGGTGTTACGAGGACTATAGCTCTATTCAGGTTTTCTTCTGCAGCGGCATACTTTACAGGGATCACGTTGGATGGAGCTGGAGGTTGTTGGGCTAACACAGGCTGAGGCCTTTGCTGGGCTTGATATTGTGTTTGGTAGGTTTGTTGAGGCCTAGCATTCTGCTCTGGTGGATATTGGTTCTGGTATCTTCCTTGTTGAGGGTATGGTTGTGGGTACGTCTGTCTCACGGTTTTCTTATTGTAGGGACAATCTTGCGCGGTGTGATTGGTGTATCTTCGTTCTATGGTGCAGTATTGGCTACTAGGATTAACTTGGGGTTGAGCCATAATGGGACAGACATTCGCCATATGGTCACCTCCACAAGTGTAGCACCGCTTAACTGGGGCAAATCTTGGAATTTGTTTGCTAGAGACACCTAGTTTTTGAGCTACCTTCTCTGCAAGTTCCTCAATTGATGTGGATTGCGTGGAAGAGAGGCTAGAGGCACTATCTGAATCTTTGTATATCTTGGAAAGCTCTAACTCCTCCCCTAGGTTATCCTCAATGTCAATACACATGCGTACACACTCTTCTATGGTCCTGGGGTCCTTCAAGTACACATATGATCTTAATTTGGTACTTAGCAGTCCGTCCAAGAATAGAGCCACTTGCTTAGCTGGTGTGGGTAGCTCAGGGACAGGGCATCTCTCCAAGTATTGCTTAAATCTTCTTCCTGCAAGTCTCACGGTTTCTTGAGGGGTTTGCTTGAAGCTGTGAATCAGTGAGGAGGTATTATGTCTTATGCCACTCTTAGAGAATTCAATAATGAAAGCCTCTATGAGTTGGTCTATGCTCCTGAACTGTCTCTCATTCAATGGTTGGAACCATGTGAGGGCTGTGTTCCTAAGGGTTAGACCAAAGGCATTATATTGTGTGAATAGGTCCTCCACTTGTTCTGCTCTCAAGACTTGCCTAAACTCTGCCACATGATCGTATGGGTCTCCTGTGCCATCAAAGTAATTTTTCATGGACTTGACTAACTGAGTTGGTCTCAAAATCCTGGTGTGTTCTCTAGGTCGTGGTAGAGGGAAGTCTTCCATATTCCTTTGATTTCTTGGGGCTCTATGTACCTCAGGCTCCACTCTATTTGTTTCCATCCTCGTTCTTTCTCTGCCCCCTAGGTTGGCAAAGCTTACTTCTGGCCTATCTCTACTTTTGTCTCTTTGAGTTCCATGAGCTTGGGGTGTTCCCGCTCCAGGGTGACCATAGGACACATTTGATCTTGGTTGGGGAAAAATAATTTCACCTTTCCAAGTGTAAGCATGCCTATCATTTTCTGTCACCACAAAGATCCTCTTCGAAGCGTGATCTAAGTAGGTCACTCTGCCTGGGCTATCAGGATCCTTAAACTCATAGATCATGATTGTTCCTATATCAATTGGCCGACCAAATTTATATCTCCAAAAGGCTTCGTTAGTTCCTCGGTTCAGAAGCAGATCTATGCTCTTATTATCTTGGGGAATCCACTCTGGTGTGATAATCCTAGTGAGAACAGATTTGCCTCGGGGGGTCCTTGGTTCTTCACCCATGCTTCCCTGCTCTAGGTCACCTAAGTCCGTTCCTGGGATCTCATTCCCAAATTCATCAGTCCTATCTGGATGACTGGTGACCACGTATATTGTCCCTTCCTTGTCTAAGTACGCTCTGTTTTCGAACTTGACAGTTGGGCGCTCTAGTCCAATGGATTGATCAGGATTCTTAATCTGTACCACAGATCCTCCTAGGCCGTCCTCATAGATGTTAGCACCCAATCGGTTGATCCTAAGGTATTCCAACTGCGTTTTGTAAGGGCCTTCTACCCTGTGCAAGTAGGGCACTCTTGAACTTCCTGTAGGTCTCTCCATACCTTGAGACATCTCTGATTCACTAGTCTCAGAGCTAGGGTAATACGAATGATGGCTCAACTGCTGGGCCCAAGACCTCGCAGTATGATTGACACTAGCCTCTGAAGACCTAAGACTTTGTCTATCTCTCCCTAGATGTCGCCCTGATCTAAGGTTCATAAGCCTGATTGAATAACCCAAATTTGCCCAGGTACAACTTCGTTGCAGAGTCCTTTTGTATCAGTTACTTGATTCTTTTTAGTTGATTCCCGTGTTAAAATTCTTGTCTGATATCATGTCGTAAGGTATATTTGAGTGTAGTTCCGCACTTAAAGTTGATCGTTCCACGTTAAGTTCTTTTCCTTTAAAGTTCTCGACAGTACAAAGATTATGTCCTTAGCTTGAACTTGAAAGTTTAGGTATTCTTCAACCTGATAATTGCCTATCGTCGCCCTGACTTACTCCTACCTCTAGTCGTTCTTAGCCTAAGCTAGGAATTGACGAAGGGGAGTTGAGAGTATTCCGACCTTTCTTGCTGATCCTTGCTCTTTAGTGCTCGAGAAGTTGATTCTCAAGCTTGCACAAAGCCCTTGCTTGGACGCTCTCAATTGCTTCTCAATAGACCTGCATCAGTCCCAAGATTAGCTCTAGACTTAAATTCAAATGACAGACTAGACCGCTTTCATGCATGTGACTCACCGACCAAATTATCTCTTGCCTTTATAAAAAACAGTCCCATGGATCCCTCAGGTTTCCTACCTCGGGTATGGTTAACTTCTAGAAACCCTATCTAATAATCTTGATCTTAATTTTCACATAACCAGTGGAAGTTTTGGTTGTACTCCTCACGAGCTTTCCGACAAAACAAGAATCACCGCAATTGGATTTCGTATGAGGAACTTATGTCAGTTCAGGCTTCAGTGATTAAAACAGGGTACCAAACAGTTTAATCAAGCAGGCAGAAATTCTTGAATTACTTGGGTTGCGGCCTCAACATGCAATGCTAACCCCGAGTGTTTGTCCCACCAATTGACCACATTAGCCCCCTATTCTTTACCCTAGAAAATTGGCCAAATTTGCCCTTCTAACGCGTTCGCAAGTTCTGTCAGTCGCGATTGACAGGTCAGTCGCGATTGATGTGTCGATCGCGATTGACAAGTCCGTCGTGGCTGTCAGTCGCGATTGATGTGTCGATCGCGATTGACAAGTCCGTCGTGGCTGTCAGTCGCGATTGATGTGTCGATCGCGATTGACAGGTGGCTCGAAAAGTCAATCAGTCGTGGTCAAAGGGTCGTTGACTCTGTCAATCGCGATTGATGGGTCGATCGCGATTGACAGGTCGGTCGCGAGGGTCTGTCTGTCATGGTCAAACAATCGTTGACTGTGTCGGTCGCGATTGACAGAGTCGTCGTGGGCTGTCAGTCGCGATTGATGGGTCGATCGCGATTGATGACTCGATCGCGATTGACACGTGTCACGCGTATGATCCGTCAGTCGTGGTCAATCGTTCGTTGACTCTGTCGATCGCGATTGACAGAGCCGTCGTGGGCTGTCAGTCGCGATTGACAGGTCTGTCCGTCATGGTTTGTCGATCGCGATTGACAGAGCGATCACGATTGACAGAAATCTGATGAATTTCAAAAATCTAAACACAGTTTTGGGAAGCTCTAGGCCTGTAGATCATGGTTTTGTACTTTGTTTGGCAATTGAGGCATTTTTTCTGTCGATCGCGATTGACAGAGACCGGCGACACAGAGACAGTTACCACAATTTCCGTACCTGCGCGGAGTGTTGGAGAAGATGATGCAGCCTGTACCTGCAAGACAACTCAAGAAACATGCAAAAACAGCACACACAATATTGCTCTCTCGCTCTCTCTCACAAGTGGAATGAGGGAAATGGAAGGAGGAAGGAAATATAGTCAAAAAACTGAAATTTTTGCGATGATGGAGATGGAGGTGGGAGATGGTGATGATGATGATGGTGATGAAGGAAACAAAAGGAAATAGATAAAAGTGAAGAAAATACATATAACTCCAACGCGTCAACTCTGCATCTTACCATCACACGCTCGTCCTCAAAGCTCGATCCTCGGCAACGGCGCCAAAATTTGGTGTAGCTCAGTGATGAGTAGCACCTCCTTTAATGTCAATCCGGGAAGACGTGAGGATGGTATGAAGACCTCGAGCAAGTGGAGGCACAAGTGCGTGAGTGAGAAGCACACAAGCATGCACACACATACACACACACGCGCACACACGGCAAGACAAAGAGTGAGAAGCAATGGAGTTCTTAGATTACTTTCAAAAAGCTCTTACAAGTTCATTTCAATTACAAGCTAACCTCAAAAATGAGCTCTCTAGCTCTATTTATAGTTTTTGACTGGGTTTTGGCCCTGTCCAGACCTAGTGTCTGGCCTAGTTAAAAATTAGGTTCCAGGGCCAATTTGAGCACTTAAACGGAGTCTAAAAAATACAAAAATTGATATGTAGGTACTTCTAAGGCTCCTCAAGCTCAAGGACTCCTTGGCTTGCACAAAATGAAGCTACAAAAATACGAAATGGTATTTACAATGGTTTTTAGTGATTAAAATCACTATTTGTGTAGGGATTTTCTCTGTTGGTTTGTCGTACACATCTTTGAGCTCCCTACTTGCTCTTTCTTCTTGTGTGCTCCACTCCTTGATGTCTGAAAAATTTAGATGGCCTACTTGCCAGATCTTCTTTGGCTACTGTGTCTACTTGTGCTATCTCTTCGTTCCGACCCTCTTTGTCTTGTGGCTCCTTCGGTTCCCTGACTGCTGCCAACAAGGGCAATAGGCGTATATACAAGCCGGGTGAAAAAAACCTCCCAAAGAGGCAAAAAAGTACCTCAATGGTCCTAGTGTGTTCACACCCATCACTACCTAAATATATCAACAATTGTCTATATCATTCACAGACTAAATGCATTTTGGTTAGCCGTGATGTTGTTTTTGTGGAAGATGCTATTCAGCCATTACTTTCATGTACTAAGGAGACATTTGTTAGCTCCAAAGACATGTATGATACTTTGTTGCCTCTTCTTAGAGGTGGACAGTCTACTGTTAGTCCTAATGAGGCAACTTCTCTGCTTTTAGAGGTTTCACCTTATGATGCAGATCATTCCATTTTTTATAGAGATTTACATGATGCACTTGTTGATGAGTGAGTTTATATTGAGGAGGCAAAAACTATGCTAAAATGATTGGTGTAGACTTTATGTGATAGCAAATTAGATGCACTTTTGTCGTATTGTACTCATTCAATTTCTCAAAGTGCCTGTTTTGCATCAGATTCCTATGTTATGGCTGCCTTTAGTCTTTTGATGAGAATGAGCCTGTTTTGTTTGATGAAGCACAAAATTTTGAAAATTGGATGGTTGTTATGCAATCAAAATATAATGCTATCATGAAAAATGGTACCTGGACTTTATGTGACTTGCCTCCTGGCAAGAAGGCCATTGGCACTAAGTGGGTATACAACCTGAAGCATAAGCCTGATGGAACAGTTGACATGTATAAGGCTAGGCTTGTTGCAAAGTGTTATGCACAGGAAAGAGGCATTGATTTTGATGAGACCTTTGCACCTATATGCCGAATGACTACTATATGTAGCATCTATGCACTTCCAGCTCATCATGGTCGGAATGTACATCAGTTGGACATTAAAACTGCATTTCTAAATGGTGACTTGCATAAAGAAGTGTATGTTTTTCAGCCCCATGGCTTTGTGTAGAAATTGCATGAAAACCAAGTGTGCAAATTGAAAAAGGCTTTATATGGTTTGAAGCAAGTACCACATGCTGGGTATGAAAAGATACATGCCCATATGATTGCACATGGTTTTGAGAATAGTCCAACTTAGAGCACCTTATATGTTAAGCATGCTAATGATGTGCTTCTGATCGTTGTTGTGTATGTTGATGATATGCTGCTCACTGGTCCTCATGAGAAGCATATTGCTGATTTTAAGGCTGCTCTGCATGCCTCATTTGAGATGTATGAATTGAGGCATTTTCATCATTATTTCGGCATTTAGTTTATGCAAGTTGATGATAGAATAGCTTTGTTTCAAAGGAAATATATTGACACATTATTGTAGTGTTTTGTCCTTGAAGACTATAAACCTATTGCCACTCGTATGGAGACAAGTTTACGATTGAGTCTTCATGATGTTGGAGATGCATTTGATGTTGTTCTCTATCAAGAGGTTGTTGGATGCTCTATCAAGAGGTTGTTGGATGCTGGATTTACTTATGCATTACTTGGCTAGATATTCAATTTGTTGTCTCAAAGATGAGTAGGTTTATGCATTGCCTAGGTGTCAAGCATTGGCAAGCGGTTAATGCATCTTTTGCTATTTTAGTGGTACCCGCTACTTGGATTGTTTTATCCCAAGGGGGATCACTACCGTCAAATTTACATGCTTTTTCTGAATTTGATTGAGATAGATTGCTTTGATGCTTATGTGTCCACCAGCAGTTTTTGCTTCATGCTTGGTAGCTCATGAATATCTTGGTTGAGTAAGAAGTAGCCCACTGTGGCCACTTCTAGTTGTGACGTTGAGTATAGGGTAGCTTTTACAACAACTGTTGAGTGTGTGTGTGTGTGTGTGTGTGGCTCAGATGCCTTATGGCTTGACTCACAAGATGTGTTCGATACACAAGATGTGTTCTATACACAAGATGTGTTCTATACACAAGATGTGTATCGAACACATCTTGTGAGATAACTGTTGATTGTTTTTTGCATTCAAGTAGAGAGAAAACTAAATTTTCAGCAAATGCCACATCTTGACTCACAATAATTGTGTTTGTCAATGGATGATACAAATGATATCCCTTACTTTCAGTACTATAACCAACAAATATACGTTTCTTTGCCTTGTCATCAAGTTTGTCACATTGTTGTGTGTTGGTGCAGATCAATCACCAATTGAATGTTTGAAGACTAAAGAATGAAGGATGAGATCAATTCTTGAAGCTTGGAAGGAAGACACATTCAGAGTTTGTGAGGAATGTATACATATGTACATAGGTCACTTAGATCTTTGATTAGTCATAGACTTGTACAAATTTATCTATAAATACCTTGAAAATGTCGAGGCGTGATATGAGAGCATATGTGAGAATAGATAGAAGTCAAGAATGAGAAAGATAGAGGTCATGAGACATGTAAAAAGTTAGTTGAGTTTTCTCTCATCACTCAACTGTAACTTTCTGAGTTGATGAAGAAAAATTGCGCCCGATCTTTTCGTGTCTGCTCCGTCTGTGTTTAATCAATTGTGAAATCCTTTTGAGGATATCTAAGTTGTTAGTTAATGAGCCTGTGACCTGAGTTTCAGAGTCTAATTTCAAACAGGCTAGGAGAATTGTTAGTAGGAACATTCATATGTGTTGAATGTCTACAGTTCTCTGAAACAGGCGCAAAATTCGATCTTAATCTTTTGGTCAGTTCTCACTCCATAGTTTAAAGTTTTGTGCAAGTAAGCACTTAATTTTTAAGTTGGAAGGTGATCTACTCGTGGCTAGAAGCATTTGTTTAAACGGGTTTTATACTGAGAGAATTGAAGTTAAGAAGTTAGGGGTGTCTAAATCGACTTCTCAGAAGTGCAGATTCAGACATAGGTAACTTGTGAAGTTGATTTCTCAAGTTATATTAAACCTTTTTGAGAACTTTAACTTGGAGGAGGTGCGTAATCTCTAGGCGACACTCCATACAAAATTTCATAGAAAACTTTACATGTTTGATAGGTCAATAAGAAGAAATTGTGCAGCAGACTTTCTGTGTTTCATCTTCTTCACAGAATTTTTCAACTTTTGATAATTTGGAGATTGGACCTCTAATTTAGTGAAGGTTATGACTTACTCTTGATATAGAGGTGTTCTAAATTCAAGAGTAGGTTGTTCTTTTGGAGATTAACACTCTCCATCAGTGGTATCAGAGCAGGAGACATCAAATCAAGGAAAGGAAGGTCCCGACTGCTGCAGATTCAAGAAATTCAACAATTGAAGAACTAAAAGGTGAAATTTTGAAGGCAAAGCAAGAGGAAGAGACCATACGACATCAAGAAGGACAAAAGGAGTCTAATTCGAAGTAAAGGTACATATATTGTTGATAAAGCTTGAAGATTTCAATACACAGGTGGACACAAGATGGGAGATTCTCTACAGATAGAGAAATTGGATAGGGAAAACTATCCTGCATGGTCAATGAGGATGGAAGCTCATCTTATGAGCAAAGATTTGATTGCTTACATCACAGGAGAAGAAGAGAAGCCACAGTTTAGAGATCCTAGTGTTCCAACTAGGGAAGAGTTAGCAGATTTGAAAAATTGGATGAAGAAAGATGCTCAAGCTAGGAGCATTATATATATGGGAGTCAATGATTACTTGTTACCTCATATTCGAGGTCTTGAAAGTGCAACTGATATTTGGAATGCTTTGGAGGAGCATTTCCAAAATACTACAAAGTCAAGGAAGGCATCCTTATGGGCAGAATTTACAACCTTCAAGAAGAAGGCCTCTCAATCTATTTCAGACTATGTAACAAGGATGAAAGACATTGTAGATGCTTTAGGAGCTGTTGATGAAGACATTGAGGAGGATAAATTGGTAAGGCAAATCCTTACAGGTTTGAGAGGTGATGACAAATGGAAGCCATTCATTTTGTCTACAGAATTATCATTTGACCATTTCACTCCTGATTTAAATCAATTGTTAGGTCATATGCTAACATTTGAGCAGGATGTTAAAGGAGATGGTGACAAGAGTGCAGGTCATGCAATGTACTCAAAGGACAAGAAGAAGAATAGCAAAGGAAAGCAACAAGCAGGTGAAGATGAAGGAACAACTACTCAAGCCAACTTCCTAAGAGGAAGAGGAGGTGGCAAAGGTAGAGGAAGAGGCAGGAATAACAAAGATGGAGGCAAAGCTTGCTGGATTTGTGGTAAGACAAATCACTTAGCTAATGATTGTTGGCATAATACTCAGAGTAATGGTGGATACAACCAAAATTATAATTCAAGAGGAAGAGGTGGCAGAAATCAAAGAGGTAATTTCAGAGGTAGAGGTGGAAGGAGTTACTTTGGAAGAAATGCAGGTAGAGGATTCCAAAGTCAACAATACAACAACACCTACTACAATTATGCTTCAGATCAAAAGGAGGATTCAATATTGATAATGAATGCAACTTGTGAAAGGCAGAATGAAGATCAAAGAGTCTTCTACATTGACTCAGGGTGTAGCAATCACCTGAGTGGTAACATATCTTTGATGACTGATTTGGAGAGTAAAGTTTTTAATCATGTTGTTCAAACAGGTGACAACACAAAGCACAATGTGAAGTCAATTGGATCAGTGAAGGCCAAGGATGGAAGCACCTTATTGAGTAAGGTCTTGTATGTTCCTACAATCCCTAAGAATTTGATAAGTGTAGGACAAATTGTTGAAAAGGGATATGAAGTAAGGTTCACTAATGATGGAGTATATGTGGAAGACCCTAGCCAAGGGTATAAACAAATTGTTTCAGGGAAAAAGGAAGGAAGATTATTTACATTGAAGATTCAAGGCAATATTGGTCATGCTATGTTCACATATGAAGGACATAAGATCTCTGAGTTAGATCTTTGGCACAAGAGGCTTGGACATTTCAATGAAAGAGGTATTAAAGATATGGTTAACTATGGTTCAGTGCTTGGATTGCCTAATGTTGCAGGTCAACATATGACACACAAATGTGAGGCATGTCAATTAGGTAAGGCTCATAAGAATTCTTACTCCAAGCATGGTTTTATGCACTCAGAGAAGCTTGAATTGGTACACACAGATGTGTGGGGACCATCAAAAGATTTCAGTATAAATGGGTCAAGGTATTATGTGATTTATGTTGATGATGCTACTAGATGGATCACTATCTATGTGATCAAAGATAAGTCAGAAGTGTTTAATACATTTAAACACTATCATGCATATGCAGAAAGAATTACAGGTCATAAGTTGAAGAGATTAAGGTCAGATGGAGGGGGAGAGTATTTCTCTAATGAGTTCAGTGATTACTTATGGAATGCAGGTATAAAAAGGGAAGTTACTTGCAGGTACTCTCCTCAACAAAATGGTGTTGCAAAAAGGAGAAATAGAACACTTGTTGAGTTTGCAAGATCCATGATGAAGGAGAAAAATTGCCCTAATTATTTGTGGGCTGAGGCTGTAAATACAGCCACTTATTTGGTCAATAGGTTACCATGTAAAGCCTTGCAGGGTATGACACGATATGAGGCTTGGTGGGGTAAGAGACCTACCTTGGATCATTGCAGAGTTTTTGGATGTGTGGCATATGCATATGTGCCATCACAATTAAGGCACAAGTTGGAGCCTAAAGCTGAAAAATATGTTTTCATTGGTTATGATGATAAGCAGATGGGTTATAGATTGTGGAGTCCATCTACAAAACAATTCATGGTTTCTAAAGATGTTACATTTGATGAGCATAGCACTTGGTATGCAGGTACAATTAATATCAATACAGGTGATGAAGAAGAAGTGAACCAAAGGAAAGGTAAATCCAAGGTTCAGATATTTGATGAACAAGAGAATAATGAAGTGCAGGTTGAAGTGGAAGAAACACCAAGATTTGATCCTGAATATGAAGAACCAGAAACCTCAAGAAGTGGAGAGCTTAGGAGGTCTACAAGGAATAAATGGCAACCTACAAGGTATAGCTATGATACTTCATTTTTGACCACAAAAGACTATGCTTATATGGTGAATACAGATGAAGACCCTTCTACATATGAAGAGGCAAAAGGTAAGGAAAAATGGGAGAAAGCTATGCAGGAAGAATATGATGCACTATTGGAGAATCAAACATGGGATTTGGTTCCAAAACCAAATAGTCAGAAAATCATTGGATGCAAGTGGGTCTACAAGACAAAAAGGTTTGCAGATGGAAGTGTGTCTAGATACAAAGCTAGACTTGTTGTCAAAGGGTTTGCTCAGACTTATGGTGTTGACTATGATGAGACTTATAGTCCTGTGGCAAAGATGACAACCATCAGAACACTTATTGCTATTGCTGCATGTAAAGGTTGGAAGTTATGTCAACTTGATGTGAAAAATGCTTTTTTGAATGGTTATATTTCAGATGATGTGTTCATGGAGCAACCTCAAGGGTTCAGAGATAAAAGGTATCCAGATCATGTGTGCAAGCTCAAGAGAGCTTTGTATGGCTTGAAGCAGGCCCCAAGGGCATGGAACTATAGACTTGTGAAGTTCCTAAAGGAACTTGGATTTCAGGTGTCTAAAGCAGATAGTAGCTTGCTTATCAAAGCAAGTGATAATGGGTTCATATACATGTGCATATATGTTGATGATATAATTCTTACAGGTACAGATGAAGAAGGAATACAAAGACTCAAGAAGCAAATGGAAAAGGAGTTCAAAATAAATGACTTGGGAGACTTGTCATATTTCTTAGGCATGGAGATTACATATACTCAACATGGAGTATTTGTGACCCAAGAAAGGTATTTGAAGAACTTGTTAATCAAGTTTAAAATGGATGATCGCAGGGTAGCACCTACACCAATGGAGGTGAATCACAAATTGAGTAAGTTTGGAGGTGAAGAATTTAAGGACATGAGACAATATCAGAGTTTGGTTGGTAGCCTTATCTATGCTACTTTAACTAGACCTGATTTATCATATGCAGTTGGAGTTTTGTCTCAATTTATGCATTGCCCAAGGAAAGAACATTGGATTGCAGGTCAAAGAGTGTTGAGGTACATTAAGGGTACACTCAATGAAGGTTTGTATTATGGGTTTACCTCAGATACAAATATCAAAATTTATAGTGATGCAGATTGGGCAGGTAATCCAGATGATAGAAGGTCAACTTTTGGATATATGTGTTATGTGGGAGATAAACTTATCTTATGGTGTTCCAAGAAGCAACATATAGTTGCTTTATCTTCTACAGAAGTAGAGTATAAAGGCATGGTTGAAGCTGCAAAGGAAGTGATTTGGGTCAAGACATTGATGAAGAGTTTTGACATTGTGCATGGGATACCAATTATATATGGAGATAACATGAGTTCATTGTATTTAGCTGCTAATCCTGTTTTTCATGCCAGGACCAAACATATTGAGATACAGTATCACTTTCTAAGAGAGAAGGTGATGGATAAGGAGATTGAAGTCATACATACTTCAACAAAAGATCAGATAGCTGATATGCTTACAAAAAGCTTGGATGGACCAAAGTTACAGAAGTTTAAAGACATGGCAGGTATAAAGAAGAAAGGAGAAACCTCAATTGATGATTGAGGGGGAGCTGTTGGTGCAGATCAATCACCAATTGAATGTTTGAAGACTAAAGAATGAAGGATGAGATCAATTCTTGAAGCTTGGAAGGAAGACACATTCAGAGTTTGTGAGGAATGTATACATATGTACATAGGTCACTTAGATCTTTGATTAGTCATAGACTTGTACAAATTTATCTATAAATACCTTGAAAATGTCGAGGCGTGATATGAGAGCATATGTGAGAATAGATAGAAGTCAAGAATGAGAAAGATAGAGGTCATGAGACATGTAAAAAGTTAGTTGAGTTTTCTCTCATCACTCAACTGTAACTTTCTGAGTTAATGAAGAAAAATTGCGCCCGATCTTTTCGTGTCTGCTCCGTCTGTGTTTAATCAATTGTGAAATCATTTTGAGGATATCTAAGTTGTTAGTTAATGAGCCTGTGACCTGAGTTTCAGATTCTAATTGCAAACAGGCTAGGAGAATTGTTAGTAGGAACATTCATATGTGTTGAATGTCTACAGTTCTCTGAAACAGGCGCAAACTTCGATCTTAATCTTTTGGTCAGTTCTCACTCCATAGTTTAAAGTTTTGTGCAAGTAAGCACTTAATTTTTAAGTTGGAAGGTGATCTACTCGTGGCTAGAAGCATTTGTTTAAACGGGTTTTATACTGAGAGAATTGAAGTTAAGAAGTTAGGGGTGTCTAAATCGACTTCTCAGAAGTGCAGATTCAGACATAGGTAACTTGTGAAGTTGATTTCTCAAGTTATATTAAACCTTTTTGAGAACTTTAACTTGGAGGAGGTGCGTAATCTCTAGGCAACACTCCATACAAAATTTCATAGAAAACTTTACATGTTTGATAGGTCAATGAGAAGAAATTGTGCAGCAGACTTTCTGTGTTTCATCTTCTTCACAGAATTTTTCAACTTTTGATAATTTGGAGATTGGACCTCTAATTTAGTGAAGGTTATGACTTACTCTTGATATAGAGGTGTTCTAAATTCAAGAGTAGGTTGTTCTTTTGGAGATTAACACTCTCCATCATTGTGATGGCATAAGAGCATATGCCAAACAACCAAACACACATATAATACTAGTCATAGGCTTATGTCCATTCCAAGCCTCATAAGGAGTGATGACTCGCAATGCTATTGTAAGGCAGTGATTCAACGCATAGTTTTCACACATGACTGCTTCCATCCAAAACTTATCAGGAAGGTGCTTTCGTTTACCCATACATCATGCCATTTCAAAGAGTGTTTTATTTTTATGCTCAAAAACACCATTATGTTGAGGTGTATATGGCACCATAAATTGGTGTGAAATACCTCTTTCATGAAGAAAAGCATTAAACTCATGTGACATGTATTCACCACCACGATCCATGCGTAGAGTCAAAAGCTTGTTTGAAGAAAAAATTTCAGCCATAGCTAAAAATGTTTTGAAGCAAGAAAATACCTCAATCTTTGCTTTCATAGGATACATTGATGTATGGGGAGTAGCATCATCAATGAAGGTAACAAAATATACATGCGTCCCAAAAGATGGAGCTTTGATGGGACCACATACATCACTATGAACAAGCTGCAATTTTCTTGTAGTGTGTGTACGACTATCTTTTGGAAAAGAAGCACGATGCATTTTTCCAAGAATGCAACCTTCACATGCATGCTTTTCAATGGACTCAATTGTTGGCAAACCAATAGCCATGTCTTTCTTTTGCAAGTAAAGCAAACTATTGAAGCTCAACTGACCAAAACGAGCATGCCAAAGCTCCATTTTGGCCATGGAAGAAGTATGAGCAACCAAGGCATTCGAGCCCAACCCTTTTGTATGTATCCATGTGATACAAACCATTACATAATGTATCAGACATCATGATAATATCACCATTGCTGAAATCATGAACCATACAGTTATCATCAAGAAATTGTAGATGAAGTCCAACTTTGGTAATCAATGGAACTGAAATTAAGTTCTTCTTAATATCGGGTACATATAATGCATTTTTCAAGAGAATCACACCTACATTTGCAACTGTAAGCTCAATTTCTCCTACTCCAATGATAGGATAAGAGGCATTGTTTGCACACACCACGTGTCCTCCTTTGGGTGCATCTTTCAAAGATGCAAAAAATCTTTTGCATGATGTTATGTGCTTTTAAGCACCACTATCAAAGAAACAACTTGAATCAGCCTCACTCACAACCATACATTTAGAATGCAAAGATGCATCATAATGACATGTAACAACACATGCCCAAAAATCTTTATCCATGTTAGCTTCATTGTTCTTTGCATTTGCTGAATTTTCAATAATAGGCATGCCAAATTCATTCTTCTTTTCATTGTGCTTAGCAAGTTTTTTAAATTCATCAATAGTATGAACAACCTTTTGGAAATATTTGCATCTCTTCTTCTTTTGCAAATCAGCATCATTAGAGGAATAAGTGGAAGAGGAAGGTTCAGGCTTTGGTTTTGATGAACCCAAAGCTGAACCATACTTGATTTTCCCTTTTTGTGAGATAGCAAGTGCTTCTGTTCCCTCAATACAACCACTCATATTCATTCTAGATTTCTCTTCTTGCAAAAGAAGAGACAAACCTCATCAAATGCATACATATTGGAATTTCCTTTTGCAAGCAAATGGAGTGTAGTGGCAAAGATTTCAAACGATTCTAGAAATCCTTTCAACAATGTAGAGATGAGTGATGAATCTAGAATTATCTCATCTATGTTTTCCAATTGCTCTTTCAGGTCCTTGATGTGTGTCACATATACATCCATAGAATCATTTTCAGACATACATACATCCTCAAGTTGCTTTCTCAAGTATGCATCATGTGCTTCATTATGCACAGCATACAAAGAAGTGTGTGTGCCATGCTTGTCTTTTTTACCCCAATTTCTCCACCTCCTTCCCTCTTTGTGACATTATTTAGAGGTCCTTTTATCACTGTAATTGTTGTGTCCATGTGTAGATAAATCTCATTGTTTGGAGTGTCTATATATGCTTCTATCCATCTTGATCACTTTGAGCACTTCTATAATTCATATGCTCAATTCTTTTTCATTCAATGTTGGCATAATTCAATATCGAATATCTCTGTACATCTATACTTGTTTGTTAAGTGCTCGACTTCTGTATTCGTCAAGAGGATCTGCCATTAACTTCGGTCTGTAACCCTATTATACATTGAAGTGTCAATTATCATACTATTTAGGCATTGTGAATAGACTACATCCTCTCTTAGTGTGATGTAAATGTAGAAGCAACATAATCTGTGTTTTTCCTTTTACATTGTCGGGAGAAGGAGGTCAAGTGAACGGGAAGAAGAGGTGCGGGGTTGGATCAGGCCCCTCTGGTGTGCGCCGTTCCCGCTGTTCGATGAGCGGCATCTGTGTGTTGGGTGCCTCACCCTCTCTCTGGTGTGTGGCGATCACTTTCCTTTCCTTCGGTCTTCAATCCAAGCTTTACTTCAAATGATCTCGGCAATAGCTTTTCTTTTCTTTACTTCAATAGTCCACAGAAACCTCCAATCACGCAGTAACCTGGAAAGAAGATACACAAAAATGTCCATGGTGAGTATAAACACAAAATTCATTAGTACATCGAAATTTATGATAAAAGACACTATGCTTTTGATTTACTTCTTCTTCCTTGTGAAATTGTTTGGCATACACACACATAGACATATACATATAGAGTAAAGTATTCATGCAAAGAATGAAATCACGTTCTACGCTACTTAAGACTCTTTTCTTAGATAATTAATGAAACAACGATGGAGATAATATCATTCACTTTTTGAATCCTCAATAGATGGATACTTATAGCTCATAAAAGAAACACCTCAACTCTAGCTATTCACAGCGTTTTCTCAGCCATGCAGTAGCTCGAACATTTTGCCACATCCTCTTTCTCTCTTTGGTGCAGTAGTGCGCAGTTTTTTTGTTCATTTGTTGTTATAGAAGCTTCTTTAGAATTGTTGTCAATCCACTTTATTGGAGCAGCGACACTTTTTAGTGATGACCGAATTTTATATTTCTATAGTCACAAAGAGATTATATGTAATTTTCTGACATTTTGTTTTTGTTCATTGACTGGACTCAATTCTAAAATTCATAAGACTTTCAATCTCAGAAACAGTTAGTCACATTCAGTCACAATTCACGCACTTCTGCAGTTCCTTATTTAGAAGTGTCTCTCTCATCCTCCATTCATTTCTCTCTTTTGAATTATGACGTCTTTCTCTCTAAAAGTAAAGTCTTGTACAATGATTTGAATGAGAAGCTAATAATCCATATTTTCTGAACATAAAAAAAATCCGAAAAATATAAGGAAATCATGCCGTGTCTAGTGAAAGATACTACAGAGCAGACTAATTATGCAGTTGTTGATATTGATTGCCATCTCACAATGTAATTGTAATCTCTCTCCACACATCATCTCCATTGCCTCAAAATTCTATGCCTCTCTCTCTCTCTCATGGATTGCACAGCCGCCAGCGCTCTGCAGGCCTTCTCTCTCTCCACCATCACTTCACCTCTATCAGGCTTCTGCTCTGCTATCTACAGTGTCCATCTCTCTTCCTCTCTCTCTCTCTCTCTCCCCCTAGACTCCTCCATCTGCGCTCATTGATGAATTTGCACCTCTTTCTTTGATCCCATCTCTGCAGATCCGTCAATGACCGTCATCCGCCTCTATGTTTGCCGATTCTCTCTCTCTCTCTCTCTCTCTCTCTCTCTCTCTTTGTCGACGCGCTCCTCATTTTTGCTCTACGTGCATCATCTTCTCTCTCTCTCTTGCAGCCATGCGAGTCCTCTCTCTGTCCACGTGGCCTCTTTAGTGCCGCCATGTTTCTCTCTCTTCCGAGATTACTCAACCGCCTGCAGCGCCCAACTTGTCTCCATCTCTACGTTTTCCTCTCTTTCTCTCTGTTGATCGATCCTTGTCCATCTGTGAACGAAATCACGAGCGCAAGGATGCTGAGGGCTGATAAGGTGTTGTTGGAGCTTAAGCGCTAACCTGTAGGTGCGGCAGATGCCTAATCAGTAAGCAGTTGCCAGACTAATCTCCCACAGCACCATCCTTGGATGCTAATGTCACCTCTCTCTCTCTCTCTCTCACTATGCCTATGTGTGAGCGGCAATCTCTCTCTCTCTCTATCTCTATCTCTCTAGAATTTATCCGAGTCCTTCTTTGACGACATCTGCGCCCGCAGCAACGACAGCGCCTTCGAACCAACTCTCTCTCTTGTAATCCACATGTTCTACTATTCTACAACGTCGGCATCTCCCTGCGTGCTTATCTGCCTAGGTGTCTCTCTTTCTTCCACGCGCATCTTCCTGCAACAGCACCCTCTATCTGTGCACACCATCTAGCCACAGACTCCAGACGTATCTCCCTCTCTCTCAATCTGTCGGTGCGTCTATCTACGTGAATCTCTCTCTCTCTCTCTCCTGCGTGCTCTACGAACGTCCACCACTACCCAGCTCCGTCTCTACAGGTGAGAGCCAGGAGATTCTTTTCTCTGCTATAGCAGTGCCCGACTCTGTGTCTAGCGCGCAAACCCTATGCCGTCGCCTCTCTCTGTGTCGGCTCTTCTGCCACTGTGGCACGCACATAGTCAATCAACGTCTCTGATTCTATAGTGACTCTGAATCTACAGTAAACTCACGAAAAGAGACAGCCAGTTCGACTGCCGCAAGATTAACTCAGAGATGATAAATCTGTGGTTCTCCATTTCGGTTGACAGAGCACAAGATATCTACATGAAGTCAGGAGCTCTGTATACCATGCATCGTGGCAATGAAAGATGGTTTGATACTCTGTGAAACCTCAGATGAAGTCCATGGCCTTACATATAATTCATAGCACAAGAGGAACACACTCCTAAATTCAACGGCTCTCTTGCTGATTGAATCTCTTTCCATCCCTCTTTCTCTCCCGTGAACAGCAGAGTTCCTTTTTCTCTCTTAAACAAACTATAAACATCAAGAATTTATTCGATTCTCCTATCTATGTGCTTACTACAGTAAAGGAATGCTTTTCCTATTGGATCAAGAGGCAGATCAAGAAGATAACAACTCACTTTCTCCCTAGATGCACTACCATATTGTATGAACAAGAACATGAATGAATAGAAATGGGCAAGGAGCATACCTGGAAACAAGATCCACAAAAATGTCCACGGTGAGAAAAAATGATGCTTGGCCCCCTATTTATAGGTTCCCCTCCTCTTCTCCCCTTGGGATTATTCTCTAGAAGCTTCTAACCTCCTTACTCAACTTTCTAATTCTAGATCACCTTGCATGTTCATTTGCTATTTTTGGAAAATTCACACCACTTATTTCTATCTTTGATTTTTCTCCTTTTTATTTTTCTTAGACTAAGGTTTTGGTTTCACACTGTATGTACATTAATTAATTAGTTTTAAGGGTTTGACCTAGGATAAACTCCAATTCCAAGGGTCCAAGCTAGCATTTTCGGTCTGGGAAATTAGGAGTTTCATACAATTAATCTCAAGCATGTCAATTCGAGGCTTTATTTACAATTATAGGCAAAATCATGGGGTTTTCTAAGGGTTCAAGTTCAGTTTTCATGGAGTAAACTCACATTTTTAAGGGTTTTCAAGGGTCAATCCTAGGGGTTTATGTGTCAAAAGCTAGCTATTTAGACACACATGTCTAATGTACATATCTAACATGGTTCCACATCTTCACAATCAATCAAATCCGCCAAAACATGTACAATTT
Organism: Ceratopteris richardii; assembly: GCA_020310875.1. Taxonomy (NCBI): domain Eukaryota; kingdom Viridiplantae; phylum Streptophyta; class Polypodiopsida; order Polypodiales; family Pteridaceae; genus Ceratopteris; species Ceratopteris richardii. Next base: position 80,053,299 of record CM035415.1, read on the forward strand.
TTACCACTTTCTCAGTGAAGACACCACGCGAAACTCATAAAACTCATACCTTGATTCCCACTATTTATCTCCTACTTTCCAACTCTCCATCAGATCTTTTCTTTTTCTTTTTCTTTTTCACTTCATATCAGCTCAGTATTTATTCTTTTTATCTTTATTTCACAAATCAGCCTATGTCGAAATCGGGTGCGACTCATGGACTTGTCCGCTCGGCCAAGTTTCCCCACCTGTCTGTCGACCCGACATAGCACACGACATACACAATGTTAGCCCTACATGAAATCGACGTCAGCTTGTGGCTCTGACCACCCAGCCAGAGTGATTCCACTCGCCTACTGACCCATGCAGGCGCATGACAACAAATAGGTTAGGCCTACAACGAAACTAGCTATGGCGCGTGGCCTTGATCACCCGACCAAGGTGGTTCCACCTACCTACTAGCCCATCGTAGCGCACTAACAACATGCACATACATATAAGCTGGCTTGAGTATGAGTTTTTCATAAATCATGATCCATATGGAGGTAAGATCTCGCAAGAAACAAATAGTAGGACCCAAAGAATGGATCAACATATGCACACACTCAGTTTAAGCATGCCATCACATTCCCAAGCTTTCACTCTCAAAAATCTCTAGTCTACTAACTGATTCCATTCATATAATTTCTAGTCTCTCATGCTTCATGCAAACCCATAATAGGTATTTGCTATCTTCTTTCTACATGATTTTCTTAAATTCATACATATCTTCATCACACACAACAATGTAATGCATATGCTTTTTCAAAAAGAAAACAGAACTCAAATCAGAAACATTTCACCTGATCATTTTAGTCCACCTTCATCTTTGATTGATGCAGTCTTTTCTTCAACTTCATGATCTATCGTTCTTCATCAGCATCAACATCAGTACCATCAGCACCCTCTAGGAGTTCCTACTCAATCTCATAGTCTGCTTCATTTCTATCCTACGTGGGAGGGTGACCTCTCTCGATCTTTCCATTTGCCTCTAGATTATAGGCAGTGGTGAGAGACAATCGAATTCCATGACGATCAAAGAACTCTTTTGCCTCTCTTGCATCCAACTCTCCCCTATCCGCAACCACTTTATCAACATAACCGAATCTCGAGATCACTTCTTCTAAAAGGAATTTGCATACATTATAAGTTGTCTTCATACGGAGAGCTCGACCTTCCACATGATTGTTCAAGTCCTCTCTGGCAAGTACAATGTATCTCATCTTATCTATCCCTTTGGGCATGGTTACAAGGTCAACCACCCACTTGTAATGGATACAAGGAGGGTAAGTCGGATGTAATGGGTCTCAGTGCCTAACTGGCGAATGCACCTGGCATGTAGCACAAGTTTCTACAAAACCTCTCACATTCACATAAATTCCTAGCCACCAATAGGCTTCCCTAATCTTTTCATATGTGGCATAGAATCCTTTATGACCTGCCCATAAGGTCTCGTGCATCTCTCTCATCACCTTGCTCTGAAGACTCCTCGAACTCAGTACCCTCTGTGGACTCTTTACCTTTCCTTTAGCGTGTCGCGAAATAAGCCCATCCTTCAAGAAAAAGTTGTAAGACTTTTTCCTGATGGATCTATACTTATTTGTGGACCAGCCTGGAGAAGGTTTCAGAGTACTCAGATATCTTCCTATATCTCTCCACTCGCCATCATACTCACTCTCATGGAACCGCTCATATACATATAGCAATGGATCATACCTCATCATGTGTGTATCTCTCTCTATCTCATCATCATCATCAGACTCATCATCAAATTTTACTCTCGAAAGCATATCAACCATTGTATTCGACTTCCCAGCTATGTGTACAAAGGCCAGATTTATGAACTTTACATAAGAGATCCATCTAAGCATAGCAATGTCCGGAGATGAACAGTTTGCTATCATGCCAATCAATGGAAGATAGTCGGTCTCAACTACCACATTCTCCCCAATGAAATACTCTTTATCGGTCTTTAAAGCAGTCACCAGTCCCCATAGCTCTCTCTTTATTTGCGGGTATTTTCTTTGAGTGTCGTGTAGAATCTTAGCATCCAAGCGCACTGCATATCTCTGCCCCTCATCATCATCTTGCCCTTTGACCTAGCCTATACCAATAGGAGTGGTGTCAACAATCACAATGATAGGCCTATGACCTGAATAGTCAATACGCTTCAGAATCGGGGCTTCAATTAGCAGTTGCTTCAGTCTACGCATAGCTCTCGACTATTTCTCTGTCCATACAAACTTCTTTATCTTTCTCAGAAGGTCATATAAGGGGTTCACAACATGCACAAAGTGAGGAATCCATATCACATAGAATACACAGGCTCCTAGAAACATTCTCACCTCACTGACATTGCGACACACTTCAGAGATCTTGCTAATGGCCTCAACTTTTTGCGGGTATGGCTTGCGGCCATAATGTCCACACAGATGTCCTACAATGAGGACCTCATCAACACCAAAAACAAATTTCTCTAAAGAAAGTGTTAGCCCCACATCTTCAAATCTCTCAAAGATCTTTTCACAGTCAGAAATATGAGCAAACTTTCTGCACCCAGAAGCATCTAAACTCACATCTTTCACTCTTTCCTCACATCCCTTTATAGGAACGTCATCAATAAATGGCATAGTCACTGATGGTATAAAGTCTTGTAAAACCAGGTTCATGGCATTCATCATGTGAGCCACAGAATTCGTCGTTCCCTGCGGCAAAGTTCACATGCGTACAAGGCCCAGTGGAATCCTCATAGTTGTGATATCTCTGCTCTCCATAGCCAACTGAAACTGGTCATAACCTGAATACAGATCGCCCATAGAGTAGATAGAATGCCCAGCAAACACTTCAGCAAACTCATCCAGTATGGGTCCTATCCCTATATTTCTAATTGTGACTTTATTCACAGGTTGCAGATCCTGAATGAAACGAAGTTTCCCATTTTTCTTAGGCACTGTAAACCACCTATTCGAATATGGAGCCGAGGACGGTTTCAATATCCGCATGGAAATCTTTTCCTTTAGCACCCTCATTAGATCAGGTAAGTGAGCCTTTGGGATTGGTATAGGCCGGATATTCCATGGTATATGTGGCACTGTAAATATGATCATGGGAGGTACTTGTTTCGGGTCCGCACACCCTATCTCATGTGGGAAAAGTGCAAATGCTTTTTTGTGCTTCTTGTTGACTTCAATGAACTTCTTTTTCTCTTCTTCTCTCAGGAACGGTTTCTCACCAAACTTTATCTCTTTAACAGTCTCATCAATAAAATGATGCCCTATGAGATCTCGTCGTCTCAGCATAGGGTCATCTGACACTAGCAGATACTTCTCATGACTATCTTTTGGCAATGGTTGAGCTATAGGTTTCACTTTCTTATCCACAGTCTTATACTTCGTGTTTACATTTACCAAATGCTCTCTCATGAACTCATCGATCATCTCATACTCTTGGATAGAACTGAGCATAATGATTTCTGATTTTTGATTTCTGATTTCTCTCAAATGCCTGCTTGAGCTCTTCCAAAGTAGTCGAACTCCTCTCCAACTGGATCACATCCTCAATCCTCTCATCAAGTAACATGATTCCTAAATCTTTATAGTGTCTCTCATGAACTTTTCTAAACTTATTTGAAACATTCTCTTTCTATAAGCACAACAACTTAAATGCAGATGAATAAATGGAAAAACTCTCAAAACTATGTACGAAATCATGCGAGACATCAAACCAACTCCCACTGTTGTCTCGCTCAACAGTGGATCCTAACATTAATTTCACTCAGCAGAAGCTCCATACTCTCCAACGGGCATACACTCATCATGGTCATGGGAGTTAATAGGTCTCTTTCTTATATTCTTTCTATTTCTGGAGTGATTCGGATATACTGTCATCACTTGCAAAGAATGAAGACTAGATCTAGAATAGATTCATACATAGGCAGATCCATCATCCATCACCTTAGTCTCCATTCACACCTCAGCTATAAAGGGATGCCCAAGGATGGCCTCATATGAACAATGGTCCTAGTCGAAGAAGTGGAATTCCTCAAAAATCCCTCCTAGGATCACAGGCACAAAGGCACACGCCCCAAGCAGTGCTCTTGAGCCATTATCTGTTGTCCTCATCCTCCATCCATGGTCTTTATCTATTGGCCACCTAAACTGATCATAAAGCTTCTTGGAGATCACATTTATTTCTGACCCTGAGTCAATCAAGGCCAGAGCAAAACATGACTCCTCATTGCTTCCTAGTTTTACCTTCATTTCAGGTGTCCCTCTTGCCCAAAAAGTCCTACTAAACTCACTTTCTGTCTTTCTCATCTCATCATCAGGTGTGATAGGACCTAAGGAATTCTTATGACACCTCGCAACCTCACCATCATCATCATCAGATGTATCACTCAATGTGACTGCTTCATTTGTAACTTGGATATCTTCAATCGCCTCTTCCATCTCTACATCTTCAGGTAATGGAAACCTCTTCCTCTTAATCAACTTTATAAAGTTGTCCTTGAATTCAGGCTTTGCTATGGAGAAGACTTGCTCCAAGGACATGGTCACTTGGCTCTTCAACAGAATGTCATTTAATATCTCTCTTGCATCATTCTTTTTCTCCAACTCAGAAATCAAAATCACCTTTGGGGTCTTCTTCTTCTTCTTCTTCTTCTTCTTCTTCTTCTCTCTATCTTTCTCTTGAATATTCCCTTGAATTTCATCAGTCTTTCGAATGGGCTCTTGTTCTTTCTCCTTTTCTTTAATCGGCTCCTACTTAAGAGTCTTTTCTTAGATAATTAATGAAACAACAATGGAGATAATATCATTCACTTTTTGAATCCTCAATAGATGGATACTTATAGCTCATAAAAGAAACACCTCAACTCTAGCTATTCACAGCGTTCTCTCAGCGATGCAGTAGCTCGAACATTTTGCCACATCCTCTTTCTCTCTTTGGTACAGTAGTGCGCAGTTTTCTTGTTCATTTGTTGTGATCAAAGCTTCTTTAGAATTGTTGTCAATCCACTTTATTGGAGCAGCGGCACTTTTTAGTGATGACCAAATTTTATATTTCTATAGTCACAAAGAGATTATATGTAATTTTCCGACATTTTGTTTTTGTTCATTGATTGGAATCAGTTCTAAAATTCATAAGACTTTCAATCTCAGAAACAGTTAGTCACAATTCACGCACTTCTGCAATTCCTTATTTAGAAGTCTCTCTCTGATCGTGTGTTCATTTCTCTCTTTTGAATTATGACGTCTTTCTCTCTAAAAGTAAAGTCTTGTACAACGATTTGAATGAGGAGCTAATAATCCATATTTTTTTAACATTAAAAAAATCCAAAAAATATAAGGAAATCATGCCGTGTCTAATGAAAGATACTGCAGAGCAGACTAATTACCCAGTTGTTGATATTGCCATCTCACAATGTAATCGTAATCTCTCTCCACACATCGTCTCCACCGCCTCAAAATTCTATGCCTCTCTCTCTCTGACGGATTGCACAGCCGCCATTGCTCTGCGGGCCTTCTCTCTCTCCACCATCGTTCAAAAACATCGGATCACTTGTCAAAACATAAAGCATGGTCAGGTGATTACCAAAATAATGCAAATTTAGTCAAAAAATGCATTAGTATCCTTCTTTACACCTGCAAAAATCATTTTAGGACCTGAAAACAATCCAAAACTGAAATATATATCATGTGCAAAGAAATCAAAGTGAAATTACTCAAATCGCCTTCCCGGTTTGAAAGATATGGCTCCCGAAAGGTAGTCGCCAAAAACTATTTAGACTTTGCAGAGCTGTACAGACCTGCAAAAATACTTCTTTTCCGAAATTTATTTTCATAAACTGAAAATAGACCTTGTGCTCTTCGAAACGAGCCATAGCACGTCCAATTTGGAGTTTTCTAGCCCAAGATATGGCCATTCCAAGTGGGACATGCCAAACTCGTGGACTGTTGGAGGGGTTGGAAAAAGTGTAAAAATGTGATTTTTGGGGTGCCCCAAAGCATTCTTCCATCAAGAAAATGCTAAAATTCTCTCCATAACCTCATAGAGTGGTATATGAAGATGCTTGGGCCCTTTTTCACCTTTCCAAATCCTCCCTTCGTGCATGCTAATTCGCTCCCCAAAAGAGGCCTAAATCAAGATTTTTACTTTCATGTAAAACTTAAATGGGAGCTCTTAGCAAGCTTATAATCCACTCTAAATATAGATTTCTCTTGGATTTTATACAATAATCCATGGGAAGCCTCTTAAATGCTCTTTATTCTTACTCCCAGAAGTGGAGTCTGGCAAAAGTTAACATCTAAATTTTTTTCAAAAAGTGCGGGAAGGGGGTTTTTGAGGAATTAAAATTCCTTCTTAACTTATCATTTTGATGAATCTAATGATTTGCCTAAGAAGTCCACACACCATACTCTCAGTATATATACATTTTTCCATCTATCCATAGCTAGTGCACCTCTTTTTCCCTCTTCCAAAATGGGAATTTCTTAGATTCAGGTGCTGAAATTTTTTCTCGAACTGTGATGGAAGGGGGTCTTGTGGAGCTTCAAACTCCCGTCATACTGAGGTGTATTTTGGATTTCTTAATCTTATATTGAATTCAATACACTAAACTATAGGTGTGCATGATTTTTCCTACCATACCAAGAAAAATCCCGCTTCATTTCCCTTCCCCAAAATGGTTACTAGTAAAAAATAGCTCCTGAAATTTATGTGAAAATCATGAAAACAGGCTATTTTGAAGGCTCCTAAAGCTTATAATTTCTTGTAATTTGAGGGAATTTTTGACCTTAGATGAGTATACATCTCATACTCTCCATACATGTAACTTCCCTCCAAAATTATGGCCTTCAAACCCTTCCTTGCCCTTCTCTCAAAGTGAAATTTTATCTTTTAATTTCTAGAAATAGAAAAAATTTCATACCTATGTAAAAACTAGGGAGCTTGAATTCCCTCCAATACTCACAAAACCTCTTGGATGGTTCTACCAAGAAGAGCTCCTTCTCCACTTCGGGCAAGCCGATGGGCACGAATTCCTCTATGTCGCTTGGAGAGAATGCTTTCACACTATTAACAAGATAATCCTTCTTCGGTTGTACATAGCTGAGGAAGATACCATTATTCTCTTTTGAACCAAGAAGGACCTCGTGGAAGGATTTCTATGCCTCTGATTTGCTTTATAGGTACAAATTGATGGCCGCCTCCCTCTGTATTGTGGTCACATATGTTACTGCGTGATAATGTATTAGGTGTTGGCTTCTTGGATAGAGTGGCTACCTCTCATGGATGTGGTGTGGGTTCAAATCCCCTACCCTGCAGTGGTCGCGTGCCTCTGATCATAGGGTCTGATACCAATTTTGCATGTGCCACCTATGATGAGCTCTCCGTTTGCTTCTCGATCGCGCTCCATCAACACACAGAGAAGTCCTCTTAGTTCGCCTCCCAGCCTGCCGAGCCTCTTGCATGAGTCTTCATGAGACTCTCCTCTAAGTCTCTTCTCTCATTCCCGTGATAAAAAACATAATCAAGACTTTTCTCTTCTTTCTTCTACCAAATAGATATAATGTCTCTAAGGAGGCCATGTGGCATTTATGCCACCTCACCCAAGAGGATATACATCCATAATATGACATTTGAGCAGTCCCTTAGTGGAATTTTTGAGGGTGAGAACATTAGAAATGACTTTGGCAAGAAGAAGGAATCTAGAGTAGGAGGCTCAAAACTATATGCTTCTTAGAAGCACGTGTGGCAAGAGGACACTTTGGACCTGATTGAGTGATCAAAGAAATTTTGTTTACAAGTCCTTTGTGGCCAACCCTTCACATGGATGCCCATAACTATGTGAAATGGTGCGATATTGTCAGAGAACTGAGTATCCAATATGCAAGGATGAGATGCCACTGAGACTGATGATAGGAGGACATGCATTCTCTAAGTGGGGAATAGACTTTGTAGGTCCTATTAATCCCCATCCAGGAGCACACATCGACTATATCATTATTGCAATCGACTATCTGACCAAATGGATAAAAGTAAAAGCAGCTAAGAACAATGATACACAAACAACAACCAAGTCTTTATTCGAATACATATTCACGAGATATGGATTACCAATATAGTTGGTAAGTGATCGAGGCACTCACTTCTTGAATGAGATAATTGAATACTTGCTATAAGAATTCATGGTCATTCACAAGAAGTCTACCCCATAACATCCACAAGCCAGTGGACAAGTTGAGAGCACGAACAAGATCCTATGCATTGTGTTGACTAAGCTTGTTAATAATAAACATTCTAATTGGGACAAACAACTTCATCATGTTGTATGGGCATATCAAACTACCTGCAAAATGGTGATTAACACCACTCCCTTATTGATAGTCTTTGTCCAAAATGTAGTACTTTCACTAGACTTTTTAGTACCCACATTGAAGGTGGTGCAAGAGCATCAATGGACTAGCCATAAGCTATCATCCAAGATCTTTGACCTAGAACAGTTAGGTGAAACTAGATTGAGAGCAGTTGCATGAGTATACACTGCAAAGAAGAGGCAGAAAGCATATTTTGATGCACATGTAAAAGAAAAGGAATTGAAAGTGGGAGACATTGAAACATTGAAACAACATGCTTGAAAGTTAGAGAAATGTGACTACAGACCAATGATCATCCATAGGATGTCAACAACTGGAGCAGTCCAACTAGCTACCTTAGGTCTTACCAAGTTATATCAGTGGATGTAGAGTAAAGCTATATCAAGAGCCTTTAATGGAAGAAATGCTAAATCGACTCAATATAGCAAAAAATAGCAAAGAAGAAGAGAAAAGAACCCGTGAAGAAGCCTAGGCAGAGTCCTCATTAGGGGGAAAAAATGAACCGTGCATGGGCCTTTTAGATTAAGGAGTGATTAGGGATGGACCAATGAGAGGAGGGTGGTGGCCACAGTCTAGGCTCTTAATCACATAGGGTAGGCATAGGCTTCCCTTGTTTTTGTGTGGTCAAAGCCCCAAAAACCATCCAAGATTGGTGGGTTTCTTCAGAGAATGGTTTTGAGAGGATCCGAAATCGTTTCTGGCCCTTGGATTGCCCAAAGATCTAAAGGCTAAGCTTCAATGGAAAAAGTCAAGGTAACTATGAACTTGGACCCTTGGATTGGTGTAAGAATAGATGGTTGAGATCAAAGCAATCATGACAAAAGTGCCTTTTCTCTTGAGTCATTGGATGGCCTAGCGAATCCGACGGCTAGATTTGAAATGCATGAGAGAATGAGTGCCTAAATTCGTGACCATTGGATGCAGCCAAGATTAGATGGCTGAGATCACTTCCACACAAATCAAAGGCACCTTTTAAAGGTAGCCATCGGATTCCGGCTCAAATCTAACGGCTCCTATTCATGCGCCCAAGAACATCAGCCCCATTTGCGGCCGTCCGTCGGATCTTGCAAGATCTAATGGATCAGATTTTTGCAGAGGGTCTACACATTCTTGTCCCCACTCCCATGAATGCTCATGCCTTCTCTCTCTAATCTCCCACGAGATTGAATGCAAGCCATCAATTCGAACAAATCCGATAGCTACAGATGCTCATGTCTGACACATCAAATTCGGAATTTTTTTGTACTATTTTATTTCAGAATACCTCTAGTGGTTTCTTGTACCTCCTGAAAACCATGGATTAAGCTTTTTAATCCCTAAAAATTAGGGATCCTTACAAGGCCCATGCAGGGTTCATTTTTTCCCCTAATGTTATAGCGTATCAGACATGTAAAATTGAGATGCCAAGGCATAGATCAACCCAAGCACATTAATTACAAAGTTCCAAGATATTATATGCCTATGTGCCAAACCAAGTATGTTCCCTCTAATCGAATCGGAGATAGACATCCATTTATAACAGTAGGATTATGATAAGGCATTATCATAAAGACAATCAAGGCTTTGATTGACTTAGGAGCAGCCACTAGTGCTATAAAATATACTTGTTGTCAGGAAATGGACTTGTTGATCAATCTTATTGAAGCTTATCTTATGGGATTGGGAGGAGTTGAAACCCCTTACATGGGTGATGTGGAACTTCCCATCTCTATCCAAGATGTCCATATGAAAATCAAAGTGCTAGTCTGCCACGATGAAGACCTTACGGTCAAGATTGGATCTATGATCATGCAGCCAACTTAAACCTGAGTGGACTTCTTCAAGTTTGGGTAAATTAGTAGTGTGTCACAATTGAACTAGGAAGTTGCACAATCAATGATCTAGGCATGATACAAACTCCTACTCCTTCTAGGATTAATCATGAAGAAAAAATGTTGTTCTTATCCAAAACTATATGATGCAAAAGGATTCGACAGTTGACACATAAGAAGGAGAGAGGACAAAACTCCCTTCTTTTCCAAAGACAACAACAGTCTTAATATCTCAATCAAAGAAGCACGATAAGTGGCTTACATGGTCTATGGAATCCCAATGACAAATGACATCTCGACGAAAAAGTGATCCATGGAGTGAAGCAAATCTGGGTATGCAAGGGTGAGCACCCATTTGCTCCCTTGGTAGCACAACCAATGCCAAATAAGTAGTTGATGAATTCAATGCGACCTCAAAAACATGTTAAAGAGTTCTTCCATAGCATGTACATTCCATTTTGGTACCAAAGAGATCGACGAAGATCTGGGTGCCTAGGACCTATTTACGAGCTCAATTAACCACACACAAATTCTTAAGAATTAAATAGTTCTCATTGGTCCCAAACCCTCAAAAGTTTACAGTACAAACTGTAGAACACAAACCCTCATTTAAAGTCAAACAAAGAATTATTTGGCAATGGGTACCTAAAGATTCCCATGAATGGGGGAGTCAACTCTAAAACCCTTATGTGTATTCACACAAAAAACTTGTAATCCCATCATGGAAGTATGGAAAGTCAAATCATGTAACAAACCTTCTAACCCACCATGTAACACCCTTATGAGCTCAATTAACCACATGTGAACTCTTAGGAATTAAACAATTTTCATCGGTCCCAAACCCTCTGAAACTTACACTACAAACTATAGAACACAAACCCTCGTGTAAAGTCCAACAAAAAATTACTTGAAAGTGGGTACCTAAAAAGTCTCATGACCAGGGAGAGTCATCTCAGAAACCCTTATATGTATTCACATGAAAAACTTGTAATCCCATAAGGGAAGTATGGAAAGTCAAACCATGTAACAAAACCCCTGACCCCACCATATAACACCCTTGTATAATATTAGATGCATTCAAAGGCCATTGCATTCCCCAAGTATGCATCTAGGTTAACCACTCACCATATTAACTTTCACCCACACCAACCTCACACTAACACTCATTAACTCAATAACCTTCAAGGATGTCACATTGGATTGTAAAGGGAACAAGGTCTCATCAAGTTTCTAATACAATACTAATGTGATTCTTCTTCTTTTAGTAGATCCACAGAACATCCACTACTACCATCACCATGGCTGAAGCAATAGGCACTAGTTCCCAAACAGGCACTAGTTCCCAAGCAGGCACTAGTTCCCAAACAGGCACTAGTTCCCAAGCAGGCACTAGTTCCCAGGCAATCACTCATCACTAGATGATAGACATCGATATCTTGCTTGTTGTTGAAAGATCTAACGAGAGACCGGAGCCACTGGTACACAATATCCATTCAGGATCCACCTACTGGTACACAAGATGGTTGGACCCCTCACAGATGCATCGTATATTTGGGAAGCAAAATGTTAGTTTAACAACATATGGGAGAAGTATCCATTCTTTACATGTGAATTCAAGAAGCTAGAAAATTTGAAGGAACTTCAACCGATATGGCACAAGGTAGGCTTAGTCGAATACTTTTGTGCACGGCTACCTAAATTGGATTTCATGTGATGCTACTACTTTATCAACACTTTGTAGCCTAACAAGGACAAGAAGATAGCTCGTACCTTTGTTATTACATCCTTCACATGTCGACATGAATTGAAGAAGTTCAAGCTCACCTTAAACCTAATGGGGGAAGCCCTTGATATGCAAAGCATGCACATTCCTATAGAGGAGATGTTAGTACTAGACAACATGAAGAACAAAAATCTTACTTAGCTAAAGGATATGGTAACCATTGTTGGAATATGCAAGTCCACATCATCTCTTCAAAGTATTATTATTGGTTGAACTCTTTATTAAGGCTCATTATATTCTTAGAGTGATTTATTATGTTTTCCACATCAGCCATAGTCGTGAATAAAGCATATTTGAAGTCAATGCCAAGTTGGAAAAGTGTTCCTATGATTTAGGAAAAATTTCAGGACAGCAGCACACCTTTTCTTAAGGCTGTTTTGCACGGATCATATCTCGCTGATCGTGCATCCTTTTTGGTTGATTCAAAAGCTAAAATGTTCTCCATAGAATCAAGTATCAGTTCACCAAAAATCTCCCGCAAATTCATCTCCAAACTCAAGTTATGCTGGTCGCAAGTTGGTAGGTAGAGAATTGGTAGATTGCTAAAAACGGCTAGTAGGCCAACTTTGGAAGCTTGTATCTTGAGCTACGTGCATCATCTCAAAATGGTTTCTTCAGCAAAGTTGTTTCCCATATCATGGAGAATCTCCATCTAAACAGTTTCACCAAACTCCCACGCATTAGAGAGTTATGCTTATTTAAACAAAGGCTTTTGAGCATTTTTGACAGACAGACAGAGGGCTAGAGTTGAGAGACAGTTGACTCATTTCTTGTGGTTGTGGAGTGCATCCTAGGGACTGAAGTGGAGTGGTGTATACCACACACTCTTGACCATTATACATTGGGTTCATTGTATCATTGAGCTCATTTGATAGTGTTATTAGCTTTGTTCTTTTCAAGTAGTTTGAGCTTGAGTTAGCTTCTACTACTGATCTTTGTATTCTTGTTGATTTAAGGATTGCTCACTTATTTGTCTCTCATATCTCACCTCATATATTCTTTGAGAGCGTGTTTAAGCTCAGCTCCTCATTTTTCTCAACCATGACCCAAACATAGCAGTCCATCTCAGAATATGCATGCAACACTTCATTTCTAAGACAAGATCGATTCACTCAACCACATAAGCTAGTGTGGTTCAATTATATATGGTAGAGACCCATAACATGACCATCAATATATTGATTTGGATCATGGAACAAATCCATGTCGGCAACCAGAGATGGCCCTATAAGACAATCTTGAAAGGTTGTTGCACTCTTACCCATATCATTTACCAATGTTTGGCTTATGATATTCCTATTCAAAGATCTTCATCTTGGAATAGAATTCAATAGTTCAAAAGTAAGAAATCATCAACATCCCCATCAAAGAGAATGAGAGGATCAATTCCTTGTGCACAACCAATAGGTGCTACTTTGATACCCAATATCTCCCTAGCATCAGAATGTGTAGTACGCCCATTCTCACTTAGGTTATCGAGGAGAAGCACAGATAGTCATTAGTTGATCGTCCCACTGATACCATCATATTGAGAGTTTCTTGGAGTGATTGATCTTGAGGAATTGGGCAATGTATACTATGAACAAATTCTCAAGGAAATAGACCTCGAAAGAACAATATGAACAACGAGAAGAAGAGCAACATGAATAACAATAGCAGGAACAAGAACAGATGATGAAGAAGACAAAAGGAACATGAAGACGAAGGAGATGAAGGTGCACGTGCTTACACTACATAGCTTCAAAGATTATATGACACAATAACAAGTGTACATTGAAAGAGTCCGATTCTCGTTCCACACTAGCAGGATCACTATGACACTTTACAAGAAGCACACAAGGAGCTGGGCTAACAAACCACATAGGACCAACCCTAGCTCTTTGGATATGTAAGTAGACCTTTTAGGCTTGTGGTTAGTGAAATAAAACCCAAAAGGTACTTTGGAACGTCAACAAGAACAAGTTGATGCAAAACAAATAAATTGCATCTTGACTAGCTCACAAAAACCTTCTAAAATGGATGGAAGGTATGACTTCAAACATTGAGAGCAGCCAACATAGTATAATTGGAAAAAATCCTCTTAAGGGCATGTTGTACATAGAGTTGGCTTGCTAAAATGCATAAAATCCCTAATTTATATCAATCAATGAATGAGCAATCACTTTAACACTTATTGGATGTCATCTCAGTACTTCAGGGATGTGTAGACAATGACCCCGAGATTGTAAAACTCACATTTCTCTGAAATTACTAAATCAAATAACTTGAAAATTTGTATACATAAACTAGACAATTATATATTTCCAATTATTTCTTAAACACTTGATTTAAATCTCTGTAGAGAGATAAGAAATCTCTACAAGTTGATTGAGTATGAGGAAAGAAGGAGCGGAGAATTGAAGTGGCACCAAACAATGATCAAAGAGTATATAAATTGCTTCAAATTAGCACTCTACTTAATGTACAAATGTTGGAGTCTTTGTAGACTCTTGAGGATATGAACATGCCTTTTCTTGATGATTTTAATTAGGTGGGTTTGGTAATTTAGATTGATTGGAATCGTTCCTACAATCTAGGAGAAGAGAAATTTGAAGTCATATCTACTTCTTGAATGATCGATTGAGAATCAATCTCAACCACTTCTAACTCATGGCTTTTAAGCCTTTTACTCTTTCCTTTTACAAAGGTAAATACCTTGAAGCCTAGAAGAAATGATCATATGTGATCAACCAATTGATACAAAGAAATAATGTGCACATAAGTGCTATTCTTCAAGGTACATATATGGCACCATCCAAATGATGGATTTGATGAAGAGCATGTCCACCTCAAGCATAATGAAGGCTTGATGTTCTAACAGCTCCCCCTCAAGCTAAAGTATGTTGAGTCTTCATTTTCTTCATTTTTGATAGATTGAATACCTACCATAGCTTTGAATCTACAAAGTTTTATCCATCAAATGCCTTTGTCATCATGTTTGCTATTTCCTTCTCGTAGGAACAATGAAATGTCAATTTCCTTTGCCATAAGCTTCTCTCTTACAAAGTGGTAATGGAATTCCATGTGCTTCATCCTTGCATGAAGAATTGGATTTGTAGCTAGATGCATGGAACTTACATTATCTCCAAGTAAGTGGGGTTTGAACTTACAAGTCCCAAATCTAAGCACAACTC